>OY776297.1:2310074-3510074 GCA_963675345.1 Trididemnum clinides
GGAAAGAGGGAGTAAAAGGCTAAGTTTTATCTCTTATCGTAACAGACACTATGCTTAGTTTATCTTCTAGGCGGCTCAAACAAATTTATAGAATGATGTTTTTCTATATTACTATTTGAACGTCAAATATTCATTAAAAATTTTTTCTGAAGAGGAGCTCAGCCCCGTTTGTTCACAAGGCTGAATTCTGGATTCTGTATCACTTTTTGCTGTCTTTTTTTCTTGCAAAATTGACATTTACATACCAACTTTCTCGATTGTTTTTGGACTGCATGGCATTGAAAAACTTATTAAGCCTCTATTCGATTCAATGATGTGCTCAAGCTCCAGCTTTATTCAGAGTTTTTGCCAATTTCCCACATTACTCAAAACGCTAAACCAATCAGAAAATAATAAATCCATGCGAGGTGAAGCAAGAGCCCAAGTAGATGGATTCTACAGACTACAAACAACAGTAGATTCAGAAATTTCGAGACGAGAGTTTGATGGGTAATTATCGTGAGCAATGTTGACGCTCATGTTACAGACGATGAGCTTGAATCGTTCCGACGTTTTAGTTCTAACAGAACTTCAACTGATATGCGTTAATACTTGGTACATGAAAATCAGCTGCTACAAAAAGACACACAGTGCAGACGTCAATTTTTCAAAGCATCAGACTTAATAGAGAGTAAACTAATTAGATGGGTTGACAATAATAGACTATGGATTGATCAGCAGGGCGTGAGAGGATATACTTGTCTATTTTGCCGACTACAAGTTCTTGAGTGAGGAAATGAGCAAAGTGTAGTTTCCTTCTGATATTGAAAAACCCGCGATACTTTGGTTGACTCACTCCCGCTTCCCCACTGATCACAAATTGTTTTCTCGCCTATGGGCGTTGACGTAATTGATACATAGATCTCCCACTTTTTTCTCAAAATCTCTGATCAAAATTAGCATGTTGCTGAGGTTGCAATTTTATTTGATTTGCCCAATAATTTTAGGATACAGTTATATCCTCACATCCTTCTTCGCCCAGTGTACTTGTAATTGATTGCATTTTGCTCCGTTCGGATAGAGAATTCCTCAAAATATTTGGTTTGTAGGCTGTTGTCGGAGCGAACACTTACTCATGCAACATTTACTAGAATCATGTGAAATTATGATTACCTCGCAGCTTCAACGAATGCCACTTAAAGCGGGTGAATTGTATTACAGTAGGCCGATAACACGTTTAACAAAGGTAACAGATAAAGATTATAGAACAATGGTTTGACTCCACTGTACCTACAATTCAAAACCAACAAATGACGCATTGACAACGTAACACATATTCAACATTTTAAAAGGTAATCATATGTTGAGACTTCCCTTGGAGTAGAATGTTAGAGATAAATAAGTAATTTTTCAAAAGACCTACCTCCAGGACTAGCATCTGCTATATTTACAACAGTTCAACTTTCTTTCTAATCAAAACATCCAATCACCTCATGGTAAAAATTACATCAACTTATGCTAAAACACCGAAATCTTTTCAATCAAACATAACATCAAAACTAAAAAAGTTCTGTCACTACCATTTTTATCACATGTCTAACACTACTTATTATTTCAAGCTGTTATCAATCAAAACGTAAAATTGTCTTTTTAATGTTGAAATAAGCAAGACAGAGTTCATTTTGCACAAGGGTTCATATTACACGGTTTTTCCCTACGTCTAAAACAGTCCATTGTTTCAATTGATTTAAACAATATTGCAACTGTTGGATGGAAACTCGACGTTAATTATCTTGTTCTTTGTCTTTCATGCAATTAAAAACAGCATTCATAAGGGAATGGAAGTACAATAAACCTCTTATATAGCCTAACGAACAAGTCGAAGCCAGCGATATATGTCCGTTATATATCAAACTGATCCGATGCTCGCTATACAAGCTCATTATGCTCCAGCTCAGATGTATTATGTTTTGTGCTCCTGAGTTATTTGCAAGACCCACTCAACACAGAACCAATGCATTTAGTCATTGTATTATTCAGTACAGAAAGGCAATACACAAATATGACGGTACGGCACGCTGTTAATGTGTTGTTGGGACGGAAATATTTCGTAATTGTAGCTTGCTTAGCTCTCGATTCTTTTTCCTTCATTAGTTTTTGTTCCAATATGGTGGTTAAACGAAGGGCCTCTTCAATTGCATTAGTATCGTTCATAACAAGACTGAATCGTCTGATGTAGTCAATAGCTTGAATGGCTTGTTTGGCGGTAGGTATTAGATCACATTGGTTATTATCAGACGTATCTAACATGTTTTCATTTTTATCAAGTTTAGGATTTAGTTGGTCGTTAACCGCGGCTACTATCTCTTCATCGGACAGTTTTTTGGCACTGTCTGAGTCTATGTCAACATCAATGTAATCTTCTAACGCTAGTAGCTTGCCAATCACGCGATTAAATTCATACCATATGCTTCGAAACAATCCGAGTTCACTTTCCGCTTTAGATGCCACTAGGGCAGGGTCGGATTAAGAGATCGCGGGGCCCTGGGCAGATAAGAGTGCGGGGCCCCTAAATTATGGAACGCGAAAATGACTAACTCAGATTTGAGTCGCGCTCGAAAATGCTTGGGAGCCACTGATTTAGTAGATCTTAATAATAGAAGACATAATAAGCTCTTGCCTTCCGGGAATAAAGTGTCCCTGAGGTAATCCTTGGTATTTGAAATGGGTGAAGTATAAACGGGTTAATTCAACTGTACAGTATTTATTTTAAACTAAAAATTGATTTTTTTGCGTTATTTGTGTTTTTGTTTGATAGAAATTTAAATTTAAAAAAAAATTGTTTTAATCAAAGAGGTTGAGCCTATTTTGTAATTTTGATTTATTAAAAAAAGTAAATTTTATTAATTTTGTTTAAAATTTACTTTGAAATTTATTTTAAAAGGTTAAAATAGAATAAAATTTTCGCACTGTTTTATTAACGGGGCAAATATAAGCAACACAGAAAATATAATAAACAACACAGAGAGTGCAACAGAAAAAAAAATAAAGCAAATAATATATTAGAATTGGTGTTTTCGGCATTTCGCTGCTGCAAATTTATCAATAATATCCTCAAACCTCATAGATTTTGTGAATCTCTTTTCGATGGCTGTAATACAGAAATCACAGACGTGATCCGGCGTCAGAGATGAGTGCAAGTAGTTTTTCACTCTTTTCAATGCCGAAAAAGAACGTTTACCTTCCGTATTTACAACAGGCAAGGTCAGATATATGTGAAGAATAATAGCTAGAGTTGGAAAAGTTTCCATCAAGCAGTTCTTTTTTAAGTATGACAGCTGTGTTTGCGCAGTGTTTGTCTTCGAGTCAAGATCAGGAGATTAGCGTAAATGAAAAGCGAAGTGCACAACTTCTGAAGGAAAGTCGCTATCCAAATTGCTTGCATTTACTTTTAACGACTTACTTGCAGCGTTTTCTATATCACTGATAGCCCAAGTGTTCAGATTCAGCAAAAAATTAAAATGCTATTGCCATATGCAGTACACAGATTTTCGTCTTACTTCTGCAATTAATAAATCAATGATTGGAAAGTAAGTTTCAATACGAAAGGATTGTCGAGCATCTCCCAAAGCTCTAGTGTATCCAGTGTCCTCTCCTTCATGATCAAAAGTCTTCTTCGTTTTTCGGTTGCGTTTGTTTTGAGACGCATAGGTTTTCTGAATACTGGTTGTGAGTTTCAAACCATCCTTTTCAGTTGTATCAAATTCATCCCGTAAAGGCTGGCAAAAACTCTCGATTCCATTGTAAAGTGCTGCGCAACTTCCTAAAGTCATGTCAGCACGCTGCAGACTTTTACTTGAACTGTGAAACCTTTGAAGGATTTTGTGCCATAAAACACATAATATGGCTGCTTCTAAGGCATCTATACTCCTTTTCAAACACGATGAATCTGATTTGGTTTTATTTGTTTCATTGTCGTCCAACTTAAATCTTGTTTCAGTTGTCACAACTTAACAAAATTTTCCACGAGGGCTGTAATGGCATCTGAAATTTTTTTAACTGCTCTAACATTAGACAGTTGTTCGCAGCTATTAATTTGAATGCTATTATACCCAAAGATGTATTGGAGGGGGATCAAGAGGAATCGCCGTCCACTTACTTTTTTTAGAAAACGCTTGACTAAAGGAACATTTTATTAATATTCAAAATTTTTTTGTTTTATTGTTTCTGAAATATGTTTTCAAATATACTTTTATTTAAATAAAGTTGTTTTAATTAGTATACCCTTTATTGCGAACAGTTCAACTACATGTTGTCTATGCTTCCCGCCTTGCGCTGTAGCGAAGTTTGCCGTTGCGCATGTCTCTTAAACCATAAGGTGTGAAATCAGTTCCATATGGGGCGCCATTTGTTCACCGCTGATTACACATGTTTTAGGACAACATTTATGACTAAATCAAATGCATTTGTTTAAATGCACAAATACATTTAACATTTGTTTGAATGTTTTTAACATTTGTTTAAATGCACAAATACATATGTCACTCAACCGTATCATTCACATATGTCACTCAACCGTATCGTATCGTTCTTTAAAGGGAATGTACTGCGAATAACGCTTTTCCGATAGATTTGGTCATTGGACCATCACGTGATAGGTTTGCGACAAACTCGTTTGAAATGGGCGACAGGCGCGACATAGTTAATAAGAAATATTGACCCAACCAAATCCAGAGAAATTTAAAATCCCTAATTATTTACTTAGAAGAATATTTATGTTGTCGAATTTAGCCAAGAGTTTACATAATAATATATCATCAGCAGAGGAAAAGTTTGGCGAATGAAAAATCGCTCAAAGATGTTGTAACTTATATTCATAAAAGGACTGCGAGTTTAGCACTTATAGTTACATTGCATGTAGCATGGCCGAAACGAGTCGGCATTTACAGTAAATTGATTATACAAGATAATAAAGAAAATATACATCATTGGATATAAAGTTAAAAAGGTTTTTTAATGTTTTATCCTATGATTAGGGTGACCATACGTCCAGTTTTAGGCGGGACAGTCCCGCTTTTTCAGGCCTGTCCCAGTTAAATTATCAAATGTCTAGTGTTTTCGCTCAGTCATGCAGCACAGCTTGACCTAGGGTATGCCAAAGTTAGCCGTGATAAACTTGGGCATGTTGGCAGCGAACCCTACCTGAATGATGATTCCGGCCGAAAATGACAACAAACGGGCAGCGAAATAGATGGTGACCTTTTTTTTGGAGATCCACCCCACCGTAGGCGCGACCGCGGTCTTGAGCGTCCCGATTTTGATCTAGAGTCTATAGTAAGCCCAACTATTTGGCTTCGTGAAAGGCGGCCATCCACTGTCCGGTTATTTGCTCATGCAAAAACGGGACGCTCAATTGGAGGTCTGTCCCGCCTAAATCGGAACGTATGGCCACCCTACCTAGTCATAATAGCAGTCTGCAATAAGCGTCCCGGTTTTGCATTTCGAAAAATGGCCAGCCTACCTATGATGTATATATATACATATAGAGTCTTTCATAAGTATCATTATTTTCTGCAAGAAACTGGCAGACTGAGTTCATTGACTAACAGCATAAATCTATACAGCCTATGTTGCACTTTTGCTTCCAGCAGTCACCCTATATCCTATCCAGCAGACATCTTGTAGTAAGAGACTCGGACTTTTGCGGTTGGTGGTTTAATTTGCTGCAGACCACATGTTTCAAGAATTTTAACTATGTCGCGCCTGTCGCCCATTTCAAACGAGTTTGTCGCAAACCTATCACGTGATGGTCCAATGATCAAATCTATCGGAAAAGCGTTATTCGCAGTACATTCCCTTTAAAGAACGATACGATACGGTTGAGTGACATATGTGAATGATACGGTTGAGTGACATATGTATTTGTGCATTTAAACAAATGTTAAAAACATTTAAACAAATGTTAAATGTATTTGTGCATTTAAACAAATGCATTTGATTTAGTCATATATGTTGTCCTAAAACATGTGTAATCAGCGGTGAACAAATGGCGCCCCATAGTTCCAACCGTCCACCTACTTTATTATTTAGCAATACATCACTGATTAAACGAGTCAATACTGTGACGTCACAGTTACTTTGTAATTGAAAGCCAGTTTGAATTTTTTTCGTACAAATAATAACTGTACCGGTATGTAGATATTTTGATTCTTTAGTTCAAGTTTGCTGGTAATGTAGATTATAAGGCTATAAATTTATTTCAATTCAATTCAATAGTTAATAGTACTAAAAAGCGTGGAGCCCGGGGCAACTGCCCAGTTTGCCCATTGCTTAATCCGGCCCTGCACTAGGGGACTACTACTCTCTGTTTTAGACGATACTTCAGCATCGCCATAGACAAAACCAGCATTACGGTAGCTGTTGATAATTGTAGTGGGCGTTACCAATGGCCAAGCACTTTTGACAGCAAACAGACAGTCAAGTAGGCTCCATTTAAAACCCCGATCATCACTTTCCGCGGCTTGTAGTGGTCGACTAGCAAGTAAGCAACGACAATGTAATTTGAAATTACGAATGACACTGACATCCATCGGATGCGCTTTCGAAATGGTATTGGGTGAAAGGAAAGCAAGTTTAACATCTTCCAGTTCAACATATGGGATGTGCTGGGCAATTATCTTGAACCGTTACGATTTTCCGTCCATCTGACTTCATTTTCCTATCAAGTTTGTGGAAATATTTCTCAAAAATATCGCTTTCCATTCATGCTTTTTGGTTAGCTTTGTAATCAACTTGAAGTTTTCACACATTTTTGAATGCTCTTGAGTTTTTCGACCTACCAATTACAAGTAACGGTATCTTATCAGTTTCATTCAAGTTAGCAACGACATGTAGCGTTATACGTGTTTTGGGCTGTTTACTACCATGAACTTTCTTGCCAACGAATCCTAGCGAATTTTCGGGAAGCATCTGCCAAAACAATCCTGTCTCATTGGCGTTATAAATGTCGCTGAGCTCATACTTTTCCAAAATGTGTTTAAGTTTAGTATTTTGCCATTCCTCAACTGCACTTTTGTTCACACCTCCACATTCGCCGACTGTCGACTTGCATCATGTCAATAACTCGTTACCGGTTGGGCTTTATTGGGTCTCATCAGGCAGTTTCATTAAGGCTTACCGATATGACTTGTTGTCCATGTCACGTGTGTATGTCCTTTATCGAGACCCCCATGATATAGATATTGCTGTCTCATATTGGCTTGTGTTGCACCTTTTTTTGCACCCAATGGAAAATTTGTTCTTTTTCAGCATTTTTACAATCAAATGTTTTTTTTGCATCTGCCTGATCAGGCCCAAATAAAATCGCCAACGATGGGTTGTTGACATGATGTAATAGACTGCTGTGTGGTACCGTATGATGTTGGTTATTATTTTTTAGAAAATTTTCTGTTTTATCTATGAGCTCAATTACATATTTTAGAGCGAAGCACTACTGTTTCTGCGCCTTAAAGCTATGGTGAGACCTTGCACGTTGAAGCAATTTTGTCAAAATTATTTTTTCAGAACAAAAATGAAATTTTTGAAACTATTAAAAAAACTAGCTCTTTTGCTATTTGTTGTATTGTTAGTATGCATCCATTACAATTTAAACAACAAGCTCAGGTCATGTGTTGTAGAGAGAAATCAGCTGATGCGATGGGAAGTACAGGCCTTACATATTAATGAGAAGGTGAGATACAAGAAAGTGATGCAACTGACGAAGCCTCATGAACACGATGAGATGGAGAATGTGTCCACAAATCTGTTAAACTTTACGTTTTGATTTAGTTGTCTTTTTTCAAATCAAATGTAAAATGACCGGACGGCTGTCCATAAACGAGAGGAAGGAGTTATATTTAAAGTGACTGAGTTTAGTCGTCTAGACTTGAAATTGGCAGAGTTGAATTCGCGGATGTAACTGCGAATCGTAAAGTTTATAGGGTACTGCTTGGGCCTTTGCTTCCATCAATCTCCTCTTTGGAAGAGCGGATTAAAAAGAAGCGTAGGCTACGTGAAAAAACAAAGTATCCACAAAAGGATTTTAAGTGTAAAACTAAAGTTGATATCGTATTGTTCTTCTTTGCTTTGAAGTAGGTTTTCAGATTATGAGCTTCTCATCAGCCCTTTACGTTAGTCTTTAGTTAGACTAGGCCACAACGACGGGTAGACTGCTTGGGACCGATACTTGTCTGCCACATAGAGATCGAGGCACTACGTTAAGTGCCTTGTCTAAGGACACAACAAGCAAGCTTGCCGGCTTGTTCTCCACACTATCTCTTTTTTGCTGAGCACTAAGCAGGGAAACTGTGAATACCATTTTTTAAGGTCTTCTGGAATAACTCGGCTTGGGAAATAAAGCCCAGGTCTACCGCCATCTGGCGTAATGACCTAGTGATTGGAGCGTCCGCTTTGCAATCGGTAGCCTGGGCTTCATTTGCCAAGTACGGTCATACCACAAGACTTTAAAAAATGGTATTCACAGCTTCCCTGCTTGGCGCTCAGCGCAAAAGGAAGAGTCTGGAGAACAAGGCAACAAGCTTGCTTGTTGTGTCCGACTGAGTGCCTCCATCTTTGTGTAACAGACAGGCGGCGGAGCCAAGCAGTCTACTCGTTGTCGTGGCCTAGTCTAAATGAAGACTAACTAAAAACGCAAATGAGTTTGCCCACACAAAGAAGAAGATATCTTATTTTGATACGTTGCAACAACCAGCTATTCCTTTAGCTTGGCTTTCACTTCTATACCTTTTGGCTGGCCAACGGAATGAGCAATGCTGGCAACAAAAAGCACGCGTTTTTAGTTTTTCGATGATTCAGCTTACTGCTGACATTTAGGGATTGTGGTCTTTTTCCACCCCGCAAAGAAAAGATCTGCCTGACCATGTTTTTGATTGGACTGCGTTGTTTGGATCCTGATTCCAAAAGTTGCAGAAGACGTGTTAAGTGGCTACTTGCTCCAGATCCAATAACACGTCATTTATCGTCACCAAAACACTGAAATTCAGTGAATTGGTAAGTTATTCCATCAGAAAACTTTCCTGCTTATAATATTTTCTCTAAAGTCGAAGATGTTTTAAGTGTTCCCGAAACAGTTTTTTTTCCCGGAACCCAAAAGCTTAACCGCTGTAATCAATCAGGTCAAATTTTTCTCAATTTTACTTTCAAATGTGTTCTATATGACCATTATTGTGGTTTTTACGGACAACATTTTAGACAGACCTACATTGCAGGCTGGTAGCACGTTCGGTAACCCATATTGTCAATTTGTACAAAAAATGTTGTTTTTATTTGAATCAATGGCGTCACTTTAGTTTGTAATCTAAAAGGTGTCGCCTAGTGCAGTGTTTCCCAATCTTTTTCGTGCTGCGGCTCACTTCAGAAAGCCACAAATTTTTGCGACCCACTGAAAAAAGACTACAAAGTAATATTTAAAAATATCGCTAAGTTAAGCCTAATATATACCCAAAGTAACACATTTACAAGGCAAGAAGTATTCGCCATAGTTACATTGATTAAAACGTAGCGGTGTAGTTGACCTCCGAAAAAAAAAAAAGAAAAACGTCTTCAGTACTTTAGATCTCCCGAAGGACCCTAAAACTCACGAAACGCGGTCCACCGGTGGGGAACCACTGGCCTAGAGATTCTCAAAGTGTCATCCACTAACAAAATTTTTTCCCAATCACGATTCCTTGGAAAAGGTCTAAAAAGATGCTTTTCATAAAGTATTGTTTACTAAAGCTGTCTGACAATTGTCAATGGCTTGGACCAAAATTCGTATGAAAGAAAAAGATACTGATAAGAGTGTCTTGCAAAGAGTTTGAACCAGGACAGGACAAAATGAGATAGAAGATGTTCTGAGTCCGATGATAACAGATGCAGCACAAAGATTCTCCAATCAGCAGAGACTGGCTTTCAAAACAAGGCGATGTCCGTTGCAGCAAAGACGTACGAGGACACAGCGACCATGACGAGGAAGCACAAGTTGTCCAGCGGAAACTGAGGGTAGGCCTACTTGCGCGTTGAAAAATTGAAAGGTGAAAGTATACACCTCTAGTCGGACATTTTTTGGAGCAACTAAATAAGCAGATTTAACATGATTAAAGCTACTGAATTTCAAAGATCACAAGAAGCATGAATGTTTTGTGTAACCAGTTTGCGGCCCTAAAAGAATGCAAATATAATTTTAAACCATCGCATATTTTCCAAGTGTTTAGTGTTGCACTAAAAAAAATTTCAGAACGATTTCTTGTCTTCGTAAGAATTCTTGAGCATCTCTGAAAGTTTAACAGGAACAAAATAGCGGCATTGTTACAGCACTATCTGCCAAACGTACTGACAAAATTAATTGTAGAGTCTCGTAAACAAGGCAAATAAGTCTTTACGTCGATCTTCTTCATTTGTCCTGCCAGAACCAGGCATCGACGGCCTCATGAGTAAACGTTGCCAATTTTTCTCTGTCATATAAATTGTGAATTATTATTTCCATTTTGTGGTTGAATTGTTTAACCTGTGCTCTCTTCCCATCGATTTTACCAGTTGGAAACAAGTGTTCCAGTTTTCGTTTCCGTATTTCGTGACCCAGATATTTATTTTGTCCAATTCTAATATTTTGCAATAGCGATTTAATGTCATTTACTTGAGATAGAACTTCTTTATAACGTTTTCCTGCTGTCCACGAAATGCGTTGCATCCTTCGAAGGGATCACCTTTCAAAGGCATTAATTTTTCTTGCTATTCTTTTGAATATGCTCCAGGTTTCAGAATTGTAAAGAAAAATAGACTAAATGTAGTAGTTCAAAACCCTATATCTTGTTTTAAAAGAAATATTTCTGATGCAAAACATTGCTTTCATTTAATTGAAACTACCTTTTGATTGAGCAGTTCTTATGTTAAGCTCTGTTTCATCCCTTGCATCCCAATCCATCGTAGTGCAAAGATATTTGGATTTCTGTACTTATCTCATAACCAATTCATTCACTGATAAATTACGAACTGGAATCTCTGTTTCTTTTTTTTTGCTATGGTCATTTATGTTTTCTTCTCATTTAATTGCATTTTGTTTTTCTTGTCGTCAATATCTATCACGTTTTGCAGTTTTGCCTCTGAGTCGGCCAACAACACAGTGTAGTCGGCATATCTCAGATGATTTATGTTGTTTCCTCTAACACTGACACCTTTTCATTATTTATATGTCTCATAATAATTTCATTGTACAACGAGAAAAGTTTTGGTAAGAGCAGGCATCTTTGTCTTACTCCT
Organism: Trididemnum clinides; assembly: GCA_963675345.1. Classification (NCBI taxonomy): domain Eukaryota; kingdom Metazoa; phylum Chordata; class Ascidiacea; order Aplousobranchia; family Didemnidae; genus Trididemnum; species Trididemnum clinides. The sequence continues at coordinate 2,321,349 of OY776297.1, forward strand.
TTTTGAAAGAGTGTGAATTCACTAATTTCATCATTGATTCTGAGAGTGGCTCTTTGATCATAATATAGGTTTTGAATTATTCTGAGATCTTTGTCATCAATTCCAATTTGATCAAGCATGCGTATCATTTCATTGTGTTTGACTTTAATCAAATGCTTTCTTATAATCGATAAAACATAAGCAGAGAAATTTTTTGCACTTTGATGAATTTTTTTCCAATAATTTTTAGAGTGCTGTGCGACATCAAGTAGATTGTGCAATATTCTTCACATTTTTTCGTGCTTGCAATTTTCAAAAATGTGATAAAAATAGGTTTAGCCATATCAGACGGTATTTTACCAGTGTCGCACATTTTTTGTTTTGCTTTTGTCACCAGGCATCGTCTAACTTCTAAATATAGCACTTCTGGTGTAATTAAAAGTTAATATAATTTATATTTAGATTTAAAATCTGCATAAAACTCATTTAAACTCAACGTTTCGAAAAACTAAAATCAGTTTTTGTTGTTGTTGTTGTTACCCAACCCCTTTCGAGGGATGAGGGCATGGCGGAAGACCATGGAGCCGAAGGAGAAGGGCAACTCCCCAGGGACCGGACCAGAGGTCATAGAGAGATAAAGAGTGAGCGGCGCAAAGAGTCCGTAGCTGGACAGTGCAGAATGAAATGAGAGGTGTCCTGGGACGAGTGTCCGAAGGCGCTGCATGAGCCATTCTCGATTCTGCCAATCCTAGAGAGATAAGAACTTAACAGTAGGCTGTGTCCGTCGCAGCGTAGACGAGAGAGAACACAGCGAGCGTGACGAGGGAGCACAAGTTCCTCGGTGGAAATCGAGGGAGCCTGTGTGTCAAAGACTTTCGATGAGGCAATATGCCTCCAGTCCGAGATAAGACAAGAGTAGATACGAGAGATAAGAGGAGAGAGACTACAAGGGATTGCAGAGGGCCCGAGTAGTGCTCCCCGTCTGGCCAGCTCATCAGCCGAGTCGTTGACCGGAAGAAACGAGTATCCAGAGACCCATTGTATCCTGATAAAACAGTAGGAGAGAGAACACAGTTCCTGCCAGATCTGCCAGAGAGTTTGAGGTAAAAGGAAAGATGGAGGAGAGGACAGGGTGGTAAGGACAGAGCGAGAGTCAGATAGGAGGAGAAGAAAAGGGGCAGACTTGATGGTGATGTCGAGACCAGCAAAGAGCGTGCAGAATGGCGCAGGCTTCAGCAGAAAAACTTGAACATAGCGGGCCAGCTGAAAAGCAAAGAGTGGCCGCAATGCCACAGATAGAGCAGTTGGCAAGTACACCAGAGCCGCCTTTGCCAAAAGGAAAATGAACAGAGCCATCAGTCCAGAGTAGTAGGTCTTAAGGGGGGAGAGTCAAAGTGAGCGAGAGCCGCACTTTGGCGAGAGAGAGGGAGATCAAAGCGGGAGCATAGAGAGGAAAGGGTGGACTCCACAGTGAAGGAATGCAGATTCCAAGGAGGGAAGCGAGGGCAAGCAAAGAGTCTTTCTGGGACCAGTAGAAGGTAGCATGAGCAGGTGAGTGGACGCAAAAGCTCTCCAGCACAATCTGCAGTATCTTGGTTTCACTACAAGTTTGGCCAAACCTAAATTAGGAAAGAAAGTTGGGAGACGAAGAACGCGCTCATAAGATGAAAGATTGAAATGAGTTAGGGTGACTCGTAGAGGAGGTAGAGAAGCCTCGGTGAGTAGGATAAGGGTGGACGAGTGGCAGCCGGTGATGGCACGACTAGCCGCTCGGTGGAGTCGTTCCAATTTGGTGATATTAGTAACGCTTAAGAAAGGAAACTATACGGGTGAAGCCAATGTGAGAAGGGGCTGAAGAAAAGCTTTGTAAAAAAGGGAGAGGGACTCCTTAGATGGGCCCCATGAGGAAGCAGAGATACAGTGTAAGGCCTTGAAACGTGAGAAGAACTTGGCCTTCAGCGAAGACACGTGTTTAGAGAAGCAAAGAGTGCGGTCGAAGAAAAGTTGGAGTGGGATTGAAACGGAGGTGGGAGTTGAGTAAAAGGAGGTTGGGTTGGAGGTTAGCTTGGTGGGCATCCACTGAAAATAAGGAGACCTCACATTTGCTCAAATTGAGAGGATGACACCAATACCCAGACCAGCGTTCCAATCAAATCAGAGCTCCTTGTGTGGCCTCCATCGCTGTAGGGACCGAGTGAAAGGAGAACCAAATGGCCAGATCATCACTGTAAAGAGAGCAGCTGACGAAAGAAAGCAGAGAAGCAGGAAGATCATTGACGAAAAGGGAGAAAAGTACAGTGCCAATAACGGATCCTTGCGGAATACCTCGACGGACTCGAAAGGAACGACTTTTGTGATTTGGATAAACCACGCAAGCGCGCCTATCAAAAAAGGAAAGATTGAGTCTAAAGAGCAAAGCGAGGATGGAGTTCAGCCAAAATGAGTTTATAGAAAATGGTAGGGTGCCGGACAGAGTCAAAAGCTTTTGAGAAATCAATTGTAGAGAGGATTGTCCGAGAGCTCGGCCTGGGCTTGTTGAATCAATCCGAAATGGACTTAGCAAGGAATAGAATTTGATTTAGAGTAGACCGTTCAGGGCGGAAACCGGCCTGGCGAGCAGAGGGAATGGAATTAGAGTCCAGAAAGAGGAGTAGGCCGGATAGAACGATGCGTTCAAAAAGCTTTCATACGCAGGAGGTGAGAGAGATAGGCCGTATGGACGCAGGAGAGTCGAGAAGGTTTCCCATCTTATGGACGGGAATAATAGATGTCTTCCAGATGGAAGGAAAGGAATCCAAACATCAAGAAAGATTGAAAACGTGAAAACGAAAACCCATGCCAGAGCGAGGAAGGTGCTTTAGCATGGGATAGGCGACTTTGTCTATGCCAGTGGCAGTGGAGGAGGAGAGATTGGAGGCAGCCGCAAAAAATTCAGCGGGGAAGAAGCGAGAGCAAAAGAACGAGTGAGACTCCTCAGGGCGCCTGGCTTGAGTGCACCAATTAACAGCCGCCTCAACGTGATGGTGTGGTCCCCGACTCCGTTTGGGTTGAGTCGAAATGGCTGGTGGCCTTTCCGAGGGTCCCAGTTACCTGGGGCACTCCCCTTGCACCAACCATTTTTTCGTCGTGCTGCCGACTGAACGACCGCAGAAGGGCAGCACACAGCTTCTATAAAATCGGTCGCCTGAAAACAGAAGCCTTTGGTATTATGTCATAAACAAACTTCCTCGCGAGCAGAAGCAGCGGTCGTACAGAAGCGTTCACGTCGTATCGTAAAAATTGTTAGTTATTATATAATCAAACAGCTTCGCTCTGTTCGATCCTTTTTTTTTATTGTTTTGATATTATGATCCCCTAGAATGTTGTATCTTTAAAATGCTCTTCTAGATGTATTTATTGGAGATGATTTTTAAACTTGATTTATTCGATAGGGTTATCTTGATATCACTTCTGCGGTCAAAAAAGTTTTTACATCGATTCCAGTTGAAATATATAGACAATGGGTTCAGTCTTATTACAATACAATCTTGAAGGAAAAAAAATCTTGGAGGAGTAGAGTATAGATTTCAAAATAGTTACCGGTGTGATAAAAGAAAAACAGATGTTTAAATAATCTAGCGATGGGAAAAATTTGCATGCTCATCACTAGTTGACAGAAAACTTACAGAAGAAAATAATTTAACAACTTTAGTACAACGAGTAGTTTAGAAGAACTAGCGGCAGGTACAATCTTGAAGGAGTGGAGTACTGTATAGATTTTATAATAGCTATCAGTGCTGAAAAAAGAAAGGCAGATGTTTAAATCATCTAGCAATGAGAAAAATCTGCTTGTTCATCACTAGTTGTAAGCTTACAGAAGAAAATGATATACAACCAACAGTTATTCTAGAACATCAGGTTTGCTGGAGAATAATCGCATACAGTGGAGCGACGTTGTGAAAGCATGAGTTTGCTTCCAGAAGAGGTGAAGCTTCGTGGAAGTTATCAGCGTGAAAGAAAAAATATCGAATTTGATGCAATTTCAATCAAAAGCTTTTACCGCTAGTTGTTAGTTTTACACATTTTTAGAAGAAAATTTCAGTAACTTGAGCAGACTTTTGGGTAAAATTTAGACAAGATTACTTCACGTATGACAGTAAAGTCGTAAAATCGTTAGTGCAACTCCGCAGTATAAACATTCTATGATGTTAAAAAGGAAAGATCAGAACAATGAAGATTGTTTAAATTCAGCAATTTTTAATCATTAGCGATACTTTACATCGCAAAACTGAGAAGAATTAACTTTAATTTTGTGCAGATCGTTTTAGAGACGTTTTCGATAATTGTTAAACTTTTACTTATAAGCATTTCCCATGCATCGAATTTACAATCTCTTTTCATATGACCACTGGAAAACAAAAATTGTGTCCAATTATCACACTGTTCCAAGGTTTCATCTAAAAGCTAGCAACTTTCAAATTCTAAATCCACTAACATAAAATTCATATTTTTACCTTTCACAATCTACTTAGCATTAAAACAAAAATAAGCTAAATATTTACAACTTTTAACATTATGTGTATGACATTAGAAAAACAAAATAACACAAAAATTATACTTTATTCTTATCAAGCATCTTTTCTTTAGTGCTCGCCATCTACTGCAAATAGAAATTATTGATGAGTAAAGAATCAACTTTATCCAATCCTTTAACTTTTCGTTAACGTTTGCTAAAAACCACAAACAGAAAGCGTCATACTTCACAATTTTTATATGTAATTTACAAAGCAAAAAATCTTACTGTGTGGTGTTACCAATTTAATACTCATTGCTTTAACACGTTTACCAAAAAGATTTCAACTAACCGTTAATTTGTAAGTACTTTTTGAGCAAACATACAGTACTTCTGTATTGTCACAAATTAAAAGTCGTCTTAGCTGATCAAAGACTTTTGTTTCGTACAATTAAACTCTTGCACTAAGTTTTAATCTACAAGAAGTTGAAACCATTATTTGTAATTCACAACTTTCAACTAAAAGAAATAAAACTTCTCACAGCATATTATCTCCCATATAGCTAAATCAAGAATTTTACCTAAAACCTCGCAAAATAAATTCATAAACTGATATTCATCATACACTTGTTATACGCTTTCCATTACAATTTGTAATTGCAGATTTTCAAATACGCCAAGTTGATTGATCTCAATTTACAAAATCTCTCACTATCCATTTTTATCAAACTTTAAAACAACTTCAATGCTACTGTATTGTCATCTATAACCCATAAATTAAAAATTAGTTACAAAATGTAAAACCTAAACTTACAATACCGACTTGTTGCTAAACGTTTTTCTGCTAGCTATCTCAAATCATTGAATGTACAAGCTAATACTCTGTTAGAAGCGAACAAACTCTGGTAGTGCCACGTAGCATCCAACATAAACTTACAGTTGTCTTTCTCAATCAACTTCCCCATTAGTAATCGCAGCGACCAACTGTCACGAATAAGTAAATTTGCGTTGAAAGAATGGTTTTTATATATGTATAGTTGTTGTAATCTGTTGTTTTGTTTTGCCGTGATTATTTTATTTGTAAATCTAAATTGTCTGAAGCCCTAAACTTGCTAGACTGTTTTCGAAAAAAGACCTCTTTTAGTAATGCAAGAGGCTAGCGATGCACTTAGGAAACTGCAGACAGTGACACTGTTTCGACCTATCAGGTCTCTTCAGTGCAGTTGGTGACCATTAAGAAGCTAGAAGCTTTTGACAAAGCATAGCTTAGACCGTCGCACTTGTGAGACCTAATACTGGGTCCACTGCAGTGGATGGTCTGTCAGTACTCTGCGAAGCCGTATCACTCGTGAATGAGTGGCGGTTGTCGCAGGTGCACTAAGTCTAACAACTGCTAGAACAATAGTGCTGTCACAGCCGAGTGGTCACAAGCTCTTATAGTAATACAAGAGACTAGCAATGCACTTGGCAAACTGCAGACAGTGCTGATAGACCATTCACTACAGTGGACCCAGTATTAAGTTCCACAAGTGTGACAGTCTAAGCTATGCTTTATTAAAAGAACTTTTTTCATTCGCATTTAGATTTGTAACTCACGCGCCTCTTTTTACGTCACAATGGTTGAGCACATGACTAAGTTCCAGAGTATTCTAGTGAACCTTGTTTCTTTCTCGAAGATTTTTTTCTTTTTTTTATTGCCGATTACCTAATTTATTAACGATGTTTTTCTGTGTCAGGTGATGTTCTGGAATTTTCTAGAAGCTCGTCTCATTTATATATAAGTTGGCGAGGTTTTTACGATTTAGAGAAGCAAAGAAAGTAAAGCGGTAGTAAGAGAGAAAGTAGTGTGGAGTCTGTGGTGATTTATTGTGGATTTTATTAGCGGTTATTTGGTGGAGTTAGTTTTGGCTGTTTCCTGATTGTTATATTAAAGTGCAATTGGTAACTTTTCATATCTTAGCAGATATTCTCTTGCAGCTGAAAAAGTAATTTTTTTGCGTTTTCATTACATTTTTTAAGATCACACTACAAATTTAATTAAGATAGGAATAAACGCGGCATAGTTTGGGGCTATCACATGATTTTCACATCGAAAAAGAATCACTGCTGCATGACAATGCGTAGCATAGAAATGAGTTTGGTACTATTCTGAACAATTAAATCAATCTTATTTCTAGGTTAATATTCTGCAGTATATTTGCTAACAGCTAGCTCCAAGTGGTTACGATCGATAGAGAGCGTTTTATAAGCGAGAAGCGAAACAACAAAGCGAGTGCTGGAAGCTTCTTCTACTGAAAGATATTTACAAATTTACAAAGACATCCCTGGACACGTTTTGTCCTTTTGGACTCATGATTAGGGCTTGTCAAGGGCCAAGAGATCCCTAATAGCATTAACGTGGACTTTTAAAAACAATCTTAACACAAACACAAGAGTTATGTACCGTTTACTCTTGAACCAGGTTCGTTTTTACGTTGCTGCTAACCGTTCAAGTATGGACTAAAATTGATATCCTTACACAAATCTGATCACACAAGAAGTAATTTGGCACAGAAAGACCTTCAAAAGGTTATAAACTAAATGCGATGCTTTAAGGCAAAATTGGCAGCACACGGCTGCATGTCAGCGGGCGTCGACGAGCGAGGCGGTCAGCTCCAAAGACGCCAATTCGAATCTCACAGCAACCAGACAGGACGTAACACACCTGCGGACAAAAATTAGTTTTTGCGCGCAAGGTTAAAAGAGCGCCCAACTAATTTCGGTGCGTCCTAAATGACTGCGTCGCGGCTTATATAATGCACGGCCTCCAAGAGGTCAACCACTTCGCCTATTCCACTCCGAGCATAGCTACGGATTCGGACGACTAGCACACCGCACGGGTAATGACTAGTGAGTTACATAGCGCGACCCAAAAAGCAACGTAACTAGCGCTAGATACCACTCAACAATCGCACGTGGAGATTCCCCCATACAGTTCTTCGGCAGGGTTTGCGCGATCACAGTACTCGAGCTACTAACAGGGTCCCCACACCGCAGGGGTACACCGAAACGGGCGTTTTACTGAACAATGAACTTGTTAACATGAACGGTCCCAATGCTCCGGGCCTGGGTATTAAGCTTGGGGGATGCATACATAGCGAGCGATATTAATTGCTAGCTCCAAGTGGTTACGACCGATAGAGAGTGTCCTATAAGCTACTAAGATCTTAAAACTCACACTGTTGTTATCGCAAGCGACTTTAATAAACGAAAAGTCATTTTAATACGTAAAACATCTAAAATTTTGAACGTTTTTGACTTTTGCAACGACCTTTTCAAGAATTAAAATTGATAAATGTGGCGCAATAAATTAATATAATCAACGATAATTTCAAACAATACACATTATGAAGATATAATATTTCCAACGGCAAAAGAGGAACAGGGTTAAAGCTTCTTCTACGGAAAGCGAAAAGTTTTAAGGATAACATCAATACAACCTCTCGATCTTTAAATTCTGTATCTTCTCCTCACCGATTGTTATTGTTGTCTGGTTTATGCTGTATTCAGAAATTTCACTTGTACAATAAAAGATATTTCAATGACTCGCTGCGTGAGTTAGTTCAGGAAACAATGACATGACCCGCCGCAATTTCACGAAGTAAGACTACCTTTAAGTCAGGCACGCAAAATCAAATCAAACCAGACAACAATAACAATCAGTGAGGAGAAGATACAGAATTTAAAGATCGAGAGGTTGTATTGATGTTATCCTTCAAAACTTTTCGCTTTCCGTAGAAGAAGCTTTAACCCTGTTCCTCTTTTGCCGTTGGAAATATTATATCTTCATAATGTGTATTGTTTGAAATTATCGTTGATTATATTAATTTATTGCGCCACATTTACCAATTTTAATTCTTGAAAAGGTCGTTGCAAAAGTCAAAAACGTTCGAAATTTTAGATGTTTTATAAATTAAAATGACTTTTCGTTTATTAAAGTCGCTTGCGATAACAACAGTGTGAGTTTCAAGATCTTGCTACATATTACCAAATATACTGTACAAGATTAATCTAGAAATAAGATTGATTTAATTGTTCAGAATAGTACTAAAACTCATCTCTACGCTTTGCCTTGTCATGCAGTACATACCTTTTTTCGATGTGAACATCATGTGATAGCCCCAAACTATGCCGCGTTTATTCCAATCTCAATCAAATTTGTAGTGAGACCTTAAAAAGTGTAATTAAAATACAAAAAATATTACTTTTTAGCTGCAAGAACAATATCTGCTAAGGTTCGAAAAGTTACCAATTACTCTTAGAAAATCAATGGCCGCGAATTGTAAACTAAAAAGTTATTAAGCTTTCTCATATACAAAATTGATGTACGTGGACTGAACCAGGACGTTATAAAACTTCTACACAATGTGCTAGAGGTATTTGATTGAAACAAAATGTGACTAGAGATATCTGTACTGCAAACAAATGAAAACCAACAACAAAATAAGAGATGAAGAGTAGCAATCGATTTTTGAGAATTATATTTTAGGTGTGAATTGGAAAACTATTTGACGGGTGGTGTGTTGAAGTTTTTGAAATTACGTGTAGTGGCAATGTAAGTTTCATTCATTCCTACAAATTTACGCTTGGTTTGCAGATCTTTAATTAGATTGGTACACCGCAAAACTGCCCGAACCCACCACCTATCTGCAGTGTAAAATCCGTTAAGCATTTTTTCAAGGAAACAAGTTTACTGGTCGGCTTTTTCTCTAAATAAAACCTTTCATGCTAAGCTGTAATCACCCTTTTAAAAGTTTTTGATATTATTTGACAAGGAAATTGAACCCAGGTCTTACGACTATGAGATGAACGCTCTAATTACCACCACGTCAGTATGATTGTGCATTTGACAATTGGGAAAAGACTAAATCGTCATTTGTTTGATTTTTAGTTGCAAAAAAGCGTAAAATAACCTTGTAAAGGAATTAAAATCTGAAAAAAATTGATGATTTTGCTTTGTTTCGGTGATATGTAGCGTCGAAAGTTACAAATAGGCTTGATTTACAGCTATGAGCAGAGGTAATAAATATGGTGAGGTGAATGCACAGTAAGAAAATTTAACAAAAGTTTGAAAACACTTTACACTATAAGATAGAATTTTTTGATTTGAATTGGTATACAGCAACAAAAGTAGTACATTTATTACGTAATGCAAAAGTGCGTGATGGTTGAAAAATGTTAGTCCACTCGTTTACCATTTTTGTTAAAACTGAGTTGTGGTGATTGATAGCTTAAAATTGAAAAGCAGTACATTTGTTTCATTGAGCTTACACAATGCATTAGGCTTAGTGGTCTTCAACTTAAATATTTCACGAGGGCGTCAGATAAAAACTTTTTTATATTTGTTTAATTGTCTCGACGTTGCGAGTTCAAGTTTTGGTGATGAAAATTTGAACAAGTGAATAAGTTTGATTAGCTTGTATCCAAAAAGTTATTAGAAATGTTGAAGCTCCAAAGCTGGTGAGAGTAAAATTTTCAACTAAAGGATGTAAGCTGATTGCAAGTTCATAAAATTTTGATATGAATTCAAGTGTGTTGATGTAGAAAGTTGGATGTAGTGAAGCGAATCAGGTGAAAATTTAATTGTTTGTTGTTGATCTTTGATTTATTGTTACATAAAATGAGGAGTAGAGTATTTTTAAAAGAAGTAAATTTAATGAGAAAGTTGAATGATAATGGAATAAAGCTGCAAACTTAGATATTTTGTGAATCCATTACGTATAATAGTACTACAAATTTAAACTTGATGCTTGGTGAGTGTAACGAAAATATTTGGGTTTTGAAGTTGCATGTTGGCAAAGAAAATTATATAAATGTTTATAAAGATACTTTTTATCATAATCGCAACAAAATGGTGTTACAAATAATAATTTTGATTGGAAAGAATAAACTGTGCTGTGCAGATTTTTACCTAAACGGGCAATTTTTAAAGTAATTCGATGCAAGTTTGTTAGTATGTGCGGAGATGATTAAAATGTATGTCTGTTGACAGTGATTAGCTTGAGTTTTTTCAATATTTTTTGTCGGTAAACTACGAAAAGCTTTGTTCTGTGATTGCTTTGAAATGGCGCAAGTAGCAAGTTCAATCTTGGATGGGGGTAAAGAGACAAATTTTTACAACAATTAATGGCAATTGCAAATATATTTTTGAATAAATCTATATCAAGATGGTGAAATAAGTAAGAGTTTATTACTTTGTGAAGAATAGGAGAACAAAACTTCAATATAATTTTGATAGGTCAAGAAATTAGAATTATTTACGCTTCAAAGTTATGTATAGCACTCTCAGAAATTGTGGTTGTGCTTCTTGAAGTTTTCCTGAAAAAAAACGATAAGTTTGAAACGTATGTTGTGCAAACGAATGTGCTTAGAAGCTATCAAATTGCGAGTTTGGTGTTTATTTATTAAATGCTTGAATGAAATTTTTAAAAAGTTTCAAAATAGCAGGTCGTGAGTTCAAATTTTTTGTTTGAGCCAATACTTGGTGAAGACATTAAAGTGAAGTTCAGAAAATATTTCACGCGTTTAGAATATTTTGAGGTGTTAAAAGCATTAAAAAAGTTGATTGTTCAGTGAAGAAAAATCGTTTGTTTTAAGGATAAAACGTTAAAAGTGGCTTGCAAGAAAGTTAGTCAAGACTTTCACGAGAAATAGTACCACGATCAAAACTTTTGTGTGTTGGTGTCGCGTTCAATAGAAATTTATATTCTATTTCAACTATATTTTACTTCTTAAAATTGAGGCGACGTATAGTATCGCTAAAATAATTAAGTCTGGCTGCAACTTAATAACTAGAAAAAGATTGGCTTCAACTAAAGTACTTTGAAACCACGTCAATAACAGAACAATATATTCACAGAAATAAAATTTCAAGCTCCTTCGCTTGACGATCACAGAAAATAAAGCACTTTGATATAACAATCAGGAAACAGCCAAAACTAACTCCACCAAATAACCGCTAATAAAATCCACAATAAATCACCACAGACTCCACACTACTTTCTCTCTTACTGCCGCTTTACTTTCTCTGCTACTCTAAATCGTAAAAACCTCGCCAACTTATATATAAATGAGACGAGCTTCTAGAAAATTCCAGAACATCACCTGACACAGAAAAACATCGTTAATAAATTAGGTAATCGGCAATAAAAAAAAGAAAAAAATCTTCGAGAAAGAAACAAGGTTCACTAGAATACTCTGGAACTTAGTCATGTGCTCAACCATTGTGACGTAAAAAGAGGCGCGTGAGTTACAAATCTAAATGCGAATGAAAAAAGTTCTTTTAATAAAGCATAGCTTAGACTGTCACACTTGTGGAACTTAATACTGGGTCCACTGTAGTGAATGGTCTATCAGCACTGTCTGCAGTTTGCCAAGTGCATTGCTAGTCTCTTGTATTACTATAAGAGCTTGTGACCACTCGGCTGTGACAGCACTATTGTTCTAGCAGTTGTTAGACTTAGTGCACCTGCGACAACCGCCACTCATTCACGAGTGATACGGCTTCGCAGAGTACTGACAGACCATCCACTGCAGTGGACCCAGTATTAGGTCTCACAAGTGCGACGGTCTAAGCTATGCTTTGTCAAAAGCTTCTAGCTTCTTAATGGTCACCAACTGCACTGAAGAGACCTGATAGGTCGAAACAGTGTCACTGTCTGCAGTTTCCTAAGTGCATCGCTAGCCTCTTGCATTACTAAAAGAGGTCTTTTTTCGAAAACAGTCTAGCAAGTTTAGGGCTTCAGACAATTTAGATTTACAAATAAAATAATCACGGCAAAACAAAACAACAGATTACAACAACTATACATATATAAAAACCATTCTTTCAACGCAAATTTACTTATTCGTGACAGTTGGTCGCTGCGATTACTAATGGGGAAGTTGATTGAGAAAGACAACTGTAAGTTTATGTTGGATGCTACGTGGCACTACCAGAGTTTGTTCGCTTCTAACAGAGTATTAGCTTGTACATTCAATGATTTGAGATAGCTAGCAGAAAAACGTTTAGCAACAAGTCGGTATTGTAAGTTTAGGTTTTACATTTTGTAACTAATTTTTAATTTATGGGTTATAGATGACAATACAGTAGCATTGAAGTTGTTTTAAAGTTTGATAAAAATGGATAGTGAGAGATTTTGTAAATTGAGATCAATCAACTTGGCGTATTTGAAAATCTGCAATTACAAATTGTAATGGAAAGCGTATAACAAGTGTATGATGAATATCAGTTTATGAATTTATTTTGCGAGGTTTTAGGTAAAATTCTTAATTTAGCTATATGGGAGATAATATGCTGTGAGAAGTTTTATTTCTTTTAGTTGAAAGTTGTGAATTACAAATAATGGTTTCAACTTCTTGTAGATTAAAACTTAGTGCAAGAGTTTAATTGTACGAAACAAAAGTCTTTGATCAGCTAAGACGACTTTTAATTTGTGACAATACAGAAGTACTGTATGTTTGCTCAAAAAGTACTTACAAATTAACGGTTAGTTGAAATCTTTTTGGTAAACGTGTTAAAGCAATGAGTATTAAATTGGTAACACCACACAGTAAGATTTTTTGCTTTGTAAATTACATATAAAAATTGTGAAGTATGACGCTTTCTGTTTGTGGTTTTTAGCAAACGTTAACGAAAAGTTAAAGGATTGGATAAAGTTGATTCTTTACTCATCAATAATTTCTATTTGCAGTAGATGGCGAGCACTAAAGAAAAGATGCTTGATAAGAATAAAGTATAATTTTTGTGTTATTTTGTTTTTCTAATGTCATACACATAATGTTAAAAGTTGTAAATATTTAGCTTATTTTTGTTTTAATGCTAAGTAGATTGTGAAAGGTAAAAATATGAATTTTATGTTAGTGGATTTAGAATTTGAAAGTTGCTAGCTTTTAGATGAAACCTTGGAACAGTGTGATAATAGGATACAATGTTTGTTTTCCAGTGGTCATATGAAAAGAGATTGTAAATTCGATGCATGGGAAATGCTTATAAGTAAAAGTTTAACAATTATCGAAAACGTCTCTAAAACGATCTGCACAAAATTAAAGTTAATTCTTCTCAGTTTTGCGATGTAAAGTATCGCTAATGATTAAAAATTGCTGAATTTAAACAATCTTCATTGTTCTGATCTTTCCTTTTTAACATCACAGAATGTTTATACTGCGGAGTTGCACTAACGATTTTACGACTTTACTGTCATACGTGAAGCAATCTTGTCTAAATTTTACCCAAAAGTCTGCTCAAGTTACTGAAATTTTCTTCTAAAAATGTGTAAAACTAACAACTAGCGGTAAAAGCTTTTGATTGAAATTGCATCAAATTCGATATTTTTTCTTTCACGCTGATAACTTCCACGAAGCTTCACCTCTTCTGGAAGCAAACTCATGCTTTCACAACGTCGCTCCACTGTATGCGATTATTCTCCAGCAAACCTGATGTTCTAGAATAACTGTTGGTTGTATATCATTTTCTTCTGTAAGCTTACAACTAGTGATGAACAAGCAGATTTTTCTCATTGCTAGATGATTTAAACATCTGCCTTTCTTTTTTCAGCACTGATAGCTATTATAAAATCTATACAGTACTCCACTCCTTCAAGATTGTACCTGCCGCTAGTTCTTCTAAACTACTCGTTGTACTAAAGTTGTTAAATTATTTTCTTCTGTAAGTTTTCTGTCAACTAGTGATGAGCATGCAAATTTTTCCCATCGCTAGATTATTTAAACATCTGTTTTTCTTTTATCACACCGGTAACTATTTTGAAATCTATACTCTACTCCTCCAAGATTTTTTTTCCTTCAAGATTGTATTGTAATAAGACTGAACCCATTGTCTATATATTTCAACTGGAATCGATGTAAAAACTTTTTTGACTGCAGAAGTGATATCAAGATAACCCTATCGAATAAATCAAGTTTAAAAATCATCTCCAATAAATACATCTAGAAGAGCATTTTAAAGATACAACATTCTAGGGGATCATAATATCAAAACAATAAAAAAAAAGGATCGAACAGAGCGAAGCTGTTTGATTATATAATAACTAACAATTTTTACGATACGACGTGAACGCTTCTGTACGACCGCTGCTTCTGCTCGCGAGGAAGTTTGTTTATGATATAATACCAAAGGCTTCTGTTTCCAAGATGCAATGTAGAAATTAATGTTTTCGCTTTGCAACAGCTGTGCTTACGGTAGAAAAAATGATGGAGATGGTTTAACGAGCTAAAAACTAAAGTGAAATTAATAATAATTGGAGAAATTCTGAAGTGAGGTTATTCTGAAGCGGGGGTACAACATCATACAAGTCATTTTCAAAAATGTCATTTTCAAAAACAGTAAGTCATTTTCAAAAACAAACAAAACAAAAAGAAATAAAACATTTCGAAAACAAAGAAAATCATTCCTAAAATGAACTCAAACAAATAAAATCATTTTCTAAAAACAAAGTAAAAACATCTCCCAAAAGAAACAGAACAAAAACTCAAACAAAGAAAAATCCAGTTAAAAACCAATGTGCAATTATTCCCTGGAGAATGATCTGAAGTGGGGTACAACACAAAACAAATAAATCATTTTCAAAAACAAATAAAATCATTTCCAAAAACTCAAGTAAAACAAAAACTCAAACAAACAAAAACACAAACAAATAAAACAAAACTCAAACAAATGAAAATACAAAGCAAATAAAATTGTTTTCTTTCAATTGCCAAGTTTAACAAATTCAAGCACAAACAAAAATCATACAATGTTCAACGGAAGTTATAAAATGTTTTAACGAAAGTAATACAGGAAGTAATTCATGACGTATGACTGCGCTCCGCAAAAACCTGGTTAAAATACATATCTTATACTACTATGGTCACCGAGTGGCACCAAGGGACTTTCATTTACAATCCTAACTGCACTCTCAACGTACGTCAACACTTCAAAAACTTTGTCTCATGAACCGTGGTATCCAAAATGTGAGAAAGAACAATCTTAAACTGTTTTACCATTGCCTCCCAGGCGCTACCTTGCGCCGGAGCATACGAGGGCATAATTCCCAATTTGTACCTTCTTTTGAAGGAAGTGTGAAAGTCCTTGGATTCAATCAAGTCAGGGAGCTTTTTTGACCCGGCCTGAAATGCGCTTGCATTATCTGAATAAATCGTATTGACCTGTTCACGCAGGTCTGTAAATCGAGTAAAGGCAAGCAAAATATCATCCAGTGACAAACATGTCACCAACTCTACAAGGATAGCTCGAGATGCCATGCATGTAAAAAGGAGTCCCCAAGCCTTCTTGTTGCTTCTTCCCTTTGCAAAATTTAGAAGCCCAGGTTAATCCACTCCGGAAAGGAAAAAAAGGAAAAAACTGCAAGGCGAGCCAGCGGTAAGTCAGACATGAGATGTCTAATGGGCGTCGCCCTTCCAATAGCAAACGCACAACAATCGCGCAGGATGAAGAGATGCTTTGCTTCTCATGGTATATCTGGCGATTTACTTAAGAGCTTTTCTGTACGTAGCCTTCTCTCCTCGTGCACACAAGACCTATACTTCTTTGGCGATCGCAACTCTTTCAAGCGAACTTCCTGGGTTGGCGACGCGGTAACGTTACATTGTTTGATCACTTCGTCAAATGCATCAGCAGATTTTCCCTGCATCGAACTAATTACATCGCCACACACCCTGTTCTGAACCAACTTCATTATGATTAGTACAGCCTTTTCTAAGTAAACAGCCTTAAGCATCGGCTTTATAAAAACATTTTTTCTTACTTTACAGCATTGGAACAAGTCGACAACGGCAATCCAAAAGCTACTCTTTTTGGCAGAGTGTATAAATTTGGTGCCCTTTCAATCAAATTATCAATGCCGTTGATACCGCTACTCCAAGACAAATTTATTTTACACGCTCCAACTGGGACTTCATTTTCTACCAGTGACTGGCCATTTATCCACAAATCACGTGCTTCTGTTTTACACATGAGATCCGGTCGCGAACCCACGTCAGCCGCATTCCACTTACTAAGGTAAAAGCGCCATTCAGTCTCGCTAGACGACATCAAAATGTGGTCAACTCTTCGCGAAATGAACTTATTCAAACGTACGTCAAGGTTTTTAAGCCATTGCAGCACCGTACGGGAATTGCACCAGAAATAATTTTTGGAATTACGTATCTGCGATGCGTCAGAGGCTTGCTTTAATTGCTTCGCTGTGTTCAAAGCTGTGACGAGCTCCTTCCAAGCAATGGACCAGGAAGACTGATTGGCCAAGGCAATGTTACATTTACCAAAAACAAGCGACACGCCTGGTATACTATTCACTAATCTGCGTAATTAGATGTCAGAAGAAAATGTTATATTTGAGGCGTCATCAAACCCATGCAACTGGAACTTAACGTCGTCACCAGGGCTGCTCAAACCCGTATTCATAAAATATCATCTTGGTAGCGAAAAATCTTTCAACATTTTTAACGTTAAGCCACGCTTCCCACTTTTTCGCGACACCTTCGGGCGCTTCTTCGTCCCAGTCAAACTTCTCTATAACTAACAGTTGCAAGATCAAACTCGCTTTCAGAAAAACCGAAGTGCCTAATCCTAAAGGATCGAAGTTTTGTCAAAGTTGGTTAAGCATGCTTCTACGAGTATACTTTGTCAGAGGTTTTAGCGAGAACTGGATGCGCAGTTCGTCAGACTCCGTTACCCACACATAGCCTAAAGTTTTTGCTGACGGCTTAGCGACACTATTCGTCTCCAAATCAACTTCGCGAATGGCTGGCGCCAGTAATTCGCTATCCATTCCTACCAACACATTCACAGATTTTTTGTTCGCACTCTATTTTACCAATTCGAACCCGCGACTACGAAACGAAGCAATCGCCTCATTGGCAATTAGTGGCGCATTGTCAAAGCTATCGGCAGAAAAAATAAAGTCATCAACCTTCATGTTCTTCGACATAGTACCAAGTGTCAAATCACTGGCTTTGCATGAATTTAGTTCCATCATCTTTTTAGCGGCTAAGCAAGCAATATACAGACTACTTTTTATCCCACAAGAATGCACGCAAAAATGAAAGGAAACTAACTTACCCTAAGGGAAATCATCGGTTTCAGACCACAACAAGCGACATAAATCCCTTTGTGCTTCAGGCAATTTAATTTGAAAAAGCATTTTGTTACGTCGGCTATCAAAGAGTATATACCTTTGCGGAACCTAGCCAACACATGAACAAGCGGGTTTAACAAGTCAGGATCGGTCATAATGACGTCATTAATGCCGACCCCTTTGTATTCGGACTTTCCGTCATAAACAATGCGTTTCTTGGCCTGCGACGTAACAAAATATGGCAAATACCACTCACGCCTACTATCACAAACAGACTCACTAGCCTTTTTTATGTAGCCTTTAGATTTCAAATTTTGCATAATTTCCACAAAAAATTCGCAAAGATCATGCTGCTTTAAAGCCTTTTTTCTCAGAGCAGTAGCTCTGTCTCTAGCAAGCGCCAAATTATTTTAACATCAGCTATCAATGGCAAAGGAATTTCAAAATGATTATCGCATAGCTTAACATTTGGATTTACCAAACCTTTGGCAATTACATCAGTACTAGATAAATCCAAAGCTTCGTTCTGCACAGCCACGTCCCTAAGCTGACCTTTTACTGCAACGATTTTCCTATCACGGACTTCCAGGTCAAGCTTACACTGCGACAGATCGTCATTTGCCACACATCTCGACTTTCTCCCATGCGCTCTTCTATCGCACACATGAAAAATGCATTATCATTGCCAATAATAATGTCCACTTACTGCAGTATTAAAACCGTCGAGAGTAAAAAGCTTTACACCGTCAAAATGTTGCAAATTGCTCAAGTCCTGTTTATGCGGCAAAGCTTTAACGCAATCAATCCAAAGGGAGCTAACGGCCGCACTCACGTCACAAAACAACTCTTCAGCTTGTATAGATTGAATATTGAACTTAACCAAATTAGCAGAAGTATATTTATCGCCAACAAGAGTATCAAACTTAAAGGACGCGATGTCAAACGGCTCTAGTCCTAGATCTTCTACCAAGCTACTTGCGATAAATGTCAGCTGAGACCCCGATCATGTTGGGAGTACACCAACTTCGAGTGGCCAGTCGCGGAGTTCACCACACCGGCGGCAGTCACGCGATTATACACCGTTTTCACGCTCTCAATTTTGACACCACGAATAGTTACTGCGGGTTTAGCACTCGTTTCAGGCGGCCTATGCCCAATATCAACCAGCCAATCGTGCAGGAGAAAAAAGTGCTTTTTATCACAAGCATTACCGCACCTGCGGCAGTTGTTACCGATCGTGCAATCTTTCACAAATAATCGCGCAAGCAATTTAAGCACTTCCCAGATTTCATTACAACATCCCTGCGGTGTTTGGAATTTAACTGCAAAAAGTCTCTACAACGTGACAACCAGTGGTACTCACCTTTACCACTTAAAGAAGAACGAATGCACAACGGCGCATTTCTAGCACTACCACCTCTCGGGCTCCAGCTGTCACCTGCACGGAAAACAGCAGCACTATACGATGATTTCGCCAAAGGGCGACTGGTTTAATTTCACCGTGGTCTGTCTTCTTCTTCAAATGTTTTTATTTTTATCAAACTTTTTAGTTTCCTAATAGCTCTGTGACTCACCCAACAACATTATTATAAAATCAGCCGATTTACACAGCTCTTCACGTTTTATAAATTCGACCAAGCTTTGATAAGTGGGCTCAATCGTGCTACCGTATTTAACGAGAAGAAAGTCTACATACCTTTGCTTAGTTTCATAGGGAAGCCTTTTAACCAAATCCAAAACAAATCTACCTTCTAATTTTTCACGCTGGTTATACGCTCTAGCATACAGAAGACATTGATCTAATTGATCTTTAAATTCTTTCATAATATTCGCAGACGAAGAGACCAATTTATTACCATGGTGATACTTCCTAATTTCAGACTCTGAGAGAAATTCGCCACGAACACCAAATTGCTGTGACAACCTTTCTAAAGACATTTCTATTCTGTCTTTTTCCAATAAGCCAGGCGTGTCAGATGTCAAATTAGCAATCGTTTGTGCAGCAGTTCTAGCACAAGCTGCTTGCAGCAGAGTGAGACGAGCCCCCTCAAAGGGAAAACTATCCTTTAACGCATTTACGCGATTTTTAAAGAATATGAAGGCGTGTTGGCGCCATCATAGCCAATCAATGTTACTCTATCCATAAAGGTTTTACAATTCTAATACTCAAAAAAGCAGTTTTGCTGCCCTGCGCTCGAATTACCAGATGAAGGCAAGAAACAAATATTCCTGCAATTGCTAGCATCCCTAGCCAATTCGTTTGATAGCCGTCATGCAATTTTTCCGAGGTTTTGGGGTTCTCCTCGGATGGGGAAAATCGGCTTGAAACGCACACGCTGCGGGTACCGACTCACGACAACGTCATTCACATCATCCACACGTTTAGATACATGACAATCAGCCCTACGTTGTGGTAATACTTTGCTCGGCCTTAAAGCCTGAGCAAAGCCACACTCGAATTCTGATGTTATCTTCACTCGGAGCGGTCCCGAAACTTTACCGGCTCCACTAGCAGACAAACCATCTCTTCCGAGAACAGGAGAGTACTCCTGCGTAAAAGGGTTAGTCGTAGCAGAGGGCAATAAACAATTTCCTGGTTGAGCCGCTGGGTTGGAAATATCATTCAAAATTGCTTTAAAGCTCCGAGGTTCAGGCAATGCAGTCCCCCGACAGGCAACCACAAGCAAGAGCTCAACTGAGTGCGACCCACCACCAGCGGCCCCGAGACCCACATTAGTTTCTTCACTTTCAGAGGCTGCGACTTAATTGTCCACTTTCTTGCTACGTCCAAAAATGGTGGCCACAGCGGGTCCAGTGCCTGAGTAGAACTTCCTGCTGGAAAGTCTACTTTTGTAACTGATCTGGGAGCCCTTTCTAAAACTGCTCCTAGCCAAAATTTCTTGCCTACGCTGTTCCATCCTCAGCTTAGCATCCCTCAGTTGAAATTCGACTTGCTTTGCTTGCATTTGAGCTTGGATCTGTGCTTGCATTTGTGCTCGCGCTTTTTTAGCCTCGATTTAAAGTTCCTCCCGTTGGAGTTTTAAATCAATTTGGGTCAAAGCGATTGCAGAACTTCTAGAAAGGACCGAGCCTACATTAGACGCACTATCCTGTGACTGCACTTCGGGATGGGGCTGCTCTGCTTTGATTCATTCTATCCCGACATTTTAGCCTTAAACTTTCAAAGCTGAGCCCCACTTTGTCCTCCACATCAGCAGACGCAGCAGTGCCTCCATTGCCACTTAACAATTGATAAAATTTGCTTACGTTTTTGCCCAAATTTTGACCAATGAGACAATGAGAGCTCTTGACCAAGTTCCCCGGTGCGGACAATAAGATACCTTTTTTGATAACGTACCTCACGTTCAAACTTACCTCCATCAGTGGAAGCGACATTACCACAGGGTAACTGATGATCCTTCTCAGATGTCTTATTTGCGCCCAGGGGAACCGATCCATCGGTCACACTCCCCGACTGCTGCGGTATGCTTTAGCCCGTTACTCACTAGCGACATCACTCACAAAAAAATCGCCTGATAAACACGTAAATATGTCTAACAACGCTTTAGTATACAGAAACCAAATAGTTTCAGTTTTCGGAGCAGCAAAGAAGTAATTTAAATTTTCCGGCTAACAACGCGTTAAGCCGTCTCGAGCAGTCCGCATTTATACAAATATCACAAAAATCAGTACCCCCGCTGTAGGCATGTTGCTTCACCCCTTCTGGCGTCTTCTAGCGTACGCTCGCTTGACGATTTTGAAAAATGTCAAATACGCTTTTAATTTTTTGGTGGTTAATACAACAGCTTTAATCTTCGATGCAGCAGTTTTTTCGTTTCAGTTTTATGGTGCCATAACACTAGGTTTTAACTCTGATTCCCGCGCCAAGCGTACCGTCGTTGATTAGCATTGAACTAGTCGAGTTGTTTTGTAGAGCTAGTAATATTAGCGCTACGGATCCTTTCTGCTACGGGTACCTTCAAAAAGAGAAAAGGAAACAGTCAAAGTGTTCTTGAAATTATTTACAAATATACGCAGCTCCGCCTAGCGTCTGCAGAAAGAAAATTCACGAAGATAAAGGCTGCCATACAGCCTTAACAACTATGAAACAGGGGAACCAACACGCAGTTCCTAACAGAAATCGAAAGCATAATCAGGCCGAAACGAAAATGCACTACTCGTTTCGCCACGTTCACGTTTTGAGAAAGAAAGGTGAAAATACACGTGGTCAACATATATATATGAGCAGATGCACTTGTTATATATGTGGTTCAAACACGGGGGAAGGGGGGGGACAAAGAAAGACAATACAAAAAAGAAATACTTTACAAGTAGTACACAGGAAGCCCGGTTATAACCGTCTACTACTTCTCAGTTGGGGCTAATTGTTCGGTTCGCTGAGTATACGTCTAAAATTGAAGCTTTAGGTCTGAATTTGAATACTAAGCTCTGTCATTTCCATAACACTAAGCACTCTCTTGACAGAAGTTTAAAGCATTCTTACATTCTTACATCGGAAATTTTCGATGCTATATTGGAAGTTTCCACGTAATTTGCAGCTGATTTTTGTCCGATATACAGGGTGGGCCGTAAATAACGCACCAAAGATTTAAAATAAATTGTGATGTGAAATAATGTAAATATCTTTTCTTTGGGTATCTGTTAAATTTAATTTCAATATCAGTTACTATAACTGTTAAATTTAATTTCAATCAAAGTTTTTTAGTTATGATTTGCCTTTTAAAAAAAATTTATATCATTTTTAGGGTATGCACTTAACAATTAAAGAACGAGTTGAATTAGTGTTAATGTCTGGTGCCGATGGCGCCACTAATCGATCTGTTGCTAAGAAGTTTAATCGGATTTATCTTGCTAAGAAGTTTTGTTTTAATAAAAACGTTTGTTATTATTATCTGAATTGTTTTATATGCTTTGGTGCGTTATTTATGGCCCACCCTGTATATATCAGAAATTTCCGATGTATTTTGCTACTAATTTTATTGACTAATTTGCGACAAGTGCGCGAAAAAACACTTGCACAAAATAAATAATTTTTTCCAAACGGCGCCGTGAAGAAAACCATCAATCAATCCACAACTGTTGTTGTGCTGGCATTTAGTGAAGCCTGTGTATCAGATGCAGCATTATTACTACCTCGATTTTACCGACAGGCGCACCCATACGTAGTTGTTTCAAGATCATAAGTGGTGAAAGGTAAAAAGCTCATGCATCACTACATTCGCTCAAATTATGTGGATGATTATCTTATTACAAAATAGCCGGAAAACGGTAAAAAGCAAAAAAATTTAAAAGTGGTTTTCCTTATCTAAAATTGATGAAACCATATTCATTGCTGTTGCCATAGAAGTAAAAGTAGATGGCAAGAGGGTGAGAAGTGCTGCCCTCCAGATTTTAGCTCCCTATAAATTCTCAAAAAATTCACAAAGCATTTTCTTTCTAAAAGTTGTTCTTAAAAGAAAAAAGTTTTTATCTTTGTCTTGAGACATAAATGCCCTCTATCACTACTCAATTCCAAAGTAATTATTGCACCTCTGATCGTTGCTAATAAGCTTTTTGGTAGAAATAGGGAAACCTTTAAACTTCAGGAACTTGGTAACTCTTCGTGACCTCCGACCGGAGAAAAAAGACGTCAAAACATAACCATGCTCCCGTTCTTCACATCTTTCTTCATGCCACTGCTGATTAGTACGCCACAAAAAGCTTGTAGCTTAAAATTTCTGACCAAGTGATAAATCATTTGTGCTCAGCAAACTTCTGATCCGCGGCAAGACAAACCTTTACCAACAAAGAGCTCCTCGAACATTACAGCTCCGTCACAAGAAGACAAATTTGAACGTCTGGTTGTTGAAAGACGGTTTGAAGAACGATTCTACAGAATAGAGCAACAATGTGAAAAGAGAAAACTAAACTATAAAGAAAATTGGGAACGCACCAAACGTACAAGTAAGCTTTTTAATACAAGGTGCTCGCTGCTTTATATTTGTGATAATCTTCTTGTGCCTGAGCGTTTTTAATTGCATATTTGAGTCATGATTTCACAGCTTCATAGAAATCACCAGCAGATCTGAGAATTTGATTTCAAAAACTTGCATTTCAGATAGTATTTCAGCACTTTAAATGCTGCTTTCAAGCAAAATAGATATTTACAAACTATTTTATATAACTGTAGCGTAAAGACCATGGTGTATTTGAAAAAGAATTTAATAGTCGCTGTGCAACATGACAACATCCATCACCGTATGACGTTTAACCTCAAGTCTCGAGTCGAGTTATTTTTAAAACGATTATCAAATTACCTATAGCTGGGCTAGAAAGTTGAACAAACTTTGGATTCGGAAGTTAAATGACTGCTTTGTTCCAACATCAATTTCAAAAAAATTATTTCGAGATGCGCTCTCGTAAAGACCAACTTATATAACAGGATGAAAGCAAAATCTTTCGTTTTTTAAAATTTTGTGGCACGTAAGGCTACATGGCCAAGTGAGCTATTGCATACTGTTTGTACCATCTTTATCCACCCAAAAATTGTATGTGATGTAACACAATAAATTGATATTGAAACATTGCAATCTGATTAAGAATTAATTTTTGCTGAATGCATAATTGCAACCGATTAGCTATCTGCAACCTAAACAAATAAGTTTCGAACAGTAATGCAAGAGGCTAGCGATGCACATAGCAAAACTGCAGACAGTGACACTATTTCGACCTATCAGGTCTCTTCAGTGCAGTTGGTGACCGACAAGAAGCTAGAGGCTTTTAATAAAGCATAGCTTAGACCGCCACACTTGCGGGATTTGCAGCTTCGCAGAGTACTGACAGACCATCCACCAAGTGGATTTAGTATAGATCCCGCAAGTGTGGCGGTCTAAGCTATGCTTTATTTAAAGCCTCTAGCTTCTTGTCGGTCACCAACTGCACTGAAGAGACCTGGTAGGTCGAAACAGTGTGACTGTCTGAAGTTTCGAACAGTTTTGCATTGTTTTGTCAACAGTTGTATCGGTGCATTTTTCTCAGAGTATCAACTATTCATTCAAAAAGCAAGCATTTCAGAAAAAATGTAAAACGTGCGGAAAATTCGCTAAAGTATCTTCACATTCATATATCTAAAATGCCTTAAAACACAAAAGTTAAATTACCGAAACACTCATGATGAGATACCAATTCATTTTTTGTAAACTCCAGATTTATGAACGCTTATTGTTGGTTACCCTACCCCTTCCGAGGGATGGGGGCATGGTGGGAGACCATGAAGCCCCAGAAGCCGGAAACTCCCCTAGGTCTGGACCAGGAGGGCTTTAGCATGGACAATGAAATGCAGTGAATGCGTTCTTGAAGTAATTTATTCAAAAATAGTTTGTCGCTGTTGGTGGTCAAGTGAATAATCCCTGAATCTGCACCAAATACTTGTGATGTTTAAACAACCTTTTTGCAAAAACATGTTGTAATGAAAAGCATCCCGTTTATAGTTAGTACGATATTAACATGGAACATCTCACATTTCACTTCTCAACCAGATAACAGTGGTAATTCATTAAATACTATTTTTTCATAAATTTTCACTACAAGCTTGATTAGTGAGCGAAGCGAAAGGCGTAGAGCTGCTCATACTCAGATGTTGTCATTAGATCTAGCCAAGCAAACGAAACCGCTCGTGTGCAGAGCGTCGCAAGGGAATTCCTCAGAATTTTTATGTTTTTGGGAATAAGCAGCTCCATGTACTTATAGTTGCTCAGCTTGTGGTGGATATGCGCTGTGCCAGCGGTGCTCGTTGCTCTGAATGAAGTCTATACACAAGTTGTTCTATACAAATTAAGAGTAAAATTCATGACACCATTAAGGCAGTATGTGCAAAGGGGGTAAGCCGACATACTATGGTCTTTAGCAGAGATGAAATGCTAAAAGAAGTGTGAACGCACAGTTAGTGTGAGAACGCACAGAACAGAAGTATACATTTTTGAGCAAGTTTAGTCTGAAGCAGTCTTGGAAACGCCATTACACATGTGCTCTTAAGTCATGTCGCATCTTGACAAAAAAATATCAACAAAGCCTGGAAGTTTCATTTAGAGCTGCGGTTAAATCTTCCAATATTCCAATCTGCCGCGTTTTGCAATAGAGTTTTTCATTCTATTTCAATTTCAATTTACTTCTTAAAATTAACGCGACTTGCAGTATCGATCGAATAATTAAGTTTGGTTGCAACTTAGTAGCTAGGAAAAGATTGGTTTCCTCTAAGATACTTTAACCCGCGCACTTTTCGATCAAGAACAGAACAATATATTCACAAACCACTTTACAACTTCAAATTCCTTCGCTTGCCAAGACACAAAACAAAAGCACTTCAATAAATAAATATCAGAGACTTACTAAACTAAAAACCACCAAAATAATCGCTTAATTGCTATCACAACAATCACCACAGAACGACGCCTTTTTACTACACTCTGCTATCTTTCTCTGAACTACACTCCCTCTGAATGAATAAAATCTCGCCGCCTTATATATACGATGGAAAATAATCCAGAAATTGCTAGAACATCGCATGACAAAAAAAATCACCGTTAATAAATTACGTAATCGGTAATAATAAAAATAAAGAAGAAATTTTTGAGATGGAACAAGAATCACCAGAATATGCTAGAAAACTAGGTCACGTAGACAATCATTGTGATGTCAAAAAGGCATGTGAGTTACAAATCTATTGATAAATCCGAGAGAAAAAAGGTCTTTTTTTGAAAACAGTTTAGCAAGTTTAGGGCTTCAGGCAATTTAGATTTACAATTTAAAAATGATCACTGCAAAATAAAACAACAGATTTCAATAACTATACATACATAAAACTATTCTATTTAGCGCAAATTCACTTATTCGTGACATACACCCCCCTAAGAATATTATAATAATGATATTAAAAACAAGGAATAACAAAAATAGCGAGTCTCATTCACTACTAAGATCCTTGATTATCTGCAAAATAATATCGATTACCATATGCCACTCACATACATAATTAAAGCATAGTACAACAATACTCATAAACGCAGCACAATTTGTTCAACCCACGACTAAGATAATCAGCCGCTACATTATCCTTTCTAGGAATGTCTTGTAGGCTACAATATAGTCATACCCTTGTAAAGCCAGGTCCCATCGCATTATGCGATGGTTCTGATACTTAGTCTTGTTTATATATGCAAGGGGCTGGTGATCAGTTTGTAAAATAAACGGCTTGCCAGCGAAGTATGGCCGGAGTTTTGTTATGCCCCACACAATACCCAAACATTCTTTTTCTAAAGCTGAATATTTGGTCTCAGCTGGCGCGAGTTTCTTGCTGGCATACGCCACTGGATATAATCTCTCGTCATGCTGTTGCATGAGGGCGGCACCCAGCCCGCAGTTCGATGCACCAGTTCGTAGTATGAACGGCTTGCTATGGTCTGGCAACTTTTAAATTGGTCGCTTCAACAAACAGTCTTGAGCTTGCCCCATCGAATCTTGTTTGGTTGTCCCTTGCGCGTTAGATCAGTCAATTGCGCTGCAACCGCTGCAAATGTGGGGATGTGGGCGCGGTAATATTTTGCTAAACCCAAAAATGATCTTACCTCTTTCTTCGTAGTCGGTCTTTGTGCTGTACGTATCTTCTCTAAATTGTCCTCATTAATTGTGATCCACTCACGGCCGATGTAATGTCCAAGGAATTTAACGAATTCGGCCCCGAATACACATTTAGACGGCTTTGCTGTAAGTCCTGCTTTTCGCAAACGTCGAAGCAGTTCTTATAACACTTGTAAATGCGCTTGCCAGTCATTGGTATGCATTATGAGGTCGTCAATGTAGCTATCCACGTTGCTCATTCCGGCTAAAATCTTCCTCATTCCACGAACCAATCTTGCCCCAAATTTTTCATTCCGAAAGGCATCCTCAGAAAATCGTACGTGCTGTCAGGTGTTACAAATGCAGTCTTTTCGATGTCCTCTTCCGGGACTGGGATTTGCTAGTATCCTTTGCTGAGATCGATCTTGTATTAATACTTGTTTTTCCCCAACCGCTGGAATAGATCTTCTGCTGTTGTCATAGGCTCCGGATCTGCTACTGTGAGTTTGTTTAATTTCCGATAATCGACGCAGATGCGATCTGGTCCATCCTTCTTCTTTACAATTACAATTGGGGACGCAAATGGTGAGCTTGATTCTCGAATGATTCCAAGGCTAAGCATGTCGTCTATTTCCCTTTTAAGGTTTTCTCTCATGGCGTACGGCAAAGGATAAGGCCGAGACCTTACTGGATCATTTTCAGTAAGCTCTATCTTATGTTTGATCATGTTAGTTTTACCTGGGATATCTGAAAAAAACTTCTTCGTGTCTTGAAAAGGTGTTCATCATCTCTTCCTGTTCCTCTCTGTTTTGTACAAAGCTTTTCTTCGGCCTTCTCACATTGGCTTCACCCGTATAGTTTCCTTTCTTAAGCGTTACTAATATCACCGAATTGGAACGACTCCACCGAGCGGCTAGTCGCGCCATCACCGGCTGCCACTCGTCCACCCTTATCCTACTCACCGAGGCTTCTCTACCTCCTCTACCAGTCACCTTGATTCATTTCAATCTTTCATCTTATGAGCGCGTTCTTCGTCTCCCAACTTTCTTTCCTAATTTAGGTTTGGCCAAACTTGTAGTGAAACCAAGATACTGCAGATTGTGCTGGAGAGCTTTTGCGTCCACTCACCTGCTCATGCTACCTTCTACTGGTCCTAGAAAGACTCTTCGCTTGCCCTCGCTTTCCTCCTTGGAACCTGCATTCCTTCACTGTGGAGTCCACCCTTTCCTTTCTATGCTCCCGCTTTGATCTCCCTCTCTCTCGCCAAAGTGCGGCTCTCGCTTACTTTGACTCTCCCCCCTTAAGGCCTAGTACTCTGGACTGATGGCTCTGTTCATTTTCCTTTTGGCAAAGGCGGCTCTGGTGTACTTGCCAACTGCTCTATCTGTGGCATTGCGGCCACTCTTTGCTTTTCAGCAGGCCCGCTATGTTCAAGCTTTTCTGCTGAAGCCTGCGCCATTCTGCACGCTCTTTGCTGATCTCGACATCACCATCAAGTCTGCCCCTTTTCTTCTCCTCCTATCTGACTCTCGCTCTGTCCTTACCACCCTGTCCTCTCCTCCATCTTTCCTTTTACTTCAAACTCTCTGGCAGATCTGGCAGGAACTGTGTTCTCTCTCCTACTGTTTTATCAGGATACAATGGGTCTCTGGATACTCGTTTCTTCCGGTCAACAACTCGGCTGATGAGCTGGCCAGACGGGGAGCACTACTCGGGTCCTCTGCAATCCCTTGTAGTCTCTCTCCTCTTATCTCTCGTATCTACTCTTGTCTTATCTCGGACTGGAGGCATACTGTCTCATCGAAATTCTTTGACACACAAGCTCCCTCGATTTCCACCGAGGAACTTGTGCTCCCTCGTCACGCTCGCTGTGTTCTCTCTCGTCTACGCTGCAACGGACACAGCCTACTGTTAAGTTCTTATCTCTCTAGGATTGGCAGAATCGAGAATGGCTCATGCAGCGCCTTCGGACACTCGTCCCAGGACACCTCTCATTTCATTCTGCACTGTCCAGCTACGGACTCTTTGCACCGCTCGCTCTTTGGCGACTCTCTGTCACTCTACAACTTCTTGGTCCAAGCCCTGGAGAGTTGCCCTTCTCCTGGGGCTCCATGGTCTTCCGCCATGCCCTCATCCCTCGGAAGGGGTTGGGTAACAACAATAACAAATCATAAAAAATCCCGATCGCCTAAGCGCAGTGATCAGAAAAAAACAAAGCGAGTGGGATTTTTTACCTCACAAAAAAAACTTACTTGCGATCTATAAAAAATGCTTCCAGCAAACCAACAAAAATTTTTTTAAAATGTCTTACTATATTTTGTTTTGCATAACAAGACTCTGTCAAATTTTTAATCAAAACTCTCTAAATTCAGATGTGAAATAAATCAGACTTTATCTAATCTTTTATTCAATTTACCGCCTCTCCTGAAATATTGGTTGCGTCCTTGATTGGAGTGGGGACAGTCATTAAACTGCCTTCATTTATTGTTACATATGCAAATAGCCCTTTTTCTCGATCTACGCAATGCAAGCGGATTACGACGTAATGTTGTCGTAACAAAGACTCACGATTTCTCGCTTTCCTCAGCGCGAATTGCCACGAGGTAAAAACGTTAGATGCTGGTTATCTGGAATTCTCGGTTTGAAAGTGTACAGTTATTATGTTAGTTTGTTGAGTTGTCCGAATAATAATCTCATAATAATGCTAGGGTGTGTGAAATTTGAGATTCAGATGCAAGTTTAATATCGTGCCGAATTGTGTAACTGTTATCAAATTTGCGATTAATTATGATGAATTCGAGAGCCTAGTTAACCTAAAATTGATTTGTTCCAAAGGGATAAGAAGCTGCGCTGGGGTATATAACCGTAGAAATTACTCTGGTTACTCTGGGTATACTGGTTATACTATAAGCATTATTGGTATTATTGTGTGTTGGGTTGTAAATAGTGAATGACTTTGCTGGATTTATGGATTTATTAACATAACTGTTCGAATTGTAAAAGCAACTTTGCTCAGCTTACGATAGTGCCAGGTAATCGCTACGTGTAGAAATTGCAGCCTGGCCCTTGTTCAAATAGATTCTACATTTATACTACGCAAGTTTGACTGGTGGCTTGCTTCAAAATCTGTGGAATACTGATACAGTTTTAGCATTGATTTTGATAAAATACTTTAAGCCAGCATTGCTGGTGATTCCAAAACTGGCTTGAGCAAAAGTTGTTCCTTGTATAACAGCAAGATTTCTTCTGTCATATTTGCCATATATTTTGCCATATTTCTCCTCCATTCACGAGAAAGCAAATTGTATCGCTATGTTTTGGACGGTGAGTCCGCACTCGCTTGGGAGTTGCCATTTCCGGGTCACCTGTCTTCCACAAAAGGATGGGGGCGTCCCGTTAAGTGCCTTGCCCAAGGACACAACAAGCGAACTTGCCGGCTTGTTCTCCACAACCTCCACTAAATGCCGAGCGCCAAGCAGGGAAGCTATAGATACAATTTTTTAAAGTCTTTTGGTATGACTCGACAAGGGGAATGAATCCCAGGTCTACCGACTGCTAAGCGGACGCTCCAACCACTACACCATCGCGTCGGTTACTACACCATTCCTTTACTCAAACATTACTTAACCAGAAATCCTGTCTTACAGCAACGCCAGGCAATATCAGAATGGTCGCAAACGACCACTATCAAGTCATCGCTTGCCTAGGATTGAAAGCTGGCAGTTCGTCTTGGCACGATTTTTTCTGGAAGTTGCGTGCACCAGATGAATACGAAAAGTTTGATTTTTGGCAAAAAGCGATTTACGGAAACCAAGATCATTACAAAAGAATGAACTTCGAAAAAATACGAGCAATATGGAAAGTGAGTGGAAGTATGTTTGTAAAAATCTATCCTCTAGTACAGAGGTGACGAACACGCAGCTTGCGGCCGCATTCGGTCTCGTAAAGAATTTTGTGCGGCACACAAATTGGTTTTTGACAAAATCAACCCCTTTTAAATTTTTGCGTAAACCCCAGCCGAATCGGTTTTAAAGTTACAAAATGCACCCATAAATCGCTGCTTTGACCACAGAAAACTGACTTTTGGCGCACAAGAAAAAAATTATGCTAAAGGTGGCGTAAAAATTTTTTTTAAAAAAAGGAAAACAAAGCACGCAAAAATCTTGTTGGTGGTACAGAATTTTAATATAGCTTTGAAAAAAGCTGTTTGAGCCATAAGCTTTTCGTGACCTCTCATTAGTGGCAAAATCACGTCAAACGGGAAGATCTAGTGTGAGTAAGTGTTTTATGTTGTTATTTGGACGTTAGGCAATCAAGACAAGCCAATAATAGCGCTAATATTGTAATGCGCGCCAAAGAAAGATTTCGCAATAGCGAAAGTTAGAGAAAGCACAGCAAGAGGCCAAATGCCACGATTATCGAAAGAGTTTGAGAGCGTAAACAAACTCCTTCTGTCTGCCCAAAACCGGACGCCGGGTCTTGATATAAGCAGCCTCTAAGAGATTAAGATGGAAAGAGCTGCGTACTGTGGCGAAGATTGAAAATCGCTTGATATCATAGTTTAATGCACATTGATCATTTTCTAAAAGACGTTGACCAATGGCAGAGTCATAATCTGGTGTGGTGTCGTTTCGTCTGCACGATCTGTGTGGTTGAGATCGGCCTGGACGAGTCAATTGTTGTATTAACCATTGCGGAACATGTTGCTTGATGCGATCCTGTAGTCGTTGAGATGTTCGCCCTACGTACCGACTATCACAGTTGCACTTATATTTATATATGACTGAAATTTTCTGAGAGGTAGGTAGAACATCCTTGCGGGCCACAGGCAGCATGCACTTTGACGTAAAGACCAAGCGGGTGCTGACAGAACCTTAGCAGCTTCCCGCGGAGGTTTTGACTTCTTTTTTCAAGTTTGTAGAGAGCTTACCTATCCAAGGGTCCCTCAAATACACTGGGCACTTTTCTTGGCAGTATCGCCTAAGGGTAGAAAACTGAGCGATTTTCTTGGCAATCTGAGCGTTGATGACGTTTTTAGGATTGTTATCGCACGAACGCACTTTTTAAACAAGTGTTCTTCAACTGAGTTTGCCGGGAGTCGAACTGCCACCCTGGAAACAACAGCCTTTTTGTACGTTCTGTTTATCGCACTGCACTACATTATCCAATTTTCACTTTTAAGACCTTGCACAAAAATGCGTGGCTTTAGGGTTTTAGTAATTAGCTATATAAGAAAAAGAAGTTACATTTGGATGGTTATTTTTAAGTTTGATTTTGCTGCTGTTCAATCGTTTCGAGGATAAAATTTAGTCAGTTGTTCCGTGCTGGTCTGTTCAAAGTTTTTATTGTTTTGCTTTAATATATGTATATTCAATTTGAATTTTACTTCGTTTTTGATTTTATTCTTTGGAGAGACAACAGCGCGGGGAAGGTCCTGGCCGTCAGCCTGCGACAAATATATTAGAAGATTCATCGTCGTCGTGAGGTGAATCCTTGCCGTACAGAAATTGACTGAACTAAGAAATCTTCTGAAAGGTGATTCAGGCTCGTTAGCCTTTTTAAAGATTCGTGTTGGATTCTGGTGGTTGGTGGAGAAATCTGCGCGATTTGGAAAATCTTTGTTTCGTCAACATCTTCAGTCGGAATTCACAATTCAAAGAAACAACTTAACTTCAAGTTCAGTTAGAGCATTGCAAGGTGCCGTCTGTCAACCATTTTTTACTTTGAAACTGACGTCAGGGACTCGGCTATTTACTTAAGAGACTGGCCGACATCTTATCTTGGCTCTTCTGCAGAACTGATTCTGCAGGAAGTTGAAGTCACTGTGCAATTCCACTGTTTGCGAAGAATTCCCGAAGATCTTTGGTGTAATTGCGTGAGATCAGCGACATCGGATCTTCAGCGCCACAATTCTATACCGAATGCTTGGATCATCCTTTCCTTGAAAACGGTTGAAAGTCATTTTTTATTATTTATTTAATTATCTTATATTTATCTTTTACACTAAAGTATAGTATGTCTTTTATTTCTAACGTTAAGAATTGCGAAAATAACGTAATTCAATCGACCTGTATCGAGCGTCTTCCGCAGGGCATGTAGAAGTTTACCAAACTGCTACCGTTGGGGAACTAGGCACCGACCTTACATCCCAAGCCTACCCGATCATATCAGAGGTAAATACTCGTAAACTTTTAACGACAAAGCGACAACTTTCCATGAGTTTAAAGCGATCGCGTGATGACCTTGCAAGATGTTCATCGCACGAACATTTGGTCAAAGCTATCGAACAATTTGATGAAATTAACCTTGACTACGATAAACATAAAACGGCTTTAAACGACGTCTTAGATCCTGAAGTTTCAAGTGACCTTTTATAAAGCGTAACTGATCTTTTTAAACAATGCTTTGATCTTTAAGAAAATGCTAAAATGGGTATATTGACCTCACCCAGGAAACCTTCAGTCCATCATGAGGACGATGGGACAATTGATGTCGAATCTGAGGATAGTATATCGCAGGTTGCTGAAAGTGTTTGCGTGACATCTAGTAGCACCTTTATAGCCCGGCAAGTTAAATTAGATGAGAAACGGGCTGAACTTGAAGCTAGTTAGAAGCTAGAACTTGCTTTCGCAAAAGCGGAGGCGGAAACCAAACAAAACCATGCTCTTGAAATCTCAAAAGCAGAAGAGCAACTTAAAACGTTTCTCGCCGACACAAAACCGCACTTAAAGAAAATACAATTGGGAGATTGTGCTGGAGAAAAGAGTTCTTCCCTGGAAGGATGGGTACCAGCGCGATGGCTTAGTGGTTAGAGCGTCTGCTTCGCAGTCGGTAGAGCTGGGGTTCATTTCCCTTGTCGAGCCATACCAAAAAACTTTAAAAAATAGTATTCAAAGCTTCCCTGCTTGGCGCTCAGCAAAATATGGATATTGTGGAGAACAAGCCGGCAAGCTTGCTTGTTGTATCCTTGAGCAAGATACTAAACGGGATGCCTCCATCTTTATTTGGAAGACCGATGGTGTGGGGCCAAGCAGTCTACCCGTCGTGGTGGCTTCAGTCAAACTGAAGACTTGCAAACCGAGCGTAAGCGCTAACGCAGTGTAACCTATATATACATCTTCCAGCATAAAGCTCACAACAAATAGCTCGAACGACGAAGAAGAAAGGATCGGTAAAGGGAAATGTAGTAACATTTTAAAACAATAAAGTCTTCTAGCGGGAAAACTCCAAAATTTCCCCAGGCTTTACCCAAACGAAAAAAAAGTGTTTATAAATTGACTGTGATCGCCTTGTGACTGATCGAAATGATTTTCCTATAAATGGTAGCAATTCGCAAACTCCTGTGAAGTCGCTTGTGGACCCTGCTGTTGGAGATGGCGAGTCCTTAAGGCGGCCTTCTGTTGATCTTGGTGAACCGGCATTGCGTGCTTATATCGAACGCCAAGGAAGAAATGAATTTATAAATCTTGCCTCACAGATGGGCCATGACGGTAGCAACATAGACTTCGTATTTTATAAAAACCAAATTCGGGGGCTTATGCACGAGAGTCCCTATGATGAACGTCGGCTCGAAGTTTTGAGAGCCTCGTGCATTGGTCAGTCCCAGGAAATGATCAATTTGTTTTTTGCGCCAATGAGAAATATTTGAGTACTTCTAAGCGCATTGGAGCCAAAGCTAAAAGAGCCTTGGACGATTTGCGTCAGAGAGATGGCGTTTCTGGTGGGCTTACTTCGGAACCTAAAATTGCAAAAATCCGTACCGGACCT
This sequence comes from Trididemnum clinides, assembly GCA_963675345.1. Lineage (NCBI taxonomy): Eukaryota > Metazoa > Chordata > Ascidiacea > Aplousobranchia > Didemnidae > Trididemnum > Trididemnum clinides. The sequence goes on from OY776297.1 coordinate 2,356,332, forward strand.
AGGGTGGAAATGAGCGTCGATTCATTGAAAGTATTCAATTTGATCTAAACACCCTTGAAGTTTATGCACATGCCCATAATGAGCTGGACAAGCTATCTGGGCAATTAATGTTGGACAGTGCAAACCGATTGCCTGGGGTACTTAAACAAAGGTACCTTGATTACCTTAACAAAGAGGGTTTTAGCTTAAATCAACCTGGATTTGAATCTCTGCGTGAATTTGTAGTTTATGAACTAAACGTAATGACATCGGATTATGCGCAGTCGTTTTTTAAATCTGACGAGAAAGATAGAGCAAGTGAGGCTGGCAATGAACATATAGCTCTTCGCGTCAGACAAGCCGCTCTAAACCGAAAACTTTCGGGCGCTCGCTCAGTAGAAACCGTCGGCGAAAGCTCGCGTAGTTGTAATAAAACTGATTCTACCAAACTTCCCCCGGTGTGTTTTGTATGCAACGACCCGTGTTCAAAGCATTTTTTACCGATTGTGAACTGTTTAAAAGCAAAACTCCTGAGCAAAAGCGCAAAACTGTTATTGATGCTGCTAGATGTTTTAATTGTCTTTCTTTGGGACATTTCTCTCGAGAACGTACTTCTTCGTCGAAATGTCGTTTATGCGGACCGCATTTTGGCTCTAAGCATTCTACCGCTTTACATGAACTATATGTTAATTCAGACTCGGTATACCTTGGGGCCGCCAGACTTCGGTGACAGCAGGTGCTGGGAAAAAAACAGACAGACACTGAACAAACAGTTGTGAGAAAACTGGCTTTTAATAACGATCTGGGGATGCTTCGTACGAGTGTCGTGAGAGTTGTAAACCCTGTGACGGGCAAGTCTACTTTGATATATGCACAGCATGATACTGCTTCTCAGGCTGCATTGATCTCAAAGAGCTTGAGGGACGAGCTTGGGCTCGCTACTAAACGGTTCATGCAATAACAATTCGCACCTTAGCCGAACAAACTATGCGCAGTGGTGGTCTTAACAGCTTTGAAATTGAATCACTTTCAAATAAAGAAACCTTTGTTATAAAAAACGCTCTGTTTATATTGATGACGAGAACGTCCTGCCTCATGCCGTAAATACGCAAAAACTTACACTGTTCAAAGGGGTTAAAATTCTCACTATTCCTCAACGGCTAAGGATTGACATTTTGATAGGACAGACTAGTAAAGAGTTGCTCACTGTTTTGGAGGAAAGAGAGGGTTTAGATGCGAGTGAACCTAATTACGTTCTGACTCGACTGGGACCTATTGCTAGCGGTGGTGATGTTGAGGTGAGATCGGATTCGCACCAAGTCTTAAAAGTAAGAATGAACGTTGATTGTGACACAAGCGAATGTGAACAACTTAGACAAGAAATTACTGAGCTAAAGGCGGCTTTGCGACAAGTTGAATTGGAGAGCGAGGAGACTCAACCCTCTAAGAGTGAGGAGCTTGCGTGTTTGTTGGTGGAACCTGACGTCAAAGTAAAAGATGGTCGCTACGAGACTCCTGTTCCTTGAGACCGGTTATTTTTAAAAAGATTTCCAATAACTTTTGTCAAATGCCTTGGAGCGTACAATGTTTTTGCGTCGGAGAGCTCTTGGCGATCCTACTTTAAACCGAGCCCTTACAGACACATTTCAAGAGTTGCTTGCAGAGGGTTTGCTGACACATGTGGAGAAGAAAGAAGTTAACGGCCTCACTTGATATTCACCTTTCTTTGTGACGAAACGAGAAAAATCTCGTGTTGTTTATGATGGTGCAGCCACATTTAAGGGTATCTGTCATAATCATACTGTTTGCCCGGCACTAATCTTTTAAATAGGTTGACTGACGTTTTGACTCGTTTTCGTTTGGGTAGATTTGCGTGTATAGCCGACTTAGCAAATGTTTCTTTCAAATTTCTATTTCAGAAGACCAACGGAATCTCTTTCGTTTGGTCTGGTTGAAAGATAACGACATAAAACTCTGTAAAACCGAAGTATTTCGGTTTTCTAAACATGTCTGGGGGAAAAACTCCAGTCCTTACATTGCTCTTACATACAGCGCTTGACTAATGAAAATCTACAACGCAAGTCGATTGACTTTGGAAGCTATTGCAAATAATTGATATATGGATGACTTACTCATTACTGCTAAATCCCTTGCTGATATTGAGATTATTTCTCGAGAGTCGAAGCTACTGTTCGAAAGCAGAGGCTTTAGATTGCACAAGTGATCGGCATATCACCTGGCTAAGCCGGTTTTGCTGAGTATTCCCAAATGCGATCTCTGCTCTAATATCCGAGAAATTGACCTTGGTTCAAACTCTTTGCAAGACTCTAACTTAATATGGGACGTGGAAAAGGACTGCCTCAAGGTTCATTTTAATAAAAATTTGACTAAGCCAGCTAAACCAAGTCGTCGCGAAATGCTGCGCTTTCTTGCTGGCCACTTTGACCCACTGGGTTTTATCGCTCCTTATCTCTGGGGAGGCAAGTTAATTCTTCACGGAGCCACCAGTGCTGGTATCGGCTGGGATGACGGGCTTCCGAAGGACATTTTGATCGATTGGAGTGCGTGGCTTTGTTTTTTGCGGCCTATTTAGAGGCTTCGATTTTCCACTACTGCTTTCGGGAGCCCGAAACCGAGACCAGAGATCACGAAGGCGTTAGCTACCAGCTGCATGGTTTAGTGATGCTTCGAATGATGCCTTGTCGTGCGTGGTCTATCTGAGGCGCCTTATAAAGCGACGATCGAACATCGCCTTTGTGCTTAGCAAGTCAAAATTGGTCTTGTTATCTCAGGAAAATTGGACGATTTCTCGAAAAGAATTGGAGACGGCTAGGCTTTGCTCTGAAGTGGTGTTCGCCGTGTCTAAATCGTTGCAGCATTTGTCTTGCAGCTTTTACTTGTGGACAGATTCACAAGTTGCACTTAAATGGATTGTAAACCCGGACTTTCATCTTCCGCGATTTGTAAAACGCCGTGTAGATAAAATACACCTTATGACTTCGGCTTGTGACTGGAATTATGTTCACGAATCTTTGAATCCTGCTGATGTTGATACACGCGAAGACAGCGTAAGGAACTCTGATTCCTTTGCATTGTGGCTTAGAGGACCTTCGTTTCTTTTACAGAGATCTTTGGAACCCAAGCCAGTGAGCTCCGCCGTGGTTGTTCGTTGTGCCAGCATTAATGTAGATGTTTTGTCTCTTAAAAGCAATACGTGCCTGGAATGGATAATTGAAAGCGCACCCGATCTATACCAATTAAAAAAAGGTGTGGCATATCTGATTGTTTTCAAACGGTATATTGTCGCTAAATTACAAAAGCGTAACCTCTGTAAACCGAAACTTGATGCAAACCACTGGGATATAGCCTTCATGGAAGTTGTAAAATTTGTTCAGAGAACCTATTTTAGGGCCGCAATAAAGCTTCTCCAGAAGAAGTTCTCCAGAAGAATACTTATGATTTGATTTAAAAAAAATTAGGTAGCAGCTTCTCAGATTTAGAACACCTCCGTCGTGTCTCTGAATTGAAAAAACTCTGCGAAACCTGTGCCCCTGTGTGGATAATGACTCGATGTTGCGTGTTGAGGGTCGCCTTGAAAACGCTGATCTAACAAACAGACATCAAACATCCTCCAATACTCCCTAGTAGACATCCACTTACTAGGCTAGTTATTCTCGATGAACACGCAAAAGCTGGACATGCCAGTCCTTGTCATATGTTGATGCGTAGGTGGCAGCGTGTTTGGATGGGGACGGAATTTCGAGCGTTAAGCATTATTAAACGGAATGTTTAAAATGTGCTATGCGAAAAGCAATACCTGTTCGACAGCTGATATTCGATCTACCAGCTTGTCGAGTAACTGCCGCAAAAAAGCCCTTCAAGCATTGCGGTGTAACTAATTTGGACCGCATTTTTATCGCAAAGATCGTAATAGCTGCAAATGTTGTGGTTTACTGTTCGCGTGCTTATGTACTCGTTGCATACACGTGAAGATCGTCACTAGTCCTGACTCGAATAAATTTTCGCTCTTGTATAATATTTTATCGCGTTTTATATTGTGTGATTTTATATTTAATTTTGCCCAGGCATTATTGACATTTTTTTGTGCTTAAAATCTGTAATTATTTATTAGAAAATCGGACTTGACCTTTCAGCATACGTGTTACTCGTTTTTCCTTTAATTATTACACCTTTTATATGAATGTTTACGATGATGGCTGTCTACCAGGCAAAGACCTTCATACATCATAACAACTGAATCATTGTTCCTTGATTACGTTAAAGTTAACCGTATTATTGTAGCGGCTTGGTGCTTTACATATGTATGTTTTGTTTGAAACTTCACCTTGTGTTCTTGGTTCAAAGGGGCCGCAATGTTGTCGCACCAACACCCCTTTCAAACAAGTGATCTTCAGCTGAGTCCGCCGGGAGTCGAACTGCCGCTCTGTAAACAACAGCCTTTTTTTCACGTTTGTTTGTCGCACTGCACTACGTTATCTATTTTTCACTTGTCTGACGTAGCACAAAAACGCGTGGCTTCAGAGTTTTAGTAATCTAATATACAAAGTGCAATTCTGTCTCTCTGTCTGTCTGTTTTAACTCCTCTTGAAACTGCTAAAGGTACAAGTATCAAACTTAGCGCGATTGATCACCATCCCGTGGTGAGTGTCATGAGGGTGTTGGTGACGTCATCATGACGTCCTAATCAAAAAAATTTTTAGAATTTGCGTTACTTGAAAGAGAACAACTGCTTTTCGCTCAAACGAAAACCCGCTTCTGACTTACCACATTACAAAAACTTTCATTTGTTTGGGATCTAAAATGACGTAAAAATCAACGCTTTATTGCACAATGTGCTTTTTGTTCTTAAATAGTACTGATAAATGCGATTAAACGTTTTTTCGAAAGATATTAAACGTGATTAAACGTTTTTCGAAAGACATTAATAAGGTGCTTTTGATAAAAACAACTTTACAACAATTCAAGCTCATTTGACAATGCTACTAGCAATTCTTTATTTATTTAAACACTTTAAGCCCTAAAAGCATTTTTTTCTATTTCGCTTGCACTGCATAAAACTGGCTCTATGATGTCATAATATGTCTCGACGATTAACACAAATCTTCGCTACCAAAGATCATAATATGAAGATGTTTTCAAAAATCGCAACCTTTTTGCAAAATCAGTTTGTTTAAAAACTGATTTGTGACCTTCTTTCTCAACTGATTTTCAAACATTCTTCAACAAGTTAAAAGTTATTTCAGAGCGATGTCGATATTGTATAATATGTACAATTAATATCAGTTTTTATACTGAAAAAAAATGACTCTAAGATCTGTAGTGTAACTTTTTACCCCTCCCAAAAAGTGGTAAGCTGAGTAAAAACAGGTAATTTTAATATAAAAGCTTTATTGTAAAGTACTAATTTACTGCTCTTTGAAAGCTTAGGAAATTTGCTTTCCAGCGATATGTGACTCCAATTACTTAAGGCTAAAGATTAGTTTATCATGGCTGATCAAAAATTGGTTACCATACATCATGTTTCATTTTTAGTTGTACAATTATGCTACTAGAGCAAACAAACTTGTAATTGTTAGACAGCGTTTGTTCTTTGGTACATTTTGACCGTTTTTCCTCACAAGGATGGTTTTTTGCATTATCTGTGGACATTTTCAAATAGATCCATCAAAAACTGAAGTCTTTAATCGTTTATGAAATGTAGTTTACCGATTAGAAACACACAAAATTTTAGTGCCTGCATTTCAAAAAACTGCAATTTCTGAAAAAACTAATCAAATTACTCAAAAAGATTCATCAAAAAAAGAAGTCTACAAATTTAAATATCTAGCCAACTCCAAGCAAAACATTTGGTGATCACCCAAGAAAAAGACAATAGGGTAAAAGTGGTTCTTATCGTTTGAAACAAAATGTAAGTGTCGAGCTACATATGATCTAAATGTTGAAGCAATTTTCTTTTCAATGGGCAAGGTTGTTGCAGCAGCCAGCTGATTTGATCTCCTCTCATTTTGACATTGTTAATGGGGGCCCCGCTATTGCTATAACTTAACTGTGAGTGCTTCATTTTGGGTTAGTTTGCTTTTTGCATGGCGGCGTTTATGCCTGCACCAAGGAACATGCACGCAGTCTGAGATGTTTGTCCATGCTAATTTGCCTACAGTAACAAAAAAGTAGTAATCCTGATTTTTAATGGCTTAAACGCATTGTGTGGTAATAATATTAAACAATATCTCAATGCTTGCCACTATGCAGTAAAAACAGCAGCAGGCAGCAAAATCATCCACTATCAATTTGAGAGCGAACATAAATGGTAAAGCCCATTACTGACATTTGTAATTGCAAGGATATCGGCACAAAAAAAACTGATTTTCATTTAACAGTAGGGAGGTCTGGTTAGGGGTAAAGTTAAATGTAATAGAATCCCAATTTAAGGAAAGATCAAAATTAAACAATAATAGCATCAATTTGTAACACTGGATTAAGAGGAAATGTTTTTGTTTGAAAAGAGCTTAATAGGCGCCTATTGCAATAGGTTATGTTGCTTAGGGCAAAGGCGTTGTCCATTTCCATGCTATGGCCGAATTAAAGCAAACAGTGCCAGCAAAAATCTTAATTTCACAAATATTAATACAAAAGCGGGCCCACCAAATCGTCAAATAGGCCTACCACCAAACGGCTCATTTTTTTATGAATCAAAACTACCACCATTTGGGCAACGCCATTAATTTGACTATGTTTTACTCCCCTTACACTTTTATTACGAATGGCAGTTTGCGCCATCATTCTTTTTGAATGCTTCCGGTCTTGATTAATAGAACAACGTGATCACCATTACACTTAAAGGAAGTATAGCTTATGTTTACTAAAACATTTCGTAGTGGCTCTAACGAATGTTTTCACGGTGAAGCTGGTGGCGCTACATTAATTGAGACGTTTGAAATTGGCACAGGTGATAGTATGCCCTACTGGAGTAAAATCGCACCATACTTAGAAGAAACATGTTTTCTATTTTGATTGTTAATAGCTTTATGAGCTACCGGGTCAAACCTGAAAATTTGGGAAAAGCAATGACTCATTTAACTTCTATAGGCATACTTAAGCGAGGAAAAACGAATATGAATCATACTGCGTAATCAGTAAGGACTTGCCTTGAAAAAGTTCGGGGGGGAAAATCAAAATCAACATCGTCTCTTTGTCAAATCACACCATGTGGAACATATTATTGTTATTTTGCTTTATAATAGCTTTATAGAGCTACCAGGATCAAACCAAACATTTGGGCAATACCAACGACTCTTTAAACTCCCCAGGGCACGTCAAGCAGGGAGAGAAGAACATGCTACATAATGCGAAGCCAGCGAGAACTTGAGCAAGTTTGAGGGGAAATCAAAAGAAAACTAAAGTCACTGTGTGAAATCGACCACACAAAAGACATTTTTGCTAGTTTTCTTCAGAATAGCTTAATATCAGAAATGTGTTCCTGTCATGACTAAGTAAATTTGCGTTGTAAGAATAGTTTTTATATATGTATAATTGTTGTAATCTGCTGTTTTATCTTGCCGTGATTATTTTATTTGTAAATCTGGATGGTCTAAAGCCCTAAACTTGCTAAACTGTTTTTGAAAAAAAGACCTTTTTTTTCTTTCGCATTTATTAATAGATTTGTAACTTACACGCCTCTTCTGACATCACAATAGTTGATTCTAGTGAATCTTGTTTCTTCTCAATGATTTTTTTTTATTGCCGATTACGTAGTTTATTAACGGTGTTTTTTCTGTGTCACGTGATGTTTTAGCATTTTCTAGAAGCTCGTCTCATTTATACAGGGTGGTCCAAAAATAGGTGGACAGTAGTCAAAATTGGCTTATACCTAAATTAGGTGAATATTAGTAAAAAAAAGATTATTTGTTGGTTATAGTTTGAGCATTTATGTTAATAAATAGTATTAAAATTTATTCAATTTGGTCTTTTATTTTATCTTTTGTAAGTAAACGTGTGATTTTTAAGTAAAACTTTTTTACTGTCCACCTACTTTTGGACCACCCTGTATATATAAAATGGCGAGGTTTTTACAATGCAAGAGAGTGACTCAGTAGAGAAAGAAAGCTGTAGTGAGAGAGAAAGTAGTGTGGTGTCTTAGGCGACTTAGTGTGGATTCTATTAGCGGCTAATTGGTGGAGTTTGTTTTGGCTGTTTCGTGGTCGTTATATTGAAGCGCATTGGTTTTTTTTTCTTTCGGTAATCGACGAGCAAAGGAATTTAGAATTTTGAAAGTGTTCGGTGAATATATTTGTTCTGTTCTTGATCAAAGAGTACGTCAGTCATATATTTTAGTAAAAGCCAATCTTTTCCGAGCTATTAAGTTGCAGTCAGACTTAATTATTCGAGGGATACTCTACGTCACCTCAGTTTTAAAAAGTAAATTAGAGTTGAAAATAAAAAAAATTCTATTAAAACGCAACTGTTCCCTATTTCCAAGCTACGAGAAACACAAGGCTCCCTTGGATTCGTGTCAACAATGAACAGAGCACATAGACATAAGGCATAGTCAGGATTTTGAAATGAGATATTCTATCAGGAAAAGGAGCACAAAAAATCGTGAAAACCTTATGTGCAGAAAACACATAAACTTTTGGTAACTGTTCACAGAGGAGCCTGGTAGGTGAAGCCGGCTTGGCAGGCTGAACCGACACTCTCAATTCCGGCGTTACTGACAGTGGCTCTTCGGGTGATGCCATCATATATACTATAAAGCACGGATTTTTTCTTATGCTTCGTGTTATGGTATTTATGTCTATACTCTACAGCAGGGGTGGGCAAACTGCGGCCCGCGACAAACTTTTGTGCGGCCCGCGAGAGCCTCAAGCAAATAATATTTTAAAAAAATTAATTAATATAGAAGAAATGTGATTGGGTGCATTTTTCTCATTGATAGATTTTGAAAGTTGGATGTCCTTGCATTTTCAATTGAATAAAACTACTTTGATTCATTTGTCCAATAATTGTTGGTTTTTGACGTTATACTAAATTTAAAATGCAAGTCAATTAGAATAATATACCAATGTATTTATTAAATGCGCGGCCCTCAGCTAGCTTTCGTGACTGCGATGCGGCCCGCAAGCCAAAACAATTGCCCACCCCTGCTCTACAGCATTGTAATAAAATCCCAAGTTTAAGAAAAAATCAGCATAAAACCATAACCATAACAATTTGTAAAACTGAATATAGAGAGAACAATAGCCCCTTTTTTCGCTATGCCGGAAACAAGATCAATAGTGCAGCCAAATTAAAAACTTAATGACACTAAGATAAATAAAAAAAGGGAAACACCACATTGCAAAATAGGCTTACCATTAAATAGTTTATTTCTATAATTATAAATGCAACCATCATTTGGCGACTACAATAGTTTTATTTACGTTTCAATTACTGCTCCCTCACAAGTATTAACAATAATTTATGACAAGATTCTTTGTGAGCATTGCCAGTCATGATTAAAAAAATATGATGATCACAATTTCGTGTACAAGAATTGAGCAAGTGCATAAAATTTATTATCTTTTCGCTGCTACTCACACAAGAGCCGGATGGGTGAAGCCGGCGCAGCCGGTGGAACCGAAATACTAAACCCCGACATTACAGATGAAGGACCCCTGCCGGACGATGCAGGCAAAGCCGACCAGTTAGCTAGATAAGAAAAAGAAGTTACATTTGGATGGTAGTTTTTAAATTTGATTTTGCTGCTGGTCAATCGTTCCGAGGATAAAGTTTATCAATTTTCCCGTACTGGTCTGTTCAAAGTTTTCATTGTTTTGCTTTAATATATTCAATTTGGATTTTACTTCGTTTCGTAATTTTATTCTTTGGAGAGACAACAGTGCGGGGAAGGTTCTGGCCGTCCGCCTGCTACAAATATATTAGAAGATTCATCGCTGTCGTGAGGTGAATCCTTACCAAGGATAGCCATTGTCCGGTAATATTTTCTTGATCAGTTCTATTTCTCCATTGAATCTACGCTTGATGCACCAATGTAGATATTAGACTTATTTTACGTTTGAGAGAACTAAAGGATTCCCAACGTAAATACTGGTCGGTGAAAAATAAACGACTGCTTGTAGACCAACCGCCCAAACATCTTTTGTCTATTTACGAAAACATATGGCTAGACAAATTAAATGCCACTATTAACATAAATAAAATGCTCTTGCCCTCAATCAAGTAATTTTGTAACTATGTCTTTGTTTTTGAAATACTGTTTTGGTTATATTTCCTCTCACATTTCAGTGTGTTATCTATCGCTTACGTCACTGCTTCTATAGGTTATGACCCTTCACTCATTATTATGATATACTGCCATTTGTTTATTTAGTAATTAGACGTCTCTTTTATCTCACATCTATTTCTATATACCTTAACCTATCATATTAGTTGGAATGTATTTTGAAAGGAGTCAGAAGTAGTTTTATGGTCTGTAGTTTTGATAGCTGTTTATTATTATTGTACACCCCGTTTAGATAAATATTTTTGCTTCTTGTTAAGTTTTGAAGATTTTATTATCCTAGTACAGCTTTTTCTCTGGTTTACCATTAGTTTGTTTGAAAATATGTTTTGCGCGATTTTTATTATTTTTTCGCAGAAACTGAGGATGCGTTGGCGAAATTAATTTTTCTTACGGCAAATAAATGTCTAAGCTGACTTTATTACTGTTTATTATCAGCAGACCCTTTTTCAACATATGCTGACTATGACAAACTTCTTTATTTCTGTGCTGTTCGTTGAACGAGTTGTGGGAATATGCTTGGGTGCTTTTATCCTCTTCTGCCAGAAATCATCGAGTTTACAAATTTGAAGAAGTGTCCTCTCACTAAGGTGGAAAATGAAAACTGGTTGCGCGACTTTGGATTTATGGTAGATATCACTAAGCATTTAAACGACTTTGATGTGCAACTTCAAGGGCCAGATCAATTGCTGCACTCGATGTTTTCCGAGATCAAATCCTTCATGTCATTGCTGAGCTTTTGGGAAAATCAGTTGAAAGGTAACGATCGCACGCATTGAAAAAAACACGATCAAACTTCTTGTGCTCCGTATGCTTTGAATTGTTCCAGGCTCTTGAAAAGCATTAATGCTAGATTTTCGGACATCAAAAGCAAGCAGCTGGAGCTTGATGTCTTTTCTATCCCCTTTGATGTTTCCTTCGCTTTTGCGCCCCCTGAGCTCCAGCCCGAACTCAAAAAAACTAGCGAGAGATAACACGCTAAAAGCGATGTATCAGAACAAGCCACTGTTTTAATTCTATCGTGTTTATTTATCAATGGAAGAGTTTCTAAACGTGATAGCTAACGCTCTCAAATGCTCATCAGTTTTCCGAAGCACGTATCTATGCGAGAAATTCTTTCCTAAAACAAGCATTACAAAAGGTCGTTATAGGTCAAGGCTGATCGACGAAAATCTTTGTATGCAGTTGAGAGTTGCCACATTGTCCGTTTGATCTAATATTAAACGTTTTGTAAAGCAAAAAAGTTTCCAAAAATCTTACTGAGGTTATATTGGTAAAGCTAGTTCAATTTTTCATAAAATGTTTCTTTGTTACTTTTTATTAGTTCATGCTTCAATATCGCGTTAAATAACTTTAGGTGTATGGTTCGCATTGATTTTTGGACCATTCTGTGAATATTTTTGTAATTTTGATTTCTTGCATCATACCCACGCCAGAGTCTTCGTAGAGTGGCGGTTTTAGGTGTCTGTGACTGCTGCTATCCCAGTCACACGGTTTGGGGAAAGGTCTTAACGCACAGCGCAAACTCAATCACGGTATCAAGAGACACTCTCAATGATGGAATCAAATTTAATTCAGACGCAAAAAAATCCGCTCGATCATCTAGGAATGGCTTCGATATTGCGACAGGTTTTCTAGAATAATTAAACAATTATAAACCAATAGCCAAACCTCACACTTAATTTGGATGTAAAATATAAAAGAACAGAGAGATTAAAATAGCGAATAGCAATGGCTTTAAGCTTTAACAGTACGACGATATATAATACTAATTATGCAAGAAAATTATGGAGAAGCACTTTACTTTATACATAGCGAGATTTGCCACAATAAATGTACGGTATTATTACTGTTACTATTATAGTTTTGATTTTATCACAAAATAATTAATAAGAATTACATGATAAGGCAACAATTAGCACTTGTTGTTAACAATAAATTCGGTGGCTTATAGTATATACACTTACTGACTGCATGCGACTACCCGAAATGATACAAACTTTAATAGCAGAGATTCACATTTCGACCATATTTTGATTTTTGAGAAAGAACTAAAATGACTGAGGTGCCGCGGTTTTATAGTGCTGCAAATCTACGAGATTCTCACTCGAACACGTGGAAGAAGACAATGAAAACTTTATAGAATTGGCTATCATAGGTATTATTTATTATTATTGTTAACAGCACGAAGACACGAATTATAAATGTAGGTCTCCAGCAGCTATATGTGGTTGATGTAGAAAGAGGCCTTGCAGTTTTACTAGAATGAGAATCAGTTTTAATTAAAACTCTCATGAAAGGATTTTGTCAGTAACATTTACAAACTGGGTTTTTATTATTTTCGTTTTTTTGGTCGTTGCTGTTGTTGAACCACTTCTTTTTTCATTTCTAAAAGGTTTATAATTTTCTGTTACAAATCCTTTGTTGACTGTTTTTTTTTGCTTTTTAACGCGTTTATATTTCTAATACAAATTAAACTTTAAACAGAAAATTTAGTGTGCTAAAGTTTTAATTAATATTGTTTTATTGTATCTAACGCCTTATTATTTTTAACACAACCAATAAGGATGCTCTTTGCTTTTTTAAATTATAGAAAAAGTTTCATAATATGATTAAAAACTTGTGCTGCCCGCTTGCTCAGCTGGAACTGACAAAGCTGCTCGCGACAGCGAATAGATTCGTCACCCCTGCTCTAATAAATGCGCTAACTTGTGCCGGTGGCTTGTGACAAAACTTACGAATGCATTTGTGATCTGCGGTCAACCTCGCCAGCCAACCGGTTGTTGTTGGCCTGCGCTGCCCCTAAGTAATGTAAAATTGCTTCCTAGCTCTGTACTTGTGGTTTGCAGCCGATGTTACAATATTTTCCTTCCAGTAAACATTCAACGTCTTGAATTGTTCGAAGAGCATCAAATTCTGCCCGTGAAGCGTTCGATTGCAGCAGTACCGGGGCCTGTACGCAGAATCAACAATGTAGAACAGGGTCAAATAAATATGTTTGAGATTAGCAGCGTGTAGGGCGATAAAATTTCGGTTCCAGCTTGCTTCTATATTTTAATATTATTATTGAGATTTTAATACTGATGCTGTGCAATCTACTGCTTAAAACTATCGTTCCCAAACTGGGTTCCGTGAAAATGTTTAAGGGGATCCGTCAATGCTTTGGTAAATTTTAATAAAGCTAACCGCAATTGTTTTTTGATGATCTGTTAAATTTTCGGTCAAATATTTTTATGGCTGGTATCATTAACTATAAGCATGGGTCATCTGTACTTTTTGAATAACGTGATCTCCAAAAAATAAGGTCTACCCATTCCTCTGTTATAGAAAATTCGAACTTTTATTAAATTGACAAGATCGAGAATATTTGCCTACGTAATTGGGGCGCGCAGGGCGACGGCTTCTTTAAAAGGGTCCGCGATTACAAAAAGTTTGAGAACACCTTGCTCAAACAATTTTCCTGCCTGCAACTTTTGCAAAACTTCGATGGTTTAGTATCAAACATCTACTCAACCAACAGTGCGTTTACACCACCACTGGTTTCATAATACCACGTTTACAAAGAAAATTATTCTTAATTGCACCACCTACTGAAACAACTATCAATTTCATTTGGCTTTTACGGCTTCCAACAACAAACAATTCGACTAATAAATCAACGCATATTTCACATCAACACAATTTATGCATTTCTCTCTTCCTCTCTCTATCTTCCTCTGATTTTTGGTGATTTATATGCCAAATCTAGAACATTCTAGATGTTCTAGAAATTTCAGGTAAAAACGACATTAGAAATCACAGTGATGTCATTGGAATAAACTTTCAGGTTTCACCACTGGCCAATGTTACGTCACAATTGCAATCTTGCAATCAAAATGAAGTAAACAAGTTTAGCATAATATTGCCTGCAGTTACATAGCGATAAAATAAGAATATTTAAAGCAGCTACAAATTATTGTTCGCGACACAGAGCTACAGCACTTTTGATTGAATATTTCATTTTGTTTCATATTTTGAAATTTTTGTGTTTATTTTAATTAAATTTTTTTTTAATAGAAGGCTAATAAGCATTGCAGCTGTAATGGATCCTTAGTAAGCAGTGAAAAACTGCAGGACCTCTGCAGCAGAGGTTATTAAACTAGGAGGGTAAATGGCAAAAGTACATGAGAGGAGCGCGTGGCCACAATACCATGTCCCCCATTGTTCCCAATTGCACAAAAATTTGTCAAAATCAGCGCGTTAAAGAAGTAAAAAGTTGATCCTCCCTACCCTCCAAAAAGTCTTTATGTTGTTTTGGAGATCAAAGGCAGGAAAATGACCTGAAAAAAGTAAAAAAATGAAAAAAAAGATCAAATAATTGATCTCCAAAAAAAGACCTTTATATTGTTTTGCAGACAAAATGTAGAAAATGACCACTCTGAAGGAATTGATTTCCAAAGAAAAGACTTTCACATATTGAGGGAGGAGGGAGCAGGGACTTATGTTGGCATAGTCATGGTGGGGGGATACATCACAAAAAATTAAGAAACCCTGCTCTATAAATTTGCTACATATGCCCACACCTATTTGTAATTAAATATAAATCATGAATAAGTTCATAGATCTGTAAATATAAGACGTTACGCATGATCATTGATAATCGCCAAACTAACAATTCTTAATTTCTCTCTTTTCTCTAAACAAAGCTGCAAATGAATTGAAATGAGACACGGAACTGCAATGCCCACCAATCTCGCTTTTATTAGCAGGGTGCTGAGTGGTAAACAGCCTTCCCACATCTAGGGGTAACCGGGGCGCTGCGTCTCGAGCAGTTCCTGTTCAGCTGTTGTGCGCAGGCGTAGCTCCGTCGTCGTCTTGTTTTAAGATTTATCATAACCTAATCACCATCAGGATTCAGTGTTGGTGCAGCTTAGATCACCTTTTCTTATTGATAAAACTTTGATGACTTTAAAAAAAAGCAATATGGCACAATAACCACACGCACACCTCCACTCCAACAGCGGACTGGCACTGCTTGAGACGCATATCTTCCGTCAGCTCGTATTTCTGAGCAGCGCTGTTCCACTCATTGTTTTGATTGATTTGGTTTAAAAGCAGCGGTGCATCGACCGAGGGTTGTCTGCAGCGTAAAGCAGTCGACTGCACGCGGCTTGTCATCAAAAGGCTGCATGTTGATCATTTAGAGGGATACGTTGCACGTGACATAGCCAAGCGGAACCTTTGTTCTGCATTAAAGTTCATGTTTCGAATTCAAACTACGGCTTGCACCAAATGCAATGACGTGTGGGGTTGGTCCCCGGCTCAAGGGTGGTCCCTTTTTTGTCGTGGTTTGGCAAACTATTCATTCATTTTGGTTTTGATGAGTAAGTTGGTAAGTCATCACCACTTCATTGCATTCGAATCGAATGACTTAATATCACTCGCTCCTCTTCTCAACAATAAAACATCAAACCTTTTTAGAATCCCAATTCCACCCGAATGGTGACAGTGCGCCACCCAATGGCAAGATTGGTGTCCGGACATAACGATAAATTCACGAAGAACTATTATTACGAAGTGCTACCGCAACGTTATCCGTTAATGAAGAAATATCCGAATCATTTCGGGAAGTGGAACGAGTATGACGTTTCAAAGCATTTTTCTTTTTTTATTCTTATCTTCCAGACTCACAGGATTGACGCAAACATGAAACAATTACCCAGACCTGCTTCGGAGTTTACAAATTAAAACATCCGAATTAAATTGGTTGTAACTTTATCAAATTTATTGTTTGTTAAAATCCGCCAGCAGAGAAAATCATCGCCAATTGGTTTCGGCAAACGCGCTACGACACAAGAAATGAATTTCAAAGCTTTTTGTTGCTTTCTTATTGATAACATTTTTACAGTAGAAGTAACTGCAGACTTTCCCATGAAAGGTATGCAGCAAAGTGCCTTGAGTTCGGGTCCAGCTTCAGCGATCGGTAAAGTGGCTAAGTAGAGAGAATGTCATTTCATGACGAAAATGTTTGGCGATCGAGTGATCAAAGCTCTCGATAGTTGCGTCAATGTGTTGTTGAAATAGCATTTTACCGTAATATCCTCTGGTTGCTAAATGTTTCGGAGAAACTGTGTATTTAGCAGCTGCAATAGCCTACTACACAATGCGAGCTACAGCAGATACCAAGATTTTAAAAGCTCCGACGGAGGTGAAGAAAATCAATTCATGTTCAACGCCACTGTCGCCATCTATGAAGTGAAGCGATGTTGCTACTGGATACTGCTGTAGGTGTTTTGAGGTGTTGCAATCATGCGAGGACAAAATGGATGCGTTGAAACAGCAATTCATTTTGTAAGAGCTCGGGTACAAATTTGTCAAGTTGGCAGATGTAATTGGAGATGGTAACATGTACAAAGAAAGTTTTAGTTTGCTGCTCCAGCGGCTTTCAAAACGACAAAACGCATTTTGAAGATTGTGACGGAATTTCTTTTACAGTTCGAGCGGTCCCTTCAAACACTTCATGGAATGGGAGGACTTTGCTGACTACATCGCTGACCATGGCAAGGAATTCAGAAAGACTTTGGACGAGCATTTTCATCCTATAATTGGGCAATGCAATCCTTGTATTTATCCATTCAACTATGTTGTAAAGCTGGAAACGTTTGATGAAGGTGACAAACAAATCATTGTAAACAGAAACTAACCTGGTTATATCAAAATAAGGCAAAAATTTCTGGGTGTGATGTCATATTTCTGAAAATAAGGGTAAAATGTGAAATTTTGCTCCGTTAATCTATTTTTTAGCCAAACGAATTGAAGTGCATTGAAGACATCATGCCACAAATTTCTGATCAAGCAGATGGATCAGTGGCAAATGAAATATAATGAATAATTTCATAACTTTCTCTAGCTTTTAAACCTCCACCACAACACAACTGAAGGTCATTTCACCATGAGTTGAATGAATTATCTACAATTTCACATTTATTTCTGTAGTTGACTACCAGCAAGAGATCTGCAAATTTTTACAATGCTGTCAAATAACCAAATTCGGTATGCAACGTTTCAAAAGGAAACGATTGGGTGAATTTTACAGTAAAAATTTTTATGCTGCATTACATTTAGTTAAAGTTGGTAGAACCAGGTTTTAAACTGATTTTTCTATAGCTTCTGAATACCCAGTGGGATATTACTATATATTCACAATGTAAATTGCATTTTTATCACACTTGCTACGATGTTACAACATTCAAATGCTAGGGCTGAAATGCCTTGTCATCAACCATTTTTTACAAAAATATGACCCCATGGTCAGGTTTACAATATACTACAGTGTATGTCCTGAAAGAATGAAGTAGAATGCTTAAATAGAAAAAAGATCTGGAGACTGTCCTGTGTCAAAAATGATGCAAACCGGCAGTACAAACAGCAGGAGTCTAGCGCTTAAACCAAAAAAATGCGATAGTCCAGAACGATGTGGGCGTTTGCTTAGATGTTCACTTTCCTAATTTACAAGATGTTTACGCTGACTACATCAGCAACGCCCTACTTAGGGGGAATGGTTCCATTGCCTCGCCACCAAAATAAGCACAAACTCTACTTTTCCGCAGATGCGCTACTCCCCAGCATTGGTTGGTCTTTTTTTGGAGAGCACCTTTCCTCATATGGTCAAGCCTCTCTTATAAAAGCGGATTTATTTGTTCGAGGAATATTTCTTTTCATCGGAAAAGCTTCAGAAAGAATTTATGAACACAATCTTGTACAATGGCATGTACAGTAAAATGGATAACCAAAAATATTGACCAGATACACCCTCAATGAAAAGGGGTCATTTGTTAGCGCGTGACGTAATCTTTCCACCAAATCATGAGATTTTCTCAAAAAATTGAAAACATTTCCACTTTCATTAATGAGCTCTTGGATTTTGTGCCTTTTCTTTTGCTCCAGCATTGATGGGTCCAACAGACGTTGGGTACAAGGCAACTGCCCAAAATTATTAAGCATTATCCCAAACGATTGTTATTGCCTTTAATCAAGTTCTCATTATAACCATCATCTTTATTCAAGTTTTCTCTAATTTTGAAACAAATTTTTTTTAGATGCAAGATGGTTGATGGAAAAAAAATTTAACAAAGACATTGAGAAAGATATCCGAAGACAAAATACAATAAAACACAAAAGCACACAAGAAATAGTTAAAGAGTATTATTCCAAGTTAAAATCTTCAACTGTTAAGAAGATTTTTGAACTTTACGAAGTAGACATGTTGATGTTTGGATATACTTTCAACCTCACGACTCTTGAAGCAGGGGGATTATACGAATGAGTTTTTAGCTTTCGCAGATCAGAGAAAGTAAAATGGCATTAAGATATTAAATATTTGTGTCTTTGTTGCAAGAGCTTCATGTTTCGAAATCATTCTGAAAGAGCTGCAGTACGGGCAGTACGGAAGATAAAACGCGTAAACAAGAATGCTGTCTAGAGCCAAAAATTATCAATTTCCTTAAAAGTTTGATGTTAATCAATCTGGCAAGGTTGATTCTCTAAAACTAGCCTTTGTGAATTTAAACTCAGATGCGTTTTTCTAGGCTTTTTACAGTAGGAGGAAAGCATGGCCAGGAGGCTTCATGAATCTTCGCCTCGGTAAGTCGATGTAGGTATTAACCAAATCACCATAGCTGTCAAAATGAAACTAAATTGGATGCATTGGTGCGTTGCAAGGTCTAACTTTTCCACGGCGTCCATAACGAGAAATAACTTTTACTACAATTTAAAATTGATTTTCTACACGTAAGCTAACGAAGTAAGACGTTATTGAAATGTAACTTTTGAGTAAAAATTCTAAAAAAAATCCCCTCTTGCCGAGAACTTTCTGGATTTTTGATAATTTATTATAAAATACAGTAGCTGAATGAAATTGACTTAAGACACCACATCAATTTTGGCAAACTCGTTCAAACAAAATATTGCTTGCCTAAACACCTACATCGATGGAATACCCGACATTGCTAAAACCTTAGTTTAGGTTGCAATTTCGTATAATTCGTCTCGTACAAAGAGCAGTTGAATTAACCAGAAACGAACGGTGTCCCTTACATCAAGCTTTTACCTATTTAGGTGCTAAGCCTCGTTATAAATGCAACCCTATCTGGGTTTATGATCGCCTCTTTATCGCCCACCCAAAGCATGGACTGGGTAAGTCATAGTCAAGTGTGAGCCTTCTCGGTGATGTTGACCCAGCGATGGCCTTAAATGTCGTTTAACCACTGCCGTTTCCGCTTGTATGATCTTGAGTAGCTTTGCAAAGTAAACTGGAGTATTACTGTTCCATAAATGTCTCCACTGCCAGATAGAGGAGGAATAACAACAACAATAACCCAAGCATTGTGGTTCTTAAATTGACATTTGGTAGCAATTTTTTCCATGCTTAATTGTATCCAATACCATAAAGCAAGAATTTTCTTTTTTTTGGTTTGTTTTTATTAACTGTTCAAAAACTGCTGGGTCTAATAACATCAAACTTGGCACAATTGATCACCACGGCTGGGTGATCGTCCAGATGAGTTGGTGACGTCATAGCACCACCACATTCACGCCATAATAACGCCAAATCGAAAATACTTTTTCAAAAATCGCATTTTTTGTTGGATAAGTGCAATTTTGAACTCAGAGCGCCCGACTTGACAACTTCAAAAGTTTTTCGCGTTTTACCATCTATTATGATTAACAAATAATTGGAAAAATGATTCTTGTAAATATCTTCAAAAATACTGTTTGTAGAAACGCCGTTTATCGCTCATTCGGAAGATATCAACAAATTCATTCCCAAAATTGCGTTACTTTTTTTGATTTCATAATTATTGGCGAATAATATTTAGAAGTTGAATAATATTTGTGTTCTTCCCTTGCAGTTTAAGATTTAGTATGTTCAACTTTTCGAAAATATCTGCTACATAAGCAAGACTGGTAATCCAATTGTTATCATTGAAGTAAGATAAAAACTCCTCTTTATTTTTAAATTCCAAGAATAATTTTATTTCATCCTTCATTTCAAATACGCGGTTTAGAACATTGCCTTTTGAAAGCCAACGCGCAGCTGTGTGGAAAAGTAAAACTTCGTGCATTGCATTCATATCCTTGCAAAGTTCTTTAAACTGGCGTGTATGTAAACTTCCTGCTTTAATAAAGTTCACAATTTTTACCACCAAATCCAATATATTTTTTAATGCAGTTGGTAAAGTTTTGCTGGCAAATGCGTATCTATGAATAAAGCAGTGCGTACCCTTTGCTTCTGGAGCAAGTTCCTTTACTTTTTTTGTAAAGCCTGACCGAGATCCCAACATAGCAGGAGCTCTCTTCTCTGTTCAATTGAAACCAAACATAAGATGCACAAATCGATTTGTAAAACATATGATGAAACAAAATACAAAAACTATAAAACGTATCGTAATGTTTTATATCGAACGATTGAAAAAGCGAAACAAAAATACTATAATAAATTAATAATTGAGAACAAAAGTAATAGCAGTAAAATCTGGAAAATAGTGAATGAATTAGTAAACTTAAAACCTTCACAACAAGTTGACATTAACCAACTCAACACCAAAACAGGTGAGGTGATAACTAATCCTGCTGCTATTTCTGAAAATCTCAATGCATACTTTGCCAACATAGGGGAAAAAAATGGCTGAAACCATTCCCGAAGTTGACACGGATACCAATGCAACAGCGCCGACAGGCGTGATCAATTCTTTTTTCTTAACTCCAACGTATCCGAACGAAATAAATAATATTATCGACTCGTTTAAAGATTCAAAAGCAACCAGGTATACAGACGCCGAAACTAAATTTATAAAAATTAGTAAATCAGTAATACCTCCTTTTCTTTGCAAATTGATAAACGCTTGCTTTAGTAAAGGCGTCTACCCAAACTGCTTGAAAATTGCCGAAGTTATTCCAATTTTTAAAAAGGGTGATCGTAAGGAAGCTTCTAATTATCGTCCCAAATCAATTTTATCACAATTTGATAAAATTTTAGAAAAATTAATTTACTCCCGCATCATCAATTTTATTAAAAAAAATGATCTGCTCTGTGAAAATTAGTTTGGCTCCGAAAAATTCTTCAACTATATTTGCATTCAACTCAATATATGACAAGTTTATAAACAATATTGATCAAAATTTATATACATGCTGTTTGTTTCTTGATTTATCAAAGGCTTTTGATACGGTTGATCATGACATTCTTTTAGATAAATTGTATCGTAACTTTGGAATTCGTGGTAAACCTCTGGATTTATTAACCAGCTACTTTAAAAACAGATATCAATATACTAATGTACGTAAATTTATGTCCTCATATACCAAAGTATCATGTGGGGTACCCCAGGGATCTTGCCTTGGGCCGCTACTTTTTTTGTTATACATTGATGACATTTCGTTGATTTCCAATTTTGACTCCACATTATTTGCCGATGGCACCTGATTGATGATGGCTGATAACAATCTGAAAAACCTGGAACACAAAGTTCAAATAGAACTCAAAAAAGTTAACTCTTAGCTCTGTCAAAATAAGCTATCCCAAAATTTTTCAAAAACTAACTACATGTTGATAAACAAGCAACCCCTTAAAACTTGTCAATGTAATTTCAAAATAGCTCTTAACGGTATTACTATTAATAGAGCGCATACTGTCAAATACCTTGGGTTATTCATTGACGATAATCTCAAATGGACTTCTCAAATAAATTATTTGTTCACGCAGCTTGCCAGATGCACAGGACTCTTTTACAGATTGCGCAATTTTCTTTCAAGAGAAACCCTTTGCATGCTATACTATAGTCTTGTATACAGCAGAATTCAATATGGAATTACTGCGTGGGCAACAGCAAATAAAACTTCACAAGAAATAATTCGAGTAAGGCTTAATAAAATTTTGAGAATAATATTGTTTCGTATCTTATATAAGCCAACTTCACAAATGTATAAAGAACTTGAAGTGTTAAAAGTAGAAGACATATATCAACTTGAGTTAGCTAAATTTATGTATCAACTCCATCATAATCAATTGCCTAAAAACTTTTATCATTCTTTTCGTAAGTTAAATACGAGTACTATTCATCAACATGAAACGAGATTAATTAATTCGACTACTTACTACCGCCCCGGCATAAATAAATTATTTAGCCAAAAACTATTTTCTTACAGAGGTTCAAAGCTGTGGGGCAACCTCGAATCAAAATTAAACAGCATGCACTGGGTTTCTTTTAAAAAAGCGTAGGCCTATTAACTAAAATTATTAAATGAATATTAACTCTTGCAAAAGCTTTTGATTGTGTAAAAAACATTTATTGTTATTGTTTGTTCCGTTTCCTTTTTTTATTTTTTTATCATTTGATAAAAACTTGAACTCAACTCTTTTTTACATAATGTACTCAAATTATAACAGTGTCACTTAATAGATTTCGCTTATATCTCAATCTGCTGAGATTAGGGAGCATCTCGACTCGATAACCGAAAGGTTCCTTGATGCTCCCTGGCTTTTGCTACTAGTGATTTTTTTTTGTGTGTACTGCTAATCTGATTATTGTGTCAGTGCGCAAAGCAAAATTAAATGAATTCTTTCTCCATCTGTACAAACTCCACAAACATCTTTCCATTGCAGTCCATGTGCTTCAAAAAAAGTTTTCATTTTCCCCATATCTGCACTGGTTGTCGTCATGTTGAGTTCACTACAAAAGAGAAACTCCTCTTTGATGTCACCCGAATGAATGTACCTTACAAATACAAGGAGCTGAGCACATGAGCCAACATCAGTTAACTCATCAACTTGAAACGAAAACATTGGAGACGCTTTAATTTCATTCACCACCTGTTTCTTAACATCTTCCGACATGTCCAATGCGCCTCAGGATAGTATTATTTGAAAGAGAAATTTGTTTAAGTTTCGCTAAACTTGCATCCCCGAGAACTAATTAGGCAGTTTTCAACAAACGCGGCTTCACAAGTGTTTCTCCCATACTATGTGTTTTTTGTTTAGTGATTTCCAGTGCGATAATATATGATGCTTCTATTGCTGACATGGCAAAACTTTTTCTACATGGCAAAACTAACATATTGTTTAAATAACGAATGTTAAAAAAAAATTAGGATATTTAAGCTCAAATGCATTTTTATCTTAGATGCTGTTTAAATAGTACGAACAGTTATCTTGAAGTCATTGTAAAATAGTAATCGCAAACCGAAGTCCTAGTAATCCACAGAAGATCCACGGAGGATACACGAGATGGTGTAGTAAATGCAGAAGATTAACACAATGAAACAATTGAAAGACTAGAAATTATTTTATTATCCCGTTAACTCAAAACTTAACTTAAGCTTTCTATAACTGTCTTTGAGTGCACTATCACTACATTTACTAATTAATGAAATACAAAACTCGTACCTTCATGTTACTTATTTCATTGTACATAGAAAGTTTGTCTTCTGCATTCTATGAACTTACAGATTAACGATTGAACTGAGATAAATTCTTATCCTGCTTGATTGCACAAACGAAATGACGTAAGCACACTTACGCTTTTGCCAGCGAACAAACAAGTAAAAAGAAATTTAGAACAAACTTAGATGAACGTTTAGTTTTTCATAGCTGCAAAAATTTACCGCCGTCATCGGCAACTTTCTCTTCAAAGAAAAATCGGACGCAGAAATGTTAAAATTAATTAAAATGCGTGCCGTCAACAGTTCGCTTTAAGAACTGGTCAAACCAAAGGCTTGAAAATTGGTAATTATCTTTCTCGTTTAATTTTTCCACTGATATATATTAATTTTGGATCGCGACCCCCTGAAAAGTACTTCGTGACCAATTTGGGGGTCGCGACCCCCAGGTTGGGAACCACTGGCTTAGACATAAAACAGTATGCTTTAACTTGCTGCAAAGTACACACCACACATCTACCACATCAACTTTGACGTTTTACAAGCTGTGCCAAACTTGGTTACAGGCAGTGTTGCCAGATTTTTTTCAAGTTTCCTACCCAAATGGTACCTAAAAACTAGCCAAAAATAGCCCAATGCTTGCCTGTTGAAAATTAGCCGAAAATTTGCAAAGTTAGTCTATACAGGCTCGTTGGGAGAACAGTACAGGCCCGATATATCAGCTTAGTATGTGGTGTCCCAACGATGTCTATAGACAAGTCAGCCTGTGCTTCAGCATGATTTCCAAAAAAACAGGCCAAGGCTGCTGTTGCCGTGATCGTTTTGGTAATTTTCCCTTCGGCTAAACGTTGACCTCCAAAAAACAAAAAGTCATCATCTCCCAAACGGTGCCATTTTCACCAAATGAGAAGAAATCTTCGGTTGTAATGTCGGTTTGGTTCATTTTCAGGCTGTTGTACTTACGAAAATGGGCCGACGACGGTATTGACCTCCATATAACACACCGCTGTCTGACACTTTTACACTTGTTGTCACTCCAAAAACTAGCCAAAAATAGCGGAACGGGATGGCAAAAAATAGCCCAAAAAAACACAACTCGCGACCGCTAAATTTTTTCAGCAACGCCATATCAAAACTAGCCCAATTCCGCGGGAAAACCGCAGAACTGGCAACGCTGATAACGGGTAAGCGCAACCGATTCGTAATAGCTCTACTGTTAGCACGAGGTGGCACGGAAAAAAAGCGGAGTTTCGCATTCCAGTAGTTTAGGTATCCCTGGATCTTTGTCATCCACATAAGACAAGGGAATAATACTTCAAGTAGAGCCAGAGTCGATTAAAATTTCCATGTCCGATAGAGAATCCTTCACACAAACCAAGTTAGAAGACAAAGATGGCTTGCAGCATGTGACAATCGCAAGCCAGCTTACACGTTTTTTGATTCATTTAAACGACAAAACAAAGGACAAAGTTTTCCATGGCATTTCTTAGCTTTGACAGGATCATACTTACAGTGGTACCAGCACAACTCAGGCACGTCGTTGGGATTAAACGGGCTACAATCACTATTACGTGAATAGTAATTGTCAGGTCGTCTCCGGTAATGATTATTGATTAAATTATAAGTGCCGTCATTAGGTTTTCTCTCATTCCCATAATTTACTGCGCAACGGCCCACATTACAGAATGTAAGTTTGATTCATGATTAGGTTCAGTTTCGTAAAATTGTAAATTAGGCGACTTCGTATCAGATGCAAAGGACGATTGGGAATTATATTTTAATTCCGCACAAACTGCATTAGCTTTCTATGCAATATCATCCAAGGCAATATCATCATCAAATACGTATAACCTTATTTCAGACGGTAAAACTTGCAAAAATTGGCTACGTAAGAGTTCGACAAGAACGCCATCTAACGGTTTTCCGTAAAATGAAGATTTCATTATCCATAAGAGTACGGATGGCTGGTCATTACCAAGTTTTTTTCTAGTCACAACAACGTATTGTTTTTGATTAAAAGCACCAAACTTTTGAATCAAGAGTTTCTTCATCTCGGTATATGGTTGTGGATGGTCCATATTTAGAAGCTCTGCAACAACTTCAAAATGTGAAGGTTTTAGTTTAATTGAAGTACATCTAGCGCGGGTTAGTTCACTAAAATTTTTTGTTTTTCAAAAGAAGCTTCTAAGACTTTAAAACTATAGCTCACATGTCTCTTGAGAAAAAATAGGGACAGCGATTAGTAGAATACTAGAGTTAGCAAAACCTTGAAAAGACGTTAAACCTCTAGTAGGATCTAGATGAGTCTTTGAAACTTCTGAATTATACTTATTGCAAGGTCGGAATGACAAGGATGGGAATTAGTTCGACAAGTTGCACTCTGTGGCTTTCATACCTGTGAATATAACAGTTCGAAAGCGGAGTGGAAAGGTAGACACGTGGGCATGACAATATGGAGTATTTCAATGGCACATACCGTTTGTTCGATGTACCTGTAGCTAAGGTAGAACAAGAATAAGTGCTCCTATTATTAGTGCTGGACAAAAAAGGCAATAATAGATATTGGACCGGT
The DNA here is from genome assembly GCA_963675345.1 of Trididemnum clinides. NCBI lineage: Eukaryota > Metazoa > Chordata > Ascidiacea > Aplousobranchia > Didemnidae > Trididemnum > Trididemnum clinides. The sequence goes on from OY776297.1 coordinate 2,382,596, forward strand.
GTCAGAGGTCGAGCCCCGTCCAACAATGGATCGGAGAAACTTACAATTTGGTGTGATTGTTAGCGGGAAAGCTTACCCAGCCAACGTGAATCATCACACTTAAAAAACGACATAGTACACAATAGAATACTATTATTATAGATGCTAATGTTAATCAGGCTATAATAGAATTATAACAGTCCGTAGTTTCAGATTCAAATCCAAACTGAGCGGTCGATTGAACGCACGCGGTCAAGTGAATAAGCGAATTAAAAAGTTCCACAATTTGTTGATAGGCAGATCTTCACAAATCAATTATGTTCGAATCCCAGGCATCGATGTCTCCATACAAAGAGCTTGAGATGGGCGTGGCAGGAAACACGTGGTTGTCTAACAATTCGATTAACTTCTGTGGAACTGATTTGATTTTTTCAACGTTGAATTAATTACTTTTGACTTCCAAATTCTCAATTGCAACCTCTTATTTTTAAACTTTAATTTTCTAGATCACGTTGGGTTCTCACCAAATACAGTATATGTAGCGGTTCACTACCTTTGGACTCCGTGCTGAGTTAAAAAGACCACGAAATTGTTAAAACAATTTATTTTATAATACAGCTTTTACCAACAAAAACTTGAATCTCAAAAATGTCCCCAAACTCGAAAGACGAAAATCTCGAATTGATGAAAAAAATGCAAAACTAAACTACATCATCTCCTAATTTGCCAAAGGGTGCACAAGAAACAAAGTGATTAAAAAAAGGCAAAATAATCAACAAAGTAAATTAAAATGAGGTGATGCTACGCAACTTAAAGGTAAAGTACAAAATTAACGCGTGAATAAATTTAAACAAAACATTCAATAAATTAATATGTTACGTCATAAATCGTTTTTGTTGGAAGTTCGTTTCGATGTGCGCGAGTTTTGAGCTTGCGACGCCTTTGCTATGAAATTTTGCGTAGCTGACCTGTCCCATAAGGTCAAATACCTAATTAGCGTATTCTCGTTAGTGTGTGTTTTCAATTATCGTAACCGCAGGGCTATGCTTTGTTCTGCCGCATTGTTATTTTTAGCTTAAGCTTGTTAACAGAATTCAATTCCACTGCATTGCTCTAAGTCTAATTCAGTGGTTCTTAACCTGTGGGTAATTATCCCCAAAGGGGTAATTTGGCATTTTAAAAGGGGTAACATAAATTTTCAAAATAAAAAAGAAGTAACTTCGATGGCAAACGTTGTCATGCGCTTCTCCTCTAAAAGTCTCAATGCGTTTCAGTCATTACCATCCTATTTGTGATGTCATAAAACTAGAACCAAAGTCTCTCGTAAATATCTGTTTCGTAGACAATTGACGGTATAGTCCAGTTAGTGATAGGCATCATAGGCGTGAGGTTGCATTTGTTTCTTTTGTAGTAGTAAGGCTAATTTAGCCTCCAAAAATTATTAAAATGCCTCCAAAGAAACGAAGTTGCAAAGAAGCTTTTCTGAACTTTGGTTTTACGAGTGTTATTGAAAATTCTATTGAAAAGCCACAGTGTGTGATTTGTTCTAAAGTTCTAACTCAGGAAAGTATGAAACCAAGCAAATTGAAGCAGCATTTGGAGTCTCGCCATAGTGAATTAGTAGGAAAATCAGTTGACTACTTTAGGCGAAAATCTGAGCTTTTGAAAAATTGTCGCCTCGATTCTGAGGGAATGTGGGCGAAACAAAACAAAGCAGTATTGGAGGCGTCATATCGCTTCGCCTTCCGCATTGCTCAGGCAAAAAAGCCTCACACAATTGGCGAGGAACTCATAAAGCCCTGCCTCATTGAAGCAACTACTCTACTACTGGGAGGGGAAAAAGCCAATAAGTTAAAAGAAATCTCGCTCTCCAACGACACTGTCAAAAAACGCATTTCTGAAATGAGTCAAGACATTTTGTTACAAGTGGTGGAAGAGGTAAGGTCCAGCCAACTATTTTCCTTGCAATTGGACGAGTCCACTGATATTTCGTACTGTGCCCAGTTGCTGGTCTACGCTCGCTACATCTTTGAAAACAACGTAAAAGTACAATATTTATTTTCTGAACCACTTTCAACGACATGTAGAGGAGAAGATGTGTTCAAAATTGTAAAAGATTTTTTTGAAAAGCACGCACTTGATTGGAAACAACTTGTTGGTATCTGTACAGATGGTGCTCCTTCTATGATTAGTTGCAGATCTGATTTCAAAGGATTAGTAACTAGTGTTGCTCCTCATGTATCATTTACTCATTGTGTGATTCATCGCTTTGCTTTAGCCATGAAAACTTCCCCTTCTGGACTTCAAGAAGTGTTACAAGATGTAGTGAAAATTGTAAACCATATTCCTGCAAATGCAACAACATCAAGGCTATCTGCAGCGTTTTGTGAAGAAGTTGGGTCTGATTTTAAAGTTCTTTTGCTGCATACGGAGGTAAGGTGTTATCTCGCGGTAAAGTGCTGAACCGTTTGCTCCAGCTGCGAGAAGAAGCTGCTATTTTTCTTGAAAACGAACGATCTGCAAAAAGAGTAAATATGCACAACCAAATGAAAAGTAATGACTTTTTGCTGAAGGTGGCTTACTTGGGTGATTTTTTCTCCGAAGTGAATTCCCTTAATTTAACTCTGCAAGGAGGTCGTCAATGGTTGCATACGACACACGACGAAGTTGCAGCTTTCAAACGCAAAGTGGAACTGTTTGAAAGATTGACAGAAAAAGGCGACACAAGTATGTGTCCTAATTTAACAATGCTATTGCAATCTGACCCAAATATGAAATGCAACTTCACTCAAGATATATCTAGCCACCTGAATGCAATAAATATCGCGATTGATCGGTATTTTCCTGGAATTGAAGAACGACATAATTTTTTGTGGATTAGCAAGCCATTCTCTGTTGAAAAAAGCTCTATCTGTGATGATGATATGCCGGCAAAAATAGAGTTTCTTCGACTGCGTGAAGATTCAAGTCTGAAGACTGACTTTGCTGGGGTGGATATAGGAAATTTTTGGGCTGGCCTTCAAAATGAATATCCCATTCTTTCGAAAAGAGCTCTGAACTTTTTGATTCAATTTCCTTCAACTTATTACTGTGAAATGGGATTTTCCGCAATGGTGTCTATAAAGACAAGATATCTAAACATGCTTGAGATTGATGATGATATGCGATGTTGTCTCTGTTGCACTCAGCCTAGATTTGCATGCTTAGTAGCTAAAAAGCAGTATCAACCTTCCTATTAACTGCATTTGAAATGAACCTTTGAGTGTACAATAAATAATGACTTTGTTTTTCTGTGGGTTTATTTTGGATTGCAACCTATATTAGGTGATGTTTTTCTAAAAAGGGGTAATTGATATCCATCAAAACATTTTAGGGGTAACAACAGAAAAAAGGTTAAGAAACACTGGTCTAATTGATTGATATCAGCTGAAATTTCTACTCAAAACCTTTCATCATTGCATTGTTTACCATAGTAGCAACAGCAGCAGCAGCAACTAAAGTTCGTTAGTGTAAGGCAATATCAATTATCAAATCAACCAGCATCTTATATTGTACCATTTTTCAGCGGTAAGAACTTGTAATTAAATTAATAAAAATTGTTGGATGTTCTGTCTAAAAACAAGTTGATAAGTTTCGCATATCGGTCATTTACGCAAGTAACATTATATTGTATCTGTCGCTTTTGTTACAGAAACCAGTTTGCTGTAAATTTGTGGCATCTATTTCATTCGGTTCATTGATTTCTTCTCGAATTTTCATTGAATAAACTGTGTTTCAACGACGACATCTCGTCCTTCTCTTTTTCGCCGCAGCGTGAGGCAGACACGCGTGTTGCGACGTAACATAATATAGCTTTGAAAAAAGCTGTTTAAGTCATAAGCTTTTCGTGACGTTTTTATCAGTGGCAGTACCTCGTCAAAAGGTAAGATCTAGAGTTCTAGACTCTATAGCAGCGGTTCTTAACCTTTTTGATACCGCGCCTCCCTTGAGCGATGGTTCCCCGCTTTACGCCCCCCACCCTTATAAATTAAAACAAAAGCAGTGTTTCAGGTGCATTTCATCAATATACTTTCTGTGACGGCGATTGCAGTTAGTTACCGTCACATGGGCGTTTTTCGAAGCTTCACTGCCTCAAGACTGATCTCACAATACTTTTGTTGAGTTTGAGGTATATTGAGAGACCGTTATCTATGAATAAACAAAAATAAACAACTAATCATAAATTAACAAAAACAACAAACTTACTGGCAATTGTGACACTTCGTTCAATTTAGAGTTAATTGCATTAGCACAAATTCATATATTTCATACATTTAAAATTTGAAATTCTAAACAACAAATTATAAAACTTCGTTACACGATCCGAAAATACTCTAGTCCTTTCTTGATTCTGTTCAACTGTCGTTTGGTAGGATTTGCAAATAAAGAAGCACGAGGTTTGAAACAAATTACGCCTGAAACTAACACAATTACCAGCGCCGCAAATTAAGATAATGATAGCGAGTTGAAATAAAATACTGAGTTCGATACTGGCTTACTTAAGTTCTTACTGCCATCATAAGGCAGTAACACTTTCTTTTTTCCCTGTCATTTTGATTATCTAAATTTATTACTTAGCTACGCAGGCACTGCAAACATGGCAAAAATATAAACTTATGTCAGTTGTAAGATTAGGTCTATTCCAGATTGCTTTACCAAATTTACACATACCGCTCTACAACACTTTAACACATTGACTAATAGCTGCCTTAATCCATTCACATTTTTCACTGACTGAATTTAGCATGACATGGTAGGCTACAGTCTACTCCAAAGGTTTCCAAACTGGGGTCCCCAGACCACTGAGTGTCCGTGACGACCTCACAGGGGGTTCGTGGCTTCGTTCCGATAAATCAATCAATCAGCGGTTGTCTCGGTTCGCAAAATGTCCTGGAAAGTCACTTCAGTGAAATTATGAAAAGTAACTCTAGCCTAACGATGAATCGGACAGCGAGTGACACAATCGCGGCAGTAATACAAGTGCTAATCTTTTTTTTAGAAGACAGCTTCATTTTCTTTGGTGTACGTATTTTAATTAATATCATTGGAAATGAGTCGGGTGACAAAAGTAACGTCACATATAATTGGGGACCGCAAAAAAGCAGATTCGCAAAAAGGGGTCCGCAAAGCAAAAAGTTTGGGAACCTCTAGTCTACTCTACATTGTAGATTTGCAACTGCTAAATCATCAAAATGAAGTAAACACGATTGATAATTTAGTTGTTTTATGACATCATACCTTATTCAGTTTAGGAAACAGGGTTACCATATAATGGTAAGCTACAATTACTCACAATAATATCTCAGACAGTATTTAAGGACTGACAACTATACAATAGACGAGAAAACTTAATCTCAAAATCAATAAAGACTGTGTTGTGAAACACATTAGGGCTAGCGCCCCCTTGAAAATTTACGTACGCCCCCAGGGCAGGCGTGCCCCCCGGTTAGGAACCACTGCTCCTGAGTGAATAAATGTTTTACGTGATTAATTTGGATGTAGGCAATCAAGACAAGCCAATGATAGCGCTAGTATTGTAAAGCGCGCCAAAGAAAGATTTTACAATAGCGAAATGCCAACGAAAGCGCAGCAAGAGGTCAAATAAGAACGCCGCGAAAATGATTAATTACCTATAAATTACGAACAAATAATTCCAAAAAGATTCAAAGGAAGTAATTCCGACATTGCTATTGCGGGCCACACGATTTGTGCAGCATAACTGGCGGGCTCCAAAAATGTTTTCAAACCCTGAGTTGACGAAAAGTTTTTCACAAATCAGTGGGTAAACTTTTTCTTGGAGATCAAATTCAAAACGCAGACCACCACTGCGCTACAGCGAGAAAAGAGTTTAGATTTAACTTGTAGTCGCGGCGAAAGGTTTAAACTTTGAAGTTATTACAAATTATCGCCTCCAGTTGTCCTAAAATAGTGCGTTAAAGGAAAAATAGCGAGAGAGCGGGCGTACTGTGGCACAGCGCTATGAAGATAAAAAAAAGAAAGCCCGGTAGCTGGGTAAAGCTATTGTCAATTAAAATAGACAGACTGTTTTTCCTGACTATGGACTGTTTTACCCTGGCAAGGCATGCCACATCACCTGTGCCGGGTTAAAACCTATCAAGCCAGCTTCACCATACTAACATCTGTGAGAGCATCGACGAAAAGTTTTTGAAATAGGCCTATAGTTCCTTCACACGCACGTAATGGTGATCATCTTGGTCTATTAACCAAGACCGATTATACTCACAAAGAAAGAAAAATGTCACAAACTATCAGTCACAATTTTTAAAAAGTGCAAGAGGAGGAAACACAGTCATTAATGTTGGCGGCTCCCAAATGGTGACCGTTATGACAATTAAAGAAGTGAGCTATTTAGTGGTAGGTTTGTTTTACGATTCGGTGGGCCCCTTTCGTATATATGTTTATGACATTTAAGTTCTTTTGGCGGCACTATTTGCTTCAATTTGACCATAGCAAGAAATGAGACCATGTCTATCCCCAAAGCCATACCACCTATTCCAATAGGCGCATATAACCTGTTTCTATAAGCCTATTCCAATACGCTATTTTTAAGCAAAAACGTTCCCTCTCGATCCAGTTTTACAAATTGATACTATTATTGTTTTGTTTTGATCTTTTCTTAAATTTGGCATTTTATTACATTTATTTTTGCTCTTAATCCAGACTTCTATTGAATGACTTTTTAAAATGAAAATTAGTGTTTCGCACCTCTACAAAAAGCCTATCAATTACAGATATCGGTAATGAGCTTTACCATTTATGTTTGCCCTTAAATGTTGGTGGGTAATTTTGCTGCCTACTGCTCTTCTCACTTTTTGTCGTAAGCATTGTGATGCCATTTAAGATTATGACGGAACACTGCTTTGTAAAAGAATTCAAGACAGAGGGAAAGAGCAAAACATTTGAATAAATAAATAATTGCTTGCTGCACCTTGATACTGCGTAAGATGTTATAGAATTGCTTTTGGGAATAATTAACTTTTCTTCAAACGCAATCGATTAAAAACAACATTATGGGCTGGTGTGCGTAACGTAGCCACTACACGTATCCCGTCGAGTTTATCAAGTCGCTGGTAACGTCTTGTTTGCCCTGTTTTCACCATAGGCGTTCTTAAACTAAACAGCCACTTATCCGTCAATTTCAGCAAGTGCTTGAAAGCATATCACAGTTGTGGGAGGGCGTCTGGATGATCGATACGTATGTTCAGGATCAAGCCATTAAATATTAGGATCGCCGCTTGCCACTTTTCCGTAATTGCAGGCCAATTTGTATGAGCTAACGCCTGAGGCTGCGCGCATTATGCTTGGTCCTGGCACAAACGCCGCCATGCAAAGAGCAAACCAACCCGAGATGAAGCACTCACAGTAAAGGTATAGCAATAGCAGTGTCCCTATTAATAATGTCGAGGTCAAGAATATCAAATCAGCTGGCTGCGCCAGCCTCACCCAATTGCAAAGGAAATTGCTTTAACCTTGAGATGATATGTAGCTGGAAACTAATATTCTGTTGCACAAGACAAAATAAAACCAGCTTTACTCCTTCCTCTTTTCTAGGGGGATCACCAAGTGTTTGGCTTGGAGCGAGCTAGTTATTGAAATTTTTAGAGATTCCATTTGTTCATAAATCTTTTGAATATTTTGAAAGATAATGCAAAAGAGCAATGCTATCGCGGAAGAATTGTAAAAATTTACCAAAGAACTTAGTTTTTCTAGAAATTGCAATTTTTTGTGAAGAGCAGGTACTAAAATTTTGAGTGTTTTTAACCGGTAGGCTACATTTTAAAAATGTTTAGACTTGATTTTTTGATGAATCTCTCAGAAAATTCAGACACATAATACCTTCATTACAAGTACACGTATGTTATTTTCCGGCAGAAATTTTATTTTCTGTATTCAATCGAGCTCGCCTTTACTTCAGCAATATATTGTTTTTTTATTTATCAAGCTGTCAAGTTTCGGTACTGAAGTTGTCTGCGAGTTAAATTACGTATTTTCGAGCAAAGCACTACACTTATTGCACTTTGAAGCTCTGGTGAGACCTTTCAGGTTGAAACAATTTTGTCAGGATTATTTTTTCAGAATAAGAATGAAGTTTTTAAAGCTATTAAAAATACAAGCTTTTTTACTATTTGTTGGAGTTCTATTATTGGTATGCATCCATTACAATTCAAACAAGCTCTGGTCATATGTTGTAGGGAGAAATCAATCGATTCCATGGGAAGGACGAGCCTCAAATATTAATGAAAAGGTGGAGTTGAGAAAAAAGGTGAGATACAAGAAAGCGATGCAACTGACGAAGCCTCATGATCATGATGAGATGGAGAATGTGTCCAAAAATCTGTTAAACTTCACGTTTTCATTTAATTGTCTTTTTTCAAATCAAATGTGAAATGATCGGACGGCTACCCTAAAAGGAGTTAAAGGAGTTGAATTTAAAGTGACATGTTCGGTCGTTTGGCTTGGAAATTGGCAGAGTTGAATTAGCGGATGCAGCTGCAAATCGTGAGGTTTATAGGGTACTGCTAGGGCTGTTGCTTCCATCAATCTCCTCTTTGGAAAAGCGGATTAAGATCATGCGTAGGCTACGTGAAAAAAACAAAGTACCGGTAAAAACATTTCAAGTTTAAAACTAAAGTTGATATATTATTTTCTTCTTCTTCGCGTGGGCGAAATCTTTCGTTTTTGAAAAGCTTTTCCGATTAGCTTCTCATTAGCTCTTTTTGATAGTCTTCAGTTAGACTAGGCCACGACAACGGGTAGACTGCTTGGCCTCGCCACTTGTCTGTTACACGAAGATGGAGGCATCCCGTTAAATGTCTTCTCTAAGGACACAACAACCAAAGCTTGCTGGTTTGTTCTCCACGCTTTCCCTATAGTGCTGAGCGCCAAGCAGGGAAGCTGTGAATACCATTTTTTAAGTCTTGTGGTATGACTCGACTTGAGAAATGAAGATTAGGTCCACCGACATCCGGCGAGATGGTGTAGTGGTTAGAGCGTCCGCTTCGCAGTAGGCAGTTCTGGGCTTCATTTTCCAAGTCCAATCATACCAAAAAACTTTAAAAAATGGTTTTCATAGCTTTCCTGCTTGGTGCTCAGCACTATAGGAATGGTATAGAGAACAAACCTGAAACCTTGCTTGTTGTGTCATTGGGCAAGGCACTTAACGGGATGCCTCCATTGTCATGCGGCAGACAGGTGGCGGGGCCAAGCAGTCTACATGTTGTGGTGGCCTAATTTAACTAAAGACTAGCAAAAAGAGTTAACGAGAAGTTCATAATCTAAAAAGCTTTTTCCAAAAATAAAAGATCTTGCCCATACACAGAAAAAGAAGATTACTTTTAGAACAAAATACAAAACTACCAAAGCACAGCAGGCTTTTGGGCGAACGCCACAAATTGAATCTACAAAAACTCACGAAATCTCACTTCAAATTTAAAGCAAACAAAAACAACTTTAACCAAAAATCCGATCACGTAGCACAGTGGTCGGCAACCACCGGGCCGAGGCCCGGTGCCGGTCCGCAAGGAGTCTGCTACCGGGCCGTATAGTTTTTTAGCATTTCAGACTAAAGCTTTGAAACATTTTTTTAAAGCTTGACGCAAAATGTTATTGTTTTAGGAGCTTTGTTTAAAGCCTTGATTGCTCGCAATATTCGATTGTTAGCATCTTGTGATGAAATAATGCAAATTCATCGTCACTTATCAGAGATAATATCTGAATTTGCTACCGTTCTCTGATCGTAGGCTAACTGCTTGCCAGTAGAGTCCCTCGCTGCAGTGGCTTGCGCTTGCGGCTTGAAACGTCTAGCTAGCGTTGCCAACTATAGCGATGAAAGTTGCTTTGATGTGGTTGCTTTGGCACTGCAGGGGCGAATTTTTGTTCGACGAAGCAAAAGATTTTGACGCATTCCAACTTTAGTTAGGTTAGGTTAGATTAGCAAGTGTAGTAAGATCATATTGCGTTAGGAATTAGATTTTTGATAAGGTATTAGAGTAAAGATACAATAGCAGTTAAATTGGGACACTTGAATAGAAATTATTACTGAAGCTTAAATTGTATTACAGATTAGCAAATCTGTAATACAATTGCTTTAATGGGCAATTGTATTACAGATTTAAAAAGTTTTAGCATTTAAATTTTTAGTCCGAGAAAAATGAGTACCGGTAGGCCTACAAAACAAACATCCATGCTGAGTTTTTTTGGGAATGGACCAATATCATCTGAAGAATCTGACGTCGAGACCGAGGGTCCTACAATCACAAAAAAAAGGAAAGCTTCTTTCAACCGACAATATAATGAGTCGTACCTAAAGTACGGATTTATTTCAACTGGCGATTCCGAAGCACCTTGTCCACTCTGTTTAATTTGCAAGAGCAAGTTATCAAACGAGGCAATGAAGCCATCAAAACTACTTCGGCAGATGAAAACCAAGCACCCAGAAATAAAAGATAAACCTCTGGAGTTTTTTGAAAGAAGGAAACGTGATCACGAAGGTGAAAAACGATTATTGAAGACTGTTTTATCAACAAATTCAAATGCACTCAGAGCATCGTATTTGGTATCTCATCGCATTGCTAAGACCAATAAACCATTTACTATTGGAGAAGAATTGATTCGACCTGCGTGTACTGATATTTGCCGTGAAATTTTAGGAGAACCGGCAGCTAAAAAGATAGCGCAGGTTCCTCTTTCAGCTCGCACTGTTGCGAGACGAATTGAAGATATGGCGGAAGACATTGAAGCTCAGTTAATAGAGCGAATTGTGAAGTCACCATGGTTTACGATTCAGTGTGATGAGTCTACAGATATTGAAAACAAAGCTGTGTTGCTAGTGTTTGTTCGATATCTTTATGAAGAGGATATTCATGAAGATATCTTATGTGCTTTGCTGTTGCCAAAAAACACCACAGCCTCCGAACTGTTTAAGGCTGTAAATAATTATTTCATAGAAAAACAGATCAATTGGTTGTTTTGTGTTGGGGTGTGCACGGATGGAGCTGCAGCCATAATTGGCCGTCTGTCTGGTTTGACTGTTCGCATTAAAGAGGTCGCACCAGAGTGCGAGGCCACTCATTGTGTCATTCACAGGGAAATGCTGGCTAGCCGAAAAATATCACCTGAGCTTCACAGTGTATTCACTGATGCAGTTCTAATGATTAACCTCATTAAAGCTCATGCACTTAACACCCGGCTGTTTGAGCAGATATGTGAGGACATGGATGCAGAGCACAAATGTCTTCTTTTGCACACAGAAGTGCGATGGCTCTCCAGAGGAAAATCGTTGAACAGAGTGTTTGAATTACGTGAACCATTGCAAAGGTTTCTATTGGAAAAAAATTCTGATCTTGCAAGCAAATTTAGTGATGAAAAGTGGCTTCTAAAGCTTGCATACTTGTGTGACATATTCAATCTGCTGAACGAACTAAATCTTTCACTTCAGGGAAAAATGACAACTGTATTCAAGTTGGCAGATAAAGTGGCTGCTTTTAAAGACAAACTTGAATTGTGGGAGCAGCGCGTAAGCAAAGGAGTATTTGATATGTTTCAAACGTTAGCAGAGACTTTGAAAGACAGCGAGCCTGACCAAGAGTTCTCGGACTCGGACCTTGTGAGCAGTCATTTGCGTGTTCTCAGACAGGAGTTTAAGCGTTTTTTTCCAAGCGCCAAAGACCCTCGAACTTCAAAGAAATGGATCCGTAATCCGTTTAGTTTCAAACCAGGTGATTCGACCTTACCTGTACGACAAGAAGACCAGCTGTTGGACATTGCAAATGATGGTAGTCTGAAAGGTATTTTTCATACAACGACTCTGCCAATATTTTGGTTGAAGGTCTTGCCAGAATACCCTGCTTTTGCCATAAAAGCATTAAAAGCTCTACTGCCATTTCCAACATCCTACTTATGCGAGTCTAGATTTTCAGTGATGGCAGCAACAAATACGAAACCGCGTAACAGACTGGACGTCAGGGACACATTACGGGTGTTATTGAGTACCATGATTCCTAGGTGGGAGCGTCTCGTGGCGGCAAAACAAGCTCAAGGTTCTCATTGAATTAAAAATGTAAATACTTTTGAGCTTTTATAACTTTTTATTGTTGAGCATTTGTGGTTTATTGAAAGCCGCTCCGCGAAAAATTTTGAGTTTTAAACCGGTCCGCAGTACGAAAAAGGTTGCCGACCCCTGACGTAGCATATAACAATTTCTGTGCGCCAAGAGTACAAAATTTCAAATGCGCTGGTCTAGAACTTACGAAGATGATTTTTAGCAACTACCGGCTGGTGTTTATAATGCAACCCACAGTGCCCTTTGCATCAAAATGACGCCATAATTGCACCAAGGTCACGAAATTACGTGAAATTACTTCCAGATTTCTGATATAACTTGTATGATATGTATCTAAAATTTTCGTTATATTTTGCAGCTTTTTTTTGTCCAATATACATGCATTGGAAATTTTGAATATATATACAGCATATAGCCTGTTGGAAATTTTCGATATGTATTTTTAACGGTTTTTTGTCCGATGTATGTATCGGAAATTTTCTTGGGTTTCTTGCATTAGCAATCATCAGGCACTTAATTTGCGTCTAGGAAAATAACACACAGTAAGAAAGCTTATAAAAATGCGTAGAGAATACATATTCTAATTGCTTGACTTACAGAATCCATTTAGAATTATTATCAAAGTCGGTTTAAAAGTGAAAGTTCTTTTTGTTTATTTACTGGGTAAATTAGCTTGATTTCCAGGTAAGATAACATGGCTGGATTGTGATGTCATACATATAATGCCATATGTCATAAATAGGTTGCACATTAGTCTCCTTATTGATATAATAATCAGCTCTGTCATTTCCATAACACTGCGCACTCTCTTGGCAGAAGTTTGAAGCATTCTGACATTTATCGGAAACTAGCTGGCTTTGCCGGCGTCGCCCGGCGGGGGCCCTCCATCAGTAATGTAGGGGTTTAGTATTTCGTATCAAACGGCTGCGCCGGCTTCACCCATCGGGCTCTTGTGTGAGTAGTAGCAAAAAGTTAATGAATTTTATGCACTTTCACAATTCTTGTACACGAAATTGTGATCATCATATTCTCTTAATCACGACTGGCAATGCTCACAAAGAATCTTGCCATAAATTATTGCAAATACTTGTGAGGGGCACGAACTGAAACATAATCAAAACTGTTGGTAGCGGCAAAATGGTGGTTCATTTCACAATTACAGAAATAAACTATTTATTGGTAATCTATTTTGCGATGTGGTGCTGCCCCTTTCCTATTAATATTTGTGGTATTAAGTTCCTAATTTAAATGCGCTATTGGTTTTGTTTCTGGCGTAGCGAAAAAAGCGGCTATTGCTCTCTCTCTCTACATTTAGTTTTACAAATTGTTATGGTTATGGTTTCATGTTGATTTTTTCTTAAACTTGGTATTTTATCACAATCCTGTAAAATATAAACATAAATACCTTAACAGGCAGCACATCGGCATAAGAAAAAATTCTTACTTTATAGTATATACGACGGCGTCGCCGAATAGCCCCTGTCGGTAACGTCGGGATTGAGAGTATCGATTCGGCCGGGCAAGCCGGCTTCACCTCTCAGGCTCTTGTGTGAACAGTTACCAAAAGTTTGTGTGTTTTCTGGACATAAGATTTTCACAACATTTTGTGCTCCTTTTCCTGATAGAATATCTCATTTCAAAGTCCTGGCTATGCCTTTGGTCTATGTGCTTTGTTCATTGCTGACACAAACCTAAGGGAGTCTTGCGTTTTTGTAGTTTGGAAGTAGGGAGCACATTTCTGATATTAACCTATTCTAAAGCAAAATATCAAAAATGTCTTTCGTGTTGTGCGATTTAACACAGTGAGGCTGTTTTCTTTTGATTTCTCTTTAAACTTTCTCAAGTCCTCGCTGGCTAGGCATTATGTAGCATATTCTTTTCTCCATGCTTGACGTGCCCTGGGGAGTTAAAAGAGTCCTTGGTTTTCCTCACATGTTTGACTTGACCCTGGTAGCTCTATAGAGCTGTTATAAAGTAAAATACCAATAATATCTTTCATGTGGTGCGATTTAACACGGTGATCTTGTTAATTTTGATTTCCCCTCAAACTTTCTTAAGTCCCTGCTGGCTACGTATTATGGTTCATATTTGTTTTTCTTTGCTTACGTATGCTCATAGAAGTTAAATGAGTCCTTGCTTTTCCCAAATTTTCAAATTTGATTCCGGTAGCTCTATATAGCTACATGTATTATCAAGCAAAACAAAAAACATGTTTCTCCCAAGTATGGTGCGTGTTTACCCCGGCAGGGCATACTATTACCCGTAAAGTAATGCAGCTGCACCAGTTTCACCGTACAAACATTTATGAGAGCAACAACCAAATGTTTTAGTAAATATAAGTCATAGTTCTTGTACATGTAATGGTGATCATGTTGGTCTATTAATCAACACTGACAGTATTCAAAAAGAAAGAATGATGACACAAACTACCATTCGTAATTTTTTAAAGTGTAAGGGGGGTGAAACATAGTCAAAATTAATGGCGTCGCCCAAATGGGTGTCGTTTTGACAATCAAACAAACGAGCTATTTACTGGTAGGCCTATTTGACGATTTGGTGGGCCCGTTTTCGTAGTAATATTTGTGACATTCAGATTTTTGCCGGCGCTGTTCGCTTTAATTCTGCCATAGCATGAAAATGGACCATGCCTTTCCCTTAAGTCACATAACCTATTGCAATAGGCGCCTATTAAGCTCCTTTCAAAAAAAAACCTTCCCTCTAAATCCAGTATTACAAATTGATGCTATCATTGTTTAATTTTAATCTTTTCTTAAATTTGCGATTTTATTACATTTATTTTTGCCCCTAACCAGACCTCCCTACTTTTAAATGAAGGTTAGTGTTTTGTACCGATATCCTTGCAGTTACAAGTATCAATAATGGGCTTTACCATTTATGTTTGCTATCAAAATGATAGTTGACGATTTTGCTGCCTCCTGCTGTTTTCACTATATAGTGGCAAGCATTGTGATGTCATTTAAGATTATGATCTCACAATGCGTTTAAGCCATTAATTATTAGGATCGCCACTTATCACCTTTTCGTTTGTGTAGGCGAATTAATATGAACTAACGTTTCTGACTGCGTGCATGTTCCTTGGCCCTAGCATAAACTCCGTCATGCAAAGAGCAAACTAACCAAAAATGAAGCACTGACGGTTAAGTTATAGCAATAGCGGGACACCATTAATAATGTCGAGGTTAAGAATATCAGATCAGCAGGCTGCGCCAGCCTCACACAATTGCAAAGGAAATTGCTTCAACATTTAGATCATATGTAGCTCGACACTTACATTTTGTTTCAAACGATAAGAAAGGACCATCTTTACCCCATCGTCTTTTTCTTGGGTGGTCACCAAGTGTTTGGCTTGGAGTTGACTACATATTAAAATTTGTAGACTTTATTTATCGATGAATCTTTGTGAATATTTTGATGG
This sequence comes from Trididemnum clinides, assembly GCA_963675345.1. Taxonomy (NCBI): domain Eukaryota; kingdom Metazoa; phylum Chordata; class Ascidiacea; order Aplousobranchia; family Didemnidae; genus Trididemnum; species Trididemnum clinides. The sequence continues at coordinate 2,398,132 of OY776297.1, forward strand.
ATAATGCGAAAGATCCATGCTGTCAAGAAAGAATAGCAAAAATGTACCAAAGGACTTAGGTTTTCTAGAAATTGCAGTTTTGTGAAGTGCAGGCACTAAAATTTAGACGTTTCTAAGTGGTAGACTACATTTCACAAACGTTTAGAAAGTTTAACTTTAGATAAATGTTTTTGAAAACGTCGACAGATAATGCAAAAAACCATCCTTGTGAGGAAAAGCGGTCAAAATGTACCAAAGAACAAACGCTGTCTAACAACTGCAAGTTTGTTAGCTCTAGTAGCATAATTGTTCAACTAAAAATGAAACATGATGTATGGTAACCAATTTTTGATCAGCCATTATAAACTAATCTTTAGCCTTAAGTAATTAGAGTCACACATTGCTGGAAAGCAAATTTCCTAAGCTTTCTAGTATTTTATCATAACGTTGTTGTATTAAAGTCACTTGTTTTTACTGAGCTCAACCCTTTTGAGAGGGATAAAAAGTTACACCAAAGGTGTTAAAGTTCAGTTTTTTCATTATAAAAACTTATAACAATTGTACATATCACAAACTATCGGAATAGCTCTGAAATAACTTTTAATTTGTTGAATAAAGCTTGAAAAGCAGTTGAGAAATGAGGTTACAAATCAGTTTTTTAGTAATCTGATTTTGCAAAAAGGTTGCAATTTTTGAAAACTTGTTCATATTATGATCTGCGGTAGCATAACATTTGTGTTAATCGTACGAGACATAGTACGACATCATAGAGCCAGTTTTAAGCATGCAAGCGACATAGAAAAGAAGCATGTTTGAAATAAAAGTAAAGTAAATGGCAAAGGAGGGGGGGGGGGGGGGGCGTGCAGACCTGCAGAATGGTTTTAGCTCCCCATAAATTCCAAAAAATTCACAAAGCATTTGCTTTCTTAAAGTTGATCCAAAAAGAAGAAAGTTCTTTACCTTGATGTAAAAATGCCCTCAGCCCCTACCCAATGCGAAAGTAATTGTTGCACCTTTGATCGTTCCTAACGAGTTTTTTGGTAGGGATAGGGGAAACTTTTAAACCGTAGGAACTTGGTAATTCTACATGATCTCCAACCAGAGGAAAAGACGTCGAAACATTATCATGCTCTCGTTCTTCACATCTTTCTTCATGCCACTGCTGATGAGTACGCCACGAGAAGCTTGAAGTTCAAAATTTTTGTATAAACGATAAATAATTTGTGTTCAGCAAATCACTGATCTACGGCAAGACAAACTTTCACCAACAAACAGCTCCACGAACATTACAACTGCGCCACAAGAAGACAAATTTGAACGTCTGGTTGTTGAAAGACGGTTTGAAGAACGATTCCACAGAATAGAGCAACAATGTAAAAAGAGAAAGCTAAATTATGTAAAAAATTGGGAACGCACCAAGCGTAGAGGTAAGCTATTTGATACAAGGTGCTCGCTGCTTTATATTTGTGATAATCTTCTTGTGTCTGAGCGTTTTCAAATGTATATTTGAGTCAAATTTTCACTGCTTTATAGAAACTACCGGAAGACCTGAGAATTTCATTTCAAAAAATTGCATTTCAAATAGTATTTCAGCACTTAAAATGCTGCTTTCAAGCAAAATAAGTATTTACAAACTATTTTGTTGTTTTCGCCGATATAAACTGTAGCCTAAAGACCGTGGTGTATTTGAAAAAGAATTTAATAGTCGCTGTGCAACTTGACAACGGTCATCACTATATGATGTCAAACCTCAAGTCTCGAGTCGAGTTATTTTTGAAACGATTATTAAAATTACCTATAGCTGGGCAAAAAGTTTAACTTTGGATTTGGAAGTTAAATGACTGCTTTGTTCCAACATCAAATTCAAACAAATAGAAAATAATTAAATTAATTTCAATCAAGTCGAGATGCGCTCTCGTGAAGACCAACGTATACAACATCACAAAAACAAAATCTCCCGTCTTTAAAATTTTGTGGCACGTTAAGCTACATGACCTAGTAAGCTACTGCATACTGTTCGTATTCTAGCTTCACTGATATAACTCACAACCGTTTGTTAGGTATTTCTTTACTGACTACTGAAAAAAGAAAACACACCAACTCTACACAACACAATCAATCAATATGACGTCACAGAGATCTGCCAAAGTACCATACTTTATCTATCCAAAAGTTTACATGTAATACAACATAGTAAATTAATGTTGAGAAATTTTAATTTGAATAGGTAAAGGTTGCTAAATGCTTAAAGGCAACCGACTAGCTTACTTGCAACCCAAACAAACAAGTTTCGAACAGTTTTGCATTGTTTTGTCAGCAGTTGTATCGGTGCATTTTTCTCAGGGTATCAGCTTTCCGTTCAAAAAGCACGCATTTCAGAGAAAATATAAAACGTGCGGAAAATTTTCTTTTTGGTAAGCCCTCCACAAACTTGGAAAAAGAAGTCAAAATCTCCGTGGAAAACTGCTATGGTTCCGTCAGCACTCGCTTAGTCTTTACGTCTAAGCGCATGCTGCCTGTGGCCCGCAAGGATGTTCTACCTGCCACTCAGAAAAGTTTTGCCATATATGAATACAAGTGCCACTGTGATAGTCGGTACGTAGGGCGAACATCTCAACGGCTACAGGATTGCATCAAGCAACATGTTCCGCAATGGTTGACACAACAATTGACCCGTCCACGCCGATCTCAACCACACAGATCGTGCAAACAAAACGACACCAAACCGGATTGTGGCTCTGCCATTGGTCAACATCTTTTAGAAAATAATCAATATGTATTAAACTATGATAACAAGAGGTTTTCAATCCTCGTCACAGCACGCAGCTCTTTCCGCCTTAATCTCTTAGAGGCTACTTGTATCAAGACCAGGCGTCCGGTTTTGGGCAGACAGAAAGAGTTTGTTTACGCTCTCAAACTCTTTCGACAATCGCGGCGTTCTTATTTGGCCTCCTGCTGCGCTTTCTCCAACTTTCGCTATTGCGAAATCTTTCTTTGGCGCGCTTTGCAATACCAGCACTATCATTGGCTTGCCTTGATTGCCTAACGTCCAAATTAACCTCATAAATCACTTACACACACTAGATCTTCCCTTTTGACGCGATATTGTCACTGATGAGACGGGGCAGGCGTTAATGAACAGGATAATATGGGAGGAGATATTGATATAAGAAATACGCAAAACATTTCTGCGTGCAAGAAACTGCTTCGTTTAGTGGTGGAGGAGGATAGAGGTCACATTGAGCATAGGCTGAAATAAATAATTTTTAGTCTAATATTGCCTTTTTTTGAGACGTTGTTTTAAATTTGACAATACTCACATAATTTTCAACTGATCTTTTAGATACTTTGTAAATGTGTTGATAATATTTTAAAATTACTGTGTGCAAAATTTCAATAAATTTGGTTATATTATCGCCGAGAAAATCCTTAACAAAAAGCGGTTCACTTTTTCTGGGATACCCTATACATGCTCTTTCCCTTAAAAGTTGTGCAAATTTCATTGCATTGTAGCTGTTGAAACATTATGACGATAAAAATGACTTTATTTAATATTCAATTCGAAGCCAATTTCGGTAACGAAAAACAAAATCTAAACAAACCCGCTGGCGCAAGCGCAGCCATCAAAAAAAAAACAAGCGAGTGGAATTTTTAACTTAACAAAAAACCTACATACGATTTGTCAAAAATGCTTCCAGAAACTACCAAAAATTTTTTTAAAAAATGTCTCACTATATTTCGTTTTGCATAACCAGACTCTGTCGAATTTCCATATCAAAATTCCCTACATGCAGATGTGAAAGAAATCTGACTTTATCGTTTGTTCAATTTAGACCTCTCGTGTTGGTTGCACCCTTGATTGGAATTGGCCGTCATTTATACTACTTCAGTTAGACTAGTGGGCAGGTTCAAAATCTGTGGAATACTGATACCATTTTCGCATTGATTTTGGTAGAAATGTGTTGAACCAGAAATCCTGGGAATTCCAAAACTGGTCAGAACAGAAGTTGCGCTTTGTATAATAGCAAGATTTCTTGTGACCGAAAGATATGGCTTTTCTTCCTTTATTCAAACAATACTTAACCAAAAATCCTGTCTTACAGCAACGCCAGGCAATATCAGAATGGTCGCAAACGACCACTATCAAGTCATCGCTTGCCTAGGATTGAAAACTGGCAGTTCGTCATGGCACGATTTTTTCTGGAAGTTGCGTGCACCAGATGAATATGAAAAGTTTGATTTTTGGCAAAAAGCGATTTACGGAAACGAAGATCATTACAAAAGAATGAACTTCGAAAAAATACGAGCAATATGGAGAGTGAGTGGATGTATGTTTGTAAAAATCTATCCTCTAATAAATGTACTAACTTGTGCGGGTGGCTTGTGAGGAGAGTTGCAAATGCATTCGTGATCAGCGATCTACCTCGCCGGTCAGTCGGTTGTTCTTGGTGTGTGCTGTCTCTAATAATGTAATCTTGCTTCCTAGCTATATACTTGCGATTGGTAACCGATGTTACAATACTTTCCTTCCAATAAAGATTTAACATCTTGAATTGTTCGAAGAGCATAAATTCTGCCCGTGAAGCGTTCGATTGCAGCAGTACCGAGGCCTGAACGCAGAATTACCAATGTTGAACATGGTCAAATAAATATACAGTATTTATGATTAGTAGTGTGTGGGGCAATAAAATTTCGGTTCTTGTCTACTTCTATATTTCAATACTGAGGCGACGTAATCCATCGCTTAAACCAAGAAAATGTTTAAGGGAGTCTGTCAATGCTTTGGTGAATTTTCACAAAGCTAAGGGCATTTGTTTTTTTGATGATCTGTTCAATATTCGGTCAAATATTTTTATGATCGGTATCATTAACTATAAGCATGGGCCACCTGCGATTTTTGAATAACTTGATTTCCAAAAAATAAGGTCCACGCACCCCTCTGTCATAGAGAATTCGAAAATTCTAACTTTTAATGATTGACGGAATCGAGAGTATTTGCACGCTTAAATGGAATACCCAGAACAACGATTTTTTAAACGATCGATTTTAAATATCTAATCTCCCAAATAAAGGAGTTTTTTAAGTTGATTCCTCCAATTCAAAATGTAAATTTGTCTCTGCAACTACAACCTCTGCTCCTATAAATTTTTGACTATCTCCGCATTTGCTGTGCATGGCATAGCATCTGTTTCTTGATCAAATAGGTTTCTTTCATAAAAAAACTAACCCAAAATTTTCTTCTAAACAAATCAATTTGACCAGCGTCAGCATTTGTAATTTCGAATTTAGCAGTTAAAAAAAGTGTTTTTGCCGTTTTTATAACTTTGCACGCCAACAGGAAGGCAAATAGCGGAACCTATACTCCTGAGAATAAGCAGCCCACTTTTTCATGCAATTCGAGTTAAGTGGTTTATGTGTACAAACTCAACATGAACAAAGAGCTTGGAAGAGAGTGAAACGTAGTGGCGGATATCTTTAAGCGCTTAGAGGCAGTGCAGTATCTCTTAATTTAAGCTTTTCAATAAAAAATTAAAGTAAGTAAAATTCCTAAGTGTCCTTAAAATTTTTTTAAAAGAAAACGGGTTTGCTTGTTTTTTGTTTTTTTTAATAAAAATTAATATTTTTAACTGATATTAATCTGATGTTCTGTGCAACACGCTTTAGTTTGCAGTTAAGATTGTTTTTTTCTCTCAATTGTTGAAAAAAAATGCTACCGGGAGTCTGGAAAATCAGGTAAAAATCCTAATTAGGCTGAATCACATTAATTAGTTATATTAATTCGCCTACAGCAGTGTCTCTCAACCTTTTTCGTGCAAAAAAGAAGTTGACCTCCAAAAAAATTTAGGTCGTCGCCTCTAAAGTTCACAGGATGGCCAGTTCGCAACACGGTAGTGAAGTTGAGGAAACAGGCCACCGCGTTCCCGTATGGCTGTTCATATGGACCAGTATTTCTCAACCTTATGCGGTATGCAAATCCATTTTCAAAATACACAGACGTTCGTGGCCTACTCGACTTACCTGCTGTCGCCCACAGGTTGAGAACCGCTGTTCTAGATGTTCAAGAAAATTCAAGTAAAAACAACTGTGGAAATCACTGTGATGTCATTAGAATAAACTTATAGATTTCACTATGTCCAATGTTACGTCACATTCTTGCAATCAAAATGCTGTAAACAAGTTTAACTACTTAAATTATTATTGATTCAAGTCACCTACCGTTAAAATAACAGTATTTAAAGCAATACGAATTATTGTTTGTGACACAGGCCTACCACATTTTTGATCCAAAATTTTAAAATTTGGTTTTATATTTTGAAAATTTTGTTTTCATTTTAATTTGAAAATTTTAAATTCTCATTAAGCAGTGCAGAGCGTCAGTAAACATTGTGGAACTGCAGCAGAGGTTATTAAACTGGGGGAGGGTACGTAAAAGAGACTTAGGGGGCGTGTGACCACAACACCATGGCTCCCATTGGTCCCGGTTGCACAAAAATTTGTCAAAATCAGTGCTTTGGAAAAGTAGGAAGTTGATCCTCCCTACTTTCCAAAAGATCTTCATGTTGTTTTAGAGACCAAAAATGGGAAAATAACCGCTATCAATATAATTGATCTCTGAAAGAAACCTTCATTTTGTTTTGTAGACAAAATGTGGAAAATAACCGCTTTGAAAGAATTGATTTTCAACGAAAAGACTTTTATAAAGAGTCATCTGGTGCTTCCTTCCGAATCAAAGGGAGTACAACACAAAAAATTTAAGAAACCTTGTCCTACAAATTTGCTACATAGACCTACACAAAATTGTGAATAAATATAAATCATGAAAAGTAAATAAAATTGTCGCGTGCAATAGAATTTTTGGTTCTATATCAACTTTAATTCTTTTCTTAAAATTGAGGCGACTTATAGTATCACTCGAATAATTAAGTCTGGCTGCAACTTAACAGCTATGTGAAGGTTGGCTTCTACAAAGATACTTTGAATCAGGCACTTCTCGATCAAGAACAGAACAAAGATATTCACAAAACACTTCAAAACTTTATATTCCTCCGCTCGTCGATCACATCTAACACACTTTAATATAACAATCAGAGACTAACCAAAACTAAATCCACCAATTAACCGCTTGATTCTTGTCACGCTAATAATCCACAACAAATCACCACAGAATAACCCGCTCTCCGTCGTTTTCTACACTCTCTCTGCTCTCTCTGAATGAGTAAAAAATCTCGCCGCTTTATATATAAATGAGCGGTGGTCCAGAAACTGCCAGAACAACATCACGTGACAAAAGAAAAAACACCGTTAATAAATTACGTAATCGGCAATCAAGAATATTCGAGAAGAAACTAGATTCACTCGATTACTCCGGAACTTAAACACGTAATCAACCATTGTGACCAAAGAAGAGGCGGGTGCGTTGCAAATCTTAATGCGAAGGAAACAAAGGTCTTTCGAAAACAGGCGAAATATTAAAATCAAATTTTGACCAGAGACAAATCAGATTTACGAATAACGTAATTACGGCAGAACAAAAGCAACAGATTACAGAAACTATACATATTTAAAAACTATTCATACAACACAAATTTACTTAATCGTGACAAAAATTATAAATATAAGACATTAAGTATGATCATTAATAATCGCCTAACTAACAATTCTTATTTTTCTCTTTTTTCTCTAAACAAAGCTGCAAATGAATTGAAATGATACGTGGAACTGCAATGCCCACCAGTCTCGATTTTATTAGCAGGGTGCTGAAGGGTAAATAGCCTCCCCTCATCTAGGGGTAACCGGGGCGCTGCGTTTCGAGCAGTGCCAATCTAGGTGTTGGGGTGGAACGTGTGCGCAGGCGTTGTTCCATTGTCGTCTTACATTAAAATTTATCAAAGGCTAATCACTATCAGGACAAAACAGCATTGAGCTGAACAGGTAAAAGGGGCTAAAGCTAAGTTTACTGTGCCTGCAAATGAAAGGCTTAAATTGGAATAAATTTCCACCAAGGTTGCACGGTTCAACATAATTTTTGTGATTGCAAGTGTATCAAATCGAAATAATGGCATAGCAAGGACTTTGTGGGTTGCAGTCTGCAACAACAATTTTTTCATTGTTTAATAAAAGCTTGATCAAATAATAGTTGCAAAGCAAAATCGTTTTATAACGACAAAAAAAAATTATGTGCAACCTTTTGAGGCAAGGTGCTTTGTCAGCACTATTAACGATATTTCAGCAAAATGAAAATGTGCTATGCAATGCGGATAAATTGTTTAACTCAAAACGAGTTAACGTACAGTACACTGACATCACCACAAAAGACACAAACTAATAAAACACAATACGTTGAGGCCAATTAAGTAGGCTACCGTATTTACTTGCGGGTGGTTGGAAACTCAAAATTTTTCCGTCTTGCTTTTGCACTGGCGAACTGCTGGATAACTTTTCTAAAATCTAAATTTTTAGCTCCTTCATTTTCTACGATAGCAGAGCCAAACCGCTAAGTCTCTCTTGGGACATGAAGCTTCGAAGAAAGTTTTTGATCAGTTTGAACTTAGAAAAAGATCTCTCTGCCGTAGCAGTTGTTACAGGTACTGTCATGTACATCATGTATGCCGTACAAATGTCAGGATAAGTTGTCGCAAGTGATGCATTTTTAACAATCAAAAAAGAAGCCATTTCTTTAGCAGATTTTAAATGGGCAATCTTTTCTCTAAATGACATTTTGATGGAGAGCATTTGGCTAGGAAACAACGAAGAGACTTTATCAGAAAGTTTGCTAGAAGATTTTCTTGCTTCAAACATAAGATCCAGATGAGAAGCATTTGATAGAAAACTTGGTTCCCAAACTTGATATGACGTCACCACTGATTTCATTCCTTCAAAGCGATTAATTAGTTGGCAATAAAGTATGTCCATCATCGGAAGAAACACAATTACGCAAAATCGCTTCTTAGAATTGCTTACGTTATTTCTTCGGATATTTCATTGAAGTAGATTTATATTTTCTTTGCTCTTTTGTTCAAAAACTGTCTTGGCAAACCCCATATAGAAGCAATAGTAGAAGCTTCGTTTAGTATTGCGTCAAAACTCCTTCGGAGTTGAACAATGTCTTGAGCAGCAGTTTGCAGAAGTTTATGGCAGAAATTGAGTCAATTGTTTTACACTGCATAGCTTTCGAAGGAATGTTAACGATCTGCAAAATCTTGCATTGCACAACCAGCTTGCATACGAAGTCAAAGTTTTCTGTCTGTTTCTTTATTGCCATAGCTTCATCTCTTTCCTTTGGTTTCGTGCTGGTAAGTATTAGGTGATAATGTAGGATTTGAGCAAGAACAATCATGGATATTCTGAAACTTTTGCCACCGCACAATACTATGTCCGAAAAATGATATACCGACTCAACGGTGTCGTATAATTGACGGTTCTCAGTTACGGCTTCTATGGCATCTTTTAACATTAAATTTAAATTGTGCGAAGCACAATGCACCTAGTAAGCATGTGGAGCCACATCTTGGATCTTCTTATGCAAGCCAGAGTACTTCCCGCTCATCACTGCAACGCCATCATATCCCTGCCCACAGCAGTTTTTTTATGCCAAGCCTCTTCTGCTGAATGGAATTCGTTATCAGTTTGTGCCTAGCAATAGCAGACGAATCCTCAACTTCGATAAATGAGGTAAACGCTTAAACAACTTTCAGTTCTGATGGCGTTCCATCATCGTGGTAATCAATTTTGACGAAATGAAATACTTTGTTTAACTGGTCTTTTTTGCTGACATCTTTAGTGGTATCAAAAATATTGGCAAAAAAGAACCGCTTTGCGGTTCGCTTTTTACATTACGGAGAACTTCTTCAACTAGTACTGATATTAGCTCGTTTTGTATTAAAGGACCTAAATATTTTGGAGAACCTTTAGGTAGTTTTAAAAGTTTGTCTATACCAGTGTTGTATTTGGCAAGAAGCTGTATGATAGAAAGAAAATTGCCCTTGTTATCCTTCGAAAGTTCTTCACTGGATCCGCGAAAAGGTAAGTTGCACTTTGCTAACATCGACGTAGCATTCACTAGTCTTTCCAAAACATTTTGCCAAAAGTTTGTGTTTTTTCAGCGAAGACGCGTGCAACGCTTCTTTTATTGTTCCCCTGTTTCTCCATTGCTCATATATGACACACGACTCCGCATAATGCGTGGACCTTTCATGGCTTCGAATTCGGGGAAATAGATGCCTCCAGTCGTTTAAACCTGCTGTACCCCATTGGTTTTGAAGTGCGTAAGAAGTTCCTGGAGAGACATTTTCATGTGAAAATAACCTGGAGAGCTGGCAGTAAAAACGGTTTATGCATGATGAATAACACAACCAATATCTTTGTAGTTTTAGATCTGATTGTGTTACAAAATGGTAATAATTTGTTGAAAATGCACCACCACTTTGGCGGATCTTCAGGGAAAGGTCCTTCAGGTTGTTTGGGACCTGCTGCAATAACTGCTCTCTTAATCTCTAAGTTTACAATGATCGGGTGAAAGTGGTCATTTTTGCTTGCATCTGATCTATCTTCGGTAGTATCGGAATTTTCTGCCTCACAAATGTTGTGGTCAACAAGTTGGGCAGTAGATTCTGTCTCACGAATGCTGACGTCTTGATCATCCACTTTGATTTTTTGCGGTCGAGTTGGCTACGAATTCAGTCGCTGAGAGTTCCTGGCTGCGTCAGCTATTTTCCTCCTCTTAACTTGTCTCTTTTGTGCTCCGCTTTGATAATTTATTTTCATGTTAAATTGCAGTCTATTACAGTTTTACAATTTTGCTACTCAAAACCTAAAAAGTTTAATTAAATTTAGACAACGGTTAGTACAGTTTAATGAAACAAATTCTCTTTGTTATTGTTTTCCCGGTTCACGAAATAGCACTGCTGCGAGCATAAGGACTACGGTACGTCTAGCAAAAAGGATTCAAATAGAAAGTTCAACCTGACTTTTCAATCACTCAAATCACAACTTCTTTCAACGAAAGAAGTTTATTAACAGAAATCCAAAATCTGATCACTGACTAATAGAATGACGTTTAGCATCCAGATGGTCTAAATCTACGTAGCTTATTCAAATAGAATAATCACTGTTCTCACAAACAAAAGCGTTAGATCTCACAAACTAGCAACTAGCAACTCCTGTATTAATTATTTTACGTCGATATAAGCCAGCCAGACAGTACGTCACAAAGAACCAAGGTAAAAGGCTGGAAAACAAGTTATGTAGCATGTGATACAATTAAGATACTGGAATCTGGTAGAATTATCTTGTAGAATTATGTCGTAATGTAGAATTATTGTAGAATTTATTGTAGAATTATCCCGAAACAATCACGTGGCATTACGTACGACAACGTCAGAAAGCAAAACTTTTAACCAATTACAATGTAAAATAAAGCGAATAAATATGATGCTATAGCTTAAACTTATTTTACAAAACAGACCTGAGTGGGGGTTAGCGTACCGCTTACGTCATGACAACGTCACATTTAAAATGAATACGTCACAATCGAAACTTTAAATATATTAAGAAAAACGAGTTAAATATAAACTAACGTTATTGATAAAGTGTGACATTTAATAATAAGTTCACTTCAAGTTTTAATAAAATAATTTACAATATAATGTAGCAATGCGAGGTCCCCTCATGCTGGTTTTGATGAGTAAGTTGGTAAGTCGTCACCACTTCATTGCATTCGAATCGAATGACTTAATGTCACTCGCTCTTCTTCTCAACAATAAAACATCAAACCTTTTTAGAATTCCAATTCCACCCGAATGGTGACAGTGCGCCATCCAATGGCAAGATTGGTGTCCGGACATAACGATAAATTCACGAAGAACTATTATTATAAAGTGCTACCGCAACGTTATCCGTCAATGAAGAAATATCCGAATCATTTCGGGAAATGGAGCGAGTATGCCGTTTCAAAGCATTTTTCTTTTTTTATTCTTATCTTCTAGATTCACAGGATTGACGCAAACATGAAACAATTACCCACACCTGCTTTGGAGTTTACAAGTTATAACATCCGAATTAAATTGGTTGTAGTTGTATCAAATTTATTGTTTGTTGAAATCCGCCAGCAGAGAAAATCATCGCCAACTGGCTTTGGCAAACGCGCTACGACACAAGAAATGAATTTCAAAGCTTTTTGTTGCTTTCTCATCAATAATGTGTTTACAGTAGAAATAACTGCAGACTTCGCCACGAAAGGTTTGCAACGAAGTGCCTTGAGTTCGAGTCGAGCTTCAGCGATGGGTAACGTGGCTAAGTAGAGAGGATGTCATTTCACGACGAAAATATTCAGCGATCGAGTGATCAAATCTCTCAATAGTTGCGTTCCTGCGCTGTAAAAATAACATTTTATCGTATATTTCCTCTGGTTGTTGAATGCTTTGAAGAAACTGTGTATTTAGCCGCGGTAATACTACACAATGCGAGCTAGATAACAAAATTTAAAAAGCTCCGACGGAGGTGAAGGAAATCAATTCATGTTCAACGTCACTGTCGCCATCCAGTGGGTGAAGCGATGTAGCTCTGGATACTGCTGTAGGTGCTTTGAGGTGTTACAACCAAGCAAGAACAAAATGAATGCGTTGAAACAGCAATTCATTTCGGAAGAGCTTGGGTTCGAACTTGTCAAGTTGGCAGATATAATTGGTGATGTACAAAGGAGATGAACAAATACATGACATGTACAAAGAAAGTCTAAGTTTGTTGCTCCACCGGCTTTCAAAAAGATATATCTGCATCTGCAATAATCCATCTGCTTTTTAAGACTGTGACGGAATTTTTTCTTGCAGTTCGAGTGGTCCCTTCAAACACTTCATGGAATGGGAAGACTTTGCTGACTACATCGCTGACCATGGCAAGGAATTCAGAAAGACTTTGGACGAGCATTTTCATCCTATAATTGGGCAATGCGATCCTTGTATTTATCCATTCAACTATGTTGTAAAGCTGGAAACGTTTGATGAAGGTGACAAACAAATCATTGTAAACAGAAACTAATCTGGTTATATTAAAATAAGGCAAAGATTTTTTGATGTGTTATCATTTCTCAAAAAAGAAACGAAGAATGTGAAATTTTGCTCCGTTGATCTCTTTTTTTAAATCAAAGGAATTGAACTGCATTGAAGACATCATGCCACAAATTTCTGATCAAGCAAATGGGTCAGTGGCAAATGAAATATAATGAATAATTTCATAACTTTCTCTAGCTTTAAACCGCCACAACAACACAACTGCAGATCATTTCACCATGAGCTGAATGAATTGTCTTCAAGTTCACATTTATTTCGCAGATGCACTACTTCCCAGCATTGGCCGCTCTTTTTTTGGGGAGCACCTTTCCTCATATGGTCAAGCCTTTCTTTAAAGGCCGATTTATTTGTTTAATGAATATTTATTTTCATCAAAAAAGCTCCCACAAAGAATTTATAAACACAATCTTGTACAATGGCAAGTAGAGCAAGATGCATAGCCAAAAATATTGACCAGATGCACCCTCAATGAAAAGGGGTCATTTGTTAGCGCATGACGTAATCTTTCCACCAAATCATGAGATTTTCTCAAAAAATTGAAAGCATTTCTGCTTTCATTAATGAGCTCTTGGATTTTGTGCCTTTTCTTTTGCTCCAGCATTGATGGGTCCAACAGACGTTGGGTACAAGGCAACTGCCCAAAATTATTAAGCATTATCCCAAACGATTGTTATTGCCTTTAATCAAGTTCTCATTATAACCATCATCTTTATTCAAGTTTTCTCTAATTTTGAAACAAAGTTTTTTAGATGCAAGATGGTTGATGGAAAACAAATTTAACAAAGACATTGAGAAAGATATCCGAAGACAAAATACAATAGAACACAAAAGCACACAAGAGATAGTTAAAGAGTATTATTCCAAGTTAAAATCTTCAACTGTTAAGAAGATTCTTGAACTTTACGAAGTAGACATGTTGATGTTTGGATATACTTTCAACCTCACGACTCTTGAAGCAGGGGGATTATACGAATGAGTTTTTAGTTTTTGCAGAACAGAAAAAGAAAAAAAAAGGCATTTAGATATTAAATATTTGTGTCTTTGTTGCAAGAGCTTCATGTTTCGAAATCATTCTGAAAGAGCTGCAGTACGGGCAGTACGGAGATAAAACGCGCAAACAAGAATGCTGTCTAGAGCCAAAAATTATCAATTTCCTTAAAAGTTTGATGTTAATCAATCTGGCAAGGTTGATTCTCTAAAACTAGTCTTAGTGAATTTAAACTCAGATGTGTTTTCCTAGGCTTTTAACAGTAGGAGGAAAGCATGACTAGGAGGCTTCATGAATCTTCGCCTCGGTAAGTCGATGTAGGTATTAACCAAATCACCATAGCTGTCATAATGAAACTACTGTAAATTGGATGCATTGGTGTTTTCATGGGTCTACCTTTTCTACGGCGTACATAACGAGAAATAACTTATACTACAATTTAAAATTGATTTTCTACACGTAAGCTAACGAAGTAAAACGTTAATGAAATGTAACTTTTCAAGAAGAATTTAAAAAAAATTTCCCCCCTTGCCGAGAACTTTCTGGATTTTTGATAATTTATTATAAAATACAGTAGCTGAATGAAATTGACTTAAGACACCACATCGATTTTGGCAAACTCGTTCAAACAAAATATTGCTTGCCTAAACACCTACATCAGTGGAAAACCCGACATTGCTAAAACCTTAGTTTAGATTGCAATTTCGTATAATTCATCTCGTACAAAGAGCAGTTGAATTAACCAGAAACGAACGGAGTCCCTTACATCAAGCTTTTACCTATTTAGGTGCTAAGCCTCGTTATAAATGCAACCCTATCTGGGTTTATGATCGCCTCTTTATCGCCCACCCAAAGCATGGACTGGGTAAGTCATAGTCAAGTGTGAGCCTTCTCGGTGATGTTGACCCAGCGATGACCTTAAATGTCGTTTAACCACTGCCGTTTCCGCTTGTATGATTTTGAGTAGCTTTGCGAAGTAAACTGGAGTATTACTGTTCCACAACCGTTTTTACCGCCTGTTCCAGAACCGTAATTACCTCACCTTTCCTTTTTTTCTCCTTACCACACGATTTGCTGATTAATGGCGACACAGTAGAAATTTGTTGTTTTTGGTGAACTGCTATTGAGCACCAGAAAGAGTTAAAAATTTTACTGCTTAGATTTACGACGTGGCTAACCCTCGATTAGTGTAAATATTGTTACAATTTTTGGCAACATTTAATGCTTTAAATCTAGTTTTTGCGTAGCCAATCTGTGATTCGAACCCGCGTTGTGTGGTTGTTATGTTTGTTTCTCTCGAGGTATCGTCTCTTATTGATTAGTCGTTGGATTGGCGAGGTTGACCCTCGAGCGACGCAGTAGTAACTGCCTTGTTAACACACCTTTACATTATTCTCAAGTAGACACGTTGCAAGAAGGATTACGTTGTTTGTAAAACCCGCACGTTTGAGTAGAAGTCAAAGGACTATCAAAGAAAGCTCGTAGATGCCAACGTAGAGAAAGGTTGGTTGAGCTGTTTCTTAGTCGATTATTATTGTATTGGAGCTGTAGTAAAGAAGAAAGTACTTGGGGGTCAAAATAGTGTGAAACCGCTACGCCGCTACAACGCTACGCCGCTAACAACGCTACGTCGCTACATCGCTACAACGCCAACGTCGCCGAAGCCAATCCATCTGTTTTTTCATTTCTGCTTATCACTTTCATTATTTCCATCTTCAGTTTTGCGTATTATCAATAAAAATTTATCAAAGAATTCATTCAAGAAAGTCAGACAACAACAGCGTGACGAGAGGAAAAGCGCGTTTCGTCTATTTACAACTTCACCTTCACTGCAATCTGTCTCGGGTTCGGAGACTACCCCAAGGGTCTCTGCTCCACGAACCCGTTACAATTAGTTTTTAATGCTTTTACTATCGGGTATTTGCTCGGAAGTTTGTGTATTAAAGGAGTTTTGCTGAATTATTGGATTCTATTTACAAACTTTGGAAGGACAGCAGTGAAAGGTGTCGGCGTTCCTCTGAGACTCTTTATTCTAAACACCGCCAGAAAGAAGAGGAAAAACAACAACAGCCTAAGCATTGTAGTTCCTAAATTGATATTTTACAGCAATTTTTTCCTTACTTAGTTGCATTCAATACTATAAAGCAAGAAATTTTTTCCTTTTTTGGTTTGTTTTTGTTAATTACTCGAAAACTGCTGGGCCTACCCACTCCAAACTTGGCACAAATTATTACAACGGCTGGGTGATTGTGCAGATGGGTCGATGACATCATAACGCCATCGCATCACGTCACGTCATGATGACGTTATCGTCGAAGAGAGTTTTTTTCAAAAATCGCATTTTTTGTTGGGTAAATGCAATTTTGGACTCAAAGCGTCCGAGTTGCCAACTTAAAAATTTTTTGCGCTTTATTATCTATTATGAGGTCATAATGCAAGTAATTGAAAAAATTGTTCTCGTGAACACAATTTCACCTCGTTAACAGGGACCCTGTTACGCCGGATATCGGTTAACTCGGACCATGACCGAGAGAAAAAATTGGAAAAACATTTCGTAGACTTCGTCATATTTGTTTTTCATAAAACTAAAAGCAAAACAAATGAATCTCATTTACAGTGTACAGATGTACTGCAGATTAATTATCTACAAGCTATGAAGGTAAGGTAAAAGAAAATAACCTTGGTAATAGCCGATAATAACAGTCGATATCGGTACAGGTTTGTTTGCTAGGCTAGGCTAGCCAAACGTAGGTGATTTACTTCGTCAGGTGACTTGAATAAACAAAAATAAATGAATATATGAATAAATAAATCTGCTTTTTTACATGTAATGTATGTAAATGTAGTAAAACAAAATAGCCTATACAATGACGGCATTTTTTAGTAAACTTCGTTACTCGAGGCATGTTTGTAAGCTAAAACCGATAGGCCGTCGGTTAAGTCGGACAATCGGCTAACACGGACACCCTTCCCCCCCAGCTGTCCGAGTTAACGAAGTGAAACTGTATCGTCAAAATTATTGATTGTAGAAACGCGGTTCATGGCTCATTTGGAAGATATCAACAAGTTCACTTCCAAAATTGCGTTACTTTTTTGATTTCATGAATATTGGCTACGCAACAAGCAATTTTGTGTTTTACTACCTATTTTAGCTTAACTCTTTCAAAACTATTTAACATACAAACTCTAAACTTAGCTCCTTTAATCAACACACCAACTTGAGGTTCACACCAAAATTGATGACGTCATCGTGACGTCATAAGTAAATATAAATATGTTAAAAATTGCGTTTTTGTCATAGAAATGCCATTTATAGCTTGAATAAAGTCAGCGCTTAGCCTGCCAACTTCATAAACTTTTTCATTAGCCTGCAATTTATGACGACATCACAATAAACAACTTGTAGCAGTGACAATGCTACATAGGAAGTTTCCAAAATTAATAGTAGATTGACGCGCTGTCTTTGTATCACCAAACGATAATTATTCCAAAACCAAATTTATTAAGAGTGGTGAGAGTGAATCCAAATAATTTGACCAATTAATCCAAAGTAATTAATTTGACGATCAAAGGACAAGCGGTTATCAAACTATGACTCTACTTAGTCGATGCGGGGTTGCAATTAGCAGTTACACAAATATATCACGGGTCAATATATCTAAAAACAAACTTCCAATGGTTTCTTATGTCACAATAAAAAATACTATTTCCTAACTCTTAAGACTCCGATATAATGCAAATTTACCAGCAACTGCTACCAAACACAAATTAAGTCAATCGAAATTTAGCACTTCCTAATTGTAAACCAACGCCAGCCTGGAGCGACGTGACACTGTAACCAACACAATACCAAACGATCTTGGTTCAAATCTGGAGCGAAAAATCAAAACAATATCAGAAAATAAAAAGAACTTTAGAAATTAGGCTAGAAACGAACACAAAACTGTCAAAGTTTTACACAACTCATTGTACAAATGATTTGTTTTTATTTCCGAAAAGTACTGACCGTAAAAACGCACTTGATAACTCTTTTAAGACATGTCAACTACGGTTCATCATTCCCAAAACCGAGCTGCTTTTTACATTCAAGAATTATTGGCGACGCAACCAGCGATTTTGTGATTGATCGTTTTTAAGCTAAACACTTTCGAAACCACTCAACATTCAAACTCCAAACTTGGTATCATTTATTACCACACCAATGTGAGTGTCATAAGAAGGTCGGCTACTTTATGGTGATGTGTCAATTGAAGATAGATTGTTTCAAATTGCATTTTTTGATGAAGAAAAGCGATTTTTAGCTTAAACATGAGCCAACACTAATCATCCCAACTTCAATAAGTTTCATGTTTTTAGAAACTGACATCACGTCATAAAACCAAACTTCATATCAGTTGCAAGCTTTTATTTCAAATGCAACACGTGATATTTCTTTTGAACATTCCAATTGGGGTTAAGCTCACTTTTTTTCTTCATCGCGTTATGCCACATTAAGAACATTTTGTTCAAACACAGCTTTGAAAAAAGTTGTTTGAGCCAAAAAAAAGCTTGTTCTAGTATAAAAAACTGGTTATAACATAGCTTTGAAAAAAGCTTTGGTTTTGGCTCAAACAGCTTTTTTCAAAGCTCCATTAAAATTCTGTACCACCAACAACACTCTTGTGAAATTTTTCCTGTAATGCTCTGTGCCAGCACAACTGAAGGCGTTCATTTGTAACTATTCACGACACATAAATACTGGTGTTAAATATTGTTCGTGCCTTCTGTTGTGCCGCTGCAAGGGAGTTTATTCATTTGGCTTTTTCTCGCCTTGTTAAATATTGTTTGTGCCTTTTGTTGTGCCGCTGCAAGGAAGTTTATTCATTTGGCTTTTTCTCGCCTGATAAGCTTTAAGCTGCCTTCAGACCGCCGCAATTACACTTGCTTATCAGTTGCTGTTTTGAGTTGCCAGCAAACGGACGTGTTACTTGCCCTCGACAGAGTATTAAGGAATTTCAAGTTCTTGGAAGCTTAATTAGTTAGGTAAATACTATTCTGTTGTAGGCAAGCCACCGCATTTTTACGATTATTCATGCTTTGTTTCTTACATTAACAGAAACCGTTTTCGAGTACGTTGTGTGTCGCCAGTGTGGCTGTCGCGTTTATTTGGAATAAAGAAGTTGCATAGACGCGTACGCTTGACAGAACAGCGGCAAGCAAGGGAGGCGAACTTGAGACGCGTTGACTAAGAGCTTCAACCGGGCGTGTGACAGAATCAGCACTTGGCCCACGCTGAATTAAAAGATCTGTTACAACTGGCAATAACCTTTCCTTGATACTAATCCACTATCATACTTCTGGCAGAACAGTAACTAGGCTTATGTGTGATCTTAAAAATAAATTATTTTGAGTAACACAACCAAGCCAACATTTTTGGGAATATTACCGAACTTTTTCGAAAGTAGCATCTTCGTGTTCGATGAAATATCTCTGCTACTGTTTCTTGACCAAGAAAAACATTTTTCTGTTCAAACTAAAGCCAGCACAACCATTTCACACTTATTGATTGCAGATTTTGTCTCCTTCATTTTCTCAAAGAATGCGCATTTGTAATTGCTAGGCTCTTTGTACCAACACGAAAGACTAATTTTCATTTACCAGTAGGAAGACAGAGAGTAGCGACAAAGTTAAATGTAATAGTATTCTAAGTTTGTATAACTGGATCAAGGGGGAGCGTTTTCGCTTGAAAATAGCTTAATAAGCACGTATTGCAATAAGGTGAATGATTAATGTATGGGCGAAGGCATGGCTTCTTTTCTCACAATGGCCCGAATTAAGGCTAACAGCGCAGCCAAAGAACTTGAAATCACAAATAGTAAAATGAAAGGGGCCGCACCAAATCGTTTAATAGGCCTACCACTAAAAAGCTTGTTTCTACAATTGTGAAAACGACCACCATCATTTCTTACGGAGTTCTCCCTTTCGAAAATACGAGTCATGGTTTATAAGATCATACTTCATTTGCTAGTTTTAGCACTCTTGATCAACAGGCTAAGGTTATCACCATTACGTTTACACGAACTACAGCCTCCATTTGCAACTTTTATGATGATGTCAGAGCAGCTGCTAGAACTAGCACTTTTAAATTAAGCTTAGCAAGCATTTTAATAATGGAGAGGGACGCAAAACTACAAATCTCATACACTTGGGAGTTCAACTTACGTTAATGTTCTAAGGACATAGAAATTTCAAGAAACAAGTCACTTCAACAATAATCTCGAAAAGAAAAAAAGGCCTTTACTTCTAACAGCCGTCGAAATTTCCTCAAATTTAATTCAATCTCGGTTTCCCACACCACTTATTACAACAACATTGCAGGAAACAGATTCAGTCAGTATTTCAAACATGAAAAAAAGCGTCGATCGAAACTTTGATTTGTTTTTAGCCTCCCACGCATTGAACAACAAAAGATTTTTTTGGCGAAATTGCATAAAATTTAACGAGCAGAAAAACTTGATAAAACCGCCGGACATGTTTTCGTCCTTTTTTTCGTTCAAAGGGAACACTGCTAAATAGCACGACCTACGTAATATACCGGCGCGATGGTGGACTGCACCAATCAACAGCGCCTCAACGTGGTGGTGCGGTCGCCGGTCCCGTTTGGGTTGGGTCGAAATGGCCGCTGGCTTTCCCGAGAGTCCTAGTTACCCCGGACACTCCTCTTCATTTTTTCGCTATGCTGCCCTTTTAACGACCGCAGAAGGGCAGCACACAGCTTCTTCGACATGTATACCTCCACTGTGCAATCTAGTCCCGCCTCTGCTAACGCTGCTCTCTCGCCCCACCCTCGTCTCCAAACTTCTTATCCCCTATCTGCCCATTCTACATCTTCTCCCTCTGCCCCTCCACCACCATCCCTTGCTCCTGGCTTTTCTTCTGCACCTCCTGCCTCCACTCCCCCCATGACTCTCTCAGGGTTCTTCAATGGAATGCTCGAGGTCTTCGAGCCAGGAGCACTGAACTACTCCACTTTCTTTCGTCCCATTCTGTCGACCTTATCTGCATCCAGGAATCCAATCTTAACTCCTCTTCCTTTTTCCGGATTCTCGGGTTCTCTGCTCTGCGCTCTGATCGTACCCACTCCCGGTCGGGCATTCTGTCTTCTGATACCACGCACGCTAGCGTTGGCGTTGTCATTTTCGTCACGCCGGGCCTATCTTTCTCTGAGCTTTCTACCTCCTCTCTTTCTTCGCTTGATCCCTACTCTGATCATGTAGGGATCAACATCTCTCTAAACAACTCATTCTCGGTGTCATTTCTTAACGTGTACGTCCCCCCTATTTGCTCCTCCCCAACGGATGGCAGAACCGATTCCTTTTCTCTCTTCATTCTTTCCTCCTCCAGAAATCTCTTCATTCTGGGGGACTTCAATTGCCATCACCCCCTTTGGGACTCAAGAGTCACTTCCGACCTCCGCGGGGAAGACGTATTCGACTGGGTCATCTCCTCTGACCTCCTCCCCCTCAATGACTCTGACACACCCACCCTTCTCCATCGCTCCTCTGGCAGTCGCTCCTCTCCTGACATCTTCTTTGCTCCCTCTTCTCTTGCCCTTTCTTGCTCAAGGGAGGTGCTACAGGACCTTGGTTCTGACCATCTACCAATTCTTCTATTTATTCCTCTCTCTCAGGCCTATCGCCCCAACGAGCGCCCCCCTTCCTTCAATTTTCAGAAAGCTCGCTGGGATGGGTTTGCCTCTTATTTTGACTCTCATTGTCCTTCAGCAGAGGAATACTCGTTTCTTTCTCTTTCCTCTGCTGCTGCTCTCTTTACCTCTCTGGCACTGAATGCGGCCAAATCTTCCATTCCTTTCGGCCGCATCAAACGCCCTCCTTGTGTCGGGTGGTCTGCTGAGGTGGAAGAAGCGATTAGTCAAAGACGCAAGGCTTTCGCTGCCGCTCACAGAAGTGATGAAGATCGCCAGGCTTACATCTCTGCTTCTCAACGCGCCTCGTCAGTCATCGCCAAGGCCAAGGCTGAGGCATGGCTGACGACTTGCTCTTCTCTCTCACCTAGGTCTAACCCTAAATCTGTACACTCTCTTCTTCGCTCTATCGCTGGCTCATCTTCCTCGTCTTCTTCCTCCTTTCCTAACTTTCCCAACTGTTCTTTTCCCATGTAATCGACTTCGGTCTATGCCGCCTACCTGAGATCTCACTTTGCCATTTCTCAGCCAAACGCTCTGCATAGCTGAGCCAGAGGCTACCTCACTGAGCTTCGCCGAGCTACGTGCCCCGTGGAGTGTCACTCGTCCTTTTGCTCTCTTTTCACTCCCGCTGAATTTCTTGCGCCTGCCTTCAACGTCTCCTCGTCCTCCGCCACTGGCCCAGACAAAGTTGCCTATCCCATGCTAAAGCACCTTCCTCGCTCTGGCATGGATTTTCTTCTTCACATCTTCAATCTGTCCTGGTCTTCGCATTCCTTTCCTTCCATCTGGAAGACATATTCCATTATCCCCATACACAAGATGGGAAAGCCTCTCGACTGTCCTGCTTCCTTCCGGCCTATGCCTCTCACCTCCTGCGTATCAAAGCTGTTTGAACGCATCATTCTATCCCGTCTACTCTTCTTTTTGGAATCTAATTTCATTCTCTCTCCCCAACAGGCCGGTTTCCGCCCAGGACGGTCTACACTTGATCAAATTCTGTACCTTTCTCCGTCCATTTCGAATGGGTTTAACAAACCCAGGCCGGGCTCTCGGACGATCGTGTCTACTATCGATTTCTCCAAAGCTTTTGACCCTGTCTGGCATCCCGCCCTTTTCCACAAACTGATTTCGGTTGGCCTCCCTCCTTGCTTTGCTCGTTGGACTCAATCTTTTCTTTCTGATTGGCGCGCTTGTGTGGTTTATCAAAATCACAAAAGCCGCTTCTTTCGAGTCGGTCGAGGTGTTCCGCAAGGATCCGTGCTTGGCCCTGTACTTTTCTCTCTCTTCATTAATGATCTTCCGGCCTCTCTGCCTTCTTCCGTCAGCTGTTTTCTTTATGCTGACAATCTGGCCATTTAGTCCTCCTCCCCCTCGATCCCCACTGCGGTGGAGGCCACAAAAGGAGCTCTGTATCGATTGGAGCGCTGGTTTGAGTACTGGTGTCTTTCTCTCAATCCGAGCAAACGTGAGGCCTCCTTCTTCTCAGTGGATCCCCACGAAGCTAACCTCCAACCCAACCTCCTCCTACTCGGCTCCCGCCTCAGTTTTAACCCCACTCCAACTTTTCTTGGGGTCATCTTCGACCAGCACTCTTTCCTTTTCTAAGCTTGTATCTTCACTGAAGGCCAAGTTCTTCCCACGTCTCAAGGCCTTACGTTGTATCTCTGCTTCATCATGGGGCCCCTCTAAGGAGTCCCTTTCTCTTCTTTATCAATCATTCCTTCGGTCCCTTCTCACATACGCTTCACCCGGATGGTTTCCTTTCTTAAGCGCTACCAATTTCACCAAATTGGAACGCCTCCACCGAGCGGCCAGTCGCGCCATCCCCGGCTGCCTCTCGTTCTCCTCTATCCCTCTGCTTCTCCCCGAGGCTTCTTTACCTCCCCTACGAGTCACTCTGACTCATTTCACTCTTTTATCTTATGAGCGGGCTCTTCGTCTCCCAACCTCCTTTCCTATCTCAGGTTTGGCCAGACTTGTAGTGAAACCAAGACACTGCAGATCGTCCTGGAGAGCTCTTGCGTCCACTGACCCGCTCATGCTTCCTTCTACTTGTTGTAGGGAGGCTCTTCTTGCTTGCCCTCCCTATCCTCCTTGGAATCTGCCGTCGTTCACGGTGGAGTCCACCCTTTCCACTCCATGCTCTCGCTCTGATCCCCCTCACTCTCGTCAAGGTGCGGCTCTCACCCACCTTGACTCTCTCCCCGTCATGATTTGGTGCTTTGGACTGACGGCTCTGTTCGTTTTCCTTTTGGCAAGGACGGCTCCGGCGTTCTTGCCAACTGCTCTCTCTGTGGCACTGAGGCCACTCTTTCCTTTTCGGCAGGTCCAGTGTGCTCAAGTTTTTCCGCTGAAGCCTGCGGCATTCTGCACGCTCTGTGCTGGTCTCGGCAGCATCAACAAGTCTGCCATTTCTCTTCTCTTACTATCTGACTCTCGTTCTGTCCTCTTATCTCAAACTCTGTGGCAGATCTGGCAGGAACTGTCTTCTCTCCCCTCCTGTTCTATTAGACTACAACGGGTCCCCGGACACTCGTTTCTCCCGGGAACGACGCGGCTGTTGAGCTGGCCAGACGGGGTGCGCTACTTGCGCCCTCCGCAATCCCTTGTAGTCTCTCTCCTCTCGTCTTATCTCGGACTGGAGGCGTACTGTCTCATCGAAGCATTTTGACACACAGGTTCCCTCGATTTCCACCGAGGAACTTGTGCCCCCTCGTCATGCTCGCTGTGTTCTCTCTGCAACGGACACAGTCTTTTCTTAGGTTCTTATCTCTCTAGGATTGAGAATCCTTCCTGCAGCGCTTGTGGAAACCTCTCATCTCATTCTGCACTGTCCAGCTACGGGCTCTTTACGACCTCTGGTCCAGGCCCTGGAGAGTTGCCCGACATCCCTTGTAAGGGTAAACAACATCGTGTAGTGCTTAGAGCATCCGAATCGCAGTCGGTAGACCTGGGGTTCATTTTTTAAGTAGAATCATTCCAATAAGACTTCAAAAAATGGTATTCACAGCTTCCCTGCTTGTCGTTGGGCAAGACACTTAGCGGGACGCCTCCTCCTTTATGTGGCCTAGCCGTACTTCACCGGTTACAATTGTGAAGTTGCTAACCCAGCATGTCGTAAAAGGAGACTCTTGGGTACCCACCAGTGGTAGTCCGCCTTGTTGGTGACTGGATCGAGAAGGGCTACCATCTTTCCCCTAGCCTAATTCAATTAGGTTGATGGCGTGAACTTGAATTGCCGTTCGTGCCGTACCTTCATCCCGAGAAAGACGAGGGGTAATCACAACACAACAACGTAATTTACAGATTCCTCCTCCTTAACCAAATCTATAGTTGAACAGTAGAAAATTTATTTAACGTAACAAAACAAAAACGAAATAACAAAACTTAAGCAATAAAATTCACAAAATTAATCAACTTCCTCGATGGTTAAGACCTCCAGCATTAGGAAAAGCAGCACCATCGATTACCCCTCTTGTATGTAGCATAAAAATAGCGAAACGAAATTTAATGACGTAACACACTAAACGAAAAGCAATTTACTTCACAAAATTAATCTACTTCTTCGATGGTTGGACCTCCAGCAGCGCCAGCATTGGGAGGAGGAGCACCTGCACCCCCAGGAAAACCTCCAGGCATTCCACCGGGCATACCGCCTATGCAAAATAAAGTCAAGGTAAAAACCAGGATTTGCCAGCAAAAAGACTATAAAGTTCTTACTTGCAATAACGTCAACTCGACTATATTGCATCTTGCAGGAAAAGAGAAAAAAAGGCGGTTTTACGTCCTTTTTCCCGCGTTTTGCAGGCTCAGACCTGCTGATTCAATGTATGTCCACCACTACACACTCGCTTTCGAACCAGACTTTTTAGGGCATCTTTATAAAAGTCATGCAACAAAGTCAACAGAATAGCTCACGCTAGCAAGACGTCGGAAAAAACACGATTTCAGAGCCAGATAAGTATTGACTTTAAAATAACTTACCAGGCATTCCGCCACTTTGTTGGTAAAGCTTAGTTATGATTGGGTTTGCGATTTTTTCCAATTCCTTTTGTTGATATTCAAATTCGTCTTTCTCAGCCGTCTAAAATTTAATGATTATACACACCAAGAAAATCAAACCCATGCTTCTAAAAGTTAGGAAGATTCAAATCTACATCATTATCATTTCATAATAAAAGTTCTGGTTTATAATACTATTAATCACCTAAAGCAGCGTTTTTAACCTTTTTACCCATGCGTAACCCTTTAAACAAATTACATGCTTCAAGGAACTCCAGCGCAATTATGTGACATATCTTTTAATTCAATCTTAAGGTAAAAGGAAAATGAAAGGAAAAGTTTTATCATTGTTGCAACAAGATTAGCAATACTGAACGGAAGCGAGACATGGTGTTTAATAAAAGAAAAATGCAATGAGAGAGCAATGGTGAGAGCCATGTGCGGTCGGAAAGTTGCAGACAGAAAAACGACTAGAGAACATATGGACATGTAGGGGTTGAAAAAACTGTAGGTGGGATAGCAACAGCGAATGGAGTTAGATGATGATGGCAGTTTAAGAATTGCACTAGATTTTGAAGCGAGTGGCAAGAGAAAGCGAAGACGAGAAAAGACCTAATAGTGGACAGATTACATGCTAGCAATTGCGAAAGAAATGGGGAGAATCCTGCAATTTCCGCCAAGGGGATAACAACGGATAAAAATTGAATTACTACTACTACTTAGTGCACTTCGCAAATATATCGAGTGTCCCAGAAAAAGTAAACCGCTTCTTGGTTAAAGATTTTCTCAGCGATAATAAAACTATTTTATTGAAATTTTACACACAGTCTCTTGGAATATTGTCAACACCTTTATACAAAGTATCTGAAAGATCAGTTGAAAATTATGTATTGTCAAATTTAAAACAACTTCTCAAAAAAATGCAATATTAGAGTAAAATTCATTTAATTCCAAGTCTATGCTCCATGCGACCTCCATCCTCCTCCACCACTAAACGCAGTCTTTCTTCCACGCAGAAATGCTTTTGCATATTTCTTCCATCGATACCTGTTCATTAACGCCTGCTCCGTCAAACTTTCCTTTTCAACGAGTCCCATATGGCAGAGGTTCCCAAACCGGGGGCCGGCGCTTCGTCCTGGTCAGTCAATGACAGAAACGCGGCAGCAATACCAGGTGTTTTATCTTTTTTCATTTTTCGGGAACTGCTCCATTTTCTTGAAAAAAGGGTCCGCAGATTCGTCAAAAAGGAATCCGCGAAGCAAAATGTTTGGCAACCTTTGCGGAGGTCATTTATCCTTCTCGATGAATTCTGGTGCAGCCTCCTCCAGATCAGCCTGGGTTACCTTACTAGTGTGGGAAGGAGCCCCATCTTGCTGAAAACACGTAATTGTCGCAACTACGACGACCCAAAGCGCTTATTCAAGAATTATTCGCATAATTTTACTCTGATATTGCCTTTTTTTGAAATGTTGTTTTGAATTTGACAATACTCAACATAATTTGCAACTGATATTTTAGATACCATATAAAAGTGTTGATAATATATTAAGGTTACTGTGCGTAAAATTTCAATAAATTTGGTTTTATTATCGCCCAGAAAATCTTTTACAAAAAGCGGTTCACTTTTTCTGAGACACCCTATATATATATATATGTTTGAATAACTGGTTTCAGAAAAAATTACTACTTCTTAGTTTGTTCGTTTACAATACTTATGGAGTTTTCATTCACACACATAAATCAAAACGCAAAAATAAACGTTGAGTAACCAATCATTATATGTTAAACAGGATGGTTCAAAATCATAACAGAACAATAAGCAAAAACATATTGTGCGTGTTTAATAAAAAAAAAGTTAAAGTGCATCAGCTTATCTCGCGAAATCCCAGTTGAGAAAACGCTTTTTTGCAGAAACCACCCATGCATATCACTTTGAAACAAAACAGCCGATATCTGGCAATGTAAAACGCAACTTACTTGGTTGCTATCAAGCCAGTCCAAAACTTCTTTCGCTTTATTTAAGATTGTCGCCTTGTCATCATCAGAAATCTTATCTTTTACTTTATCATCTTCGACAGTTTGTTTGAGGTTGAACGCGTAAGACTCGAGGCCGTTCTTCGCCACTACTCTATCTTTCTGCTTCTCATCTTCTTCTTTGTACTTCTCGGCTTCATTAACCATTCTTTCAATATCATCCTTACTCAAACGTCCTGAAATATTGGCTTGTAATAGAAAGCAAAAAATCTTACGTATGCTATTATCAGATCTAAAACGACACCGGTAAAGCAATGTGGACAAAATTTGAAAAACTGCTTTAAAAAAAAAATTTACAAGATAATCTTCAATTTACAACCCTTAAGTTAAATGAATCAGATAAGGGGTAACAATTCCAAAAAATTACGTCACTCCCGGAACCTTGACTGAGATGCCGTTGTAAATAGTTAAAATGAAAATTCGCAAAATGATGTTGAGTAATGGCAAAATTTAAATGAAAAAACCTCACCTTTATCATTGGTGATAGTAATTTTGTTTTCTTTTCCTGTGCTCTTGTCAACAGCCGTAACATTTAAAATACCGTTGGCGTCCACATCAAAAGTGACCTCAATTTGGGGCACACCACGCGGTGCAGGGGGAATACCAGACAATTCAAACTTGCCCAAAATATTGTTGTCCTTCGTCATAGTTCGCTCGCCTTCGTACACCTGGATGAAAAGAAGCGAGGAGTTACCTTACGTCATACAGTGGAAAGAGAGAGAGTGCCAACCTACACTCCAACATTATTCTGGCGAGTAGTTATTACTGCATCGCAATACATACATATTGACCACTTATTTAAATACAGAGCTACGAGACAAATTGGGAAACAAGATTACAACTGCCAACTGCCACAATATCTACTGAATTTTTAAATCAAAAAATAAAAGTTCAAAGATTGCGAAGCGAGCAAGTTTTACAAGTTATCAGATCTTTACCTGAATCAATACACCAGGTTGGTTGTCAGAATATGTTGTGAAAATTTGGGACTGTTTGGTTGGTACCGTGGTGTTTCGTTTGATGAGAGCAGTCATAACTCCTCCTGCAGTTTCAATTCCAAGTGAAAGAGGAGCAACATCCAGAAGAAGAAGATCTTGCACTGCCTCGTGTTTATCGCCACTCAAAATAGCAGCCTGCATAAGCGAACATGCTGTTAGAAAATCAAGGAACAGGGTGTGCTTCGAAAGTTCATATGCAGGTAATCAGTTACCTGTACAGCAGCACCATAGGCAACCGCTTCGTCAGGATTGATCGATTTGTTCAGATCTTTGCCGTTGAAGAAATCTTGAAGCAACTTTTGGATTTTCGGAATTCGAGTTGAGCCACCAACCAACACAACATCGTCGATCTACAAAAAAAATCAGTCTCTCTTTAAATGAGCAACACTTTATATTGTTGCTACAGTGCTAAAGGCATGAGGTGGATCATTTGAAGTTTTGCCAATCAAAACACTGTCGCGAAGACTACACAACACTGTTTCTTAGCTCATATATGTATCGCAAACACACACACACCTCGCTCATATATGTACCGCAAGCACACGCACACCTGATCTTTTCCCATTTTGGCATCACGCAAAGCTTTTTCGACTGGTTCTAACGTTCCGCGAAACAAATCAGCGTTCAGTTCTTCAAATCGAGCTCGAGTTATAGCAGTATAGAAGTCGATTCCCTCAAACAACGAATCGATTTCGACGCTGGCTTGCGCTGATGATGACAGAGTTCGCTTCGCTCGCTCGCAAGCTGTACGCAATCGACGCAAAGCTCGCTTGTTTGAAGTCAAGTCCTTCTTGTGCTTTCGCTTAAATTCTTGCACGAAATGGTTCACCATGCGATTGTCAAAATCTTCGCCTGAAAAAAAACAATAAATAAAAGTCATTCAAAGCTGCTTCTTCGTACTGCAAGGTGTTAGCTGGATTAATTTTGCCAAAAAAGTAAATGCCACCAGACTCGCTCTCCAAAATCTTTCTAGAAATAGGATGCTTGCCAAGCCAAGAATTAGGCGGACCAATTAGCGGAATGTAGAGAATTAGGTGGACCAGTTAGCGGAATGTAGCTCGGCATCGTGAAAGTTCATGGCTGCCGACGCCGCGACTTTCCTTAGGGAGGAAAACGTGTCAAGTGGATGTACGAAAGCTTAATAAAAACGTTTCATTGCCCTGAAGGTAAAAACAAAGCAAATTCTTACACACCTCCCAGATGAGTGTTTCCAGCAGTGGATTTCACTTCAAAAATGCCATCATCAATTGAAAGCACGCTCACATCAAAAGTACCGCCGCCAAGATCAAAAATTAGAACATGGCGTTCTTTGCCAACTTTTTTGTCCAAGCCATAAGCAATAGCTGCGGCAGTGGGCTCGTTAATAATGCGAAGAACGTTTAAACCAGAAATGGTACCAGCGTCTTTGGTGGCTTGACGCTGAGAGTCGTTGAAATAGGCAGGCACGGTTACAACAGCATCAGTGACTGTTTTACCCAGATACGCTTCAGCCGTTTCCTTCATGCGATGTAAAACCATGGAGCTGATTTCTTCAGGAAAAAATGTTTTGGTTTCACCCTGAAAAGTTAGTATATATTATACTTAGTTACAAGACTAAACATTGATGATGTGGAAATAAAAATACGACTGAACTGTGACACAAAGCTCGTTTTTATCAGCAACTCATAACGTTATCAGGAGTAACCTTTCTGTTGTACAGGGTGTTCCAAAAGTCTTGGGCACATTTTGACGTTGAATGTGTCAAAAACTATTAAGAAAATAACAATGCATCTGATATATTCTGAAAGCTTGCAGTCTCAAGTTTTTTATAGAATGTTCAAAGATGTTCAATGTGAACACCGTTTAGTCACACGCCACACATCAAGCCGATAGTCAAATTCCTGCAAAAATGCGTTCCAGCATTGCGTTGTCTATGGTTGCAAGTTGCAACAACTTCCGTTATTCGGCCTTGAGATCAGCTACATCATTTGGAAGGGGGAGGAGCATAGACCAGTGCTTTCACGAAACCCACAAAAAGAAGTCGCAGGGTGTGACATCTGGAGACCTACGATATCAGGGCAAGAGAACGCGATCATCAAGTGTCGCTGAATCAGTTTTTGAAAGTTCAAGGACACAAAACGCTTTTTCTGGTTGAGTGAAAGCCATTGGTGGATCTAGGTTATCTTAGTTATTTAAGCTACACAAAAAGATATGAAAAAATTGTCAGTATGACAAAAAAAACTCAATGAATTTAGCATTAAAATGACAACAGTTTCATTCAACTACCATTTATAGGTTAGCAGAAATGAGGACTTGAAATGTGCCCGAGACTTTTGGAACACCCTGTATTATCACCGATAAAATAGCCCAGCGGCCTAACGGGAGTGCATGCTTGAACATCACAAAGAATATTGCTGAATATCATCAAGTTGTATTCTACGAAGCTTGAAACGGGTCTTTCAATAACCTTATTACAAATAGGTGGATAGACAAGTTTGTGATGAGGATGTTCGGACATAAACGTTAAAACCAATAACACCGTAATGTAGTCAGTCTACTCGTAGAAGTGACTGTAATTACGTGCACAAGGATATGAGATTTACAATACCAACGACACATACAAATCGCAATTGCAACGAAGATATACTTTACAAATATGGCGAGTTTTCTTAACTTTTTTATGTTTTGTTACTTTTCACATACATACTAAATAAAAATTAAACAATTTTAGCTAAACCTTGATTTTTTGACGTTAAATAAACTTCACGATCAAACTGAAGCCAAGATATCACAAAGGTTCTGAGAGTAGCTACGTAATGAAGCAATGGAAAGTAGAGCAAAGCAAGAATAAGAGCACAGCAACGGCACACGTTGTTGTGCTCCTATCTTCCACAGCAACGTGTTGACCAGCTATTGACCTATGGCTAAAAATAACTTACCTTGTATTCAACTTGTATTTTCGGCTTTGAAGAGTCATCGACAACATGGAAAGACCAATGTTTCATGTCGCTCTGAACAGAGCTGTCACTATACTTCCTTCCAATTAAACGTTTTGCATCTATATATTAACATAAAAGATGAAAATTGTATTTAATCTGTAGAAAAAACAAAAAGTATTTTGATGAAAAGCAATAGTTTTTGAACTTACCAAACACAGTGTTGGTTGGGTTCATAGCCACTTGATTCTTTGCAGCATCTCCAATCAATCTCTCAGTGTCCGTAAATGCAACGTAACTCGGTGTAGTTCGATTGCCTTGATCGTTTGCAATGATTTCCACCTAAACATAAAACCCTGGTTGCAAAAACGTAGGTAAAGTCACAAAGTTTTACAAACATACTATCTAAGTTCTTTTCATTACACTCTTTTACTGGTATGTATTTACTAAAGGCAGTCTGTCTGGCCGTAAGGCTTTCATACCAAATGATAGCTAAATAGGGGACCATCCGAAGGAAGAAACTAAAACGCGAAGTCGCCCACAGAATAGGATTCTACTGAAACAGGAATATACACAGCCAGGATCAGTGTTTAAGGGTTAGGGCCAAATCTAGTATTGGTATTTAGATTTTAGTTAGTTAGGGCTTAGTGTTAACTACCATCTAAATGTCAGATAAGAAATCTGGGGTGACACTTTACGTACTCTAGAAAGATGCCGTCGTTTTGGGATAACGAGCAAAAGCCATCTGAAGCCTATTGCATTGTTTAAAATCCTGATAAACTGTGTTTTTATTTTATCGTGCGCATTTCCACAACTGCGAAGCGCTTCGGCTCGTAGAGGGAATAAAGTTGTCAATCAACTGTTAAGCGGATGCTATATTTAATACAAAAATTTAAAGTCACTTTATCATGATCGAGGTCTATCACGATTCAGTGTTTCCTTTAAACGCGAAATTATGTCCGGTGGATTGGCACTTAAAATTTTTGCCATTTCGCTAGCAAAATCTTCAACCAAGTGTTTAATGCAGTGTTTCTTAACCTTTTTGGAGCTCGTACCCCTTAAAATTTTGTGAAATGATTTTGTACCCCTAGACCAGTGTTTCCCAAACTGTGCGCCGCGAAGATTCGCAGGTGTGCCGCGAGTCTTTTTAAAGTGCCTTCTGTTGATACCATTTTTCTACCAAAATCGAGAAAATGACCTTTTTATATTTTTGGAGATCAGCATTATTTCAGGCTGCATCAAGCGATTTCCACAGTTTGCCGACCAGTCAAGAGGTGACCTCCGAAAAAAAAAAGGTCATTACCAGTCGCCCGTGATACCACGGCCCTAGAGTTTAAAATAATCATTATTCTGACGACTCATCTCGTACCCCCTGCTTTGGTGTTTCATACCCCCAAGGGGTACAGGTACCCCCGGTTAAGAACCCCGGGTTTAATGCGTGGGAGAGAAAAAAAATTCATGTTAGGACCAACGCTTTTTTAGAGCAGCGCAATGTCTCACGCAAACATCACGCGACTGTGACGCAACAGCGAGTTAAAATATCGCACACGCCCCTGCCACACTTTTTTTGAATCCCAAATCCTCTCTCAAGCAATTAACCCAAATTTTTTTTTACTTTTTTCGAGCCGATTTCAATCGTAGCTAAAGAGAGCAGTAATAGCAAGCAGCTCTCAAACTTCAGTTATAGCAGGAGACATCATTTTTCAAGGAAAGTTTGAAATTCTCTTTTTCCTTCGGTCATTTTTCGAATGTTTTTACAAAAATAAAATTTTACCAATCCAATGTTTGCAACCTCTTTTCACAGATTCAGTAAATGGTTAAGTAAAACTCAATTAAGAACGAAAAAAATATTTAGCTGGCTATGTTACCGCGACTCTCAACGAGGGTTCCGTAAACAAGCTTCAAAAGTATCTCAAATCTACCATTCCTTTCGCCACAACACCTATCCAATCATCTACGATTTGCTGCTTTTTCGCATTGACAAAACTCCCAAAAGTTTAACCTATGTTTTCCTGCGTGGTTTGTGAAATTAGTTGAAAAGACTCACGTAAAATTTATTGCCGCTCATCAATAACATTGCTTTTTGAGATGTGCTTCACGAAGAAAGCAAGACACACATTCTACTAGCGCTACATCATACAAAAATCTTAGTTCTTCCTTGAAGTTGCCCGGCTTTGGCCATCAAATACTTTTCGATTTGAAATCGAATGTCTACTTACAATTGCAAAACCCTGTCGTTTAATAATAATTGATTACGAAAGAAAAATGTAAGTTGTTCACTAAAGTTCGCGAGTAATTTGTTCTTCAACTATCTAACATCATATTATTTCACAACAGTCCTATTTCTCATTCTCATGTCGGGCGTCCGCAAAGAATTAATTCTACTTACGCTTATTGTTAACCTGCCATTCCAAAGTGCTGACCAATTACTGTTGCAAAGGCCGTAGAGCTTGAGGCCAAATTTAACTTAATCAAGAAAAATACCAAGGTATTTCGCCACCGCCTTATAGTAACCGATAGGCTACCTGTTTGTGTACATTTTGGGGCTGACATAAAATCACGCTAATTTTTACGTCCTCCAACACGCATTGTCACAGTTTTGTCTCTCCTTCTCCCGCAAGTTTTGAAAACTCGGCGCTTACGCCCATACAATTGTTCGACTTAAAAAATAAAGATCATTCCTGACAAATGATCGCCTAGATCAGTGATTTTTAATCGGTGCACCATGGTCTTTACAGGGCCAGTACTTTCTTTAGCCTTCCTATCGAGTAAAATCGGAAAACTTTGAGAATGTGTTAAATTTTTTA
This sequence comes from Trididemnum clinides, assembly GCA_963675345.1. Classification (NCBI taxonomy): domain Eukaryota; kingdom Metazoa; phylum Chordata; class Ascidiacea; order Aplousobranchia; family Didemnidae; genus Trididemnum; species Trididemnum clinides. The sequence goes on from OY776297.1 coordinate 2,432,609, forward strand.
TTTATTTAGACAACACCCTTAAAATATACTTAGATAGCTTCTTTGAGGTCGCTCGTAAAAATGAGAAAAATATGTAGCCGGGGCACATGCTTCGGTGCATTTCGAAATTAAGTCACATACCAAAAACAGTTGGTAAGCACTGAACTTGATGAAGTGTCGTAATAAACCAAATTCGTCTGAGCAAAAACAGAAAGACGTCGTTATTCGCAAACCAACGTTGTGGGTAAACTTTACGGTACGCAAAGTTAGCTTGCGTGTACACTGAATATAGCAGTAGGCTACACCAGATCTATTTTTACACCTTTAAAATATGCTACTAACGCTGGTGTAACGACTTGCTTAACAATGTCTGCCAAAATGTGTCCGGCGGTTTTCGTACATTTGCCAGCAATTTCGCACCTGCAACGGCGGTTACGCACTTCTCAAAATCTTAAGAGGAAACCCTGATCACGAAAAAAGGAAAGTTAAATGATAACGATCAAAGCGCAGTGGCAGCAGTGAGAAGTGAAAGCACAATTGAAAGAAAAAGAAACTCGCCAATATTGCGACAGCTAATTGAATACCCGGTTTACTTAAAAATTGTGACGAGGCCTAATTTATACCAAATTTGAGTATCTGCAATGCAAAATTGTCCCACTAGACTAAGGTACAGAGTAAATTAGACAGACACTTTTCGAAAAAACAGGGATACTTCTCTGGTCAACTGGCGGTGTATTTCAAGAAACTATTGAATGAGCGAAAATAATGAAGCCAAGCATTTACCAAAACTTTTCGGTTTCCATGAAATCTCAACAGGCCACTTATCTAGTAGCAGAGATAATAGCTAAAAAGTTTCACAGCGAAACGGAGAGGGATATTTTCCTGCTTGCAGAGTAATTGCAAAAATTATGTATGGGACCGAAGCATAGAAAAAAATTTAAGATTCCCTTGTCAAATGATACCATTTGCATATGTATTTGTAATCTATGGATATACTAAACACCGCTATTTCTTCTAAGAAGCTAACAAAGCAAAGCACAAAATTCAGAGTGAAATTAGTGCTTGGCTTCTAGTGCAAATCCTCTATCTGGGGGCACATTCGATAAACCTATTCTCATTTTTTCTCCAACAAATAGTCTCTCATTTGTTTTGTTTGTTAAACAGAAAATCCAGTCTTACATAGAGAAGTGCAAAATTCACACAGACTTTAGAATACAGTAAATCATACAGTGCAGTTTATTACCACTACATTTTCTTCATTTATCGTTGACATTCTCTCATGTTTTTCATTAAACCTTGTCTCAAGCTACCTAATGCATGAGCCAATTGGGAACAACATAAATTACTGAGGTACGTGATATTGCCAAGTGGTAAATTAATATGTAAATGATCAAAAACAATAGCTAGATTTAGTCTGTAATTGCATTGCAAAAGATAGTAGTGTTAAGGATTCACCACTCGAAAGGGATGAATCTTCTATTATAGTTGTCACAGGCGGACGGCCAGGACCTTCCTCGCACTGTTCTCTATCCAAGCATCAGTTTAAAATCAAACAGTAAAATCAATGGGTTTATTGACAGAATAACAATAAAACTTCGAATAGGCCAGCGCGAGAAAATTGACTAGACTTTTATCCACCACGATTGAACCAGCAACATTCAAGAACCAAAAATAGAATTTGAAGTAACTTCTTTTTCTTTATATACATAATTAGTAAGAGCCTGAAGCCACGCGTTTTGTGTGCTTAGGTCCGAGTGTAGAAATAGATAATTGTAACAAAGTAAAGTGCGACAAAACAATACGTGCAATAAGACTCTTGTTCTCAGAATTGCAGTTCGATTATCGGTGAGTTAAAAAATGGGCATTGGTGCGATAACAAGTAGTAAAACGCTTGTCCCAAAATATGCAGATATACCGGTACACAGGTACCCTAATGAGGCTATGCTGCCTACTGTTTAAAAGTCCAGTAAAAAGGATATACATTAATAAATAAGATCTAATAGTACCTTTCCATGTTGAAATACTCCCACACAGGAGTAGGTAGTGCCCAAATCAATTCCAATAGCTGGTCCTTTTGACATTTTTACAGAGTTGTATTTTGATGACAAAACTGATTTATCTTTAGCAACAACAGGCTCAATATTAGCTCTAAAAAACACAGTCAAGTAATAAACTACCAACAGCAGTACTAAATCAAACGTGCAATGTGCTAGAAGATAAAAGGCAGTGGCTATTTTGCTGTCGACGGCAATTTACCCTCAGAGACTATTTTGCCGTGAGTTGTTTGTGATTGGTCAATCTTAATGACGTACTAAACATGTGACTTTTGGTCGTCTCTGATTGTTCAATTTTAAAAACCAAAAAAAAATTTTGCACCCCCAGGTCTCTATCCCCCACCCTGCACACTCCCTTACAGTGTACACTGCCCCGTACATTTACATACCGGGCCTACCCCTTCAGTGTACACTGCCTTTCTTTTCAAGCCCTGGCCAGCTGACATTCGAACCCCATACCTTGGTATCTCAAGACCAGCGCTCTATCCACTACACCACAGAGTCACTGGTGTGATAATAGCAAATTTGGCTATATAAACACACGTGAATGATCACGGCAAAATAGATTCCAAGGGCAAATTGCTGTCGACGGCGAAATAGCCACTGCCAAGATAAAATGCCATAGACGGCAAAATAGCTACTTCTTTAGAAAATTGATTTTACCTTTCCCACTGGAGTTTTCTGAAAGAGACCCTATCAAATGTTTTGAAGAGGCCTTACTTTGGGGTGCCACAGCACTACGCGGCAGACTGAGATTGGGTGTTAAACTCTTGCTTTATGTGTCGGAGTGTATAAAAAATACAGAGCGAGAGTCGGTGAGAAGTTGTATACTTCTTAGATAATGTTGCTGCCATGCTACGTTAAAGAGAATATTTCCAGTGACGATGACAATACTTTGGCGATGAGATTGCCCTTATTATCCCACAATGGAAGCGGTTTTAAACTTTGTGAACACCAAAGCCGTTTTCGTAGTTTTTGACATAACCGTGGCTATTAAAAAAAAGTTTAATATAATTTGTTGCATGAAACAGCTTTTTCACGATGACGCAAATAATAGCCAGCAGCAATTTTCTCAGTCGTATAAATAGTCTACAGAAACTTAATCGTCACTTAATAACACATAACAGAAATTTTTTCTATGGTCACGTAACATTAGCCTCCAAAATTTTACAGCCATTGCCAACTTATTATTAGTGCCACAGCAGCAGCAAGCTTTTTGGAATTGCTGACCACCACCTTATTGGTTTAGGCGTATATTATTGCCACAGCAGCAGCAAGCTTTTTGGAATTGCTGACCACCACCTTATTGGTTTAGGCGTATATAGGCACTTCGTAAAATCAAACTATTGGTTTATCTCAATTGCTATCTTGGTCTCAAGGACATTTGTGTACCAATGAACTAAAACTACCACACCAGAAGCGCTCCAGTTTTATTGTCTTAAGTAGCAGGGGCAAGGCTAATGACATTGAGCACTTGTCAAATGGATTGGCTTTCACACTGAATTAGATAGGCTTATTAGCAACAATGCTTTTATCATACAAAACTCTTAACATTACAAATTAGCGTCAACAAAATTTCGCTCGCTAATACGCATTCCCTGATCTCATTCTTACAACTTTACTCACCAAAATTTTTGTGTTGCACACTTCAGTTACACTATTATCACACCACTAACTTTCTCAACTGTACGCCAATATATAGAGAAATTACCACATTCTAGAACCTTCCCAATTCTATTGGCTAACACGTGTTACTCAGCATTAAATCACACATGCTGATTGCGCAAATACATTACCTAATTCGAATATTCTCGAACGCTCGTCATGCTTCAAGTATCACAACACGTGCTTACTTTTTTTTCTTGTTAAACTCTTTCGAGAGCGCATTTTCAACAACCACTCTTTTTAAGAGAACAAAAGAGAATAAAAATGCTCGCAGCTGTTGCAAAGAGCAACTGTTTTGAAAGTCAACATGGTAATAACGAATATTACGTCATGCCTTACTTAGAACCTTCTCGAAATACATCAGACCGGTCAGGGTATTTTCGTACATTATTTGTTTCTCAATAGACAACTTTTATGAGATCACAAGCACCCTTTAACATCAGAATTATTTTGTAATTACTACGAAAAATTATATTTTGTTAAGTGTTTTTATTGACCTCTCTGTTGTATTTCTTGTAATGATTGACTGTTTCACTTAGCTGGGTTACTGCTGGTTTGTCTACGTGCTGTACCGTTTGGTGTTGGAAAATTTGCGTTTTGATTATTCAAAGCTTGCGATAATGGCTAAATGTCCAGCAATAGGAATAGATCTTGGAACTACCTATTCATGTGTTGGTGTTTTTCAACATGGAAAGGTAAGCTATGCTAGTAATTCGGTGTAGGTTAATATTTTATTTTTGCCCAAAGCATCGCGAAACAAATAAATTTACGTTCAAAACTTTTGATGACTTTTGTCGGCCTGCTTTTTAAGCTATAACTGTTTAGTCTACAGCTTTATTAATGCAAATTCTTCGACAACAAATCAGATGATGAGCTAGCTGGTCAATGCCAATACAATTTTTTACAGGTCTTTTAACTTTGCTTCATTAGCATGACTTAGACTGTAATTGTTTATCGGTTGAGCTGGCTTTCTTGTGCAATGCCTTTGTCTACTCTTTGATGTTGTGCATTTTTGGAAAGACGCTTTTCGACTCCTTTGGAGCAGTTTGCTCGTGGTGCCTCACTGGCCTGTTGCATGGCTTTTCGAATCCCTTTTTTACTTTGTTGTTGTTGTTCTTTACCACTACTCTGGTGGATACAATATGGCATGAACAAAAACTCAGCTTAGGGCAGTGGTTCTCAACCTTGTTCATGCCGTAACCCACCTAAAGGGGCCACAAATTTTTGAGGCCCACTTTAATAAGAACTTTGATGTGACAATCACAGTGTCTCTGGGATAAACATGAGATATCATGGCAGTGAAGTTGATCTCTAAAAAAAAATAAATAAATATAAGGTTATTGCGCCTCTAAGTGCACAGGTGCTGGTCCGTATCGCTGCTCATTTGGGCCAGTATTTCTCAACTTCATTCGGCATGCAAACCCATTTTCAAAGTACACAGGCGTCCGTGGCCCACCCGACTTGCATGCTGTGGCCCACTAATGGGTCATGGCCCACCGATTGAGAACCACTGGCTTGGGGAGACCGGCAGTTTTTCGGCACAAAAGTAGTACATTTTAGGTTTATGGACTTAACATTCTCGTTTTAACTTGGCTGACCTTATAAAGTAGTGCAGATCATATTTAGGCTCATCAGTCTTCAACAAAACTGTAGTTTAACAAGAAATTTATAATTTTTATCCTGAAATGCAGTCCAAACTTTGAGGTGTCTGTTTACCAAAAGCGTGTTTAAAGTTTCGATTATTTTCGCAGTTCTAATTTTTTTTGGTTCGGATCGCATTATATTCAATGAATCCATAAAAATCTGCACCAATCAACAGCGGCCTCAACGTGGTGGTTCGGTCCCCGATCCCTTTTGGGTTGGGTCGAAATGGCTGTTGGCTTTCCCGAGGGTCCCAGGTACCCTGGGCACTCCCCTTCATTTTTTCGCTATGCTGCCCCCTGAAAGACCGCAGAAGGGCAGCTCACAGCATCTTTAAAATCGGTCGCTTGTTTTCTCTTTTCCTCTCTCCTGCCCTTCTTCGTCTCCTCGTTCTTCTCCTTCTGTTGATGAGCGATAACGTTCATCCCAACCCTGGCCCCATCTTTCCTTGCTCTGTGTGCACTCGAAATGTGACCTGGCGGGGCAAATCAGTGCAATGCTGCGCCTGCTCCAAATGGGTCCATCTAAGGTGCTCACTCTTGGAGCTGCCCCCCTACCATACCGTTGTGTCTACCTCCTCGGACTCCTCCGACATGTATACCCTCACTGTACAATCTGGCCCCCCCTCTGCTAATGCTGCACTCTTGCCCCACCCTCGTCTCCAAACTTCTTATCCCCCATCTGCCCATTTTATATCTTTTCCCTCTGCTCTCTTACCACCATTCCTCGCTCCTGGCGTCCTTCTGCGCCTCCAGCATCTTCTCCCCCCTGACTCTCTCAGGGTTTTGCAATGGAATGCTCGAGGTCTTCGAGCCAGGAGCACTGAACTACTTCACTTTCTCTCATCCCATCGTATTGACCTTATTTGCATCCAGGAATCCAATCTTAACTCCTCTTTCCGAAATCCTAGATTCTCTGCTCTGCGTTCTGATCGCACCCACTCCCGATCTGGCATTCTGTCTCCTGATACCACGCACGCTAGTGGCGGCATTGTCATTTTCGTCTGGCAGGGCCTAGCTTTCTCTGAGCTTTCTACCTCCACTCTTTCATCGCTTGATCCCTACTCTGATTATGTAGGGATCAACATCTCTCTTAACAACTCATCCTCGGTGTCATTTCTTAACGTGTATGCCCCTCCTATTCGCTCCTCCCCAACGGATGGCAGAACCGATTCCTTTTCTCCCTCCATTCTTTTTTCCTCCAGAAATCTCTTCATTCTGGGGGACTTCAATTGCCATCATCCCCTCTAAGACTCAAGAGGTACTTCCGACCCCCGCGGGGAAGACGTATTCGACTGGGTCATCTCCTCTGACCTCCTCCCCCTCAATGACCCTGACACACCCACCCTTCTCCATCGCTCCTCTGGCAGTCGCTCCTCCCCTGACATTTCCTTTGCTCCCTCTTTTCTTGCCCTTTCCTGCTCCTGGGAGGTGCTACAGGACCTTGGTTCTGACCATCTACCAATTCTTCTATTTATTCCTTTCTTTCTGGCCTATCGCCCCAACGAGCGCCCCCCTTCCTTCAATTTTCAGAAAGCTCGCTGGGATGGGTTTGCCTCCTACATTGACTCTCACTGTCCCAACGCAGAGGAATACTCGTCTCTTTCTCTTTCCTCTGCTGCTGCTCTTTTTACCACTCTGGCACTGAATGCGGCCAAATCTTCCATTCCTTTCGGTCGCATCAAACGCCATCCTAATGCCTGGTGGTCTGCTGAGATGGAAGAAGCGATTAGTGAAAGACGCAAGGCTTTCGCTGCCGCTCACAGAGGTGATGAAGATCGCCAGGCTTACATCACCGCTTCTCGACGCGCCTCGTCAGTCATTGCCAAGGCCAAGACTGAGGCATGGCAGACGACTTGCTCTTCTCTTTCACCAAAATCTGTACACTCTCTTCTTCGCTATATCGCTGGCTCACCTTCCTCGTCTCCTAACTTCCCCAACTGCTCTTTTCCCAGGAAATCGGCTTCGGTCTATGCCGCTTACCTGACATCCCACTTTTCCGTTTCTCAGCCAAAGGCTCTGCGTAGCAGAGCCAGAGGCTACCTCTCTGAGCTCCGCCGAGCCACGTGCCCCGTGGAGTGTCACTCGCCTATTTGCTCTCCTTTCACTCCCGCTGAATTTCTTGTGGCTGCCTCCAACCTTTCCTCCTCCACCGCCACTGGCCCAGACAAAGTTGCCTATCCCATGCTAAAGCACCTTCCTCGCTCTGGCATGGATTTTCTTCTTCACATCTTCAATCTGTCCTGGTCTTCGCATTCCTTTCCTTCCATCTGGAAGACATATTCCATTATCCCCATACACAAAATGGGAAAGCCTCTCGACTGTCCTGCTTCCTTCCGGCCTATCTCTCTCACCTCCTGCGTATCAAAGCTGTTTGAACGCAACATTCTATCCCGTCTACTCTTCTTTCTGGAATCTAATTCCATTTTCTGACCCCACCAGGCCGGTTTCCGCCCAGGACGGTCTACACTCGATCAAATTCTGTACCTTTCTCAGTCCATTTCGGATGGGTTTAACAAACCCAGGCCGGGCTCTCGGACGATCCTGTCTACTATCGATTTCTCCGAAGCTTTTGACTCTGTCTGGCATCCTGCCCTTTTCCACAAACTGATTTCAGCTGGCCTCCTTCCTTGCTTTGCTCGTTGGACTCAATCTTTTCTTTCTGATAGGCGCGCTTGTGTGGTTTATCAAAATCACAAAAATCGTTCCTTGCGAGTCCGTCGAGGTGTTCCGCAAGGATCCGTGCTTGGCCCTGTACTTTTCTCTCTCTTCATTAATGATCTTCCGGCCTCTCTGCCTTCTTCCGTCAGCTGTTCTCTTTATGCTGACGATCTGGCCATTTAGTCCTCCTCCCCCTCGATTCCCACTGCGGTGGAGGCCACACAAGGAGCTCTGTATCGATTGGAGCGCTGATATGAGTACTGGTGTCTTTCTCTCAATCCGAGAAAACGTGAGGCCTCCTTCTTCTCAGTGGATCCCCACGAAGCTAATCTCCAACCCAACCTCGTCCTACTCGGCTCCCGCCTCCGTTTCAATCTCACTCCAACTTTTCTTGGGGTCACCTTCGACCGCACTCTTTTCTAAACATGTATCTTCACTGAAAGCCAAGTTCTTTCCACGTCACAAGGCCCTACGCTGTATCTCTGCTTCATCATTGGGGCCCCTCTAAGGAGTCCCTCTCTCTCCTGTATCAATCTTTTCTTCGGTCTCTTCTCACATACGCTTCACCCGGATGGTTTCCTTTCTTAAGCGCGACCAGTTTCACCAAATTCGAACGCCTCCACCGAGCGGCCAGTCGCGCCCATCATTGGCTGCCTCTCGTCGTCCCCTATCCCTCTGCTTCTCCCCGAGGCTTCTTTACCTCCCCTACGAGTCACCCTGACTCATTTCACTCTTTTATCTTATGAGCGGGCTCTTCGTCTCCCAACCTCCTTTTCTATTTCAGGTTTGGCCAGACTTGTAGTGAAACCAAGACACTGCAGATCGTCCTGGAGAGCTTTTGCGTCCACTGACCCGCTCATGCTTCCTTCTACTTGTTGTAGGGAGGCTCTTCTTGCTTGCCCTCCCTGTCCTCCTTGGAATCTGCCTTCGTTCACGGTGGAGTCCACCCTTTCCACTCCATGCTCTCGCTCTGATCCCCCTCATTCTCGTCAAGGTGCGGCTCTCGCCCACCTTGACACTCTCCCCCATCATGACCTGGCGCTCTGGACAGACGGCTCTGTTCGTTTTCCTTTTTGGCAAGGACGGCTCCGGCGTTCTTGCCATCTGCTCTCTCTGTAGCACTGAACCCACTCTTTCCTTTTCGGCAGGCCCAGTATGCTCAAGTTTTTCCGCTGAAGCCTGCGCCATTGTGCACGCTCTGTGCTGGTCTCGGCAGCACCAACAAGTCTGCCATTTCTCTTCTCTTCTCCTATTATCTGACTCTCGTTCTGTCCTCGTCACCCTGTTCTCTCCTCCATCTTTCCTTTTACCTCAAACTTTCTGGCAGGAACTGTCTTCTTTTTCCTTCTGTTCTATCAGACTACATTGGGTCCCCGGATACTCGTTTCTCCCGGGTAACGACGCGGCTGATGAGCTGGCCAGACGTGGTGTGCTACATGCGCCCTCCGCAATCCCTTGTAGTCTCTCTCCTCTAATCTCTCGTATCCACTCTTGTTTTCTCAAACAGGAGGCGTACTGTCTCATCTAAATTCTTTGACACACAGGTTCCCTCAATTTCTTCCGAGGAACTTATGCTCCCCCGTCATGCTCGCTGTGTCCTCTCTCGTCTTCGGTGCAACGGACACAGCCTTCTTTTAGGTTTTTATCTCTCTAGGATTGGCAGAATCGAGAATCCTTCCTGCAGCGCCTGTGGACACTCGTCCCAGCACACCTCTCATCTCATGCTGCACTGGCCAGCTACGGACTGTTTGCGCCGCTCACTCTCTTGCGACTCTCTGTCTCTCTACGACCTCTGGTCCAGACCCTGGGGAGTTGCCGGCTTCTGGGGCTCCATGGACTTTCGCCATGTCCTCATCCCTCGGAAGGGGTCGGGTAACAACAACAACGGCAATCCACAAAAATAGCAAAAGAAAAGAAAAAGCTATGTACTTACCAACACCATCGGTAGCATTCGTAGTAATGCAATAATATTTAAATATCATTAAAAAAATTGTGAAAACATTTTAAATCAAAAGCTACTGTTTAACAATAAAAACACTGGCATTTACAGTAAATCTTAAGCAGTCAATTTTTTATGCGTGTGATGCCTATAGCCTATATATCGCATGCAGTTTGAGGACTTGACACGATAAAATGTCTTACAAAAACAAATTGGATCGGTATGAGCATTAATAAAGGCAAATTGACACTAAACAGTATTAAGTTGAAAGATTCCGAATAGGAATACTTTCTAGTTCCTACAGTCTTGAAATCCACATTTTTCAGATCAATGTATTTTTTTTAATTATTGGTTCATTTATAGCCAACTTGTCGGCCTCGCCCACTAGGCCTCCCCATCAGTAATGTCGAGGTTAACAATATCTGTTCAGCCAGCCAAAACAGCTTCACCCAAAGGATAGTTGTGAAAACAGTAAGAAAAAGTTAATGTTTTTTGTCTTATCCAAATCTCGTTTCGAAACAAAACTGCCGTTTTTTTGAAAAGGAAATCAGTTAGAAAACATGGGAGGTTGCCTATGGCCGCTAAATGTCTCCCTGCTTTCTCGAGTCCCTGTCATGTCATATTTGCCCTCTTTTCACCATAGGCGTCCTTAAACTTGGCAAACTTTTATCCATTCAATTCAGCAAGTGCTTGAAAGCATACCAAAGTTGTGGAAGGGCGCCAAGATGATTGATATGTATCTTCAAGATTAAGTTATTAAGTATTAGGACTGCTACTTACGACTTTTTCGGATTTGTAGGCAATTTTGTATGAGCGAAAGTCTGACTGCGGGTATGTTGCTTCGTTTATGGCATGAAAGCAGCTAGGTAAAAGGATATCAAACCGAAGTAAAACACGGTTATGGCAATTGCTGGGCCCACATCGTTAATATGGTGCTTAACAATATCGAATCAGGCGGCTTCACCCAACTGATATTTGTGAGAACAGTTATAAAAAGTTAATGTATTCTTAACAGAGTCAATTCTGGTTCCAAAATTAAATCAATTGAAAAACATCATTGGGGGTTGCGCATCGCCGATATATTTCCTCCAAAGTTTCTGAAGTCCCTGGCTACGTCTTGCTTGCTCTGTTTACAGCATAGACGCACTTTGAAACTCGATTTGCTCACAATTAAAACAGCCAACGATTTTACAAACGTTTATGCGTTCATTTGACAAAGTGCATGGAAGCACAATTTCAAGATTGTGGAAGGGCATCAAAGTGATTAATATGAACAATATTTTGAGAAATAACCTATAAAGCTAAATGTTAGGATCACTACCTATAAATTTGTCGTAATTTGTTTTTTGTTTTTTTGTTTTATTTGCCATATTTATCCTCCATTCACGAGAAAGCGAATTGTATCGCTATACTTTGGACGGGAAGTCCGCACTCGCTTGGGAGTTGCCTTTTTCGAGGTTTATGGGTCACCTGTTTTCCACATAAAGGTGGGGCGTCCCGTTAAGTGCCTTGCCCAAGGACACAACAAGCGAACTTGCCGGCTTGTTCTCCACAACCTCCCCTAAAATGCCGAGCGCCAAGCAGGGAAGCTGTGAATACCATTTTTTAAAGTCTTTTGGTATGACTCGACAAGGGGAATGAACCCCAGGTCTTACGACTTTTTGTGCGACCTAAAGCCTCCGAATGCGCGCATGTTGCTAGGTCCTGACATAAACGTAGCTAAGGAAAGAGCAAACCAATCCGAAGCGATACCGTTACAGTTAACTTGCTACAATAGCAGTGCCCCCATCACTAATGTGAAGATCAGGGGCGTATCCAGAAATTTCAAAGGGGGAGGGCCGCAATTCAAAAACCTAGACAGTTGAAACTTATTGATGGTACAAGCTTTTTCGCTTGTGTCAGGTTATGCATGGCTTCGCCTCCCTACCTACGCGTTTTGTTACATTCCGGCATTTAATACTTTGATTTTCTTAATATTGGTGTAGCTAGGCGTTCGGTAGTTTTCTTCGTCTGCCCAATGCTGCAGTTTAAATTAACGCTACAGTTTATTTATTTTGGACTCCATACTCCATGTCATAAAACACGTCAGAGCAAAATACACACAAGCAATCAAGTTACCCCCCATATAGTTCCCCTCCCGCTGGAAAAAATCAACTAGTGCAACCAGCATTAGCTTTATAAATCTGTACAGTATAATGATCCAAAAGGAAGTCCTATTTACAAGGCAACTCACAAAACCAGCAACCGTTTCTTCCTTTTTGCTATTCTGTAGGCTACTCTGTAGTTGTTTGCTTGCATTGTACGATTGTAGCAGATTACTTCTTGATTTTTCTCTTTTTCTTTGCACAATTTCAGCATCAGCATATTTACCAACAACTTACTGTAAGCTTAATTATCAAAGTTCAAATCTGAGCACATTAAAAAGCTTATCTACATCATATTTCATAACAATATAACAACGCTACATTCTTCCCCCATCTAGCTTAAAAAATCTAGGTGATCAATTGATATTCAGACACAAAACAGCGATTACAGGCATGTCGCTCTTTCCCCCACGTAGCAAAAAAAGAAAAAAGTTGTAAACAAACACATGACAGATGCACATTCAGAAGCAATATATACAGGACTTTAGAGGACCTGGTCAAGATTATTACAACCAGCTTCAAAAATTACAAACAAGTATGTACAAAAATATATGCGGTTGCTGTACAAAAATAACCTTTAAGAACCTGATCCCCTGGCCCCAAGTGTGTTTCCCTCTGTCGTTTGGCGAGTTTGTGACCAATGTAATGTGGTAAAGATGCTGTAAAAGTGGGAGTGCGGTTGTTAGTCCCAACTGTATGTGTGCGCTGGAATGAGAAAGCTGAGAAAAAAAGTTGACATCATATAAGTGAAATCATGTCGGTCAAACCTCCCTCCCTGTGCTAGGAAATTGAGTGTGTGTAGACAGGAAGCGTGTGCATGTGACGCTGTACTTGCCGTGCAGTGCGTATGACCAGACCGAGTACCCATGCAGCCTATCTATCGATTGGCAAATATGATGTCATATATTTTGAAACATAGACAAATCGGCTAATGACAGCTAAATTTTTTATCAAGAAATCTGGTAGCTAGGCCTGCCGTTAATGCACGAAATGATGCACGAAATAATTTTTGTTGCTGGTTTTATGCTGTCTTCCAATGGATAAGGCTACCACATTACATTGAGAATAGCCTGGTGATTATTAACATTTTTTTGTAAATTAACATATAATATTTTCCAATTGCAATCGTCTTCTATGCTTTCTCGAAAATTCGGATATCACTTCATCTACTGAAATATCAATGTCTTGATGTATTGACATAAGCATCAAGCCAGTGAATCTTCCATCGGACATAGTGGATCTGAGTCGTGTCTTCGTCATTTTCAACGTGCTATTACTTTGCTCAGAGGAGCAGCTCATCACAGGCAAAAGGCAAAGAATCGTTAGCAGCGTTTTTATATTAGGAAAAAGTTGTTCGCTTGCATGAACAAGTGCTGGGGAGAGAGACTTCGGCAACGAGTTAGAAGTGCTTGTCGAACGAAGCTCTGTCTGCCATTTGACGTACCAGCAGTAAAACTCGCTCCAAACACTCTCTGGATAAGGCAAGTCAGCTTTGTATAGATTTACCACAGATGTAAGTTTTTGCAATGCCTCTGCTTGCTCCCTGAGAACCATTGTAGCAGGGACGAAGCACAGGCCATATGTCGCACTTTGCTGATGGATCGAAAATCTAGATTTCATGTCCATTAAGACATGATCCAACAACGCAAGATTTCGTTTGTAATATTCATCTGGTGTTCCAGATGGAACGTTGTCACGATGTTGCTGTCTACCATAAAGTCTGGGGATGCAGAGTTCAACTCCAATATTTTTGCACATCTTTTTAGTTTCATCCATCCAGCGGCAGTGGTGAGTGTCTACATCGTCTTGCACACTCTGCAGGGTATCACACAAAACATCGATGCCTGAAATAGCTTTCACTATGTCCCTAGAGGCCTAGACTGACTCTGGAAACTGGGAGTGATGTTGGCAGTGTAACTAAAAATGCGATTGGTGATGATCAAAGCTGCCAAAAACTCGGGCGAAGTGATAGCAGAAAGCAATGACTTTGCATCAGCCACACTTTCTGCAGACCATGAAGCAAAGTTATTAAGAATCATCTCCATGCACTCAACAACAGCTGGGTAAAGATAACATAAAGTATCCAAAGTTTCAAGGCGTGCAATCCATCTGGTGCAAGAAAGGTCCTTTATTTTTTTGTTTACACTGAGGTAAGCATTTATCTAACGCATCCAATTTTTGCTGGCGTTTAGAATGTACATAAAAAAATCATGTAGTTTTTTGCAGGTGCCCATCTGGTTTTTGACGCTAATTAACTCCGCTGATTTCATTACAGCTAAATTGAGCTGGTGAGATGCGCAATGAAAGTAGAGAGCAAGTGGATGTGTAAAGGTGGTAATAGCTGCTGCTCCTTTGACTTTTCCAGCCATGTTACTAGCACCGTCGTATCCTTGACAACGCAACAGCTTAGGATCAAGATGGTTTTTCTGAAGAAGGTCTAATATCATCTCTGCAATTGCATGGCTAGTGACGCCCAAATGACATGCAGTAAGATCTAGTAGCCTCTCTGCTGCCGTTTTCGATTCAGGATCAAAGTAGCGATTTACCAAACTTAATTGTTCTCTATTGGCCGCATCGGTCACTTCGTCAGCAATTACACTATAAAATCGACACTTCTTCACACGTTCTACAATGTGTTTACGTATAAGTGTGCAAATTATGTCGATAATCTCATTTTGATTTGTGGCGGAACAGTAAGTTGCATTTTTTGGAGCAGTTTTCATATGAAGCTCCAGGTCCTTGTCACCAGCATCAACTCTAAACTGAAACATAGCTTTAAAATTTCCAGGATTGCTTGTCGGCTGAGCTTCTATGGTTTTGGTTCTATCGTCGTGCCCTCTGAGAGCAAAAGTTTGCCTCCCACAAAGCAGAATAGTCTTAACTATAGGAATCAATCTTTTTTTATTTGTTGCCACACGATTGGCAAGAGCAATGTTGGTTTGTTGATGAACAGGCGGTTGTTTACCGCTCATAACCTTAAGAAACAGATCAGAACTGGTTACAACATCAAGGTGGCTGGCTTTCTTGTCGTGTGCTTTAAGTTCATCGGTAGCCTTTTTGAAATTCGTCAGTGGTCTGCTTACCAAAACACTCAAATCTATATTTTCGGAACCAATACCAAACAGCATGCATTGCATACAAAATCCTCCATTTGCCATAATACTATACTCTAACCAGCTATAATGCTGTAACCATTTCGCTTGAAAATGTCGTTGACAGCCACGTTTTTTTAGTCGACCAGGAAATTGAAAATTGTGCGGTAGAGTATTGCGATTGGTTAAAATTTGAAATTTTTGTTCAGCAGAAAGTTTACTCCTTTCACTGTAGGAAGCAATTTTACACATATCAATTTGCTGTTCATTACTGGTATTCTCATCGCTCTGTATCGCGGGAATAGCATCCTCTAAAACATCTTGGCCGCTGGCCGAGATGCCATCGCTGGTAAAAAAATTTTTTTCAGCCACAGCGTACTCAGTGGCACTTGCTCTGTCAGCTTTTTTGAAAAACATTTGCATTGTAGACTGTCGTTTTGCCATAGCACGGTAGCGACAGCAATCACACAAAAATGGTTAACTAAACAGCCTATAACAGTATAACCTTATTATTAAGCTATGTTTATTTACTCAAAAACGAAAATATTTTCCGTATGCTGATTTGGTTTTAAATATGCCTCAAAGCTTCTTTTAAAATTTCTGCAGCCCCCTAAAAGCATGTAAACAAACTTTTGCTTGCGCTTACAACTGGCTAAGAAAAATATTTTTGAAGTTATGTAGGGAATTTATTTCAGTTTGCTATGCCACCAATCTGATACCGGTAGTCTATGCTAAATACTGGTCTGGTTGCCTAGTAAACCGGCTTGCCAGCCATATGTGTTACCGCTAGCAGCTAGGCTATAGCTCCTAGCCTAGGCTAACGCCCGGTTATGCAGTAGCTTAGGCCCTTTGTACCTTCCATTAAAGATCCTGTGCTAAACTTCTTGTCTGAAGTCCTTTTTGAACAACTCGCTTGAACTATCACTGAAATCTTCGATCCCTCCACGCGCCTTGAAAAACCGAAGCGATGCTATCTCAATAAGTTCGGATACGAATTTTGACTTCACTGTCTCGTCTCCCGGTAATTGATGGCCCAACCAATAATCAAGCAATTTATTTATTTATCGCAGATTTGAAATATAACAGACGTTTCATGGACCAAAAGAACAAATAGAGGCGAGCGTTAGGCGCGAGATAGTGAATATGATGTTAAATTCGGCTTATCTTAACTTCTACAAATGCAAAGAATCATATTACTATTTCTATATCTACTCATTCGTACATAGCAGCATTCAATAAACGTACCGTACTTTCTGCTTTATCAAAGCTGATGTATACTGCAGCATGGCTTTGTAACAATGCTTTCTTCTGCTGTAGAACTCGGGGCCGTTATTTATAATGATCTTGGGGTAATTTCTCCGAATTGGAGAAAGTGGTATCAATGATTTGTTTTCGAGTACCAACCGAAAGTAGTAACAGGAGAAAGCAGCATCCATGACTTGTTTTCCAGTTATAATTCGATCTTGGTCATGATAAATAAACTAGAAGTAATAATTTGATTTCCACTAGAACTGCGGACTCACTAAAATCACTCATAGCATTACCGCCACATAAACACACGAATGCCAATTAGGCGTTTGGATCTATGCCAATTATAAATGGATTGTAAACTGGCCTTATTCGCTTGTTCATAATTTTGGATTTTCTCCTTTCTATGATGTTATTTGTCAGTTCACGTAACGATTACCTAATTATTCCATCTTATCGCTGCTCGACCTGTACGCTAAGTTTTTATTTCAACTTCGGTAAAGCTGTACGAACACTGCAGAACTTGCAACCGTGACAAGTTTGTCCATTTATTTCTCTGCTAGCATGTTTGTTTTCGTTTGCTCCGTCGTAGAGATAAATTTGATTAAACGAATCTCACAAAATATTCCAGTTAACGGCAAATCGTGAGCGATGAAAAGTTTAAGTTTTTCACTCGAAAATTTATTACACACTTACTCATCGGGGGGTGGGGCGCGGTCCCAGCGGCCCCCCCGGATATGCCCCTGGAGATTATAGAAATCGATAGTTGTGAGAACCGTAACAAAAAGTTAATATTTTTTGGCATAACCAATTCTTGTTCCAAAATTAAAAGTACCATGTCATAAATGGGAAGCGAGTGGAAAAACATTAGGGGGGTGGTAGTGCATTGTCGCAACATTTTTCCCAAACTTTTTGAACTCCTAGCAACATTTTATTTTCCCGTTTCCGGTATGTAATTAGAAACTGGACTTGCTCATAATTGAAACAGTGAATAATTTCATAAAATTAGGAAGCTGTAGGACGAGATTATGAAGATGTAAGACGAATTATTTTAGGTGCGCAAAGCCACCTTCTTGTGTGGTCAGTTCATATTTGATATTGATTGACTGTTTCTGTTGAAACAAGAAAAAAAAGAAAAGAGAGCCAGCCCTTACAAGAAGAGAAGATCGATTTTTGCTTGTAGTTTTGCGACTATTAATCTGTACTCTATCACTGTTTTCTATGGAGAAAGTTGTTGAGCAAAAATTGTAGAGCACCTTGCCATAACACTCAATATTGAGTAGAAAAAGAAAGTTTCAAAATTAATCAGGTTTATATTAAAATTGGTGAAATAAAAATTCGAAACAAAATTATCATAGTTCTTTTGACTAAGGTACTTATACAGCTGCTGAAGACTAAGCTGCTTAAGACAAAGCAGCTTGAGACAGCGCTGCGTACGTAAATCAGGCAAAAAACAACAGTGCTCTTCATAGGCTATTTAAACAGCAGTCGAAATGAAAAGGCATCGCATCTCTGATGCTCAATATTGCATTACAATACAGTCTCACATCGGGGAGTAAACTCTCCATGTTAGTATCTCTGTGGCATCATGTTACGAAACAGTGTTTCTTTTACCATTAAAAGATATCACAATGCATGCATCTCATGCAAATATTCCTTTTTCTCTGTTGCGTGACAAAAAACGAAGTACAAAAATGTAGGTTTAAAAATAGTACCGGTAGCCTATCTGTACGCAAAAAAGCAATGATAAAAATAGTAGGCCTACGCTAGACAAAGTAGTACAGGAGTCCAAAAAGTAGCACCGTGCTACCCAAAGTAGTACGTTTGATCAGGCCAACTCAAGTTCACAGCGTAAATCTAACCTAAATTATGAATTAGACTAGGGAAATCAGGATAATTCTTTATAGTTGAGATTGAGAAACCGCATTTTCTAAGTAGCGCGAAATAACGTGTGCGATACCTACTGGTTGAGATTGTCGTGTTTGAGACGACGTTGACATAAAATTTGGCTTGCGGTGATAAGTGTATCATTATTATTCTTTGTATCATCAATAACTTTGCTCTTAGGTTGAAATCATTGCAAACGATCAAGGCAACCGAACTACACCGAGTTACGTTGCATTTACGGACAATGAGAGGTTAATTGGAGATGCTGCCAAGAATCAAGTGGCTATGAATCCAGCCAACACTGTGTTTGGTAAGTTATTATTCTCAAAAGTTCTGAACACGCTGGTCGAATTCAAAATCAGGTTATTACCAAAATGATACACAGCCCACTTGGTATTTTGCGCTTGGGAGAAGGAAACTCCTGCTGACAAAAGCGACTGAAAAAAGTTTCTCGATGACCAGAGGAAACAAATAGCCTACCGGGGTACACAGAGAGCCGACAGAGGGGTAGTCCGCAATTGAGAGTGCAAAGCGTAGCTTCAGCAGAACTTTGCGTTGCGCTTTTTTGAATTATTTTCTGTCTATGCGAAAGTTTTGCTGCGCTCCAAGAAACTATTAGTTTACTCTACGCATTATTACGATGTGTACTGCAAACAAAAAAATTCCACTTAAACTTATTTGCGTTTTGCTTTAAAGTGTTTTTAACTTTAAAAAGAGCAAATTTTGCAGTAGCCTATCTATGTTATTCCTTGTTGATTTCAAATAAAAATGTCATTTTTAAACCGATTTGTAATTAGAGAAATGAAAAGAGGCCAACTGATAATTGAGTCGCTTCCGTTTTTTCATTGGCGAGCATGAATTTAGTGACCTCAAGAAGCAGTAATGGCGTTCCGAGTTTGGCCTCGCTTTATTTCGTGTTTTGAATTAGGTCACAGATTATAAAGCGATCGGACAATTCCAATAACCTGTTTAAATTGAGCGTTTTAAAGTCGTGCTGCGTTTTAATTGTTCAAAAAATCTGCTTGCGGAAGTTGCGCTGCACTTCTAAATACTACCAACAAATTGCGCAGCGCTGTCACTACATCTATGCGATAAAAACGATCTTGAGTTCGGAGAAAGGGAAACCTCGAACTCTTTTTTCTACAATGCCACTGACTGCGGAGGCTATTATTGTGTAATATAAAAGTGTGAAAATTTACAACAAAAATGAAACAAGTTTTCGAAGCGTTATTTTCTTTGAATGGTCTTTACTTTGATAGTAGCGATACCTAATTGAGCACTACCTTGTGTGCCACATTAGAATCTTGGATGTGAAGTGAAATAATTTTTTTGCCAACAGCGAGATGTAAGGAGAGGATTTGGGGGAAAAATAACTCAATATTTGAGAATTTTTTGGTGATCATATAGTTCTGGCTGTTAGTGTTCTAATGTCCTTTTGAAAATTTGTTACAGAATTTTCCCCTCAACATTGTCAAATTATGCCTGGGATCTACAGTATGTCAAAACCCTCAGGTTTGTAGAACTGCGAAGGGGAAAACTCCATTTGTTTTAATCCTTAAAACTGTGCATCGATTTCGAAGTGGCGGTCTGGCAAATGTTTTTATATTGACCACTGCAATTTTCCTTCTCCATGCTTTTTCACTTTTTTTTTGGTTGATATTTGATTTCACCAAACACGTTGGCTACCGTTTTTTTAATTAGTAAGGCTTTACTTTTATAAATAGAAGGCCTTGTAAGACTATGCTTAAGACTTCACTTTCCATGGGGAGGTCGTTGAAGCCATGTTTGTTTGAAAGCGAGGGTTAAGACCTTTATTTTTGTGAAGATCAAGTTTTTTTAAGGGTTTTTTTGTCGTAAAGAGCTCCAAAATAAGATGAAGACCTTTTTTAAAGATGAAGTTTTGGAAGTCAGCATTTTGCCCATTTTTTAATTGCTGGAGGGGCAAAAAAGTCTGGAGTGACCTTCAATTCCCACCCCTGGCTATTTACGCCTAAGTTTGTCTAAGTTATGGATCCAACAAATTCAAATAACAAAGTTTCCTCAAGATTCGTCGCTTACTATTTTTTTGTTATGTGCTGTCTTTGGGAGTTATCATTTTCTCTGTGCACGTTGCGTTTGCTGAAGAATCTTTTTCTTCTAGGATTCGATCTAAAGCTAAAAAAATATGGCTTAATAATGTTAGAAAACTCCGCGAGTTAAACGCATATTTCATAATCTGCATGACCGGCTTCGAAATAAATTGAGAGATTTTGTTTGCGATTCAATCACACTTGTCAGCAAGAAAGGCACCAGGCCTTCCGTTGCAAAGCAAATAGCCGTTGATGGGGCGCCATGTATGGTTGGCAGTATTAAAGGTTTTGTATCACTCGTAAAAAAAGAAAATCCTAATGTTGTACAAACCCACTGCTTCCTCTATAGGGAAGTACTTGTTTCAAAAACACCACCTGATGACTTAAGTCAAGTTTTAAAACAAGTTGTTCAAATGGTTAATTTCATCAAAATGAGGCCGAAGAAGTCTCGTTTTTTTAAGAAAATTTGTGTTGATATGGACTCTCGGCACAAACGTTTGATTCTGCACACTTGAAGCGAGGTGGCTCTCAAGAGGAAAGGTGCTATGGCGTGTATATGAACTGCACAAGGAACTTCATGCATTTTTCAAAACAGAAGGACATGAACACTTCTGTGAATATCTTGAATGTGAATTCTGGCTTTCAAGGCTAGAATATTTGGCAGAAATATTTGCACATCTCAATGGCCTCAACACAAGCATGCAATGCAGAGAAGAAAACATTCTCACTTCATCAGATAAGCTGATGGCATTTACAAAGAAAGATGCAATTTGGAAAAACTGAGCTAAAGATGGTAACCTTGAGATGTTCCCTTTAGTACGACAAAGCTGCATAAAGAAAATTAGCCCCATTGTATTTCAACACTTAACAACTCTGGAAGAAAAAATTAACTTTTATTTCCAATCACTGAAGACCGATGAGTATGACTGGGTTCGCAATCCTTTTATGGAGAATTCATCTAGCACTGGTCTTTTATTATGTGAAGAAGAGGAGTTGGCATGTGTTTCCAGTGATCGTGGACTTAAAATCAAACATGCTGGGGTACCAATAGATACGTTTTGGATTGCTGTCAAAGAAGAATACCCTTCATTAGCTAAAGAGGCTTTGACCATTCTGATGCAGTTTTCGATATCATATCTATGTAAGCTCGGATTTTCAACATTCCACAATATGAAGTCCAAAAAACGAGAGCGGCTTTGTTGCATTGAAGAAGAAGTGAGGGTTTGTCTCTCTGAAATACGTCCTGACAATGAAATGGTTGCTAAGAAACATCAAGCACAAGTTTCTCACTGACAGAATTGTTGCAATCTTGTCATAAAGACGCAAGTACAGTGAATTTCCTGGAAACAAGCTAAATTACGGTTATTGCCTTAATTTTTCGTTGTGATATGTAAAAAACGGTCAATTTGAATAAATTTTGTATTCAAAATATTTGAGGTGTGCCATATAATTTTCGTTTTTTTCTAAAATGCGCCACGACAGAAAAAAGGTTGGGAACCACTGCTGTAAATATTTGTATATAGATCCTGATGAGGGCGATATGTAGCGCCGAAAACGTTTGAATTTGCTAAATATATTATATCATTATGTTCAACGGTGTATTGCTAGTAGCAATAATAACAACTTGGATACTAAAAGTCACCTCTCTACCGAAATTGTATTATCCTAAAGAATTGTCTTTTTGCGGCCTGTCAAGGTTTCACATTTGTGAAATGCGGCCCAAATTGTAAAAACTTTTTGCACCCTTACTCTAAATTCCCTCACTCCATTACATGCCACTATTATTGTTGCTGCTGCTTTTAGAAATATGCACAGCGTTGTGTTCATTATTTCTGACTTGTTTTGACTGTTCTGTGCTGTTTAGTGTCGTATGCCACCAAATATGTGTGGTGCGGTACCCATCACTAAGGTACTTTGCGGCACCTATTCCTATTTGATAGCAGTATCTATGCATACTTTGTGGCAGTAGATTAAACCGGAGCCAAATAAAAGCTACTTTGTATTTCACCGTTGGCCAAATTGGTTTTTCGGGAAAGGTGAGTAAAAATACATAACGTATTCTTTTCTTCATAGACGCAAAGCGATTGATTGGACGACGTTTTGATGATTCATCAGTTCAAAGTGATATGAAGCACTGGTCATTTGATGTTATAAACGACCAATCTAAGCCCAAGATATTGGTGGAATACAAGGTACCTGATATTTTTGGGATGTTTTCTGTACAATCATTACTATCAGCCAGCAAGCTTTTCTGCAGTGCAGCGAAAGCAACGTAGTTAGAAACCAGTGGCATACGGAGTGGGTTCCTATGCCTGCATCCCGCTCAGCAAAACGTTGAATGTCATTTTCAGTCAGTATGCTTGCAACGGTAACAAACAAATCATCTGTTTTACAGAAGTGGTGGAATTCATTTGGCGAAAATATAGCTTTGAAAATATTCATCTCCACAAAAGGGGGCTTACCTCGATTTTACATGAAAACTGCCACCAGGCAATGCTTGGAAGCTTCATTGAGCCTGGAAACAACACGGGTTAGGAACTTCAACTCACCCATAAAGTTTTTAAAAAGTCATTTTGTGCCCTCCCTCAAAAAATTTCTGCGTACGCCCCTGTCAGGAAGCACTTTAATGATTTTTTGGAACACCGCTAGCAATAACGACATTGAAAGAATGTTTTGGAGCTCGACAGGAAATCAATACTTTAAAATCACTTTAGGTCTTTTTTGATAAAGATTTTAGCTATGAACATTATGTAAGCATTCACTGATTGGATCTAGCATAAGCTCAATCAAAAATTAACGCTCTTGTTTGAAAAAAATCGAGATGCAGAATCTTCAACGTTGCTCTCCACGTATTTCTCGTTACACGTATTTCTTTGGTTGAGGTTTCTCAGGCTTTCCTGTTACACATCATTCTTTGAAGGGTTTGCGTACTACGCGTGTAAGTGCTTTAGTTCTTGCTTCCTTAAAGCATGCTTCTGTATTCCTAATAACCAAATACAACCGGTTTCCAGGTTACAACTTTAAGGGGATGATATTGCTTTAATTTTGCAGGGTGAAACCAAAACATTTTTCCCCGAGGAAATTAGTTCCATGGTTTTGGTCCGAATGAAAGAAACTGCTGAAGCATATCTGGGTAAAACAGTCACTGATGCCGTTATCACTGTGCCTGCCTATTTCAACGACTCTCAGCGTCAAGCCACCAAAGACGCTGGTACCATTTCTGGTTTAAACGTTCTTCGCATTATTAACGAGCCCACTGCTGCAGCTATTGCTTATGGCTTGGACAAAAAGATCGGACAAGAACGCCATGTTCTTATTTTTGATCTTGGCGGCGGTACTTTTGATGTGAGCGTGCTTTCAATTGATGATGGCATTTTTGAAGTGAAATCCACTGCTGGAAACACTCATCTGGGAGGTAGGATATGTTGGCGAAGTAGCTTAGGGCCAGACGGTGCCGGAACGCGGGAGACAAACGCAAGCGTATAATTTCTGGGTTTTTGTGCATGTGAAAAAGGCACTATGGCTGCTTTCGCACATAGCGGTATTCCCAACCAGGGTTGAAACTTTCTGTCAGTGCTAACGTATTATCGTGCCTCAAAACGAGAAAGAACTACAAGTTATTTCGAGGAGATATTGAGAGGAGGTTTCGCTACGTGGTGCTGAGCGCGAACAGCCGAGTTACGAAACTCCTACGACAATGCGAACACCGTGTGGTTTCAAAACTGAAATTCAATCTCAAAACATTTTTTTTGATCATTGATTGACTAGGGGTATACCTACAATCGGCAAATGGGCCAATGAGTGAATGGGGCAATGGGCTTGTGGGACAATGAGCCTAAGGAACATGGACGTAGGGAGCAATAAGCGCATGGGGCAATAAAGATGGGCTTGGCCATTGGGCGATGCAGATAGCACCATATGCTTGTTGCCTGAGGCTAGGCCCAATGTTTCCATACTTTGTTTCTCATTGTTTCCATGCGCCTATTGCCTCTCATACATCTGTTGCCCCATACGCCCATCGACCCATATACTCATTGCCCCATATGCCTCTTTCTCCAGTGGTTCATTTCTTCTCATATGTCCGTTAGCCTCTACGCCCATTTTCCCACATGCCCATTGTTCCATATGCCCATTTTTTCCACACGCCCCTTTCCTCAAATGCCATTGCCCCATATACTCATTGTTCCATATGCCCGTTGCCTCATACGCCCATTTTCCCATATGTTCATTGGCCCATAATCTATTGCCCAATACGCCCATTTTCCTATGTTCAATTTTCCCCGTACTCCCATTGTCCCATTAACTCAATTGCCCCTATGCTCATTGGCCCATATGCCCATTATTATATACGCCTACTTTCGCATCTGCTCTTTGTTCCGTATGACTATGTCTCCCCATACGTCCATTACCCCATAAACTCCTTTCCCCATTTATCCATTGCCCCATCTACACATTGTCGCCGATTTGCATCTTGGACTAATTGCCACGTACTAAAACCTTTCTTTGCAAGTAGCTCTTTGGTTTGGAAACCTCCAACTTTGGAGGATTCGAAACTTGGAATTCGAAACGAGGTTTTTGCAACTTGGTAGCGTTCGCTCGTTGCATAAGTTTTGTTCTACGATGTGAAAACTGGTCACTGTGAACGCACATTGTTGTTATGTTTTTATAAAGTTTTCGGGACGAATTCTCCTACCTGACTCAAAATATGTGTTCGAACACAGCCTATAGCGGGAAGTTATCACTGCGTAGTTGCAGTATGTAATAAAAGTGTGCCGTGTAAGCAGTAGGCTATTGCTGCCAACGCCAGTTTGAGAGAACTCGTATTTGCAGCAACTAAGCAAAGTTTTGCATCGTTAAATATTTCACGTCGTGATTGACTTGAATTAAACGTGCCCTTTGAAGCTTTTTGGACGATGCGTTGTTTATTTGTACTTAATAAGACATATTTTTCTTGCACATCAAATGACACAAAAGAGATATATATACGGGCATAGTATGGAAGAATAGCCGCAAGTTTGTTGTTGTGCCCTTGGAAAAGACACTTCTCGGCATTCTTACATCTTTACTTGGCATACAGATGGTGAGATCGAACAGTCCTGCACCAATCAACAGCCGCCTCAACGTGGTGGTGCGGTCCCCGGCCCCGTTTGGGTTGGGTCGAAATGGCTGTTGGCCTTCCCGAGGGTCCCAGGTACCCCGGGCACTCCCCTTCATTTTTTCACTATACTGCCCCTGAACGACCGCAGAAGGGCAGCACACAGCATCTTTAAAATCGGTCGCTTGTTTTCTCTTTTTCTCTTTCATTTCTCCTGCCCCTCTCTTGCCCTTCTCTGTCTCCTCATTCTCCTCCTTCCCTTGATGAGCGGTAACGTTCATCTCAACCCTGGTTCCATCTTTCCCTGCTCTGTGTGCGCTGGAAATGTGACCTGGCGGGGCAAGTCAGTGCAATGCTGCGCCTGCTCCAAATGGGTCCATCTAAGGTGCTCACAACTTTCTTTATCCCAATTCAGAGCTCTTGGCAGCTCTCACTCTTGGAGCTGTTCTCCCTGCCGAATCACTGTGACTCCCTCCTCGGACTCCTCCGACATGTATACCTCCACTGTGCAATCTAGCCCTGCGTCTGCTAATGCTCTCTCGCCCCACCCTCGTCTCCAAACCTTTTATTCCCCATCTGCTTATTACATATCTTCTCCCTCTGCCCTCTTACCACCACTGTCCCTTGCTCACGGCTTTTCTCCTGCGCCTCCTGCCTCCACTCCCCCCTGACTCTCTCAGGGTTCTTCAATGGAATGCTCGAGGTCTTCGATCCAGGAGCACTGAACTACTCCACTTTCTTTCGTCCCATCCTGTCGACCTTATCTGCATTCAGGAATCCAATCTTAACTCCTCTTCCTCTTTCCAGATTCTTGGGTTCTCTGCTCTGTGCTCTGATCGCACCTACTCCCGGCCTGGCATTCTCTCCTCAGATACTACGCACGCTAGCGGCGGCATTGTCATTTTCGTCTGGCAGGGCCTATTTTTTTCTGAGCTTTCTACCTCCTCTCTTTCATCGCTTGATCCCTACTCTGATTATGTAGGGATCAACATCTCTCTTAACAACTCATCTTCGGTGTCTTTTCTTAATGTGTACGCCCCCCTATTCGCTCCTCCCCAACGGATGGCAAAACCGATTCCTTTTCTCCCTCCATTCTTTTTTCCTCCAGAAATCTCTTTATTCTGGGGGACTTCAATTGCCATCACCCCCTTTGAGACTCAAGAGGTACCTCCGACCCCGCGGGGAAGACGTATTCGACTGGGTCATCTCCTCTGACCTCCTCCCAGTCAATGACCCTGACACACCCACCCTTCTCCATCGGTCCTCTGGCAGTCGCTTCTCTCCTGACATCTCCTTTGCTCCCTCTTCTCTTGCCCTTTCCTGCTCCTGGGAGGTGCTACAGGACCTTGGTTCTGACCATCTACCAATTCTTTGATCCGTCCCTCTCTCTCCAACAAGCGTCCCCCTTCCTTCAATTTTCGGAAAGCTCGCTGGGATGGGTTTGCCTCCTACATTGACTCTCACTGTCCTTCAGCAGAAGAATACTCGTCTCTTTCTCTTTCCTCTGCCGCTGCTCTCTTTACCTCTCTGACTTTGAATGCGGCCAAATCTTCCATTACTTTCGGTCGCATCAAACGCCATCCTAAAGCCTGGTGGTCTGCTGAGGTGGAAGAAGCGGTTAGTCAAAGACGCAAGGCTTTCGCTGTCGCTCACAGAAGTGATGAAGATCGCCATGCTTACTTCACCGCTTTTTGACGCGCCTTGTCGGACATCGCCAAGGCCAAGACTGAGGCATGGCAGACGACTTGCTCTTCTCTCTCACCTAGGTCTAACCCTAAATCTGTACACTCTCTCCTTCGCTATATCGCTGGCTCTCCTTCATTGTCTTCCTCCTCTCCTAACTTTCCCAACTGTTCTTCTCCTAGGGAATCGGCTTCGGTCTATGCCGCCTACCTGAGATTTCACTTTTCCGTTTCTCAGCCAAAGGCTCTGCGTAGCAGAGCCAGAGGCTACCTCTCTGAGCTCCGCCGAGCCACGTGCTCGGAGAAGTCTCACTCGTCCTTTTGCTCTCCTTTCTCACTTGCTGAATTTCTTGCGGCTGCCTCCAACGTCTCCTCGTCCTCCGCCACTGGCCCAGACAAAGTTGCCTATCCCATGCTAAATCACCTTCCTCGCTCTGGCATGGATTTTCTTCTTCACATCTTCAATCTCTACTGGACTTTTCATTCCTTTCCTTCCATCTGGAAGACATATTCCATTATCCCCATACACAAAATGGGAAAGCCTCTCGACTGTCCTGGTTCCTTCTGGCCTATCTCTCTCACCTCCTGCGTCTCAAAGCTGTTTGAACGCATCATTCTATCCCGTCTACTCTTCTTTCTGGAATCTAATTCCATTCTCTCACCCCACCAGGCCGGTTTCCGCCCAGGACGGTCTACACTTGATCAAATTCTGTACCTTTCTCAGTCCATTTCGGATGGGTTTAACAAACCCAGGCCGGGCTCTCGGACGATCCTGTCTACTATCGATTTCTCCAAAGCTTTTGACCCTGTCTGGCATCCTGCCCTTTTCCACAAACTGATTTCAGCTGGCCTCCTTCCTTGCTTTGCTCGTTGGACTCAATCTTTTCTTTCTGATAGGCGCGCTTGTGTGGTTTATCAAAATCACAAAAATCGTTCCTTGCGAGTCCGTCGAGGTGTTCCGCAAGGATCCGTGCTTGGCCCTGTACTTTTCTCTCTCTTCATTAATGATCTTCCGGCCTCTCTGCCTTCTTCCGTCAGCTGTTCTCTTTATGCTGACGATCTGGCCATTTAGTCCTCCTCCCCCTCGATTCCCACTGCGGTGGAGGCCACACAAGGAGCTCTGTATCGATTGGAGCGCTGGTCTGAGCACTGGTGTCTTTCTCTCAATCCGAGCAAATGTGAGGCCTCCTTTTTCTCAGTGGATCCCCACCAGGCTAACCTCCAGCCCAACCTCGTCCTACTCGGCACCCGCCTCCGTTTCAATCTCACTCCAACTTTTCTTGGGGTCACCTTCGACCGCCCTCTTTTCTTTTCTAAACATGTATCTTCGCTGAAGGCCAAGTTCTTTCCACGTCACAAGGCCCTACGCTGTATCTCTGCTTCATCATTGGGGCCCCTCTAAGGAGTCCCTCTCTCTTCTGTATCAATCTTTTCTTCGGTCTCTTCTCACATACGCTTCACCCGGATGGTTTCCTTTTCTACCAATTTCACCAAGCGCTACCAATTTCACTAAATTGGAACGCCTCCACCGAGCGGCCAGTCGCGCCATCACCGGCTGCCTCTCGTCGTTCCCTATCCCTCTGCTTCTCCCCGAGGCTTCTTTACCTCCCCTACGAGTCACCCTGACTCATTTCACTCTTTTATCTTATGAGCGGGCTCTTCGTCTCCCAACCTCCTTTTCTATTTCAGGTTTGGCTAGACTTGTAGTGAAACCAAGACATTGCAGATCGTCCTGGAGAGCTTTTGCGTCCACTGACCCGCTCATGCTTCCTTCTACTTGTTGTAGGGAGGCTCTTCTTGCTTGCCCTCCTTGTCCTCCTTGGAATCTGCCTTCGTTTATGGTGGAGTCCACCCTTTCCACTCCATGCTCTCGCTCTGATCCCCCTCATTCTCGTCAAGGTGCGGCTCTCGCCCACCTTGAGTCTCTCCCCCTCATGATCTGGTGCTTTGGACAGACGGCTCTGTTCGTTTTCCTTTTGGCAAGGACGGCTCCGGCGTTCTTGCCATCTGCTCTCTCTGTGGCACTGAGGCCACTCTTTCCTTTTCGGCAGGCCCAGTATGCTCAAGTTTTACCGCTGAAGCCTGCGCCATTGTGCACGCTCTGTGCTGGTCTCGGCAGCATCAACAAGTCTGCCATTTCTCTTCTCTTCTCCTATTATCTGACTCTCGTTCTGTCCTCGTCACCCTGTTCTCTCCTCCATCTTTCCTCTTATCCCAAACTTTGTGGCAGATCTGGCAGGAACTGTCTTCTTTTTCCTTCTGTTCTATCAGACTACAATGGGTCCCCGGACACTCATTTCTCCCGGGTAACGACGCGGCTGATGAGCTAGCCGGACGGGGAGCGCTGCTTGCGCCCTCCGCAATCCCTTGTAGTCTCTCTTCTCTAATCTCTCGTATCCACTCTCGTCTTATCTCGGACTGGAGGCGTACTGTCTCATCTAAATTCTTTGACGCTCAGGTTCCCTCAATTTCCTCCGAGGAACTTATGCTCCCTCGTCATGCTCGCTGTGTCCTCTCTCGTCTTCGGTGCAACGGACACAGCCTTCTTTTAGGTTTTTATCTCTCTAGGATTGGCCGAGCTGAGAATCCTTCCTGCAGCGCCTGTGGACACTTGTCCCAAGACACTTCTCATCTCATGCTGCACTGTCCAGCTACGGACTGTTTGCGCCGCTCACTCTTTGGCGACTCTCTGTCCCTTTACGACCTCTGGTCCAGACCCTGGGGAGTTGCCGGCTTCTGGGGCTCCATGGACTTCCTCCATGCCCCCATCCCTCTGAAGGGGTCGGGTAAACAACAACAACAGTCTATCGATCAAGTGGAATTAGCTTGACTAAAGTTTCGCAAACAAAAAAAGCATGAACTCATGTGCATGGATGAGTAAATGTGATATGTTAATGCTGTTTTCGTTTCAGGCGAAGATTTTGACAATCGCATGGTGAACCATTTCGTGCAAGAATTTAAGCGAAAGCACAAGAAGGACTTGACTTCGAACAAGCGAGCTTTGCGTCGATTGCGTACAGCTTGCGAGCGAGCGAAGCGAACTCTGTCATCATCAGCGCAAGCCAGCGTCGAAATCGATTCGTTGTTTGAGGGAATCGACTTCTATACTGCTATAACTCGAGCTCGATTTGAAGAACTGAATGCTGATTTGTTTCGCGGAACGTTAGAACCAGTCGAAAAAGCTTTGCGTGATGCCAAAATGGGAAAAGATCAGGTAGCTTACTTGCGAGAAGAGTTTAGCCACATTTTTTTATTTTTGTCATCATGTGTTGTTCATCATATTTTCTCCAGATCTTCAGATTAGCAACAGAGTCACTAGGTCTAAAACAAGCTGTCTGTCCGCTTCTTTAAGATTTTCTGTTGTGCGTAAATTGCTCGTTGTTATTGCTTCTAATCAATGTATTGGACTTGGTGACATTTTTTGTCAAGTCCGAGTTCCACTTCCGACTTCATTTTACTAATCCAAGTCTAACACAAAGTTTTACTAAAGGCAATGATTATTGTGATAAAAACAAATTATCGAACGACGCCGTTGGAATATTGAGATCCCCCACTACGGCGTCCCGGCTTACACTTTTAGACTCATCTGATTAAAGAATTGACCAACTGTAAATAATCATATTAGTCCTCAGCTTGTTATCTGGTGTACAAGAATTACCATGTCATACTACATATAAAACTTAAACTTGTTTGTAAAAACCGCTCATCCAAGTCCGGGATCATTAAGTCCTAGTTTAGTGCAATGCTACCAATAAATTGACGCTTGATAGCATACGTTAAGGAAAGATATCATCTTAAAGTGCCTTTTCTGAAGTCGCCTCACTGCGGTTGATTCACCCCACCTTTTCCTTGAGATAGAGGTACGGCGCTGAAAGCAATCGAGGGTCACGCCGTCGACCTAATTGCAGTAGGCTGGGGGAAAAGTGGCAGTCCGTTTTGAAGCAATCATAAATGCAAATTACTGAGTGGTAGCGCCAGAGTCGCCTCTTACGACATGGTGGGTGAGCAGCTTTACGATTCTAACGCGATGAAGCACGGGAGCCTCAATGGCCTCAATGGTCGGTGGCTGTGAGAATTGAACAACTGTTTGATCATGGTCGCGATATCAAAACAATATTTGCACCAATCAACTGCCGCCTCAACGCGGTTGTGCGGTCCCCGACCCCGTCTGGATTAGGTCGAAATGGCTGTTGGCCTTTCCGATGGTCCCAGTTACCCCGGGCACTCCCTTCACACAAGCCATTTTTATGCCGTGATGCTCCCTGAGCGACCGCAGAAGGGCAACAGGCAGCCTCTTTGAAATCAATCGATTGTTTTCTCTCTTCTCCTGCCTCTTTCTTGCCCGTCTTCTCATTTTTCTTCTCCTGATGAGCGGCAACGTTCATCCTTACCCTGGCCCCGTCTTTCCCTGTTCAGTGTGCGCTAGAAATGTGACCTGGAAGGATAGGTCGGTGCAATGCTGCATTTGCTCCAAATGGGTCCATTTCAGGTGATCACTACTCTCCTTTTCTAGATTAAAAAAACCACTTCTGGAGCTGTCCTCCCTGCTTCACCTGGAGGTCCCTGACCTTTCAACATTGTGCCGTTCTGTTTGTACTCTTCCAACTTGTATATATCTACTGTTCAACCTAACCCTTGTGGCCCTTTCTCTGCTAATCCAACGCTCCTACCTCACCCTCGCTTTCAAACCTCTTATCTCCTTTCCGCCCACTTCGTATCTTCTCTCTCTGCACCCTTCCCACCCTGTCATGTTTCTGGATATTTTCCTATCCTCCTGCTTCCGCTTCCCCTCCTGACTCGTTCAGGCTTCTTCAATGGAATGCTGGAGATTTTGAGCCTGAAGTACTGAACTACTGCACTGTATCTCGTCTCATCCTGTTGACCTTATCTGTATTTAGGAATCCAACCTTAACTCACCTCCCTTTTTTCGGATCTTTAGATTTTTTTGTTCTGAGTTCTGATCGCACCCTCTCCCGGTCTGGCATTCTTTCTATTGATGATCCATATGCTAGCGGCGGCGTCATCATTTTCGTAAGGCAGAGCTTATTCTTCTCTGAACTTTCTACCTCCTCTCTCTCTTTGTTTGACCCCTACTCTGATCATGTAAGGGTCAACATCTCACTAAAAAACTCCTTCGCGCTTTCTTTTCTTAATGTTTATGCTACTTCTATTTCTTCTTTTTCGACGGATAGCAGAACCGACTCCTTTTCCTCCTCCATTCTTCCCTCTTCTAGGAATCTCTTCATTCTGGAAATTCAACCGCCATCATCCATCTGGGACTGGAAAGGAACCAATGACCCCCCGTGAGGAAAAGGTATTCGATTGGGTCATTTCCTCTGACCTTTTTCCTCTCAATGACCCTGACACGCCTATTAATCATCGCCCCTCTGGCGGTCGTTCCTCTCCTGACATCTTTGCTCCCTCCTATCTTGCCCTCCCGTGCTCCTGGGAGGTGTTTCAGGACTTGGACTCTGGTCGCCTACCAATTCTACTATCTGACCCTTTTTCTCCGGTCTTTTGCCTCAACAAACGTCCTCCTTCTTTCAACTTACAGAAATCTCGTGGGGATGACTTTGCTTTTTACTTCGACTCTTACTCTCCATTTACAGAAGAATACTCCTATCTTTCTTTTTCCTCTGCTACTTCTCTCTTCTCTGCTGTAAATGCGGCCACATTTTCCATTCACTTCGGCCGCGTCAAACCCAATCTCAAGCCTGACGGTCTGCTGAAGTGGAAGAAGCGGTTAATGAAAGACGTAAGGCTTTGTCTGCTGCTCATAGAAGGGATGAAGATCGTCAGGCTTACATCTCCGCTTCCCGACGGGCCTCGCCTATCATCGCCAAAGTCGAGGCTGAGGCATGGCAGAGGCGACTTTCTCTTTTCTCTATTAAATCCAATAAATCTGTCTATTCTCTCCTTCGTCATGTCCCTGGCCCTTCCTCCTCTCCTAACTTCCCTAACTGTTCCTCTCCCAGGGAATCGGCTTCGGTCTTTGCCGCAACTTGAGATCCCACTTTTCTGTCTCCCAGCTAAAGGCTTTGGACAGCAGAGCCAGAGGCTACTTGTCTTAGCTCCGTCGAGCCACGTGCCCTGAGGAGTCTCATTCGTCTTTCTGCTCCCCTCTTTTTTCCCGCTGAATTTCTTGCGGCTGCCACAAACCTCTCCTCGTCCATCGCCACTGGCCCACATAAAGTTGCCTATCCCATGCTAAAGCATCTTCCTCCCTATGGCATGGATTTTCTTCTTCACATTTTCAAGCTTTTCTAGTCTTTACATTCTTTTCCTTCCATCTGGAAGACATCTATTATCCCCATTCATAAGATGGGAAAACCTCTCGACTGTCCTGCTTACTTCCGGCTCATCTCTCTCACCTCCTGCACCTCAAGCATTTTTGAACGCATCATTCTATTGCGTCTACTCTTCTTTCTGGAATCTAATTCCATTCTCTCTCCCCGCTAGGCCGGTTTCCACCCTGCACAGTCTACTCTAGATCAAATTCTTTGTCTTTCTCAATTGTTTTCGGATGGGTTGAACGAACCCAAGATTGGCTCTCGGACGATTGTTGCTACTATTAATTTCTCCAAAGCTTTTGACTCTGTTTAGCACCCCACCTTTTTCCACAAACTTGTTTTGGGTGGCCTCCCTCTTTGCTTTGCTCGTTGGACTCAATCTTTCCTTTCTGATAGGCGCGCTTGCGTGGTTTATTAAAATTACAAAAGTCGTCCCTTTCGAGTCCGTCTAGGTGTTCCGCAAGGATCCGTTCTTTGCTCTGTACTGTTCTCTCTCTTCATCAATGATCTCCTGCTTCCCTGCCTTCTTCCGTCAGCTGTTTTCTTTATGCTGACAACCTGGCCATTTAGTCCTCCCCAATCTCGGTTCCTGCTGCTGTGGAGGTTGCTCCAGGAGCTCTGATTCGACTGGAGCGCTGGTCTGAGTACTGATGCCTTCTTCTTAATCCGAGCAAATGTGAGGCCTCTTCAGTGGATCGTCACCAAGCTAACCTCCAGCCCCACCAACCATTATCTAACCTTCCCCTCCGCTTCATTTCCACTTTAACTTTCCTTGGGGTCACCTTCGACTGCACTTTTCGTCGGCCCCTTCTCACTTACGCTTCACCCGGATGGTTTTGTTTTCTAAGTGTTACCAATATCACCAACTTGAAACGTCTTCACCGAGCGACTAGGCGCGCAATTACCGGCTGCCTCTCGTCTTTCCGTATTCCACTTCTTCTTTCTGCAGCGTCTCTACCTCCCCTACATGTCACCCTGACTCATTTTGCTCTGTCATCTTATAAGCGAGCTCTTCGTCTCCAACCTTTTCAATTTGAGGTTTGGCCAGATTTGGAATGAAACCAAGACGCTCCAGGTCCTCCTGAAGAGCTTTTGCGTACTCACTCGCTCATGTTTCTGCCACTTCTCCTGGGAAGATTCTCTTTGCTTGCTCTCTCTCCCCTCCTTGGAATTTTCCTTCCTTCATTGTGGAGTCCACCCATTCCGCCCCGTGCTCACGCTCAGACTTTCTGGACTATCAGCCTATAATGGGTTTCCGTACACTCGTTTCTCCTGTGGAGCGACGCGGCTGATGAGCTGGCCAGGCGGGAAGGGCTACTCGTGCCCTCTGCAATCCCTTGTAGTCTCTCTTTTACCTCTCGTATCTAATCTAGTCTTTTTTTGAACTGGAGGCGTACTATCTTGTCTAGATGTTTTGACATGCAAGTTTCCTCGGTGGAAATCCTAGAACTTGTGCTCCTTCGTCCTGCTCGCTGTGCCCTCTCTCGTCTTCTCTGCAACGTACACAGCCTTCTGTTAAGCTCTTACTTATATTGCTAGAATTGGAAAAATCGAGAATTCTTCATGCAGCACCTGCAGACATCCGTCTCAGGACACCTCATTTTCTTCTGCACTGTCCAGCTACGAACTCTTTGCACCGCTCGCTCTTTGGCGACTCTCCGTCTCTCTACGACCTTTGGTCCAGACCCTGGGGAGTTGCCCAGCTGCTGGGGCTCCATAACAGCGACATACTACAACAATCTCAACTATATTACGTTTTTCAACAAAATTTTAAGAAATGTTTTGTTTAAACTATTGATTTTCAAAGTCGTTTTCACTGAAACATAAGATTTCACGAGATCAAATTAGGCTGATTTCTGGAATCTGCCTAATGCAAAATCATTAAAATGAACAGTTAATTTCTGCTAACATTTTAGTACCGTCCCGAATTTTAAAAATTCTAAT
The DNA here is from genome assembly GCA_963675345.1 of Trididemnum clinides. Lineage (NCBI taxonomy): Eukaryota > Metazoa > Chordata > Ascidiacea > Aplousobranchia > Didemnidae > Trididemnum > Trididemnum clinides. The sequence goes on from OY776297.1 coordinate 2,467,998, forward strand.
AATAATGTTTATTTTGTTCCATTTACTAAACTGAAATAATGACAGTTTACATAAATTGGCTGCATGACTTCTTTGAGGTATAAGGATTTCTTTGGTAGATTATATAATTTTACTGTGTTTCATGAGTAAATTAGTTAGGAGAAACAGTGGTATAAACTATTCACTGGTATGCAATGTAACGGTTTTGGTGAAGTATACCAATGTGGCAGTGATGCTTTTCGAGCCAGGGGGCTTGGCAATAAAGGTGTGGACAGTAGTGGTTGCTACTCTTAAGGTACTAGTACTCTCCTACGTGTCTCAAGCATGAAAATGTAAGGAGCAATCAAACTGCTCTGTTCCACTTGCACTTATAGGCATGTTAAACCGTAATGTTGCTTTAATATTACTATATTGCTAAACATGATTAATTTGGTTTTCTGTAGACTAAATTACCCAAGTCTACATCAACCAAAAACTTGGAAGAGAATACTTTTTCCTCTGCCAACGTTGATTCTACGACTTAGTCTGAACAAGGCCAGTAATTGCTAAGGATTAATCTGTTTTACAAAAAAAATGAAAGGGAAGCATTGATTTCTGTCTGCGGTTGCAGTACACTACATCTTCTGAAAAGAGGTACTATGTGGCAATTTAGATGGGGCCTGGAGTGGCCACTTCGCATAAAACCCATTTCTAAAATGTAGCATAAGGGTGTGCTAGCCACACTAGAATAGATATCTAGTTGTATTTTACCAATTTGTGGGACGTTCCGTTACTTCACGGATAATTTCTTTCAGATCAATGAAGTTGTGTTGGTTGGTGGATCAACTAGAATCCCAAGAATTCAAAAATTGCTTCAAGATTTTTTTAATGGCAAAGAGTTGAACAAATCTATCAATCCGGATGAAGCTGTTGCCTATGGTGCTGCTGTGCAGGTAGCGAGCTATGAGTGAAAAAAGAACAGGAATGCTTTAGCTTGCAAACCCTAATTATTATATTACCGGTACGATGAAGTTACCTTTGCTCACATGGCTTGTACGTTATTATGCCCTTAAAAATTTTATTTTGTGGCAATTGTTTCGGCTTGATTCCGGTGCTCGTGTGAGAAATGGTTTGAGCTGGAAATACAAGCAGCTTCAAAGCCTGTCTGAACGTAGCGTTCTTCCATACTGCGTAAAATTTTTTCATATGCTTGAGTATGTATTAAATTCATTCAACTGTTTATGCAGGCTGCTATCTTAAGTGGCGATAAACACGAGGCGGTGCAAGATCTTCTTCTTTTGGATGTTGCTCCTCTTTCACTTGGACTTGAAACTGCAGGTGGAGTTATGACTGCTCTCATTAAACGAAACACCACTGTACCAACCAAACAGTCTCAGGTTTTCACAACTTATGCGGACAATCAGCCTGGTGTATTGATTCAGGTAAAGATCTGATAGCTTGTAGGTACTGTTGGCTTAAACAATAAATCCGACGACACCTATTTGCAGGTTTTTGAAGGCGAACGGACAATGACAAAGGACAACAACATTTTGGGAAAATTTGATCTAACTGGCATTCCCCCTGCACCTCGAGGTGTACCTAAAATTGAGGTCACATTTGACGTGGACGCAAATGGCATTTTGAATGTCTCTGCTGTAGACAGGAGCACAGGAAGAGAAAATAGAATTACTATTACTAACGATAAAGGTTTGTAGCATGATAATACCCTTACTTGTTACAGAATCAAGATGGGTATTTATTGTAGCACTTGTGGTCATCTTATCCCCGTGAAATCTTATATCTATTTTTGTCTTAGCTTGCTACAGACATTCTCATCTCCGTTCTTCTCCTTGGTTTGTACATACCTCCAATCCAGACCTTGGAAAAATGTTTGGCACAGCCTGGTCCGAAAGTGAATGTGTAGTGGTAGACACGCACTGAATCGTCGCGTCTAAGCCTGTAAAAAAGCGGTAGAAAAGGATGTAAAACAAGCATAAAGACAATACCCGAACATCACCTTATTAAGGGGAACACATACTGCAATGCGTTTTATTTTCGGCCATTCAAAGTAATGCTATGATAGCTGTGGGCGGCCTCCACGCATTGAAGGTGGTCGCAGCTTTACTTCAAGAAATGGCTGCTGCCCATACAATCGGTAGGAACTAGATTAGTGGTTTGCCATCACAACTACTGTAAGCTAAATAGTTTTGCAAAGTTTAATTTGTTTCATGTACAAGATGCTTTATAAGTTTGTGACAATACGACATCTTGTATTTTAATGACTTATGAACATATGGTAACGCGACTTCATTTCCTAAAAGCTATTCTCTAGTATTGGTTCAAAAATTTAACACTAAAATCTAAAGAAATAAATATCTTAATAAAATTTTTATAGATATTTGATATGCGAGCTCTTGCTCACACCTTACACGTTTAAAAGATATTTAAGTTCTTGCCAAACACGAACAAGCATATCGGGATCAATGTCAGTCAAGGCCTCAGTTGTTGTGGTCTTCAGACTATTTATTGATCGTCGTTGTCATTCCTAAATGTATCTTCCAGCCTGGGGCCAAGCGTTAATCTTTTAGCACTCCAGAGTGTCCCACATCAGAAGCTGATGTTGATGTTGCTGAGCCAGTTTTTGGTGACTGTAATTTATTCAAGACTGTCAGACCTTTTGTTCCCGTTGGTTTCCGATGTATGGGACACGTTAAGATTATGTGGTCTACGGTCTTTTTAGTCGCATCACACTGGTAAATTGGCGATAGAGCAGACATCATTTGTCCACATGAGACAGAAACCGTCTCGTCGATGATCGAGTCGTGCCCAGGAAACTCTGGGTAAGTTCAATCTCTTGAGCTTAGGACCGGCTCTTGGAATGACAACACGGAATTTAAATGGGCTTTCAAGTATTCTGATTTCTATTGAAACTCTCTCCGAAGGGCCCGGACGGATCTCAAGAGTAGACATGGCATTCGGTGATTTTCATGCTGCGGGCACTAATGAACATTTAGATTTTAATATCTCTTTCTACGCATCACGTGGTTCGATCAACTTGACTTGCCATAAGTGGTCAAGATCTTGGGTGTCTCGATTTGTCTGACGAGAGTAGCTTAAAGTGGTGAAGACCTACAGGCTGGATACATTGCCCATAGGTGTAGGATGTAAGCATTTAATGACAGTGCGCAGTGGGTTATTAATTACAATGTCTTTGAGATGGGTATGTGCGCTACGACGCCAGATTGGTGAGAAGTACTCCGCTTTCGAGTTGACTTAGGAGAGGAAAGCTGTGTACAAGATATTTGCATCAGCGTTCCAACTAGACCCCGCAAGTCCGCTCAGCAGTGAGCCACACACACTGAAAGTGTTTTCCACAACGTCTCAAGACGTTGACGAAACTGTGTGTCCTGTCCAATTTCAAACCAAGATAGTTTGGTGTAGTGCTAAACAAGTGTTGATATTGATCTTTGAGCTTAATGTTCGTCGTTTAGCCTCTCGGTTATTCAACTGGAAGGCTATCAATATTGTTTTTGTTTTGCTGAGCTTCAATCTCCACTTGTGAAGATACACTTCATGGTAGTGTAGCCATGTTTTGACGTGGAGCCCTTTTTAGTGCTTGCCAATTTCCAGGAGAGATTAAGGGTCATTGAGAATTCTCTGACATTGAGAGTGGAGATAAGTACACCGACGTTTTTGCCAACCCTCGGAGGAATATTCACATGGCCTGAGATCAGGAGGCCATTACAGGAGCATGCAATCATTTCTTGCACATTCAATTTAACTTTTACCAAGAATTCAGATACGATCCAATACCAAAACTCTAGTAAGGTGGTGCTCCGTCTCGTTGCCAAATTGTCTGCTGCTCTCCGGATCTTCCTCAAGCAACTGTACAAGACAAATAACGACTTTTCCTTTCCAGTAAACTGCTTTATCAATAAATAGTAATGAAATTGGTCCAAGCCACGTTTTACGCAAAATGTGAGATCATTTATTATAACATTTTACCGTACAAACGGCATCAGCTCATCTTGTTCAAATGTGTTTTGAAGTTCCAGAGAATTAACTTTTTGTCAAGTGGCATTAGCTTTTAATTTACCCTCTTTTTTGTCATGTAGTTTCATCCTCCGTTCGCGTGAACATCTTTTCTTTTGCTAACGTTGAAGCCATTGAATACCAATCCTTATAATCGTGTCCACACATCGGTATGACGATTTATCCTAAAGCACAAATGCATTTTACCCGGTTCGAGCGATCTTTATTTCATATTACAGTATGATAGAGCGAATGCGTTGACTTGGTAGACCTGTACGTTGCTCCTTTGTCAAGGAACCAAATATATCACGGATTATGTGAAACAAATCCACTGAATCACTGTCCTTGCGCTTCACGGAAAAATAATGTCAGATTTGTTCAGGTCGCTTGACTAAAGATCAAATAGAGAGAATGGTAGACGATGCCGAACGATATAAAGATGAAGACGCGCGTCAACGCGATCGCATTCATTCAAAGAACCAGCTCGAATCGTACGTCTATCATCTTAAGCAAAGTCTTGATGATCAAAATATTGCCAGTAAAATATCAAGTTCGGATAAAAGTGTGATTATGAGCAAAGTGGAAGAAACGATTGATTGGCTAGACTCGAACCAGGTATATGATGACAGATATCGAAGCGTTTTTATTATAAATATTCTTAATTCGATATCGCCGGTTTTTACACATTTTAAGCGTAGGTCGTTTGCAGAAAGGCCTTTCAGAAAGGACCCGGATGTGTGCTGATGCGATCTCTTTTTATTGGTAGAGAAATTGCTGGGGACCATATCGACCTTGAAGCCAGGCAGCGACTCCAATCAAAATCGGAAATATCAGTAGCATGTATAAGCTTATTGGTTTTTGAGGATAGAAGGCAACAGTTGATTGCAGATGATGGGCTGTTTCAGCTTATAAGATCTCATTGCAACGGCGAAAGCTGACTAGTTTGCTGTCTGAAAACTGTGGTATCTTATACTCGGTTTGCACGCTGTTCTGGCTATCCAAGAGCGCAGGGAGATGTTTTTGTCTTGTACTTGCTGGTCCGCTGGGAAGGGGTGTTATATATTTCCAGTTTATTGCAAAATTTTGATCAATTTTAATTTGCTGTTGTGCTCGCTAGATCAGAATTATAAGTGTTGAGCTGACATTGAGGTGATCAATGGGTAATGGTCAATTAATAGCCATCTTACCGTCAAGGCTGTTGTCTTCGCAAAAGTCCCAAATATTTCGGGCACCCTCCTGAAAAATTTCTTGTGGCATTGTCCTCTAAATAATGCGATAGGGAAGCCCATTATTTTAACATTAATTGTCTTCTGTTTTTTATCCTCTTGCGATCCTTTCTCACTGATTTTTTCTCTTGGTAATTAAAAACACTCATTTTAACTCTGGCTACTAAATTTTTTGTTAACTTGTGGGGATGTTTTCCGTACTTGGTATCTGGCTATTACTCTATTCTGCAATCACTGTGACCGCTGTTTCTGGATTTCGTTTCAGGTATACCTCAATAAAAGATTTCCTATTTTTTAATTAAAGAGTGGTTTGAAGTCTTATTAGATTAGATTGGGTCACAAAGCAAGATAATTATTTTCTCGTGGAACATTGCATAGAGCAGTGGTTCCTTACATTTTTCAAAGCATTCCTCCTTCGCAGGTTTTTAAAACTACTCATTTCTCTCTTTGAAATAAAAAGCAGAGGACTTTGGGCTTCGTCTTATACTAGAACAATTAGTAAAGCAAATTTAGTTAGGTCTAAAATATGCAAAACAAAATTTTCGGTTAGTGCGTGTACGGAGTGATTGTGGGTGTGCTTTTGTATGTGCGCGAGCGTGGGTGTGTGCAGAAATGCCGAATATTTAAGGACAGAAATGCTCTAAAAAGGATGAACTTTGAAGTTATTTTCTTAGAAATTTTGAAAATTGTTGAAAATTTTGTGGTAAAATTGTCTTGGGTAGCTCTTGAACCTATATTAAGGTAGAGGCCCTGTTTTCCTTGTAGATTGCTTCGCAGCAAAGAATCATGTCCCTTCTCTTTAGATAATGACCGTTTTTGGAGGCACACTTGTCAAGAAGGCTCTTAAATAGTTGCCAAAGACATTGCCTTTTAATTAGAAAAAGTGCATGTCGAAGCATATGAAACGCCTTTTTTAGAGCTTGATCCCGCTTTCGAGACCTTTCGCCTCCCCTTCCTGTGAATACATTTGTGATACCACCCTGCTACACAAATAGGCCAAACATTTGCATGAAAAAATTATGAAACAAGTATCCTACAAATGCAATAAAATCAAATAATGTAAAGCTATCACTTTTATATCCTGAAATGAAGTAATTTCTCCCTTAAAATTTCAAAAACCCGTTACTGAGGAAGGATTTTCCCTGGTTGAGTACTATTGATTTAAAAAATAACCTCTGTCTCACTTCTTTGATTTTGAAATCACGTGATGTTGGAATTTAAACAAAGAGACATGTTACGGCAATGGGTGGAGATGGCGAGTTGTTCCTGGCATCAAACTGTGCGGAATAGCCGACTTTCTGACACAAAGTAACTCCAATGCTCACTAAAAGTTTCTGGGACGACTTTGTTTTTTCTCATCTGATCATTCTTTTTCCTTTCTTCTTCAAGGAGGATCTGCACGCTTGCTCCCTTCTATCCGTCTGAAGCCCACTCCGTTTGGTGATCTCCCACTAATTCTCTTTCAAGTCAAATAGCCTACAGGTTAATCTGTGGCATTTTAGGAATCCTTACGCCTAGTTTCTTGAATAAAACTTGGCTATTTCATCAACTGTCTACTAGTCTACGCTTCACCAACTGATTTGCCCAGCGCTCCTTCTTTCTGACTCACGTTGTGTTCTATCTTTACTTGCCTTTCCTTCCTCGATTTTTGCATTCTCTGACATACCTGGCGGGGCTTCACTTTTTTTTCGCCTGGTTTGCGCAAAAAGTTTAATACTGCATATAGTAGACCATCCATTAGGCATGAATGCGTTGCCCGTTTGGTTTAATCATTTCCAATGCAGCTGCTGCATCCAATCTTCCTTCATTTCTCGCATTTGCTTTCTCTGAAAGCGCATTGTCGCCTCTAAATTTTCGAACTAAGACCTCTCAGTTTTTTTCTAACTTGTGCTTCTTGATCACACTCGCTGCGCAGCTGACATAGCTTTTTTTGCATATTCATCTTTTGTGGTTTGACAGAATTCTTCGAGCAGTGTATGGGGTTGCCTGCCGAGGGGACTTATAATTTAGTTCTGTCTGGGAAAGGAATACACTTTTTGGCAGCTTTTTCTCTGTATGTAACCTTTCATTCAGGTAGTTGCGAGTTGCCAGGATTATGTGGCTCCATCGTTGAGGAAAGGATTGGGTAATAATATCAATAGAAAACGACGCGATAAAATTTGTTCTTGGTATAACTAAAAGGTTGCTTATGTATTCCTAGCATGAGTTACGCTGCACAACGAGTTGTGTGCTCTAAGATGTAGAATACCCTGTACTGACACAGTGGCACGATATGTAACTCCGAAGCTAACCTTAGCATAGCTTACTATAGGCCATAGTTGTAGAGGTAATGGTAACTTACATTTCTTCTCTTTCGCTTCTGATTTTTGTTAATGTTGATAATTGCCTTTCCTCTTTGGATGAAGAACCGAGGTGAACCGGAACATCTGGGTGTATACCGCAAACTAAATCGAGTTCTGACCAGGAAGAGCATTTGTTCTTTTTGAACCATTCTAGGAAGCTAGTTCAGAGTGGTGGCTGATAAACTGTTGTAACCCTGTACAGCATTGGAAGATGCTTGTTGCTATTTGTGGTTTTGTTTAAACAACAATTCAAGCTTTGATTCATTGTTTCAGACTGCTGAGAAGGATGAACTTGAAGACATGCAAAAAGAATTACAAAAAGTTGCTCATCCTATAATGACTAAGCTCTATCGTGGAGACAATAGTGCACCCGGCGGGGCTACATCTGACAGAAAAGCATCCTCTGATTATTCGGAATCTGGATCTGGACCCACAATCGAAGAAGTTGATTAATGTTATCTGTATTCCTTTTAACGTATTTCACTGTATTGTATTTATGATTTTAAAGCTTTGCAGTAAATTACATGTATTTATTTTTAAATAAGGTTATGTGTATTACTTAAAAAATAGATATAATGTGCTTCTAACACTGCTTACATATTAAAACACTTTTATTTTCAAACACGTGCCATCTTTCGCACCACAATATAGTCCGTAGTTAATTTCTTTGTGGTTCAGAACTTTCATGTAGCTTTTTTCAAAGAACTTATCTTCATTTTAAAAATAAGCGCATACGAGAGGTGAGGAGGGACTTCCATAAAACTATTGATGACTGAAACACCGCACCTCACTTGGCCAGCTCGACAGGTGTGACATTACCCAAAAGAAATCAGTAAACGCGGACGCATCGTAGTTTTATAGTAGAGGAAGGGGAGAATATGGATAATTTGTGCCAGAGACTTTGAAAGAAAAAAGAAAGTGTGGCAAGGACAAAGAGGGAATAATGGCCAGCTTGGTACAAAGCAAATCGAGAGTTTGCCGAATGGCGCTAGCAGAAAATTTGAATATACTGGGCCTGCCAAATAAAAAATAGTGGCTTCAGCGCCACAAAAGAAATTTTTAACAAGGACCCCGGAACCTTTGCCAAAAGCACGGAGCCATCATCCCAAATCACACAATCGTGATTTGTGAGAGAGTCAAGTCAGAAAGAGCAAGATCTCGGCGAGAAAAAAAAGGGTCCAAGCGAGAGCATAGACAAAAAGTTAGTTCCACAGAAGACGGAGTTTAAGGAACATAGAAAAGCCTCCCTCAAAGAATAAGGACAGAACATGAGCGGGCGAATCTGTGCAACGTCTCTTCCGAGGGATCTGGCCATTACTATAGTAGGGAAAGAAGGTAGTAAATCAAGTTCCTGCTTGTAAAAGGAAATGATCATTAGCCTGGTGTTCATCCACCAAAAAAAAAGAAGCTTCACATTTCTTTAAAAGGAAAAAACAGCTTTCCTGTGAAGCAAAAACTTCTTGCGTGGCTTCCAAAGCAGCACGTAGTCAGGGGAAGAAGTCCAGATGACCTGGTCGTTAGCATAAAAAAATCTATCTACGAAGGTAGGTGAAAACGTAGAATGGTTATTGATAAAAAGAGAAAATAGAACCAGATCAAGAACAGATCCTTACCCTTTAATATCTCAACTGCAACACCATTCATCCTACCATACTTTTCTCATTTCGTTTTGCACCGCACGATCTGCTAAATTTTTTTAATTCAATTTTAAGAAAGTGAAAAGGCTTTCTTAGTTAAGTGAAAAAATTTTTCGAGATTGTTTATCTTATAATTGCTGACGAATTATTTACGTATTACGTAGAATGACACTTCAGAGATGATTGTGATGAATAGGTGAAGCTAGGACCTGAACTACACTTATTTAGTGTGAGGATAATCGGTTTTCGACGTTAATGGAAGCAACATTTCAATTAAGCCAAAGCTTTTCGTGGTCGTCCTGATTCAATGAGAAAGTAGAAAAAGCAATTCAAACCATTCAGTTTTTTGTGCGTGGGAAGTACAAATTTTATGGGACCGCAGAGGGAATTCATGGGGCCGTTTTGCCTCCATGAAACGCCTCAAAAAGCTATGGTAGTGGAAAAAGCAGGGTATCAAGCCTCATTGCTAGCCATGTTTTGATAAAGCAAAGCTAGAAGATTGCTTTAAGAACTCTTAGCTCTCCTGTTCTGCAACCCTCTAACAAACAGATTTTGCAATGGTAGTTAAATGCTTTCTGCAAAAAAAATTAAATTGCATATTTTATTTTTTCTAAGTAATTTCTCTTTGAATTTATTAAAAAATGCTAACAATTACTACATAATATGGAATTAAAAAAAATTACACAGTGTTTCTTAAAAACATATTATCATTGCATTATCAGTTTAATGGCTGCTAGTGGCGCCATCAAGGTTAAGCCTAACGATCCTGTCATATGAGCAACTCCATTATCCAGAGAAACTATTCCATCTTCGCCTTGAATGGTGTCTGAAAAAACAAGAGTGGTCTTTAGAGAGAAATTGATGTTCACTTTGTAACTTACTTGTGCTGGTTTATAGGATACAAAGTTCTTATTATACAAAAAGCAATTTATGGCAATTGTTGTGTGGTTTATGATTGAAATTGACGTTGCTAGCGGCACAGGCAGTAACGAAGTGGCCCTGATTGTAAGTTGCAAGCCTGTGATGTATTGTAATGTGGCAACACGTTGCGGTTGGCGCAAGGGTATTTCAGCGCCAGGAGGTACACAAGACTGAGCAAAACGTGAAATGAATGTAGATCAGGCTAAACTTAGGATTCGTACTTTGTTCTCCAAATAGTTCCTCCTGCTTGGTGCCAAGCTGAAAACATGTTGTCGGCAGTTTGCTATTTGTCCTATTTTCGACAGATTCATGTGCTGCCACTACAATGTAAACAGCTTTGGACAGACATTATGATATACCCTCAGACAAAACCACAATCAGCTATGGAAATCCTGCTTACTGATAGGAGGTTGCCAAGAATAATCGGGCCATCCAATCACTTCGTTGTTTTTTGTATTTTCCTCCTCCAAAAAATCGAGCAAAGGTTGGAAGTATTTTACCAAAGATGACGACGACATTTCCCTGCTTCCTGTGAGTTTTTCCAGTGCTTCTTCCCAGATTACACTCGATCCAAGTTTAAGCATATCGCTGTAAAATATAGCGTCGCAGAAATTTATTGTTAAGAAGCACACTGAAGTAAATTTATGCGTTTTATATTTTCTTAATTCACCAAATAAGCCTTCGAGTCAACAGTTCCTCTTAAATATAATACCGATAGATGAAGCACCGAATGTTAAAAATCATCAACAGATCTACATGTAAATTTATTAAACCACAACTGAAGTAAACAGATCGAAGCAACAACTATAAAACCACTGACAAAAGTTAGGTAGGCTCAAAAGGTGGTTCATGAAATTAAAATTTTGAAAAGTATCAAGCAAGACATCACGATTAGGAAACATATTAGATATCTTTAAAATCGTTTTCGAAAAAATCAATTTAGTCTAAGGTTTAAAGCGACTGACTGCTTTTTAAGTTTGAATTTTTAGGAATTTTATAACTTCTAGCCATGTTTAACTGATCTTTGTAAATGAGTAGTTATTCAATACGGCAGATATTGTTGGTTCATTCTTTAGTCCACTGTTTATAATTTTTGCAAGTCAAAAATAATTGTCGATTGTGAATATGATGAGCAATTCTTCACGATCTGCATGGACATGTTGTAGCCTTATAGAGGCTTGCGGTCAATGGTTCGCGTAGGCGATTCACGTTCAGAGTCACCCATGGTCGGATGGGTGACAATGAGATTTCAGACTAAGATTCACACAAACAAGACCGTGTTGAGAACTAACTCTAAACGCACTGGATGGGGGGGGGGGGGGGGCCCTTTGTAAAAGGCAACTTTTCTCTGTTGCAAAACAAAACACATTGTGGTCGCCAAACTATGAATCGCAACCCCAAGTGGGATTGACTGCCAATTCTGGGCGTCAAAGGTAGTTATAAAAAGCTTGATCTTTAATTTTGTTTTGAGACCATACGCATATGTTTAGGGCAACAAATATTTGGGGATTTAACTTTTGTTTAAATTGGGAACGCATAGAATAAAATGTGGGGACCCCAGCCATAACACATAGAAACGCCTTGTTTTGGAGCTCCTACATGTCATGCCACATAAGAAATCTTAATCCCTAACATTTTTGGATGACATAGCTTATGGGAATACACTTATTATCATTTTCTGTGTCATATATCACATGTATATGAAGGCAAAGCAGTCAAAAAGACCATTGCTCCCAAAATTTTTCGGACCCAATCAAAGCGAAAAGCTATTGTCAGGCAAACGGCCACCAAGCGCCCATCTCTAAAAGCGATTATTATCAACCAAAATTGGGGGGCTTACAATCCCAAAAATACATTTTTGTTGCCCTCGAAGTTCTTCCTGGCTACGCAAATGCTGCTGCTAAAGAATGCTTGTTGTAACCGTGATCATTTGACACGCTATATGCATGATGCCATTTTACATGTTCTAAATTACATAAGTAGAAATATTCTCCTTAAACTTCATATTCTATCCATAAATCTCAGTATTCTTTTTATACCTATTCGATTAAGCAATCATGTGTGACACCAATGCTAATTCCCACTCTTTAGTGAATAATGGCTAGAACAAAACCCAGTTTGCGAGGGCAGCATACTGACTCTTTGCGGCCACAGGTTGCACATCCATTGCATAGATCATAATCGCTTGTTGTCCAAAGGGTCTCTGAGCGTTGTGAGGCGACAACAAAGCTCGTGGAAGAAATTCGCTGCGCTAGTGGTACTGATGACTCCAAGCAGGTCTGAAGACAAGTTGTTTTATGTTCAGCCAAGCCGTGCAGACTTTTTGTGGCAAAAGGATGATGTACTACTCTTATCTACGGTATTTGAAACAACCTATCTGCCAAACACATTGCATGAAACAATTTACCCAAGTTTCCTTCCAGCCGACAAAGTTCCATTAAAATCACATTTGAAAAGATCACCCACGTGTCCAGCTTCCATACAAAGAGCTTCATAAAATTGGAATTGAACAATGACGCTAACAAAGTATCTGCAACAAATAAACAAACAATAATAAAAACCACTCATATTTTGTAATTTTACTTGATGCTTAGCAACACAACTTATTCAACCCATTAAACACAAGATGATCATGGTACCTCTCGGCCATGCTTCGTGCAACGTACCATATATGCCTTCAAAGATTTTCTTCGACGTTTTGAGCTATTTGTTCTGAGCGTTATGTAGGAAGATGCACATACACTGCGTTAGCGCTCATGCTCTGTTTGCGAGTCTTCAGTTAGACAGAGCCACCACGACGGGTAGACTGCTTGGCCCCACCACCTGTCTGCCACATGAAAATGAAGGCATCCTGTTAAGTGCCTTGCCCAAGGACACAACTAGCAAGTTGCCGGCTTGTTCTCCACACTATCTCTATTTTATTCTGAGCGCCAAGCAGGGAAGCTGTGAATACCATTTTTAAAAGTCTTTTGGTATGACTAGACTAGAGAAATAAACCCCAGGTCTACCGACTACGAAGCGGACGCTTTTAGCACTACACCATCGCCCTGGTGCCTTCAAAGATGAGCTTGCAAATTGAAGTCTGGCCTACCCTGAAGCCAAGCGTCAGCAACTCTTTGCTTTATTTTGGTTCGATTGGAAGCCTCGCTTGACTTTAAGATTACGCTCGGATACTAAGAGGTAATCTGGTTTATATTCGATAAGCATAACCCCAATTTACTTGTGGAGCCATTTGAAGATTTGCAAACAACATTAACAGATCTCTTGCTAGGAAATTATTTGGAAATCATCTGACGAGCATTTAAAGGATAAAATAGAAAACTAGGAAAAATTTACAAGATCGGCCACAGAAATTGCCCTAATGTTAAAAAAGTAAATGTCACAGTAAAAAATTGAAAAAATGCATGTCATTTTTTTTGCAAACGTGTACGCGGAATTATTATTGACTATTACGTGAACAAGGCGCTTTCTAGAGTCCGCTCTTTTTTATATGACAAAACAAACAAAATTACTCCAGCGCGAACGAGCGAGTGGAAATCGACCTTTAACGTGATAGACTTCAAGCGACGACGTCACACAATCACAGACATATTGTGTCGAACTTGGAATTTCTATGCCTATATGCCAAAGCAACACAAGTACACTAAATAATTGATAGAGTTGTTGGAGTGCAAAATATTTCACAACGTTATGAGAAAACAGTTAAGCCACTTTCCCATTTTTTTGTTTTACTAACGTGACCCTGATTATACCTTATGTACGGAACGTTGTTAGGAATGTGGAACTTTGATCCAGCGTCGAAATCCATCTCCGATCGGGACACAGGGGGAGCGACCCCTTGATATTTGAGCCGGTAATCCCACCAACCTTGGTTCAAGTTGTCAGAGCTGATCTGTGTAATTGGGAGATATGTTGTAGAAGATGTAAAAATGTGAGCACAAGAACGACGGAAAGTTTGGATGATTCCAGCCAGCAACCACTCTGCATGTTCTTGCAGTCAGTGCAGTTCAACCTCAGTGTGAAAGCAAACAACTGTCTGTTGCTTGTTCCGCTCAGCCAGACCACGCGCAACGTTCTGAGCGCGGGATCAGTGGTTTTTTCACGATAAATAAGTAGTTTATAACAATCAGTATACGGCATCACGTTGCAAATAGTTTGCTGGCATTAGATAATGTCTAAATTGCTGTCAAAAATCACATCATACAACAAAACTACAATCAACCGCTGCAAAAACCCAAAGTTTCACAATAAGTTCGATGGCGTTGTAATTAGTTACAGCCCTAAATAAGCAACTAAAAATTAAAATAAACAGAAAGCTTTCGGATTGACACAAAAAGAAATAGTCGATTCGACACTACGCAAACCAAGTTTTCAAGAAGCTGAAGTAAAGTTGAAACTTGTATCACATTAAATCAGATGTTCTTAACCGGGGGTACGAAGCACCAAAGCTGGGGGCACAAAATGAGGCGTCAGAGTAATGGTTATTTTTAACTATTTGCTAAAAATTTATTTTCAATGTTATTTGTAATAACAAAAAATTTTCCGAAGCCTTTATTTAACATCTGCATTTCTGAATGATTTTTTGTCATAAGAGCTACTGTGACGCAATGAATAGCTTCTTGTTTGTTCCGACAGAATTGGTTTTGCAGTGAATTGTTTTTGTTGTGAACAATATTATGGTTAATAAATATACACCAGCAACATGCTACATTGTGTTTTATTTCATTGTTGGATTGTATATTTACCGGTGATTTTGTAGGTGTTTGTTCGATAGGTCTAGGGGTACAAAAATATTTCACAAAATTTCAAAGAGTACGAGCGCCAAAAAGGTTAAGAAACACTGCATTAAATCAAACAGCTTCTTTGCACTCACGTTCAAAACTAAAGCGATTTCAGGAATGTTAATCGGTTTCGATGCCGTCCATTTTGATATGTTTCCTGGTAAGCCACCAGCTAGCAGATATCATAATAAAAGTGCTTTACAGAGTAAAGCAGTGGTCCGCAAATAGTGGGTTCTGAGATATCGCACATTGGGTCGCCAAAAATTTAAACTTACCCCAGTTTTCTATAGTAAAGACACAGTTTTGTTATGTTTACTGCTGCTAGTACTTATAAATTCAAGCAATTCCGTTACATGGTCTAGCATGGCTTGTACAACTATGATGTTGTTTGATAGTCAAACAATGTATTCCGTGTTATTTATTTCTTACATCACAGTTATTACTCTATAGTTAGTAAGGTAAAATAGAAAAATTGCTCAAAAATGATAATGAACATCATACCGTATCATACAATAATTCATTATCATCTGTGAAAAGCCCGCGACCGGTTTTAAATTTATTGGGTCTCATCAGGCGGGTGTAAAACATACACAACATGTACCATACATGGGCTAATAGATTAGCTATTGTACACAAAAAAATTGATGCCATGCAAAATAATACAATACAGTGATACCTATATCATGTAGTCCCATTAAGGACACACACACACGCGCACGCACGCACGCACACACACACGACATGGACAAAATGCCACAATGATATGCCCTGTACAGGTGTGGAATTGTCATCAAGACTTAATCACAGGTGATAGGACAATGAATTGTCGTATTGACAAGTGATAATGGATTGTTGTATGGCACGGTATAATGTTGGTGATCATTTTTCAGTATTTTTTTATTTTACCTCACTGTGATACTGGAGACAGATCCTTTTAAGTAGATTGCTTGAAATTTGCTTACTAGCATCTTGCATCCTCTACAACCTCTCTGGTTAGTTAAACGTTGAGAGCTGCTTGCGATGAGCAAAGCCTATTTTCAGAGCAAGCGTAAATTTCTCAAAACTCAAACTTCGACTGGATTTGCTGTTTTCTAAACATACAGCCCATTACACAGAATACATTTGAGAGTCATTGATTTACTCTTCGTTGATAAAGTTTTATATAATTTCATTTCAAAAAACTACCGATATTACCAATAGCCTTAACCTTGCTATTTAAATAAAAATGTGTTTCGTACAACTATGCTCAGTAATATCAGGTTCGGAAGACTTACGTGGACTTATTTTTGGTTGCACCAAAAATTTTTTGCGGACCCCAGGTGTAGAACAACCACAATACATATAGCGTGATATTAAAAACTTACTCTTCCGCTAAACACATCCCATCTCCATTTGTCCATAAGGTAACCAAACGGAATGAACGAAATTTTGTCGAGCGCAACACTCATCAGATAATTGATGTCGTTTTCTGGATCATCGCTCGGTTCGTCTATCAGTCCGAGCTTGTACAAATGTTCGAGAGTACCAACTGACAGCGCCAGAGTGTCACCCACCTAGAAGCACAAAATTTCGTTTTGAACAATACTACTCACTCCTTTACATTTTTCGGTCACAGAAAAACCTCTTTGTTTAAAACAACACAACCCGAGTTCAGACCTCACGCCGACTTGAAAGATATCGGTATTTGGTAAAAATCTGAGGCGGAGAAAAGAGGCGAGGCAAAGAAGGGACAAAAATCCTTTGAAATTATCATGCATTGTCAAACGTTTTAGAAACTTGAAGACTATGATTTTTAAAGAACACACTTCAAAAAATGTTGGCTAATACCTTGAGTACAGATCATCGATTTCTTTGACAAGCATTGTCAAATGTCTTTCCCCCAGACAAAATCAAACCGGCGTTAAAATTACAACTTCATACTTTCAAGCCAGCGCATTTTTAGCGGCGAGCTGATATGCGGGTAATACCGAGCATCAACAAGTTCACATCTATGATTCCAACATGAATAAGAGTATAAATACAAAGTAGTTTAGATAGCTGTGTCCCCCTAATCTCGTTGTCGATTGCTTGGCTGCTCTTGGTTGCAGCGTACCGCTTCATGGAAGCCAGGATTAGCTCCATCTCTGAAGGTAACCGGTTGATCCTTGTATTGCAAGTAGTACTGAATATGACCGAGCTCGTGATGGATGGTGACGAAATCTTGCTGGTTGATTTGGGTGCACATTTTGATTCTAAATTATTTTTTTATCCACCAGTCATTGAAAACTTTATCTCTTTATAAAAACTTTAAGTTTAGACCTGCTTCCGAGTTACCAGTAGTGCGGGCATAATGTATTTCCACCAAAACCTTTACATTTCAATGGAGGAATTGCCGACAAGTGCTTTCTCGGGACCTCTTAAAGCATTGAACTTTGTTCTTCCAATTGTAGGCCAGTGTCTAAATCGTGCAAAATTCTGCCTCCAATATAGTTCTGCTTTACAACAATTTCTTTTGAATAATTTGTTGGTACCAATCATAGCTAAAACCTTAGAAAGTTTTGGGCAGTCTTTACAAAGTTTTTACCCCATTTTAATATATGAGTAATCAGAAGGACAATTCGATTTATAGCAAATTGCAAATGCATTCATTTGCCTTTTATTCAAAAGATTTACAGTAAACATTTAAAGATAGGGTCAAATTCACGTAAACAGAGAAGTAGTTTGTTTCTAAAATGAGGTAGCTGTTGTCAATTACAGGCGAGTAGATAACTAGCAGAAGATGCCAAAAGAATTGAATCTCGATAACAAGGCATGATGCTCTGGAGTTGGATTCAACCCTGTTTTGGCCATCTCCCTTTGCTCCGAAAATTTTAGTTCCGGCTCTGAATACAAGCGTCAGCGAGAACAATTTCGGAGCAATCATGCTTGATTTAACTTCACAAAATCCGAGACTAATAAACCACTGAAAATACATTTAGGCTATCTAAGTTTATTACAGCGAGAATCAACTGTTGTTGTGGTGGTCACTCCTCCTCTTCCTCGGGACGGAGATACGGCACGAACAACAATCCAGGTTCACGCCATCAACCTAAATGATTTAGGCTAAAGGAAAGGTGGCAGCCCCACCACCAACAAGGCGGACTGCCAATGGTGGGTACCCAAGAGTCGCCTCTTACAACATGCTGGGTGAGCAGCTTCACAATTGTAACCCAGTGAAGTACTGGTACGCCACCTGTCTGCCACATGAAGATGGAGGCATCCCGTTAAGTGCCTTGTCCAAGGACACAACAAGCAAGCTTGGCCGCTTGTTCTCACGCTATCTCTATTTTATTCTGAGCGCCAAGCAAGGAAGCTGTGAATACCATTTTTAAGTCTTTTGGTATGACTCGACTTGGCAAATAAACCCCAGGTCTACCGACTGCGAAGCGGACGCTCTCACCACTACACCATCGCGCCGGTGGAATCAATTCGTTTCGTTCGTCTTATGGCAAAATTTGTATCACTAACGTCACAATAAATTGAACAAAACGATGCAATCTGTAAGAGTTCGAGCTGGTACCGTTGAAACGGAACAAGTTTTGTGGAAATACCTGAAATCTTTCCGGTTGTAAAAATCCCAGGCGGATGCGTGGCAAACCACTTCTCTGTCATCCGGACGGACGTACATTGTTTCATTCCAAAATTCTTGGGGCACTTTTTCGAGTCCCATATCTCCGAAGAAGTCGTCAGCCACTTCAAACATTTTCATCACAGTCCAACCCTGAAAAACAAAATGAAGTCATATTGGTGTCGTGACTAGCAATATATTGGAAAATTCGCACCAAGAGAACTCATAATTAAATTCATCTTTAAATCTTGTAATTTCTACTTTGCAGATATAAATGCTGATAGTTGAATCCTAGCTCCCGTTGGACTGAATTGAGAGAATTGAAGCGATTTTAGCAACAAAATACAATTTCATCTACATATGGTCGTGTAAAGAAAAGGTAAAGTAGTTACAATCGCTATGAAACCCAATACTGATATTACTTTAAATTTCTTTTGTTCATTTTGTGTTGTTTCTTTTTTTTAATTATATTGCATCCTTATTTGTTTTGCAATGCAACATCGTTAATGACCCTTGCAGACCCAACGACTGCTCTCGGCTCTCGAGTCAGGACTATAATCTTTTGCTGTCTCTCACTGAAAGTACTGCGTGTTTTTACATTCATGCATTTGGTTTATGTTTCTTCGCAATTATTGTTTTGCATTTTTGCGTACAGTAAATTGTATTGTTATTATTCTTCTTCTCCAACCAGCCATTTAACAGATATCAACCATCATCATCCTGGCATTTCTTCCACTGATGCAAGGTCTGTATTTCAGAGTCCACTTTTCACCTCTTTCAACCATAAGCGTCATTGGGAGTGAGAAACTACCAACAAGATGCTCGGCCATCGCTGTTTGTAGACCAACTTACTCTAATGGCTTCCAGTGATCGTGGGATTTAATGCTTGCAGTGGTGATTTGAAAAGCATGCGAGAGATACACACTCATCATTGCAAGCGCTTCACGCGTCCCTTATCAGTAATTACAACACTCTGGTTATGACCATGATGATGTCATTTTTTGTGCGACCTAGTGACCAGCAGAGCATTTGCTTTTCCACGGCGTGAAGTTGTTTGTAATGTTTCTGGTGATTGGCCGGAGCTAGGCCCTGAAAAAATAGTTATTGAGGAAACAGCTGTTTTGTACATTCAAGACTTGAAACGATTGGTATACGCTGGTCCCAGAACACGCCCGTTATTTTCTCCATTTTTGCCAAAATAATATTATAATTATTCTTTTTATTCAAGCGTTTAACTTCCTGTTCTTTTTAAAGTCGGAATTACAAAACTTTGAGGTTGTGGTATGTTTTCTCAATGTTGTTGTTGTTGCCTAATCTGGATTCCATATTCTTTGTTTTGTTTACATTCAAATAAAGACCAAATACGGCTGAGGCAATCTTTCCAGGCTTGTAATTCTTTCGATAGATAGTTGTGAGTTTTGTCTGTTTGTAAAACAAGATTCGCATGGAGCATAATGCAGGCACATAATACAGCTTCTAATCGGGAAAGATATTTCCGCTAGCGGCACAAGTGGTGGTCAATGTGGTGGTACAGCTGTTTCACCAGTTGACTGCATTATTTGGGTATGATAGTCACACAGAAAAACCAAATCAATGTGAGGGGGCACACATCAAAAGCTATTTTAGCTTTTGCCTTTTTAAACAGAAAGGATTTCACGGCATTCGTTTATGCCATATTTTTATTTACGAATTAAATTGCTTTTTTTGACTTTAAAGATATCGTTTTAGAAGATTTAGAATTTATTTTCCTTCCAATTAGTCTTCACTTTATGAAATCAATTTATTATCTCTGAAATAAATTTGTTAGTACCCTGTAGTACCTAGATCACCAAAAACCTAACATAATCTCTAATGTAGTCTTATAGTGTGCCAACATAATTAGCTCCAGCATGGCAGTTGTAAATTTTATTGCTCGTTAAATTACTTTTACATTGAACTCTGAATTGCAAGGACTTTAATCTAGCAATACATAATTTGTTTGCACAAAGCTATTTCGCACAAAGCACGGGCAGTTGAAACTTAATGATCAGTGATCACTTGCTAATAAAAAAGAAGCAAAAGAAAATCGACTTTGTTGTATTTGTAAATACGTTTTCTGCATTTGATTTGTACAGTGCTTCCACAAATAATTTTTCTATTTCTTGCTTCTCAGGAAATTAATTTCTTATTTTGAAAGCGAATTTCTTCCCAAAATTCCTGGTATTTAGAAATATAAATTGGTTTGCAATTTTATAAAAAACCTGCATGGCACTTAAAACACAAAGGCTAACAAAATTACATAGCTTCAACAATGCATCAACGTTGCTCTAATCAAAAACACTGCCATCAGAAATAAAGAGTAAAATGGCTCAAAGCAGCAGCATGCAGTGAATATTTGAATTAAAGATGAAATAAGCTCCACAAGAAATAAACTCACGCACACTATATGATTTGCACATTTGAAAAATAATACCGGTACCTAAGTTGAAGGTTTCTGCATTCGCTAAACAGATAGATTTATGGTTAAGACGAGTCCTCATCTTGCATAGCCTATGCACATTGTAGCTGGCTTCCGCTTGGCACCTAGCTATTAATAATAAACTAACGCTGAAGCTGATTGGTCAGGTAGGCATGAAAACAATTGTTGTAGCTGAATTGCTGATAAGATTGTGAAATTCTTTTTTTTCAAAAATTTCGAGGACCGTGGAATATGAAGAGCTTTTTCAGAAATTCTGTATTTCTACATAACAAGCTGAAATTTTTACATCCTTGACTAAATTTTTTATATTTTCCTATTTCTTCCTGATTTTCTCATTTTGAGCATTTTTTGTCAAACTTCCTCATTGATAAATTTCAGAGTCAGATTTCCTCAAATAAGTAATTTTCCTTCTAAGTGGAAGCCCAATTAATATACAAAGCACAAAAATTTTGTGAACACAAATTTTGCATAATAACACTTTCTTTAAAAACACTTAACGCCGATGTGATGATTTTGCAAACAAAGGCTTCGAAGTTCAATTCCGAGTCCGGTTTTGCGTGGTTACTTTGAGGAAATGCACTTTGAAATAATTTGTCCTGCTGGGATGGGGCTTTGTGCCAGCGTTGCTAGTAACTCCGAAGCAGATTTTTATGCATGGGGGTTTTATCACTTGTTTACCTGCTTAGGTTCACCTACAATTGAAGGGTGAAGCAACTTGTAACTCGCCAACGTCATCAATCACTTGCCTGTTCAATCATTCCATCTGTAGCGTCAGGTCTCGCTTTACCGCTGTACGGCTCCAAAAGGTCGTATATGTTGACCCAATCTTGTGCCCACATGTTTCCCATTAAATGTGCAGGGATCGGACCCTTTAGATTGATCACTTTATCCCCGTAGTAGTTGAAAAGCTTTCTATTAAATAGATGGTGTAAACGTCGATATACCGGTAGTTTAAAGCAGTGGTCCTCAACCTTTTTTCAGCATGCGGCTTACTACCACTAAAATTATTTTTCAGAGACCACTATGAGCAATTTCGCCCTTTTTGAACTTGAAGATCTGCTTTTTTTGATATCAACCTAATGAAAGCAACTGTTTTACTCATTTGGGGTATTAAGTAAGGGTTTATTTTAAAGCTCAATTGAAGGAAAATCGTTATTTTGGTCGCAAAGAATCTTTTTTAAGATCAATTTCATCAAATCAAATTTTAGAAAGACGCTTATCAACTTGTTACACTGCGAAAACCTACAGCATTTTGAAATGTTTCGCCGGCCACCTGATGGCACTTGGCAGGCCACCACTAGGCGGCGGCCCATTGGACTTTACCTGTTTTACGAGTAGTAGTTTTATCAAATGGCCTCATTCACAATAAAACCTAATGAAAGTTTTTTGTATTTCTGGTTTTCTTTCCGACGATGAAGCAGCTATGAAGTATAAGAGAGATAGAATCAAGTCTATTCTAAGGAAATGATGACTCCCCATTTTTTCTTGCTTTGCAAGACAATGTTTTTCAAATAAAATAAAGATCATTCCAGTATATATTGTGGAAAGCACCGATGACTGGATACTCTTTCTCCGAAGCGTGTGCTTTCGGGAGAAGTAGAGGAAAAAAACATTAAAAAATGTCATCAAATTACTATTTCCTGAACAAAGCATAAGCATTGTCTTTGGCTGGAGATAACAAAACTTTTTTGATGTTAAGATAGGCAATACCATAAGCCCTGCCAAAATCCGTTGCAGATACTTGCTAAGATCATGGATCCCTCCCATTTTCCCTTCACGTATTCACCTCCTGGCATAAGCGTGCAGTTGCTGGTAAAGAGGAAGCATTTCCTGCCAAACTTTTTCAAGCTGCTGCTCCATATCAGGAGTCTCATAAGCGGATCTCCAATAAGCTCCGTTATCTGTGTATCCTGAAAAAAGCATTTCACAAATATTTTAGTCAACCACTCACGCATTGGCTTTATTCATTTTTAAGATGGTCGCTCCCCAGAGCATTTTGACTCAATTTCTTCATTGTTTTATTTCAGGTATGGATAACCTTTTTCAGACAAAATCGAAACGATTCTTTCAATTTAACTTCCAAACAAACAAACGTGCAAAAATCTAAAGATCTGATTTAGCTACTAATAATGTAATGGCAACCAACCCAAGCTGCCAGTATTAATTGAATGGAGAGATTTAAAGGGGCTAAAATTAGGCACATGAGTTAAACTATGCTAAAACTATTTTTCTAAAATTTTTTTCTTCGCGACAACTGACGACACCTTTTTGACAAATTTTTTTGATAGTGGTCTGCTCGAAACCTTTTTCCATTTAGGCGTCCACGCCATTTAGATTAAAATTAAGAATCATTGACTCACCGTTTAGCTCCGCTACTTCATTTTGTAGCTCCGTATATCTGATGTAATCATCACGCATCAGTTGTCCGCTAGAATCTCTCCATCCCTTCCACGTGTCACGGAGAAGGTTATAGTCACGTGAGCCGGCCATAGTGTTGGTAAGGTCGGGATCAAGAGGCACGCACGCATCCGAGCCATCTAGATTGCACACCGTGGCAGTGCTGTAGGTGGTCTGCATCTTGGAGTTCACTGATAAAAGCTGAAACAAAAATATGATTGTTTAGTGTCGCGTAATAAACTTTTGGTTCTTTCTCAATTATAATATTTTTAATTTGTGGCGACGTAATGTAACGCTCAAACAATTTGTCCGACTGCAACTCCACCGTGATCTTGATAATTTGTCACAATATTTAATCTACCTACTGTAGATTCACATCACTTCTTGTTCGAAGCAACAAGAAATATCTATACTTTACAGCGCAATTTTTTCAGGCTGTGAGTGTGTGTGTGTGTGTGTGTGTGTGTGTGTGTGTATCTGTGTGTTTCAAGCATCAAACTTGGCACGATTAATCACCTCTCGGGTTGGTGTAATAACGGGGTTGGTGGCATCATAATTAAGATTTGTTTTTTTGACAGAGAAAAATTATTTTCGGCTCAAACAAAAGCCATCCCCAAACTTACCAACTTCCAAAAATTTCATTGCACTGAGAATTAAGATGACATCACAGTTAACGCTTGATTGCACAAATTGTTCTCTGTAGTTTCTCAAAAACTACCAACCGTAGAAATACGATTGAAAACTTTTAAGAGAGATATTAACAATATACTTTCAATAAAAAACTTTTGCTACGAATTATACTAAATTGACAATCCAACAAGCGATTGCTTTTTTAAGCAACTTAAAGTGTTCTTTTTCTCTTTTCTCTTAAACGCTTCAAACTAGTTCCATGATGTCATTAAAGTGAAATGGTGCTGTGCGGTTTTATTGCATAAAAAAACTAGCAGGTACACCAGCTATAATTTAATTTCTATCAACATAACAGATTTATAGCTGCTACAAACTATAATTGGTGACATTAGTGTATTTATTTTGCGGTCACAGAAAAAGTTTTTATAGTTACAAAAAGACAACTTTTGCTTAAACCGGTTTTGGAAATTTTAGTAGGGCGCTGCTGCAGAGCATTTTTATCACGATCAAGCGGGAGAAAAAATACCGCATGATGGATTTTCCAAATAACGACTATTGAGGTGACCTACGTCGGCGGCGCTCGCCTTCCAGTTACCAGAAAACTTTTAGAGCTGTACAAGAACATTATGCTTTACTCTCTTTGCTTGTGTTGCTGGCACCGCTTGCATATCAGTTACACACACTGTATACCAAGCAGTAGAAATGGATATGAAATGCTTTACAAAAAGAGGCAAGAAACCAGAATGTGAGCATTAATATCACATCAAGGACAATGAAAGCGTCACGTGATTTGATTTACTACGTACCCAACTCTCCCAGCGCTCACCTCTTGTAGCTTTTCGTCGCTCAACGCCCCAGTTCCCACATCACTTATCTTCGTAATCAATCTGCTCTCGATTGAATCCTCGATCTCGTCAGGGTTGTATTGCTTCGCTATTGTGGCTTGTTCTGCTGTGAAAACGGCCAACTTCTTGCTTTCTTCCTCCTAAAAACAAAACCACAAAAAATAATGACGAGACAAAATGGTAGATAAGATTGAATGACTGCAAAATCAGTTAACTAATTTTCAAAACAATTTTGGTCTTTAAATCATGGTTAGTAATCTTTATTTTCTAAAACCACCATCAGCTTGATATTTTGGAAAGTACAAAGGTTTAACTTACTCTGGGCTGAGGATCGCAATAAGTGAAATTCAAAATTATTTAGGAGAATAGCAGTCGGAAGGCTTTCTTAGTTCACTAAGAAGCATAGAGTCAGAACACCAGCGAGAGTGAAACCAAAATCAGTTGCTCGTTTGAATTTATTTCAGAATTGTTCACATCAGACAACGAATGATTTAAAATAGATTTCACACAAAAAATTTTCGGTTTAAACCGCGTGGAGAGCCTTCAAATTTTGATGCCAAAGCACGATCTCATTGCGAGTGAGAAATCACGAGAGAACTACAGTCATTGGCAAAAGTTTAAGACCAGTCTTTCAGATTTAAGGCATTTGTACATTTTATCATTGTGATTGCATAATTCAGTTTTATATGACACCATATCCTACTGAAATTGCATCAGCCACCTATCATCACATCACCAACATATGGATTGCTTTCACTAGGAACCTGTTTAAGTTTGTTTTAATTGATTTTACGATGTAATTAGACTAGTTGTGTATAAGTTGCTGTTTCAGATCTTGAAAATGGGAAAAAAACGTCAATTTCCGAGACAAAAAGGCCTTAAATCGCCAATGAAAACATCCCCCGAGATGATCTGAT
The DNA here is from genome assembly GCA_963675345.1 of Trididemnum clinides. Classification (NCBI taxonomy): domain Eukaryota; kingdom Metazoa; phylum Chordata; class Ascidiacea; order Aplousobranchia; family Didemnidae; genus Trididemnum; species Trididemnum clinides. Next base: position 2,493,728 of record OY776297.1, read on the forward strand.
GATGAAGCGAATTGCTGTATATTCCCCAACTAATTCTTTGAAGAAAATTTGTGCTGCGCTGCTTCAAAATGGACGGATGTTCACATAACCACAGTTTCTCGGCGTTTGAGATTTCAGTTTGGTCTCAAATCATATAATCCAGCTCGAAAACTTGTTGGGGAGCACACAACATTTCGCTGCATCATCAGATCATCTCGCGAGATGTTTTCATTGGCCTCCCACTTCTATTCAAGTCTTTGCAACTCTCATAATTATTGAAATTTGCAATTGCTGTATGCACAGCAGTCTTGCTGCGACGAATCTTCGCACTGATTTCTCGTTCCGAGTGGCATTTCTTACTTAAAACCACGATTTGGGATCTTTTTGTCTCGGAAATTGACGATTTTTTCCCCATTTTCAAGATCTGAAACAGCAACTTATACACAACTAGTCTAATTACATCGTAAAATCAATTCAAATGAACTTAAACAGGTTCCTAGTGAAAGCAATCCATATGTTGGTGATGTGATGATAGGTGGCTGATGCAATTTCAGTAGGATATGGTGTCATATAAAACTGAATTATGCAATCACAATGATAAAATGTACCAATGCCTTGGACTGCATCGCGTTGTTTTCAAACCAAGATGATATCTTAAATTTTTATCAACAGCCTAACAAGATACATGACAAAGGATTACCAAATGCCCTTTCTGGATGTTTGTATAGATAACAGCGACGATAAAATGAAAGTAAATACTTAACGAAAACCCACCAACACTGGACGATACATCAATTGGCAAAGTTTTGTTTCCCCTCGCCACAAGCTAAACTTAATTAAGAGTCTACTGCACAGAGCTTATAGTATATGCAACTCGTACAATTTAATTCATGAAGATTTTCGAAAGATTGTTTCTACAGTGAAAAGCAATTGTTATCCTCTTTGTTACATCAATAAACAAACGCGATTATTTTTTTACCATCGACATAAATCAACCGAAAGCTCTATTTCAAATTGTGCTACAGATAGAAATTGCGATAATCTTGGAGCCACTACCAAAGAAAAAGGAATTTTTCTTCTTCTACTACTTCCCTATCTTGGCAAAGTATCACTTCAAATCGAAAAAGAAATTTGAAAATTCATAGCTAAAAAACTTCCAAGAAAATTTTGCTTTAGTTTAATTCACGACACTTACGATATTGGCAATCACTTCAAATTTAAAGAAGATCAAGCACTCTTGCAAAATTCAGGAGTTGTATACAAACTAAACTGCTTTTGGGGTCAATCCTACATTGGTCAAACTCGTCGTAACCTTATCACCAGAATCAACGACCATAAACCGCATGGAAAATCTAATCAAGAATCGGACGTTGCAAAGCTCCTCATACAAATTCTTAATCATGGCATTGATTTCAACTCTTTTACATAATTGGACGCAGCAGTAGCATTAGAAAACTACGCATCAAAGAAACTTTATTTATCCAAAAATACAAGCCCTTGTTGAATCTAGATGAAACGTCCGACCCGATTGATTTATTTAATACGTAACTGATTCACCGATTATCTGGGTTTTAGCAGTAAATTACTGTAATTGTTTAATATTGAAGTGTAAATACCTGAACTATATTGAAATTCAAGTACTTTCTATTGTATTAAATTTTAAATCACCTTAATTAGAATTCTCGTAGCCAAGTTATTAGAATTGTTTTGTATTAATCTTCCTTTGTTACATCACAATCGCAGTAAATTTAGTTATCTAAGCGGTACAACAGCTCACAAAATTTAACTTTGCCTAGTCGGAAACATTTTAATTACAACTGATGATGCTTTATGTATAGAGCGAAACGTTTTAAAATAAAATGTTCTCTGGTTTACTGGCTATCATATTTCTAATTAGATTAATATAAAAAGTTCATTTTCATGCTAATGGCTTAAACTTTTGCAAATGACTGCAGAAGTGATTGTGACAGTCAAATACTGTCTAAACAATGCTTTATTTAAACAAACACCAATTGAGCGCAAAAAAAATACAAACGGCAAAAACAAACTCTGCTCAACAGGCGGCCACAATAAGCAAAGGTTTGGCCATAGTAGGTGGACATAAATGCATTGCAAATCGCTTTTTGTTTTGTTCCAACAAAATTGCTCACTGCAATCGGAGGGCCGCATTAAACGGAACCCTTAATAACCGGAGTTCCCTGCACATATTTCGTGATGCTACAATGTAATCATCAATTCCGTATTCAAATTGAAAAAATAAGATTTTCACAAAAGAAAAGTTGAAGATTAGCAAAATGATCATCGGCCAAATTAGCAGCCTCAGCTGCCTTAGATTCTTTGAGCGTTAAAAGTTCAAGTTGTAAATTTTTGTGATTTTAATGAATGGGAATGACAAAACCAACAATAACAAACATCCGCTGATAGTTATTGAAACAAGGACCTGACTGAGTAAAAAGCAAAAGACTAATACGTTGAATGGAGTAAATACAGATCAGAAAGTATGTAGAAAAATAACAGCAACTAAAGGTAGAAACAAGCAAAGCAGAAGTAGAAGTTACTCAAACAAAATGCATATTGTAAAAGAAATAGTATTAGCAGCATTGGTATTGGCGTTTAGCCTAAAAATCTATTTGCCATCAAAAAAATCCAATTTTTTGATATCCAGTTCTTGTACAATAATGACTTCAAAGAATTTTCAATTTTTGGGGTGGTACAACAAGCAATTGGGATAAATATGGCAGCAGTGAGTAAAAAAGCCTAGAATCACTTTTACTATTTAGAGTGTTTTGTATTCTATAAAAGCCATTCCCAGTTTAGCAAGTAGAAAAATGATTTTCGGTTTGGTCATCGTCATATCTTTGACAACGGCAGCCAAAACTAAAATACGGAAATCCATATTTACCAAAAATTTTATTGAACGTATTATTTTGAAATGTGGATGATTCCTGAAATACGGAAATTCAAACCAAAACATGGAATTACGGAACCATAGAAATTCATTCAAAAAAAAATTTCTAAATTACTTAAATCCGAAAAAGCATCGACTAAAGAAAAGTGAAAATTGCAGACATATGGAAATTCACAGAAGACGAAAAAACTAAAAATTTAACAACATAATGAGGTAAAATTTCGTAATTGCATTGCGTTAAACTGGGCATTTTCTTAAATTTTCAAATCACGCAATTTCCGCAATTTAGTTGTTGTTTTTACACCATTATCATATCAATTTCCGTAGGTTTCCGCAGTTTAGTGGGTAGTTTTTCTCGTTTTCTATAATTTCATGTTTTAGAGTTGCTCCTTTACAACACTTCCCGCAGATTTTTTCGTTTTGGCACATTGTGTCACTTGTGAAGGCAGGTTGTAATTCATTATTGTATGCAATTTAAAGTTAGACATTGCGCATTGCGCAGTGTTATTATTCTACAATTATTGACGAGCGGTAGTTCACAAGCAGGCCCAAGATGTTGATTTCAGAGGAAAGATTAGTCTTTGTATTGATAATAACTTTGATTGTTTTATCCATGCAATTAACCTGGCTGTATTTACCACATATAGCTCAAGGAATTTAAATCATTCTGGGCTTTGCATCATGCAACAACTTTATAACTTCCCAATTAAGCCGATGCTTACACTAACACTTTGCTTCCGTAAAAGTAACTGTTGCCTCAAATGCTGATGAGAAAGAGCTCGATCAAGAGCAACGTTGCTAGTTTTTTGGAGAAAATGATTAAGAGTTGTTGCGAACTGAAAAATCTGCCACATAAATCGACACTCTGCGCGGTTGAAAATTTTTTTGACGATCGACAATTAATGTATGAAAGGAGAAAGAACAAAATCTGCCCTCACTCCTGATTTATGTCCACACAGTCTATTGTAAAGCCTTAGTAGTATTTATTGCAAACCCCTAGCCTTCTTTATTGTTCTTAACATTTTTGACCTTCTAAAGTAATCAAAGCGCCAACTCACAGAAACCGCCTGCGTTTCTTCGTTGATATCTGTGTTGTAGTTCCACTCAGCAATAACTGCGTTGTAGTAATATTCCTCAGCCGACGCGTTGTACGCCTCTAAAAATTCGCTGGCCCCAAGAGGAGATTTGAAACCCTCTGAAATTATAATCATGTTTATAATGCAATAATGCTTAACAACAGAGTAAAATTTCTAATTTAGAGATGGTCTAGAACAGGGGGTGTTAAACTGGTGGCCTGCGTAAGGATTTTGTGGCACAGTGCAAATGGCTGGCTTCCGAAATTAATCTTGGAAAAATTGTTCTCCAAAAGAAAAAAAAATGTTTTAAGTTGAAAGTACGTGAAAATAGCCGTCGACAACTGCTATAAGTCGCGGGTGGCATTACAGGTTGTGACGAGAGAAGTAATGACCTTTTTTAAAAATCAGCATCCTTTCGGGGTACATCACACGATTTCCGGAGATTGTTGCCAGGAGAAGTGGTGATCTCGGAACAATACCGTGGCTGGTGTGCCGCGAAATTTGATCAACTGCTTTCCTGTGCCCGCAGGCAAAAACGTTTGGGGACCACTGATATATAGTCTTGCCTGCTTAAATTTTTTTCAACAGAATCTGGCCCGTAAAAAATCCAGGTATGTAAATGTGGCCCGCAGCACCGAATGAGTTTCACACCTTTGGTTTAGAACAAAAAAAGCCGACCAACCTAGAGGAGGTAAAATCACATTTTAGGAGAGGTGAGCAAAAACTTATAGAAGAGGTTGAATTTATGCGAGGCGGGGTCTTTACAATGGTTATTATTACCAAAGAGACAAACTGTAGCCTTTTGTAAAAGAAGATAAGTGGCTTGCATTGTTTAACACCATATTAAAAATTTCTTATTTTCCCGTAGGATGCAACAGCAATGTTTTTATTGACATTGTACATAACGTAATTCATGCTTTGTACTGTTCGTTTTCATTGTGTTGTGATTGTTGTGAATGTAAAAGGGGTAAAGAATAACTTCATGAAGGGCAACGAAAGAGAAATATTGAAAAGATTGGGAACCGCTGATCTAGAAATTAAAATAACGAATCTTTTTAACATTGAACCGCTGTTTGTTTGCATTGAAAAATTATGGTTGGATTAGTTTGACCGAGTAAGCAGAATGCTTCAAGAAATTCCAACATGTCAAATTTGTTTTGCCTCACCAACTAGAAAAAATCACCAAGCCGCCTGCGAAGTAGGTCGATGAGTTACATAAGCAACTTGGTTTGGTCGAGGCTTGGCACTAAAGTCACGATTGCGAGTGTACTTGCAATGAATCAATCTGCACTACAAAGCGCGCTTCTGTGTGTCTGACCGTGCTAACTCCTCCGGAACTACAAGACGTGCAAGCAAGAAGCTAGTCACAGTTGATCACCACTCTGGATTAGTGTCATAAAAGATTTGGGAGGTTATGACGGCGTCATAATTGAAGATAATTTTTTTAGTTTACTTTTTTGACAAAAGAAAGCGGGCTTTCACTTACGGATAACAGCACCCGATTTATTAACTCGAGAAAATTTCAATTTTTTAGGAAATAAGATGACAACATAATTAACTATGGATTGTAAGAAGAGCTTTTACGTTCTTAAAAATTACTGATCGCAGAAACGCCACTGAATGTTTTTTGGAAAATATTAACAAGGTGCTTCCGACAAAAAGATTTTAATATCAATCGAACTTTATTAATGATGCATGCGATTAAGCATTTAAGCAATTTTTAACGATAGCTTTTTTTCTTGAACGTTTTAAAAATGCTTTGTTTCTGATTATGTAGTCTGGTACCACTTCGGCGAAAACAGCAAGAGGCAGTGGCTGTGTTTAACCCCTAAAAGCATTACATATTTTGGAAAATTGTATCCATTTTGCAACTCATATATATCATATATATTTGCCCAAATTAAGCTTGAAGCATTGAAGTAGCACAGGGCTGTATTTACTCGTACTAGAAATTCACAGCCTAGTGCAAGTAAATACAACCCTGTGCTGCTCCAATGTTTCAAATTTAATTTGAACGAATATATACCGGATAATGCGAAAGTGATTTGTAAACGACAGACGAGTATATTCGGGTTAATCCTTTAAGGGGTTAATTATCCATTGGTGTTTTGAAAGTAAACGTAATTAGCAAAGCCTGTTGCCGATATGCTGCATGCTAAAAAGCAGTTACATTACTGCAATATCAAGTCCTTTCCTATCTGGTTTCTTTATAACGCAATGGAAAATACGAAAATTACAGCAACTGAAGATAGGTGGACTTGACGTAGGAAAACCTTCGTAGTAGAGCCATGTCGAGCGGCTAAGTGGACTACTTGTAACTCTGAAACATTTTATCATGCGCAGCAAAGTGGAACAAAATGCCGAGTGTTATGGGGAGATCTTGAAGGTTTTAGATAAAATTATTTTCTTATTTCGCACAAAAACTGGTCAGTGAATAATCCACTGAATTTATAACCAAACTTATGACGACAAATGTAATGCTAAACTCTGAGCTTCGGGTCGTTCCGTTCTCTCCTGGCTGCGTTTTAGCCGGTAAGGGACATACGCGCAGTCAAAGGCTTTAAATCTTGCAACTAGGCCTACAATAAGAAAGTGTTGTAAGTAGTTGGTCAATTACTTCACGGCTTAATTCATGTAAATACATCAATCACTTTAGGTTCATTTTACAACTTTCACTTTATGCCCCTATTTTATTAGTCAAATGAACGCAAGAAAGCTCCTAAAGTTATTTGCTGTAAGGTAAGTACAGTCTTAACTTATCAGTAGGGGATATGTATTTTCGAAATAGTCCCTCAAACTTTTCTCAATGCTACCCATTCGAAAAAACTAGCAAGACTTTGCACTGCACCAGAGAGCGTCCTAAAATTTTTGTTTGCTGTAATGCAAGATACATATAAACCGAAATCTAAATTACTGTCTTTTTGCTCCCGAGATTTTGTTTTTGCTCTGTCATGTTCAGTCGTAAAATTACGCTCCTCTAGGGTTGCAATTCATCTTTCCTGTTTTTGTCCAATTTACAACCGACCGCCTTGGTTTATATTTATTTTGCGTCAATCACGTAAAAATTGTGTAACTTAATTCTTGAGAATAACAAGTCAATAATTACAACAATGTTTTTGTAAAATTATTTAGGATAACGCTTTCGTAAAAATCCGAATTTGAAATTTGGAAGTTTACTGAGTTAAAACAAAGCTACTAAACTTACAAATATTGTTCTATGGTCAGCAGCGGATCCAGAAAATTTTAGTGGTGGCGAATGAAAAGTCTGAATCGACATATTTTCAATTTCAATTGAAGGTGAAGATTTTTTGTGAGAAGAAATCAACTTTTTCGAAGTCCAAATTTTAAAGCAAATTTCATTTTTAGACGCAGAATCAAGAAAATAAACGCACCAAATTATGACAAAAGGCTGATGGCTTCCTTGCTTCGCCATTGCATGCGGAGAAAAAATTATTTTTCAATGAGCCATTAGGATCATTGAACCAATGATGGGCCATTAGGTCGACCGGGCAACCGGGTGCAAGACAATTGGGGTAAGGTATAGCTCCTTTTCCTTTATTTAGGAACTAAGGCACATTGTTGCAGCCAAGAAAGTTGGTGTTTCAAATATCATTACAAAGGGATTGCAGCAGGTCGTGAAGTGGGCCTAACACTCAATAACTTATTTTTGTAATCGTAAAGCAAAAATCATTACGACGCCCTCTCTAACTTTGTCGTTGTACCCCTACAGCCTGCTAATTAGAAGTAACGAATAGGATTCGAGAAATGACAGGGAGACTGTCAGTAAGACCAGTCCTAGTTAAAAGTACCGGTACAACAATCGGGATTAGGTGCGTAGAGGCAATGCCCCCTTTACACCAACTTGTTGATACTGTTCGCAGATACTTGTTTGGATGAAGCCGGCATCGCCGGCTGAACCGACATTTTTACAGACATAACCGACTGGTAGCATCGTCAGGCAGCAGAAGCGGCACATCTCGCGTAAAGACTTTACTTGCATCAACTTTAATATGGGGGGCAAAACAAAGCTTCTCCGCTAATTTTACGCACAAGCTTCAGCTAAACTCGATAATGAAAAAGCACCCAGGAGGAATGGTGATAGAAAACTCTTACGTTTCTGGCCTCGTACGACTTTTGAATGAAAGGTTTCAACTTACTTGGTCTCCACGCTGTGTTGCTCCAACCAATTTCTTCGTTATTTGCAGCATTCTTTTGCTTCAGCCATTCCAAAACAGGTTCGAAATACTCCTGTAGCGGGGCGGTTGACATCTCCCTCGTCCCTGTCAGCTTTTCCATTGCATCCGGCCACGGAAGACTCGAACCTAGCTCCAACATTTCACTAAAAAGTACAAAAGTAAAGGGGCAACTTGATTGTAAGAAAACAAAATCAATGCTTTTGGGGGTTTCACGTAGTTGTGAGTTTGACAAATGAATTTTAGTTTTCTTCGCTTTTTTCCTATTTTGAGACCAAAGTGCAATATGCCGTCTATATTGGAAACTTCAAAAAACGTTTGAGCCCTGGTTGTTGTATGAGTAACTGTAACATTTCTTTGCGGTTGTCTTCCCCTTCTCGTCATTGAGTTGAAGCCACAGCATGAAAGGGAAGATTTAGACCGCTCAGCGCAAGCTTAATCCCGTCATATGGAACATGATTATCGGGTAAGAGAAAAAGGGCCATTTTGAACCGTTCTTAAATATGAGCTGGAAGCTCTCAATTAAAAAGTAGACTGCTTTGGTGGGCCTTGCATTAGACGCTTCCTGTAGAATGCCAGACGAGTTAGTAGTTTTACTTTACATAATTGTGTTATCCAGTGAATTATTGGTGGTGTAGAAAGTTTTCTTTGCTCGGTTTAATGCAAAGCACAGTTAGAGAAGCCTTTTCTAAAACCTTTTGCTTTAGGTGTTTATTATAACTTACGCCATTTTCGTTCCAGCTTTTTTAGATTGATAGAAGTCGCATTTATAAAGCGGGCCAGAGTATCCAGCTTCATCGCACATCGCTTTGTAAAACTGGAATTGGATAACGAAACTCACAAAATATCTGAAAATATAAATGTGTATGAGGACGTTGCTGCTTTGCTTTATATTTTGTCTCCATAGAGTATACATGCTTTAATACAGCAGTGTAGAGCTACATGAAGTTGATCTGCTTCCTGACGTTTTTCGAGATTAGCGGTCGCATGGTTTGCCGTGGAAATGCAATTTAAAGTATATTCCGTATTTTTGCAGTGTTTGTAAAAAAATTCACTGTGTAAGCAATGCTGCTTAACCCTATATTGACATTTGAGACAAATATGTTACGTTTCAAAGTAACGCGCTACTGTGGAAAAACACGACGTTTTTTGTCTGGGCGACGATTTGCTCACATCGGTTACGTTCGAGGAATGTACTTTTATGCTGAAAACACTTAAACTTGAAAAGGTGGGAAACCAGGACACACTACTATTTTTAGGTTAGCGTAGTTTGCATATGCTGGTAGATGATGTAGTATAAGCAGGTTTTTCTGAGGTTTTTGCACAGATATCTGACTTGATAAATTTTTTGTGTAATGACTATAGGGAAACTGATAACGCAACAGTTGAAGCATAGCATAGATATTCTTTTTCTGGGTAACACATTACTTAGTGTAAATGTAACAGATCTGTTGATCTCGTCCATAGTGCAATAATATTTTGTTTTAGTTAAAAAATAAATCGGTATTATTTTACATAATTTGGTTTGGGTTTGTGGAAATATTGATTAGTAATAAGCTTGTAAGCATGGATGTCAAAAACTTTTATGGTAAGAAAAATTGGGCTGCAATTGCTGGGGGTGAAAATGGAGAAAGTGATGATGACTTTTTACAAGATAGTGATTCGGATAAAGATTATGAGCTTGATCAATTTCCCCCTTGTGATTCATTTGGTGATGACAGCAGTGATTCTGGTAAGTTTTTGTACTCTTATTTTGAAAAAGGTGATCAAAATGAGCTTACTTTGCTCTTTATCTCTACAAAAATTCTACAGCATTACTTAGGAACTGTTTTTTTGTATTTCAGATGAAAGTCTTTCAAAAATTGGTACGGCTACTGCACAAAGCCAAAGAAAACGAACAAAGTATTCTTGGAAGTCAATTGACAGCAATGAATTTCCTCGAACGGCTCCTCAATGGCAGGGTATTTTTCATGAAACTCAATCTGTTTTGCCACCTGTAGAATACTTTAGAAAGTTCTTTGATGATTCCATAACAGCTCACATTGTATACCAGTCAAATTTGTATGCTGTTCAAATAGACCCTACAAATCCGCTGATGCTCACACCTTTGGAATTTGCTCAATTTCTCGGGGTTGTTGTAAACATGTCAATTATTTCTTTGCCTCGGTGAAGGCTCTACTGGTCTAGACAGCTTGGTGTTGCTCATATTAGCAATGTCATGAGTCGAGAGAGGTTTGAGCAAATAAAAAAATTTATCCATTTCAATGACAATGCGCACATGGTTCGTCCAGGAGATGATAATTTTGACAGATTGTTCAAAGTTAGGCCGCTTTTGAATCATTTACAACTCAAATTTAACAACATACCGATGGACCAAATGATGTGTGTGGATGAACAGATGGTTCCATTCAAAGGATCATCATTTTTGAAGCAATATGTGTAACTGACGCAGGAAACCCTTGTAAATAGTTAATAGTTTTGTTAATCACGTGACCGCGTGTAGCGAGCTGGAAAAAGAAAAGGTTGACATGACAGTTTATTGAGACAATCTGTTTTCGTTCAGTTTGCTGTTTTCGCGCAGTTTTTTGGAACATGTCAGTTGGAAGAAACAATTTAATTTGAAACCGCTTTCCTTAAGTTTTGTTGTGCTAATAAATTCAAGTTTTGGCAATTGATTTGTAGTACAGCAGTGGATTCACGGTGAGCGCGTTGCAGATTTTGGTTTCCTCTAGTAAACGTTGCCAGCGCCTTCCAAGCTTGAAGCAACGTCTACAATATGTACCAAGCAAGCCACACAAATATGGTTATAAATTTTTTGTTTTGTGTGATGCCAAAGGAATAATTTATAATTTTGAAATCTACTCTGGAAAAATAAACCCTTGTGAAAATTACCCAGATTTGGGGGCAAGTTCTAATATTGTGCTGAAGTTGTGTAAGGTCATTCCTTCCAACTTAAACCACTTGTTGTACTTTGATAATTGGTTTACTTCTTATCCATTACTTCATGAATTGTCACAGCGTGGTATATACCGTTTGGGAACAGTTCGATCAAACCGGTTGCCAGGTTGTAATTTGTTGCCAGATAAGCAGTTGAGAGGCCAAGGAAGAGGTGCCCATGAAGAAAAAGAATGCGTTGATGGCAATACTGCCATTAGGGTAATTAAGTGGTTTGACTCCAAGTCAGTCACGTTTCTAACCAGTTTTGAATCGGCAGGTCCTACTAGTACTGTGAAAAGATGGGACAAAGCATCGAAAAGCAAAATTGATGTGCCATGTCCAAGAGCCGTGCATACATACAACACGTTTATGGGAGGAGCCGATCTATTGGATACTCTTATTGGCTTGTACAAGATAAAACTGAGATCCAAAAAATACTACCACAGAATTTTTTTTCATCTCATTGATTTGACTGTTGTGACTGCCTGGCTGCTTTATAAAAGAGACTGCGATGGGTTTGGAATACCAAAACAGAAGCAAAAGTCTTTGTTAGAGTTTAGATGCTGCATTGCTGAAGCTATGTCTAAGGAAAATCAAGTCTTTTCCAAAAAACGAGGAAGGCCATCTACTGCCGTTGAAGTTGTGCACCAAGAAAAGAATGCAAGAGGGCACAATACAAAGCCAATTCCACAAGCATCAGTCAGACATGACAACGTAGATCATTTTCCAGCGTACAAAGAAAAAAGGGGTCGATGCAAGCTTCCAGGCTGTAAAAGCAGCTCTCATATTTTCTGCATGAAATGTGAAAGTTATCTCTGCCTGGATAAGCAAAAGAACTGTTTTTTGAAGTTTCACAAGGAGTGAAACTGATATGCTTTGCCTCAAACTTTTCACTGTTGTTGAGTATTGTCAAGCACGTTGTGTGGTTGGTGTTAAATTTGACATATAATATAATGTTGGCACTTGCACTAGAGATGCCAACATAGGTGAATCATGCTGTATTTATAAACATGTAAAATAAAAACGAAGCAATTGCTGTAAATTACTAAAAATAAACCAAACTTCAGAAAAAAATGAAGTGATGAATTTTGTAGCTAATGGACGGCTGTTACAAATTTGTAACGTTTGAGAAAAATCGGAAGTAAAAAATTTTATCACCGGAAAACGTCCTATTCTAATTTGTAATACCACGTCATGCATAAACAACACCGAAAAAAAATTTTATTCACATAAAAAAAAATTCCGTCCATAGAGGGTTAACTCAGAAGCAAGTTTAAACAAAATTGTTTTACGAATGACAGAAAAATCTTTTTCCGTTCGGGAATCGCAGAATATGATCGTACGTTCGAACCTCAAGAAAACTATGCAATTGCGTTGATAAGAAATTTTACGGGAATTTCCTCTGACCGCAATATTTGTTGTTGAAATGCTGTGCCAGCAGTACCGTTAACTCCGAAGTAGGTCGGGCCACAACAATGCTTTAGCTCGCAGAATCGACGTTCACACTCGATCTCACGTTTTGTTTCAATTTATCGCTTGCGCTACCGGCGCGATGGGCAGTGGTAGAAGCGTCCGCTTCGCAGTCGGTAGACCTGGGATTCATTCCCTAAGTCGAGTCATACGAAAAGACTTCAAAAAACGGTATTCATAGCTTCCCTGCTTGACGCTCAGCACATAGGAATAGTGCGGAGGACAAGCCGGCAAACTTGCTTGTAGTGTCCTTGGCCAAGGCACTAAAGGAGATGCCTTTATCTTCATGTGGTAGACAGATGTTGGCGCCAAGTAGTCTACCTATCGTGGTGGCTCAGTCTGATGAGATATGCAAACCGAGCAGGAGCTCATACGCATGATTGAATAAATGAAGCGCTTGTGCCTACCTCCACAACAAGTAAGTGCAGGTTTCTATTAAGCGTCAATTGCCAGCGTAGCGTAAATACTCTTTGTTTATCTACTTTATTTTATGTGCGGAGCATTTTTGCAGCTGAAATAACTTTAAATGGATAAGCAAAAAATTTTTGCGCTGCGCCGGCAATTTACGCCAAATGAAAACCAGACTTAATCGATGATTATTGAATGAAAAACCGTAAGACCACTTCGCAAACACTATCTCTTTCTTTTGTCCTCGATGAGTTGAATGAATTTGCGTTATCAGCAGAGAAAAAGTGGTTTTAGTTTAAGTAACAACAAACACATTTTGTACTCTTGTGTTTTAAAAAAGAGTCTTTACAGCAATTTTATCTGCTTGATTGCACTGCTATTTATAGAAATAGACTGCGTCAGCAGTATAGGTAACTCTGAAGCAAGTTTGAGCGTAAGTAGTCGTTTGTGTTACTGCAAAAATATTTTCCTGTGGCCGCATTGCTATAAATAACTATTCCAATTTAAAGATAATGGAAATAATTATTTAAAAATCTGAAGTTTATTATTTCATGATGTGATGTAAGCTATGTAATTACAATTGAAGTACCTTATGTAAGGGGTGTTTGCTGGAATGTGATATTTAGCGCCCGGGTCAAAGTCCAGATCATTGTCTCGTTCAACAGGTGGGATGATGCCTTGATACTGAAGCCTGTAGAATATAAAACTGGTGACGTCACCATTAGTCAATATGGCCAAGTGGGTTGAAGCGCCGTCTTATGGCGACTATGATCGAATGGCGATGAGTTGAAATCTCAGCTCTGCAGCCTAGTCTAGAAGTAACTACGGCTAGGATCAGTGCTCTTGGAAAATTGCTTGGCTGATTTTAGCATTTATTGAGGCGCTTAAGTAGGTAGAGTCAATTTAGGAGATTTACTTCTAAAAAGATTATGCCTTAGTGAAAATGCCGCTTTACGGGTCTGCTTTACGTGCCACTTGCTCATAGCCCCAAACGCCACAGAAATACTTTTGCTGATAATTTCTTTTCACCTCAACGCATCCCACGTTGATTGATATTCCGCTTTTGACGTAGTTCCGTCAAACACTCTCCACCTCCATTTATCTATCATGTATCCGAAAGGAAGGAAGGCAATTTTATTCATCGCTTGCTTTAAAAGGTAGTTGATATCCGCTTCCAAATCTTCCTCTACCTCATCTAGGAGTCCAATACTTTCCAGATGTGCTGACAGAAAGCGCGAGGGTGTCTCCAACCTGAATTTTAAAGTCTGACATCAGCAATGTATCTTGTTGGTAGACTGTATGCTGCTGTAAGAAGTGCATAACAGAAAGGTATAAAAAACGAAAACTGATGCAACAGAACGATGTGCAAAACGGAGGGACAAAACTATACGAATAAGCTTGGTGATGATTAGCAAAGTGCACTGTTATACGAGTTTACGACAAGAATTAAATTCCTTGTTCTATCATTTTCCGCACTAACTGGCAATCAGAAGTGGTAGACTAAGCAGTCGAAGCTTCAATGCTGTGTTGTCAAAGGCTTGCTTCTTTTGCAGCATTTACTACCATTAGCAACCACGTGCAGCTTAGCACGATTCCAACAGGAACGTCAGCATTTTCTATCAGGCGACTTGACAATAACGAAAGGTGTCGCATATCTTTGCATTTGAACGCGAGAAGGCAATAAGCTTTCTGCGGCCTCAAATAAATTACCATGGGTATGAACCCCTTCAACGAAGCAGAAATGTTGATTTTCTTTGTTTGTCAGGTTGGCTTATTCAGAGTCTAATAGGTAAGCAAACATTTGCCACGTAAATTAGTCACCAAAACGGTTCAAAGTAAATTTCAGCTCACCTAGATTTTTTGCCTGAAAAAATCTCGTTCAACCTAACCAAACCGCTCTGCTATATTTTATCTCAACTTGGCCAGCAACTTTGTTTCCCCAAGTAGTCTCAAGGCAATTCGTAGTTTAGGTTTATTAAAAATATTCAGAACATGCGGGCTATAATCTATAACTCATTGCAAAGGTTCGCAATGCATACAAAGCGCGATCACACCCACTTTGCATTAGTCAAGACTGCTGTCGTATTTGTCAACAACAACGAGCGTCAATTGTTTAATGTCCAAGGTCCATATCTCCCTTATACATGGTCGTAAGCAGAAGAGTGACTTTTATGTGTAGCTGATCAATAAGTTGCAGGATCGAACCTTCCAGTGATTGTGTTATTTTTGGGGAAAAATCACGTTTGGTTGATATTGCTTGCATTAGAACAAGCAATAAAATAATCAAAAGTGATACCAAGCAAGGTAAACTAAACGTTGAAAAATCTTTGAAGCACCAAGCAGGTTTGGGCAGTTTGATTTTCTTAATTGTCACTGCGAGGAGCGGTAAATCAGCAAATGCTGCCATCCTGCAAACCTTATGTAGTCACTCGTATCATGATTTACGATTCCACAAGTATTTTCATTCAATCGGCAACTTCTTAAAAATATCATTCAATATATGTTTTTTCATAAAAAACATAGAAACACTGCTTTATCCGGTTGGGGTAAAACTTGCGTTGAAAATCGCGTAAGATGTGATTTTTAAGTTTTCTGTGCTATTACACTGAAAATAACTACAAGTGACCAAGCCAATTATCACGAAGTTGTTTGTTTCAAATTGAAGTTGAAAAAATTTCATTGTCGTTAAGTGTTTGCTAGACAATTTTCAAAATTTTGTTTTCCAAAACCCTAAAAGCAAGAAAAAAAGTTAGATTGTTTTCTAATGAAAATGCTAAAACTTATTCGATTCATTAAACACGTGTAACTGTAGCTGCAAAATGTGCTGACTCGGAGATGCAAAACGATCTTCGAGTCAGCGCTCGCTCTAACACGTCGTGGTAAAAATAAGTATTTTTTGCAAGTAAGAGGGTCATTGTGATAACCCAAAACCAAATTAGCTTAACATGAGAAGTGGGCGTTTAAGGTGTGACCTTCCTGTCGTTAAATGGAACAAACTCAGGGAGGGTGTAACCTATGCTCTTTATACCAAATGTGACCTAATACGCTATAGTTTGAAAGAAAAGTAAGATCCCTCCTGTAAAGAAGAGTTTTAGCCACTTTCTTATCTTTTATCGAAATTTTATCAGTTCATGTTTCAATTTATTTGATTACAAAAAAATCACTTTTGAAAGTAAATCTATGCAATTCGGGTCTACAAGTGTAGCCCTAAGATGAGGGCGAACTTCCTTCTCAAAGGAAGTCATGCTTCCACCAAAATCTTTACTTGACCCAAGGTAAGCTATTTCTAAGTAAAATAACTAAACATTTTTTGTTTTGGGGTTTTGGTTTTTAATTTCCCTTCAAACTTGTAATTTCATTCATTTTTATGTGTTTTATCATAAAGAAAAAAATTGATTATACGTTGTATTTAAATTGCACATTTTACAACCCTGAATCCAAAAAATAGACTAGCTGAAGAGCAAAAGAAACCTGAATTAAATTTTCATAACTTTGGTAAAATTTTCTTGTTTCATGAATAATTTGACCCCTCCTATCGTTTGCATTGAATATGCCCTTAACTACGGCCAGTGGTCGGTTAGTTGTATTTGCCCAACTACGCTAAATGCGGGCAGCTTTATTCTAGACATTACAGATAAATGATCAAAATTTAATCACTCAAAACGGCCACACAACGCTCTTCATTGTCACTACGTCGCCAGGAAGGAAGACAACAACAAACGTAGTCGATTGCTATCAAATATTGACAGAAGCAATGTATTAAAGTAAGTTCACCGCTTCATGAAACCCTGGGTTTGCGCCACTTCTGAACGGGACAGGCTGGTCTTTGTATTGTTGGAAGTACTGAATGTGTCCCATCTCATGATGAACAGTAATGAGGTCTTCCATGTTAACAACCGTACACATCTTAATTCTAAAAACAAGGTTTGTTATTGTCTAGCAAGTCAACCACAATCAGCTTCGACATGTACAAAGAAGTGGTGGCAGGAGACAAGCAGGCAGGTTGCAAGTTTAGGCAAGAAGAACATGTAAAATTATTAAAAAAGTTTAACAAAAGCCTAATTGTTAAAGCCACCAGTAGTGTCATGGTGGTTTGGTAAAGAAGTGTATGTACGCGTAATTTGTGTACCTTGTTTCACTTTTTTCAAAATTTTTTAGTTTATATGATTTTTAGATAACATTAGCACCAAAAAACAATGTAAAATGTGTTTTTAGATTCTGTCACCTGCTACATGCTCTTTATAGACGATAGAACAAAAAAGTTTATGTTGTTAATTGTTAGTTTTGCTATTGACCTTTATAGAATTTTTTAAATGTTAGTTAGATAAATTACAAAAAATTCAGTAAATATACAATTTTCAGCAAATAATTAAAAAAATTGACCACTTAGACTTATAGAAAAGTATGAGTTTTTGGATCAGGTGGAATCAAAATTGTTCCTTTTGTTAAGTGCTGTGTTAACTGAGATGCAACTCTTGCTTGAATAACACTATTGGTTCCATCTGAATAAAAAATTTTACTTTATAAAATGCGGTGTAAACTAAATGTACCAAAATAAATTGAAAAGATGGACAGCTTCATGCATATATTTAGATATATATTGCTTGCTTATACTTTTCCTTCATTGAAGCAACACCCAAGCAGATGAATGAGCTGGAAGAAGCTACTAGCAAAACAACTTTATTTAAACTTATTTAATAGAAGCACAATATCAACCTGAAATCTTTTTTGTCATAAAAGTCCCAAGCCGATGCGTGGCACGTGACTTCACGGTCGTCTGGCTTCACATACATGGTCCTATTCCAAAATTCTTGAGTCATGGGTTCGAGACCAAGGGAGACAAAAAACTCTTCCGAGACTTTAAACATTTTCATCGCATCCCAGCCCTGCAATGTCAAAAGTTTGAGTTGCAAGGTTGCGGGCTTAAATCTCCAAACAACAATAAAATTCATGCAGAGGCGCGCGACGGGTGGCGAAGATTTTGGTTCAGAAGAGATAAAACGAACAAAAAATAATTAATTCAAATTTCAGCAAGTGGGATCACGTGACACGAGGAGCTGCACAAAAAACATCCAAAGTTGGATATACTTGAGATTTTTTTTCCAATTTCAAGGGAGATTTTCAAAAAACTATAAGCTTGTAGCAAGAAAATTTTAACACTACTTATATGAAAACTTGGGGAGCACACGCCTCCTGTCTGCTTGGTACCGTAACTCGGCGAAATAAAATATTGTTTCTTTGATCTAAAGCAAAGACACCCAAAATACGGCCGGCGTAAGAAGTTTTTGCGGCCCGTAACCAATCTCGTGACAATTAACAACGAATTTCAATTTCAAAACGCTGGTTTACTCTTTCAGATTTGGAAACCCTAAATTAGGCCAGTGGAACCTCCACAAGATGTCTCTTTTGCGACCCATAAAGAGGTTGCATTAGTGAAATATGGCTCAAGCTGCAAAAACTTTGAGCATCCCTTTACTAGAGGTTGCGAGTTTCATGCCTACACAAGTTCTGCGATGTTTGTGCCCTTGGAAAAGACACTCTTTGGCAATGAACCTACTTGATTGCAACACTTGTGATTGTAATGCGCTGTAGCAAGAGCAGTGCTAACTCCAAAGGAGGTCAGAACACAACAACACTCTGAATAATACAGTAAGAGTTTCCGGTAATTAAAGGATAAAGATGTGTTGTTAATGTCTGTTGTCCTTTGCAAAGTAAAAACAAAGAATTTGTCCTTTTACATTCCCAGGCTGTATCCAGATCAAAGGCTGGTATTGACCGTTAAGCCAGTGTCTGGTGTCCTCATAAATAATTGTCAGACCATGTATTCCGGTTGGTGTTTATTGTAAGGGGCACGCTAAGAAAAGGTAGTGTCCGCTTTGCTGGTTTGCGCCATGCTTGCAAGTTGATGAGGCCAAAATTCAATCTTTGCATATAACTCAATATTTGTGCAAAGCTTAATTTCTGTTCACGGCACATGAGCATGATTACAAACATCACTCCTAAGAGGATTGAACCGAACTCAATTCTGCCCGGCCACACCCTGACCCAATGGTTGTGGACCAATGAACTGAACCTTTGTCAATAAGTCAACTCTCACCTGTTCAATCATAGCAGGCGTAGCGTCAACTCCAACTCGGTTGGGATATGGTTCAACAAGGTCATAGATATTCCCCCACTGCTGTGCCCACATATTGCCTAAAAGTACGACGATAATTTGTGCTTCTTCATTCAAATTTTTCAAGACCACAAAACTACTCTATGTCCTAGGGTAGCAGTGCACAGCCTACGTCGTTAAATGATAAGTTGTTCGGCCGTGCACAAGTATTTAAAGTTGATCCCCCCTCAAAAACAAATTTTTTTCTTTACATAAACAGAAAAAAATCTCAATTTGAACAACAACTACGCTCAAAATCAGAAACTTTTACATCCATAATTTTGGTCTCCAAGTAGAGAAAGGTCTTCACTTTCACAAGAACCAAAAAAGTTCTTGAGTTGCTGGCGGCCGTAAATTGAAATAAAGTTTGTAATTGGGTCTCGAAATTGTGACAAGGTTGTCTTCCCCTAGTTTAGGCCCAAGCAAAAGCTCGTTATTACCGTTTCTTTTCCTTGGCCGCCTTAGAGAACACAACACCAAGAGACTTGATCAGCAGATGTTTGTAATTTTGTGTTTAAACAGGTCTGTCTTGACATATGCATCAAAAAGATGTTAACAACACAAAAACCATATGGCTAATTACCAAGCAAATGCGCAGGAATCGGAGCTTTGAGGTTGATGTAGTCGGACCCATATTTTTCATACAACTGCCTGCGTACATAAGCGTGCAGTTGCTCGTAAAGAGGCTGAAGCTAAAAGGCAATATTAAATAGAGTCACAAGGATAGTTGCCATTTATATGCATTTCGCTAACTCAATACAACAAAGCATTATGTTTCAACAAACATGATTGTGATTGTCGTTTTCCAGTACAATTATTTCACGCTTCATTATGACAAATATTATCTTGAAGTTTTGCATTTAAGTTTTTAGAAAGTTAAAATAATATCCTTTAATTTTTTTTTGGGCCAAAAATGATGAGCTGGTTTTGCTTTGAGAAAGGTCTGCCCATAGAACTGGAGGCCAATAGCTTATTGTGTAAGAAGGTGTAATTTTGTGATAAAGGGAAACCGTGGTTTACCCCTTTCTTATTTGCCCAAATAAATGACTTTGGTTTTTTCTTGATCGTGAAGCAAAAGGAGCAACCACTTCATCAGCTTCTAAAATCGAAGTTACCCTTTTCACGATGTTTCATTTGAAAGAACCTCTTTTGAATGTTACATTACGTCATCCTGAAAGTATGGTCATTAATTTTTACGACAATGATCCTCTCGGCCTTCAAAGGCTTCTTTGTAAAAATAACGACGTCCTAGTGCGCTTCTCTTTGACTAAGACGAATGTAAGCGACCGCAAACAAGGCATAAATTTGAACAAAAATTCTGAAGAAATATTGTCAGCTTCTGCCTGCATTCGCGTAGTATAAATGCTGGCAGAAGCTCGTCCAAACGATGGTGTTCTTAGTAGTTGTAGCTAAGTAGTTTATTTATTATGTTCTTAAAGATCTTTTTCAGGCAAAGTTGGTTTTTGTTGACAATTTATGTTCCTAGCAGCTTTGCCATGGTATTGAATGGAAATATATAGTCAGCAACATTAAAATGTGGGGCAGGGGGTACTCATGAATCCGTGTCAAAGCGTTTGCTGTGTGCCTTACCTCCCCGACGAAAAAAAAGGGCAAAAAGTGTATTTTCATGAAGTTGATCTCCAAAATTCGCTTTCAAGTAGTTAATCATCAAAATCAGTTTTGAACTTAGAAAAGGGTGCAAGGTCCCAATAAAATTCACCTTCAAACTTCACTGGTTCTGACCTTTAACAACTTTAATACCAAATCTGAGTCAGCCTCTTAAAGCCCTGCATGCAGTGCTTATATTTCGTACATTTCATGTACTCCGCACTTTCAACTTTTTCAAGTAAGGCTTCACATAGCAATCGTGGAGATTTCAGATGCCAGCAACATGCCAACTTCTGCAAAGCGTCTTTTTTCTCTTCAGGAAAGAAAGTAAATTTTCTTTTCTATTTAACAGTCTTGGGCTCAAATATACCCATAAAGATAAAACATCATCCGGTGTGGCCTACCTCGTTCCACAGTTTTTCAGTCTCAGCCTCAAGATCATCCACCTCATACCAGGACCTCCAATAATCTCCAGTATCAGCAAAACCTAACAAAATATACAATACCAAAAAATTCGTCTTGATAATTTTCCAGCTTGGCTGCAGTGTACCGGCAGTAGCTTACTGATAACGTCGAAGCAGGACTGAATAGGCTACAGCTTGTCCTAGTTGCAATCTTACAAGCTTTTTTATGGCTTAGCAATGATTACTTTTCATCAAACTCGTACCATCTTTCACACTAGCTGTGTTTGACAGCTCAACAAATCGTTCATAGTCGTCTTTGATCGGTCGCCCAGACTCTTCAAACCACCCTTTCCACGTAGCCTTTAGCTCCTCATAGTCACGAGAGGTCGCCATAAGTCGAGTAAGATCTGCAAAAACATTGCCAAAACAAACTTTTAAACTCTTTTCTTCAAATTACAAGATCATAGCGATGAGATATCACGTGGCCTGAGATATGACAAAGCAAGCACATAAATTTCTAAATCTATCGGTATTTTATTGTAAACGTTACCTGGATCAAGCGGTACCATGCTGCCATCAGGTAAAGTCACTTTTGCCTGGCTGTACACCGACTCCATGCTGCTGGTGATATTGTTGTACTGAAAAAATAAGATTTGCGACATCAGAGAACACAAAAGAGCATGAGGTACAACGGTTAGATTGCTGGGTATCCTCTCTCAAAATCCGTGGAAATCTCATTTATGTGCTAGAAAATGCTTTATCCTTTGGCTGTTTTTGAAACTATTGCAAGGTTTCTAAAGTGCAGATAAAAAGTAGGTAAACAAAGTTATAGTATCTTGTTGTCTTATTCTTGAGATATAAAACCGGATCCACACAAATTCTTTCCTACTGAAGTATTAGCCACAAACGTCATCTGGTTGAATAGATTTTTGACAAGGCTACATCGAAATCTTGTACCACCAACAAAATGTTCGAAATACTTTGATATAACTTTCGCTTCTCCCAGGTTTTCTTCAGGCGTGTCTCACTCCGTACAGGGCTAATGTAGTCATTCAAATCTGAAAATCTCTCCACACTTTCCAGAGTTGGATAAGCCTCCTCTTAAAGCCTGTCTTGAAAAGTGTCGATTTGGCACCTACCTATGTCAGTCAAAAATGATAGTGTTGGCCTGATCTGTTTAAGGACTGGACCTCCAGTACAGTTCTCGGTACTTGTGGGTTATCTGTCACCACTTTTTTTCATTAAATTAGGGTTAGGGTTAGGGTTAGGGTTCCTAGCAGAGAGCTACCTAGCAGAGTTCATGTGGAGGAGTAAGTTACCGTTCGGATGCGATCCATTCGACATCATCCTAGAGGACATCTCCAAGTTCATGCCTCCACAATAAATACACTGCTGTTGTTTACTTTAGGTTTATTAGGTTAGGTTAGGTTTATTAAATTAAAAGAAAGTGGTGACAGATAACCCATAAGTACCTGCTAGGTAGCTCTCTGCTAGGAACCCTAACCCTAACCCTAACCCTAACCCTAATTTAATGAAAAAAAGTGGTGACAGATAACCCACAAGTACCCAGTTCTCCTTAATGTGATCATCACGCTTATATTTCTGCTCAATCATGCTTACAACGGGAGACTAAATGTTTCGTTTTATGCCGTGTCTCCACCAAACTCAAAACAATACTTTCTTTAAATCGTTAACAGCAAAAATTCTTTCAATACATTTCATAAAGAACGTTAAAAGACCTAAAAACCAATAAATACTGCTGGTTAAAAAACAGTCTTAATTGTCAGTTGAATTATTCGCCAGCAATATCTTTTTATTCCCAGGACTTCAGTTGAGTTTGATGTTTGTACTTTTTATTTATTGTCTTTAATTTTTAATGTCGGAACAGCTTTACCTCTTGTTGCTGCTCAGGATCAAGATTGGCAGTTCCCAGGATCATGATATCTTTCAGCTGGCGTTTGACGGAAGCATCTGAGAAAACGTGATGTCATGAAAACTGACGTAAATGTCAAGATTGCGTCATCCAAAAGAATATATCTCACGGAATACTTGCAAGTAAAATCTTGCTAAGTAGCAATTGCAGGACTTTGTGTTATCTGAATTTGTGGCAAAGCACTTCACAAGAGTTTTTGACGTCACAAACATTTTTTGTCGCGAGACATTGCTAAAAGATTTTTTGCTGATTCAATGATTCGCAAGCATTTTAAGCTTTTGTATAGCTGCTAGCAAAAAGCTTTCAACTCAAACCATCACAACTGTTAAACTCCATTTTTTTGCTAGCTTTCGTGAAATCTTAAAACTCTTGCTTCTCAAACATTCACTGCTCATAGACAAAGCCGTTGGGGATACAGGAGAAGCGATGAGAGAAGCGAAGAACAGCAGCCTTAGTCCTACGAAATACCGCAAGCCGCATTAACCATATTTCAAAAATAATCTGCTAGTAAGTTTTAGCAAGGGACAATTGGAGCTGACACAAAATTACCTCATTTCTTGACAATAGTTACCTTCCAAAGAATCAATTTCTTCTTGGTTAAACAAAGCATTTGCTTGTTGTCCATAACTCAAAGTAAATGCGGCTTCTCTTAAACTCTCTTCGTTCTGAAAGTTTAAACACATAATTTCAGTCGACGCGATGGCGTAGTGGTTAGAGCGATGGCGTAGTGGTTAGAGCGTCCGCTTCGCAGTCGGTAGACCTGGGGTTCATTCCCCTTGTCGAGTCATACCAAAAGACTCTAAAAAATGGTATCTATAGCTTCCCTGCTTGGCGCTCGGCATTTATGGGAGGTTGTGGAGAACAAGCCGGCAAGTTCGCTTGTTGTGTCCTTGGGCAAGGCACTTAACGGGACGCCCCCGCCTTTATGTGGAAGACAGGTGGCCCATAAACCTCGAAAAAGGCAACTCCCAAGCGAGTGCGGACTTCCCGTCCAAAGTATAGCGATACAATTCGCTTTCTCGTGAATGGAGGATAAAAATGGCAAATAAAACAAAACAAAAACAGTCAGCGAAAAATAAATAAACAACAATCGGCCCATTTGCGGTGTGGACTCGTAGCGCAACCGCAACAAAATTTCGAATAATCAATTGGGGAAAATGAGATGGCGTTTTCAAATCCAGAGCCACCGTTGGTTTGAACAAGAAACTTCATTCTCACCATAAACACAATCTTCGCAGTGTTTCATTGTCCCACATTATCAATTCACGTTACGTCATCAAACCACTTTACGTCATCTTTGTACTGAACTTCATAGCTGCTCAACAATAAACAATACCACAGTTCACGATACCCACCAATGCATTCTGATTGGAGTCCGTGAGGTTTGTTTGATAGTTCCAAGCGGCTATTGTTGAATCGTGAAACACCACTGCAGCCTCATTCGAATAATTTGCGACAAATTCCGCCGCTAACTCGTCATGTACCGCGCGATTCAAAGAACTGTATGAAAGACACCAAGATTCAATGGTGTGTGTGAGAATAGGTAATTCTCATGAGATTCATTAATACTCTTAAAATTGAATTATGCGTCTGAGATTTCGTAATTTTGAAAAATTAGTGGTGCTAATGTCATTTGGTGATAATCCTACGGTTCAACGCCCCTGTGAAATTCAGTGATGGTTATGCGATTTAGCAATTCTTGTGATTATCGTGAAATTTAATGATTCTTGTGACATTTAGAATACTCGAGAAAGTCAGGAATGTTTGTGGTGGGAAAAATGATTCAAGAATGTTCTAGACAGAAGTAATTTGTCGACGGCACAGATTTGGGTAGATTTAATTAATTTAGTATTTAATTTCAAGGGCATATCACATGAGAAAGAAAGTTATTCTGTTATTATCCAAAATTTTAAAACCTGTTTGGTTGTCTTGCCTTTTATTCAGCTAAAAAAAACAATTTATCGGACGGAAGGATAGAGTCATGATATTGTGGTAATGATGTAAGATTGGTGAAAGTAAATCATCTTGAAGTAATAAATTAAAATACAAAAAAAGCAAACGCATTTTGCTGTAAAAGAACTAAAAATTAAAAACAACTACATATGGGGAAACAGGCACAAAACTATGCTGACTCTTTAATTTAGGGGCGTGCAAACTACCGCCTTCGAATTGAAACTTTGTGGCCCGCCGAAAAGATTCTAATGTGTCCCGGGACGTTAAACTTGGTGGCCTTGGATGGTAAACTATTGCTTACACCTCGCAAAAAACAATCTCAAAAAAATGATTTACACCCGTAAAATTTGGCAAAAATATTGCTTCAAAAGTATTAATCTCCAACAAAAAAGTCTCATTTTCGATAATCAGTGAAACCATCCACTGCTGCAAAACTTATTAGTGCGTAGAAGCAACACGGTGTGAGAACGGTGGCTGGCCCGTCTGCATAGAAAGGTTGCACGCTTCTACTCTACACTATATCACATGCAACAAATACTACGTGTTTGCCTGCCAAAACAATTCATATTTGAATTTATAGAATTACCCACAAGGCAGCAAACACGTAGGCTGTTTGTAGGTTAAATAAACATTGTAGTAAATGCATACAATTACAGTGGGCGGAGGATACGGAGTTATATACGTGGTAAGACCATTTTGTTCATATTGATTCTGCCATTGAGTATGCGTTGAATATGTTCATTGTTTGCTAATACCTAGTATTTGTTGCAGGTGATACGGTGTGGAGTGTCAGCATAGCTCTGTGCCTCTTTTCTTATACCTAATTGTTTGTAATTTTTAGTTCTTTTACAACACTTATTATGCTACTTTTAGCAAAATGCATTTGTTTTGTTGAATTTTAATTTTTATACTTTGAACAGATTTAGTTTTGCCGATCGTACGCTACCGGTACTGAGTTCATAGAAACACCAACGGAATCGCCCAAACATGTCGAAATTGGATAGGTTGTATATCTCTCCTCAAACTCAAATAAACTATAGTGTTAATGAGTCTTTTGACGCAAAACAGTGAAGATAAATTCACATATTTCATAACAAAAAAAATTCAATAATTACCTTCCAAGTCCGCTAGAAAGCAGTAATGAAAATATAAAATAACTCAGCATCGTCTTTTAATCTATTGAAAAATGCAAGTTGTTAATATTGAACATTATCATTTACAAATCTTTCTGAATTCAGTCAAAAACCAACAAATGCCCATTGTGCTTCAATGATGAAAAAACTACTTTTTCACTCATTTTATTTGCTAGCACACGATGAAATGAATGACTTAAGCTTTGTTTATATTCAAAACCTGATTGACAATGTGTTGAGATCTTTTGTAGATGCATATGCACGGCTATAACGGATTTTCAATGAGTTTCTATCAACCTGATGCCTAATTTCATCAACGCTATGATCGCCATCAACGTTGCAAAACAAAAGTTATAGCGCCATCCCACTTCAATTGCTTTGGTATGACCCTTGTGAAGGGGTGCAGCGCTAAAAAACGAAGTGGGGAAACGCACCATTAATGTGAAACAGAAGTTGATTTCTTAGTAAAAAGAATAAAGCCAAAATGCTGGTAAACATTTTATTAAAACGTTTCGGTTTTACACTAAAAGTGTCATCAGTTAAATAAATGGTCGCCTAAGGCTGGGCTAAGACAGATACTGCATTGATGCAGTAGGCATATTCGACGATTTGGTGGGCCCGCTATGGTATTAATATTGGTGGCATTAGTGTTTTTGCCTGCACTGTTTGCTTTAATTTGGCCTTAGCATAAAAAGGGGCCCTGCCTATCCTTTAAGTCATACAACCTATTGCAATTGGTGCCTATTTAGTTCTTTTTAAACAAAAACATTCCCTCTTAATCCAGTGTTAAAGATTGATGCTATTATTATTTAATTTTGACTTTTCTTAAGTTTGGGATTTTATGACATTTAACTTTTGGCCCGATTCTTGACCTCCCTACTTTTATATTAAAATGATAGTGGATAATTTTGCTGCCTGCTGCTGATATCATTGCGTAGTGGCAAGCATTGCGATGGCGTTTAACATTATGACCTTACAATGCGTTTTCAGCCATTATTATTAGGATCGCTACTTACCACTTCTTCCTCACTGAAAGCAAATTAATATGAACTAACGTCTCTGACTGCGTGCATGTTCCTTGGCTCTGGCATAAACGCCGCCATGCAAAAAGCAAATGAACCCGAAACGAAGCACTCACAGTTCAGTTATAACAGTGGCGAGGGCCAAATTAATAATGTCGAGGTTAAGAACATCAAATCAGCTAGCTGCTGCGACAGCCTTGCCCAATTGCAAAGGAGATTGCTTCAACATTTAGATGATATGTAGCTCGACACTTGCATTTTGTTGCAAACGATAAGAAAGGATTATCTTTACCCCATCGTCTTTTTCTTGGGTAATCACCAAGTGTTTTGCTAGGAGTAGGCTACATATGAAAATTTGTAGACTTTGAGTCTTTTGAATAATTTGATTAATAATGCCAAACATCCTTGCTATCGAGAAAGAAGAGACAAAATGTATCAAAGGACTTAGTTTTTTTAGAAATTGCAATTATGTGAAGTGCAGGCACTAAAATTTTGTGTGTATTGCTTTTGAATAATTTTTTAAACAATTTTCATGATGAGCGATTGGAAATCCATCAGATATGGCTGCAATTCCAATTAGATAATTAAGCCGAAAAATGAAATTATAGACGACTTGCCGTGTTTAGAGATATATCGGTACTGAAAACATGGTATAAGACTTTTTTGTCTTTATTTTGTCATTACGCTTTCATCGACAAGCTCAACATCAGGTAAAAGATTTGATTTCAGACACATTCTTAGTATGCTCAAACACTGACCCCATGATAATTTTTGAATCAGCCAACAACAATCAATGAATCTGATGTTTGAGCGCCATTAACTGATACAATGTGTATCTCGATCTAGACACTTGAAATCATTCCAAATTTAAAACTTTTATAGCTATCTTAGAAAAACATGCGAAATGAACTCAAAGGACTAACTTAACTTTGCTTAATTTGCGCTGTCCTTGCAGTTAGGCTAGTTTACCTTAACTAAATAACATGCATCGTCAAGGATTGTTTTGCAGGGCCCTAGTTAATCATTTCCCAAACTTCTTTTGTTTTCGAAAATCACTGCATTAGCGCAACTATTCTTTTTACGACCTGTTGTACAGATTGTGAGAAAAAAGCAATCGACCATTCAATGTTGTTCAGACAATTTCTTGTAAACACAAATTTTGACCCGGTGTGTTGGATAGCACAGTTACCAGGTCTGGCTTTGCTATTATCGCGTTTTACAATTTAATGTATCGTAAAGTTTTAGTATTTTGCGTAACCAATGGTCGTCAAATTATTTTTTTTAAAGAATTGAGTAACAGTTATTGTTACCTTGAGAAAAAGTAATTTAGTTACAGTTTCAGTTACAGATTTTGAAAAGTAACTGGTTACAGTAACAGCTATGCCCTACACCCACATTTGCACTTCCTTGTTGTACTGTGATATTAAACTTGTGCGATGTGTTGTACATGGTAAAATAAAGACAATTAATCAATCAATCGATTGCAGTTGTTGGTTACAGTGACTTTCAATAGCCAAAGTTTTTGATGCAAGTGTGACCTATTTTCGATGCAAGACGAAACAGCCAAACAGCCAACTGAAAACGTGGTTTAATTTGCTTAGAAAGCAAAAGCTTGATTTCTTGGTGCAGCATCATCCCCTTCAATATTCAAAAGCTATCTACACCCTAGCCAAAAAGAAGTGGAAGCCAGCGAATGGAAAAAAACTTTGGAAGGGTACTATCGACATAAATCTTGTTGGGGATGTTCAAGAAATTTTTGAACAGACGCTTCAATCTTTCCAAACCTTGCAGTTTCTGTTGGATTCTTAGGGTTTATGTTTACTGCAAATATGTGTGGCTTTGAAAATGGGGCTCAAAGGATAGCAAATAAAAATTAATGCAAATGGGATTCAAACCCATGCCCCTACCACTCCATTATTCCGTAGAACCACTCCATTATCGCAACTCAGTATTCAACTTTTGATGCAAGCATTTGGGGGTTGGCGTATGTGCGTTGTTGTACCAATGCGTTCGAACCACTTTCGTGTCATTCTCACCTCTGACCACCACTACGACCCCGTCTAAGGTATCATATCAATTTTTGATCAGATAAGAGAGACCACATTTAAACTTACTTTGGTTGTGGGGGAAGCAAATATGACCCACCACCTATCGGTTGTGAAAAAATTACTCTGAAACTATTGAAGACTTCGTAGATTTATTTATTTGTTTGCCCACAACAAAATAATAAACAAAAACTAAGAAAAGCAAAAATAGAATTTAGATATTGATTTTGAGAGCCAGAAGACTATCAATTAGCCCAAAGGTTTTTAGACAAAGCTTCCTGAGAGAGAAAAAAAAAAGAAAACATGCTTCCGTAAAAGTAAGATCCTGAAAAAAAATGTACGAATTATAATACGATAAGATGAACAACAATAGTATAAACACCTACTACATTTGAATACACATACAAAATTTCTAGCTTGTTGCAAATTCAACAATTAGCAATTACTTATACCTGTATATTGTTTTTTAAGTTTCTTTTAAATAAATGCAGTGTTGCATTTTTTGAAGATTCCTCAAGTATAGCCTATAATTTAGATCCCCGAGTTGCCAATTGATTATGCGCAATTGATTATGCAACAGGGCAGAAAGTAAGTATTTCTTTTTAGTTGTCTAGTATCATAAGAGTGACTTTGTTTTAATTTGAACAGTAATTATCAAATATCGGTGGTGTTTCACACTTTAATAACTGATATATGAACTTAGACAATTCTAATTTGTAGATATCGTCTAATTTTTAGAGATTTTACTTTTTGTACAAGTTACTCCATTGATCATATTTTCTGCTCCATGTCATCAAACAAATAATACTAGTTAATCTAACTTAAATTAGCCTCAATCGAATTTTAGTTGCTGTTCCCCATAATATTACTCCATATTGAACTCGGCTGTACAACAAACTGTAGTATAATAATCTTAACGTTTTGGCATTAATAAAATTCTTTGATTTATACAGAATTGCTACAGACTTAGCCATCTGCAGTTACGATTCTTTATTATGAGATGACCATTTAAGATTGTCATCCACGTGCATACCGAGATATTTTATGCTGTTAACTCTATTTAATAAATGTTGTTGTATTTTAATTTCAAATGAATGATTAATTAGTTTATGAAGACGCTTGTTTACAAGCAAAGAGTTAGTTTTTGAAGAGTTTAAAGAAATTTTATTTTTGATTAGCCATCCATTAATTTTTTGTAACTCGTTATTTACTCAACATTGAAGGGAATGTAAGTTATTATCAAATAGCTGTAAGTACGTATCACCGGGAAAAAGAGTTGCTGAAAATTCTGACGCTAATGCTAAGTCATTGATATAAAGTAGGAACAACAGAGGTCTTAAGAAGATCCTTGTGGGATTCCACAAAAGATTTTTTTGTAGCTTTGATTTACAATTTGCGACTCTTGTGTGTTGATAGCGATTATTCAAATAGTTTTCCCTAAAGCTTTGATGCCGTTCCTCAAATTTCAAACTTTTTTATAGTTTATAATTTAATATATTGTGATTAACTGTGTCAAAAACTATTGAAAAATTTAAAAATAAACAACAATTGTATAGATTTTTGTCGTTGCTCTGCAGTAGTTCTTCGTATATACTCCTGAAGGCATTAATGGCTGAAAAAAATTTTTGCGAAAGCTATAACGGTGTTCATTTAACAATTCATATTTTTCAAGACGCTTATACAATCTGGAGAAGGTAATTTTTTCAAAAACTTTATTAAATTGATGATTCAAAGATATTGGCATGTAGTTAGTGGATTGCTCTGGATTAGCTTTTTTAAATATAGGATAGGGTGACCACATATTCATTACCAAAAAGGAGGACATTTTTTGATAATAATTATTATCAGCCCTACAAGTTGTTCTTCAAGGCTGGAAAATTTTTCTGGACATTTGTTGGATATCGGCTTTGATAATTCTATTTCGATAATTATTTTTATATTTTTCAGCTCTTTGTTTTATTTTTCAAAAATCACAGCAATGATTATTATAAACAGTTCAACTGAAAATATTGTTTGATTTTTTAAACTAAAATAAATATGTATCAAAATGGTTTCTTTGAAATTAGGTCAATCGACCAGAACAACAAAGCAAAATTTATCTCCGCTGCGTAAAATACAAAAAATGCAGTTTGGAAACTTACCGGTATTTGTACCGTTTTCCATGTAATCTTACTCTTTTAAATCTAAAGCAACAGTCAGTCTGAGGTAGACCGTTAGGAAACTCCCTTTTATCATTCCTTACCAGTTAAATTTTTTATTGCTTGAACTAATATGCAGTGACATAATTTTTTAATCACAGGGTAAAGGTAAAAGGGAATTTTTGGACAACTTTGGATGACCAAATTAGTTTTTATTACAATGGAAAACAAAAAAGGCATTTTTAAACATCCTCGGACGACCAATTACTTTTTTTACCAAAACGGAGGACATGTCCTCCGAAGAGAGGACGTATGGTCACCCTAATACAAGAATTATTTCATTAACTTTAAAAGGATCGGGAAATATCGCTTGAGATAGGCACATATTGTATAAATCACTAAAAATTGCTATTGTGTGAACACTGTACTTGATAAATTTAGTTGGAATGCTTTCACTTTTACATGCTTTATTATCTTTAAGCTGAAGGATTTAAGATACAACTTTAAAAAGAAGTTGTTGAAAAAAATAATGATCTGAGATGATGATTGTTATATCATTGACTAGCAGATTTACCCGTCGTTGATCAGGTAAAATGTAAAGACTGATTAAATTTTTACATTGAATAACCATATTTTAATATAGGTTGAATAAATATAGGCTCGTAGCCCCCCATAGACGATTCTGATCGAAATCAAAATACCGTACTTGGCTTGCCTGGAAAAAGTTATATAAGATTCATATGTTTGTTTGTATCTAAATGTCTCCAGTTTTATTTCTATAGCGGACAGACAGACAGACAGACAAACTTTGAGTTTTATATATATAGATAATGCAGAGTCATCATCTTTATTTTTGCCGCCACTTTAGGCCAATGTTTATAAAAAAATCGTTGAAGGTTTGGCAATAATTAGTGGGAAAAAAACAACGCCATCAGAAGTTGCAATCTAGTCGGAAAGTAATGACTTTTATGTTTCTTTGAATTATACAAAAGATTAACAGAGTTTTCCATATTTTTGCTGGATAATTTTTATTTAGAATTAGGATTTTGTTGTAATAATTTTGTTTTGCAGAACAAATTACACGGTTTGATGCGTTTCGGTATAGCTTGTATATTTTATATTGTTTCCTTATTCAATTTATTACCTTTCCTTGAGATCTTTATGCATGGTAAAAAGCATTTTATTTTTGATTTGATAGCTTAAGTATGCCATATGCCAACCAGGGTTTTTTCCTTAATCTTATTTCTTTTTGCATTGCTTTTTTATATGGAGCAATTTTGTCAACAGTGCTTGAAAATATATTCAAGAATGTCTCAATCTGTTGGTTGTTAGGCATAGATGCTTAAATATATTTATTAATTGCTTTCTGCAATTTAACATTAAAATCAGCCTCATCAAAGTTTCTCACGTCGCAAACAGAGATTTCTTTTGTTACTTTGAGTTTGGATTTATCTAATGGGATTACACAAAACGTTAGATAGTGATCAGAGATATCAGTCACAGCTATACCGCTAAACAACGACTTATCAAGTAGACTGGTATAAATGTGATCAATTACAGTAGCGGAATTAGGGGTCACTTTAGTAGATATATTGATTAAACATTTACAAGAACATACTAGATCATCAACCTTGGGAGATACAAACTCTGAATCATTGATGTTTTGCTGAAATCATGTGGGTGACTCATAACATTCTCGTTCTGTTCGTACGCTCGTTGTTGTAAATCATTCGTTGGCCTAAAAACTGGTCATAATAGGATAAACATAGTTACATATCATGCTGTAACAATACTGGGTGACTAAGCCGTATGGCCAGACGTGGTTCCGTCTGACGTGCGGCGGAGTAACCTTGTGAACAAGCATATATAAAAAGGCATTGTTATTTTTATTCATTCGATTCGATTCAACTCAAAATTAAATTCATTGAATTCAATTCGCTTCAAATCAAATTCAATTCAAATCAAGATTCGTGCTTCCAGCGTTGTATTTATGATTAAAATATGTTCGTTCTGTGGAGTCAGAAGTGCTGTGGGAACTACAGAAACTCGATCCCCAAAATTTTGGTGATCCTTGTGCAATCAACATTCGTGCAATCGACAATTCGTTCCCCATATTTTGATGACCCCGACGGAGCACTTATGCAGCCGTGAAGACGAGAAAAAGAACAAAAACTGGTGATGCACCGATTATTTTTTTTATAATTGTACATTTGTAGTATTAATGTCATTTTTTGTAAAAATAACTCATGTAGGAAACCGCTCTAAATCGGATAACTCGTTTAAATCAAAAAAAGTAACGCACAACTTTTGTGACAACCAAAAAAGTAGACCTCTTGTTCTAAACTAAAAAATTAGACAATAATTTAAAAAGGATCAAGATAGAAACCACTAAAAGTGTTTTACAGCGTAAAGTATGTGACATATGTAAATCTACCGGTGATATATTCGAGCAATTGCATTTATCGATTCTGCATAGTTTTGATCTTTCTTTTCAATAAGAATAGATTAAATGTAAAACTTATTATTAATACCCACTCTTGATATGCGTAACTTGTTAGTCCGCCAATCGCTAATACAAAATGTAACTCAATTAAGCGTATTTTCAAAATTTCTAAGTAGCTTTTGTTTTGCTAGCATAAATAATCATAATTTATGGGCTGCATGCTGTTTTTTGTTCATCCGTCGCTTAACGTGCGCCGGTTATCCCAGCTCCCGAAACTTTGTTAAGCATGCAGGAAATTGTCAAACAATGGGATTAGACGATTCAGCCCACTACCCCCAATTGAGTGCTGCACATCAATGCTTATCGTACTTTTTTACGCGTCTCAACTCTACGCTCTAACCAAATTGAGCAAGAGCCCGGCAAACCATGCCGCTTGTTTTCGCAAACACGCTCGCACACTCCCCTAATCCCATATTGCGTCAACAAATTAGCATTGTCGAGAAAGTCTTCTGAGTGGGGGTGATTGGTGACTGCCAGAGGTAGATGAACTTTGAATAACATTTGCCCTTATGCTATCAATTCACACGCTCAAACAAACTATTCGTCACGATTGTTTTGAATGTTTGACCTAACATGTTTTGCATTATTTCGGTGGTAAAGCATTGTTTTTTTTATATACAGCGGTAGATTACGCAGAAGCTTTGAATCTGTTTCCAGCACATAACGATGGATATAATGACGAACAAAGCAGGTTACTATCGATAAGCCAATGCAAGAAGATCGTCAATATGTGCGCAAATTTTTAGCTTCGAATACTGATTCAAACTCTGAGACAAATTTTGAATATATTAATAATTCTATTACTAAAACGATGAAAAATGTGTTCTTATCCGTAAGTAGCTCAATAACCGATCCAATTTTGAGTGGTATTATCATCGTTTTCTTTTCTTATCGTTATTCTGGTCTGTTGTTTTAAGTATACTCGCTTTCAAGTATTTTATTCCGATAAGAATTGCTAAAATCCGAGACGGAAAAACCCATGCTAGAAGTGAAAGAGTTGTTACTGATGCAGAATTTTACCAAACAATGACAACTAACTGTAATATTGTATCAATTCAATGTATTTTGAGTAACGCAAAATTTGGTGTATATCATGTATGTGTTTGTTTTGTTTCATGAGCGCGAGTATGGAGACTAACAGAGCTCGAGATTCTGAGCACCCAAAATTAAGAAGAATGGAAAATCCGTCGACAACAGCAAAGCATCGCATTCTGTATCCACGCAGCGCCAACAAGCAAACAATTACTGTCCCCAGAGACAACTGCAAACTCAACAAAATCTGCACAATGCAAAAGACAAAGCGGATACAGGCAATCAAGCAATAACAATAACGCTAACACGCGATACGCAAAAATACTTGATAAATAGCTCATCAGGGAGCCACCAAGCTTCCCAACGTGCAGCAATGTCCTTTTTCCGCGGGGAGTAATTATGGCGACTTTGCGAGATACAAACTCTGGATCATTGATGTTTTGCTGAAATCATGTGGGTGACTCATAACATTCTCGTTCTGTTCGTACGCTCGTTGTCGTAAATCATTCGTTGGCCTCAAATTTAAAATCATTCGTTGGCCTAAAAACTGGTCATAATAGGACAAACATAGTTACATATCATGCTGTAACAATACTGGGTGACTAAGCCGTATGGCCAGACGTGGTTCCATCTGACGTGCGGCGGAGTGACCTTGCGAACAAGCATATAAAAAAAGGCATTGTTATTTTCATTCATTCGATTCAACTCAAAATTAAATTCATTGAATTCAATTCGCTTCAAATCAAATTCAATTCAAATCAAGATTCGTGCTTCCAGCGTTGTATTTATGATTAAAATATGTTCGTTCTGTGGAGTCAGAAATGCTGTGGGAACTACAGAAACTCGATTCCCACAATTCCATCAATGAATTCGCATACTTTCTTATCTCTAGATTAGAGTTAATTTGCAATAAGTCGACATTGAAATCTCCCACAACAAAAAACCTTTTTGTTGACTTAATTTTAGATAGATTTCTTCCATATTTTGTATGAATTTTTCTAAACTATCTCTATTGTACCCCGGATGTCGATAGACCACACCCAAAGTTGTCTTTAGATTTTTGTTAAGAATATTGATCAAGCTGAAAAATTGTGATTAGAAATATTCACGACGACATCAAATTTTATATTATCATTAACTTACATAGCAACGCCACCAGCGAGAGTCAGAGAATCGTTATAAATAAAAGCATAACATCGAATATTACTGTTTGATAAAATATCACGCCCTTTAACAAGTTTAGTCTCCAAAAAAAAACAATATCTGGTTGACGTTGTAAGTCAGATAAAAAATAACCCAATTTATTAATGTTTTTGCAAAGTTCCGATGTTGAAATGCATGATAAAAAGGCCGTCATTTTCTCGGCAACGCAGATTTCTATTTATGGATTATTTGTCATAGTAGGTACAGCTCATAAACATTTTCACTTCCATAGTTTCTGATTTTGAATGTCATTTATTCCTACATAATCTCAGACCAATATCAAGTTAATTGGTCAAGGTTCGGGGCTCCAAAACTCCCAATTTGTCAAGGGGGCTTCATGTATTTAACTTTTTTGACCAAACACATCAAGTATTTATTCATTATTTGATGAAAAACTAATGAAATATCAGTTCGTTTTGCTGTGAAAGCAAAAAAACAGAAAGTAACATTTTCAGTGTCTAATTGATAACTAATTACAAATTTTGTTTCTTCTGCTAAAAGTAACTAGTAACAACAGTAAATAGTTATAGCCTACTGCCCACCACTGTTCACAACCCATCAGTAGCCAGCTTCCTGTTGTGGACAAATTATGTTAACCGGCGCATAACAAAAGAAATCATCATAGCTTTTATAATCGTACTGGACTGATTTTCCAATCCATGTAGCAAAAACCTCTCAACACCCCTAAACTAAACCCATGTTTCATGCACTGACTTACAAATTAGACAATGCTTACTTAAAACGGTGGAAAATATCATTTTAATGAAATATCCCTGTATGGACAGATTTTTTCATTTTTTTCAACAAAAAAAATCTCGCAGGTTTATTCTACACAGATTTTCGTTTTTTCTTCTAAATTCTACTATGGTGTTTCCACATAAGAAAATAACTTCTTTAAAGTGCAGCAGTTCTGCTGCAACCGGCACAAACGCACAACATCTGCATTTCTCGCCATTACAAGCAGATATTTAAAACGTTACAGATTTGTTACCGATGTCCATAGAGGGATTTTGATGATGACGTCGAAATGATTTCTCCTAATCAAGTTGATTGCCTGTTATTTATTGCTGAAAAACAAAAGAATAGATTTCAGGTCAGTTCAGTTCTTTTTATTTCTGCACTGCCACGTCAATGCACTGTGTGTGTGTATATATATAGTACAGTAATCTTAGTAGCAGTAATGTCAGCATATGACAAGGAAACGCTGCAAAACAAAAAGACGGGGGAAAAATGGGTTTTTATGGAGAAAGAAATGAATATAAATATGCAGTTGCACTTGGTGCAAGGCATAATGCTACGTATGTTGTTTCCGTTATGCTTGTAACAAACATCATATTATAACATTCTTTGAAGGCATAAAGAGATTACTTTTACTTGTATGTATATTTTTAAGCTGTACCATTGCATTTTGTTAATTTTCTTTTGTAGTTTAAGAAGCCATTAACTAAAAATAACAGCCATTTCCTTGCCTAACTGAGCCTAATATAATTTTAGTTTCTGTAAGATATGTTACTTCTGGAAAATATTTTGCGGGCCCGAAGTCTAATCCTTCAATGTTTTGATTCATTTACAGTACCGTACTTGTTATTCGTAATGTTAAATTTTTTTGTACCGCCGCAAGCCTGATCCTGTATTTTTAAAGACAGTTATAAAGAAGCCCAGCAGCAGAGCACATTGTGGCTCAAAACTACATCTTTTTTCTGTTTTTAGTCTTCTATATAACTTGTAAGCTTATTGAGAGTGTTGGTGATTGTAAATGATATAGCATATATTTCGACCCAATCCAAACGAGGTCGGGGATTGCACCACCACCTTGAGACGGCTGTTGA
Source organism: Trididemnum clinides (assembly GCA_963675345.1). Taxonomy (NCBI): domain Eukaryota; kingdom Metazoa; phylum Chordata; class Ascidiacea; order Aplousobranchia; family Didemnidae; genus Trididemnum; species Trididemnum clinides. Next base: position 2,531,656 of record OY776297.1, read on the forward strand.
TTAGTATGATGTAGCATTGCACGTTTTAATATATCGTTTATTTCATCAGCAAAAGCTTTACCTTGCTGCGTAATTTTCGAAGAATAAGGTCGGGGTCGAAAGCAGTTACGTAATTTTTGCGTTTATGATTTTTCCCCACGTAACTTGATTTTCCGCATTGTTTTTATAACTGCATTCTCAGTCTGTCTTTGTTGCATGTCTATACATTTATATACGTGATTTTAGTGGAGTGGTTGATAATTGAACCTGCGAGAAAAGAGGGGCGTTTTTCTGTATTGAGCCCTGCTCCTGTTGCGACAAGCAAATGTAGCTATTACGTTATAGCAAATGAGAACATCCAAGCAGTTTTGGTAAAAATTCCGCTTTAATAGTTACTTTATTTTCTTCGCAGATGGGTGTGAATACGCGCACTAATTCTGACAAAAACTACGAATTTACAAGGTCAAATACAAGGGTTAATTTGTTTGGAATGTGATGGGCGACTTCTTTCATGGAGCATTATCTCAAGTCCTGCCACGGACTTAACAAAGACATTCACAGGTTCCGAGCTCGACACTCAGCAGCAGAGGAATAGCTGAGCGAAGAAATCGGCAAGTGCGCTTGTTGTCTTTGAGCGAGATACTCAACAGGGACCTCCATCTTAATGTCTTGTAGCAGAGCAGCCCAACGGTTGCGGTGGTCTATTGTGATGAAATACTAGCATACAACGCATAAGCTAATATGCATGCACATATGACGTTGTGCGAATCGCAGACCCAGTTACCCCAACTTCTTCGTAAAAACGCCACTTACTGACCAGTTTTTTCGAAACACGATAAATTCTTTACAAAATGTCTTCCGAACTATTTTGATCGAATTGCACTCTTGAGAGCTGGTAGTCAACTACAAAAGCACAACCTTCAAAAGATCTGCTTCAATTGCTGAGTGACCGGACATATACTTATGAGACTTTTATTTTGCTGAGAAGGCTAAATACAATTATACAGCAAGCAAAGCAAAAAACCACCACCAAGCAAAAAAGCGACAGTTTGTGACACTCGAAAGGGCATTGCTTAGCTGAACTGTTTCTCACTACACTTAAAGTAGAGGTGCTAATTATAGACTCAATTTTAAGTCCGGCAGTCGATAAAATAATACTGATATCTTTTCACAAACGACATAACAATTTTTTGATTTCTTGACAAATTACTACATGCGAGCTTCACTAAGCGGCTAAAAACCTAAGACAAAAACGACACAACGATAAAAAACAAGGGTTATTGGTGGAAAGAGTTATGGAATTATAAAAGTTAACTGGTTATGAAAATCTAATACAACTGTCATTGCAGGGAAAAAACCTAGACTCTTTGATTCTTCTTTGGTTTACGCGTACTTCTTTTCCCTGTCCTCTTTCGGGCCTCGCCAGAGTGGGAGGAAAGATGGCCACATTTCGGTTCGCTAGGACCACGCACTATTTCAGGAATTTGGGGCGGAGATCTGATTGGCTGATGGCTGATCACTTTTGGTTTACGAGATTGAGGAATCTGGAATCAATAATTTTATTTAATCTTCATTCTTAGACAAAGCTGATGTAAATAAAAGGGGGTTTCTCCTAAATTATGTAACCCTTCAACAGTGGCGGGTAGAACCTTATGCCGTCATCCCCGTCACACAGGAAACTGCGCTGTTCCGGAAAGAATTTCCGTTTAGGTTACAATGTGTCTTCCATAAATAAGGTTTACATCTCAAGTGCAACGAGAAGTTGTAAACCAGCATCAAGTCTTTCACAAAACGATTTTAACCACTTTTCTTAATTAGCTTGATTTGCTTTACAATTAATCTTTGCAATCCAGCAAAAATTATTCGCGCCTTCAGTGCGGTTGTTCGAAACGATTTTGTTTTTTTCCACTTCACTTCAAAATTTAATCAAGGATTTCACTGCTTTTCCCTTGTAATTACAAAAAAGTGGATTAATTTATGTTTTTCATACTATAAATAACCTATATAAAATCTTTAAAAATCTAGCCCGTTTCCATTGATGACTACAGAATTATTTTTTTGATTATGCTCTTATACTTCGTTTCTGGTCTAATTAGCTTAGGTATTTTTGGTGCGACTGTGCCAAAGATTGCACTTACTTTATTTATAGCAAGATCCACTTAGGAAGCGAGCTTCCTTCCAAAATCTCCCTCTGACTTATGCAAGTTCACCCTAACACTGTATTTAGAAAGATTTTAGCTCCAGAAAAACTTTTGCCAAACCTTTTTTCTTCGTACCCTTTACTTAACATCAATTCCTAAATAGTATGGCCTTGCTTTTCTATTTTTTTTCAGTAAGCCCATGCCCATTCAGATCCATAAAAATTTTTGTAATATTTATTGTTTTAGGGTTTTAACGAGTTTTTAGTATTTACACTTTTGACTCTATTTTGCATATTATTTAGTTAACAAAAGCAACCACACTTGGCATAAGTATAATTACACAATGCAAGCAGAAGTAAGCCTTCACTTCTCTACTACAAGGCTGGATAGAGCTAGATACTGGATAGTTAGCAGATATCCAGCACAACCCTACATGAAACCTGATTCAGGCTCCGTAGTTTCCAGTTCTGCTGGCACATTGCATTTCCGGTGCAAATATTGCAATAAGTATTGCCAAAAAGCGCTGTCCCAAACGAACACGCAACAATTTTGCAGCGCGCCGGCAGCTGCTAGCGTATGTGGTAATGATCTAGACTGCACATGAATGCCTCTCATGAACAGCCCACCCATCATCGCCCCACGTACAGCCTTTCTATCATTACATCACAATGGCGTCTCACCGTGCAACTGCTCGTTCCTTCTTCGCTTCTGTCCGCACAAATGTTGAACTTCGAAAAACTGCCGTTGCCCTGGTAACTTCCCTCGTCGCTCGCGTCAGACCTGCACAAACGTGACGTCACAAACAGGCTACAAACTAGGCACCAGTATCAGACTGAACTTTGCTGCAAAACGAGTCGATGCGTGAATAGCATAATCAGTGGCAAGGTTCGAAATCAGCACAACCCAATTCAAATCCACAGCAATAAACTTGACACCCGTGGCGAGGCGCACCCCTTCTACCCTTGGCGCAAGATCCACGTCACCGATTTCTTCACCTTTTTCTCGCGTCTTTTGAGTCTTAGTCGGGCTGATTCCGAGTACGTCTGCCACTGCGCACCCGCTCTTGTCACTGCGCACCTCCTTGAACGAGACATTTCGTTGCAGCAATGCAGTACTTTAAATTTCGGGTGTCCATCCGCACGTAAAAGAGCTTTGACGTTTCGGAGTTTCAAACTCGAGATCTTTCGTTTTGAGGTCCGAAACGATTACAAAATCAATGGTTTGGTGTAACGACGATCTATTTCGAACCAGTAATAAATACCAAATGTGGCTGGGAAATTCACAACTATTGATGCAGACAGACATTCGCGGAAACAAGCAGTCGCCTCTCACAACATGCTCAGTGAGCACTGGGCTGTTTCATTATTCAAACTCGGGATATCAACCTACCCTGTCGATGTCTCTGAAGTACTTTGTTTAGCGCGAATTTTGCGATGTATTGTTTTAACTGGAACGTCGAGGGCATCTTTGAAATGAAGGTCGTCGTCGCTGTAAAGCAGGAGCTCTTTATTATCAGCAGCTGAAAAGGTGACGAATTTATGCTCGCATGGCTTCAGCATTGCTTTGTTCATTAAAAAAACACTTTACAGTTCTATCCTTGCTTGATTGCAGACTTGCAGTAGAAAGGCATTGTGCTAGCAGCACTGGTAACATGGAAGCAGGCCTGAACACAACGTTGATCTGCATGTAACTGCAAAAAAATATTTGAGGTGACTGTTCAAAGCTTGGACTGCTTTCTCGTACCACCAACTAACAAAATGCGCGACAGCTCACCCTGCTTCGATTACTTCCGGCGAACTGCTCGAATCATCTGCAAAAATAAATCACGACGTCAGCATGGTATTGGCTCATCGCCAACGGATTTCAGGAATTCTACTGCCTGGCGTAGCAGGAAATCAACAGCATGTGGTAATATGCAACTTTTAATCATACTGTCAATGGCAGTCCGCCAACTTGGTCGTGGGGTTTCCATCTAATTGGTGATTTGCATTTATAACTGTTGCGAAACTTAGCTGGGTGGAATGAATGAAGGCTTGGGGGAGCAACATCGTACAGCATATCTTTTTATAGCAAAAAGGAAAAGCGTCTAAGACTCCGACTATGGAGCAATGCTGATTGGCGTAGAAACAGTGCCACTGACTCAGACTGGAAGTAGCAGAATTAAAGATGCTGAGTTTTTTAACGGGAAAGACAAGGAGAAACAGCGTGCTGGCAAAACCAAACACAAAAAAAGGTAAGCGAGATGAAGTTGGCTTGGGCAGATACTGAGCAGAAAAAACAACTGCGTCGGGAGAATGATGGACATGGATCCACCAAATAAAACGATAAGACCTAAAAGAAGGTTGATATGAAGGGTGTTTGATTTGACAAAGGAAGGTGCAGTGGACCGTGAAAGATAGAAAGATCTTCCGTGACAACCCCTGAAAGAAAAGTCGAAAGAAGATTCATGGCTATTGCAGAATATAATACTGCTTTTCATTGGGTTTAATTGATAATCACATAAGCAATTTCGAAAAAAAATGGAAGATTACTTTCCAACATCTGAACCTTCTTCAGCATGCATTCAGCAGCCTTTTATTGCTGAGTTGAACGACAATGAGCAGCTCAACCTTCACGAGCAACTTGACACTTATCGGTTTCGACGCCCTGGTGCCCAACATCGAGCACACTGGATGTCTTTAGCAATAGATGCACTTAAGATGTTGCTGGCCCAAACTCAACTTGATGGAAATGTAAAAATTCTTAAGGGTTTAGAACTTTTTGATTATTTGTTGCTGTCATTTATGCAAAGCACGGGTTCAAAGCCCCTGTAGGCACCGAAGCTACCGGCTCACGAATGAATACCTGTTTTTATAGGCATATCTGATGCTGCTTTCTCAGCATCAAAAAGACAACTTTGCAATTTAAGCGAAGAGCTATTCCCATTTGCTCTGTGTTCTCACCAACTGCAGAAGCACATTAAACAAAATCCGACTTCTAAGTTATTTCGCGTTCTCCAAACATTTTCAAAAACAGACATGTCTCCACAGAAACCGGTATTTTAATCAATACCAAAAGATACAAAAATTGAAAACTTGGATGGTGAAAGATCAGTTATCATTTTTTAATGTTTCAATTTTGCAGTTGAAGACGTTTAATTTCTACGGCATTCATGCACGAAATGGAGCAACTTCAAAAGTTTAAGGACTTTGTTTCAACGCTGCATGTAACAAAAGACTTAAGAGAAAGAGGTATCAAGATTCTCATGTTAATTGAAAATTCCACACAAAGTCAAATGATACTACATTGCGGGGAGGAAAGTAGACGTGATCGACCTGATTATAAGAAGGCGAACCTAACAGGCTCTTCTTTATCGAAAAAGAACTTCCATCAATTTTCAAATGATTTTAACACATCGTGGTTACTTACCGTGAGTGACATTCACCACCTGCACAGTTTAATGCAGGGAAAATCGTTATATATGGGATGCCAACAGTCCGACAACCGTTTATGAAGTATATTATTTAGGCTAATTAGTTTCTTTGCCATAAAAATTGTTGTAAACACTTCGAAAGTTTATTTTTTTCAAAAATTTGTCTTTGAAATTTTTCAAAAGTATGTCAAATCTTGAAAAATATCATTTTTTGCTCAGATATTTATTTCTTTAAATTTGTTTTTTTTTGCTACAAATTATATGCATTTTTTGATAATTTAGTGCAATGTGAATTGGTATTCCGCAAATTTTAAGTGGTCACAAGGTATTTTAGGATTTCTGGCTTGGGAGTTATCGTCAATTATGTTTTGGCTCCGCACAATGCTCCCCAACACTTTAAAAGTGGATTCACAGGATCAACGTTTAACGGAGAGAGCTCCAATTTTTGGTGAGGTCTTTTGTCATTAATTGGAACCAATTTAGAGTGTGATCTCCAAGTTTTGAAAACAAAGTGTATTTTTGAACAGCCCTACTGCGTAGTTACACATAGAACAACTTGGGTTCAGACCAGCTTCGGAGTTACTAGCGCTGTTCGTCGCGCAGTGCATTTCTACGACAAGCGACACATCACAAATCCCATGTAAGCATTGAACTCACAACGTTACAATTACGAACAACATGTTATTGCTGAACGTACCTGATGAAAGAGCAGGTCGCACGGTGATCATCCTCTTCATCCTGCCATCCCCGTATTGACCGACAAACTCTTCCAATTGGGCTTTCAGCATCTGAAATAATTACAGAATTAATCTGTATCCGCTACAAGCGGGGGAATCATTTCTTACATCTCAACTACGTCAGCTCACCTCCTACGTAGCGAGGCTGCCAGTCTGCATGCGAAAGTGGTTAAATTTTTACTGCTGCTAACATGATTGCCACGCTTCTAACACTTTTCCACTGTACCGTGAAAATATCGGTAAGTTTCTTGTCGAGATTTAGCGATTGAAGTGAATGGTTGTTATCAAGTTCGCAAAAGTAAATCACATGTTACGCAGTTTGTTTTGACACGAAGTAGACAACAAAAACAAAAGATCTGTCAACGTTTGGTAAGGTGCAACTGATGCCACTGTTTAACTTCTGTTCGTTTACACGACATCGATTCAACCCAACCTTCTCTTATTCAACTCCCCCTCCGTTTCAATCCCACTCCAACTTTTCTTGGGGTCACCTTCGACCGCACTCTTTCCTTTTCTAAACATTTATCTTTGTTGAAGGCCAAGTTCTTCCCTGGTCTCAAGGCCTTACGCCGAATCTCTGCTTCCTCATGGGGCACTTCTAAGGAGTCTCTCTCTCTTCTGTATAAAGCTTTTCTTCGGCCCCTTCTCACTTACGCTTTAACCAGGATGGTTTCCTTTCGTAAGTGCTACCAATATGACCAAATTGGAACGCCTCCACCAAGCGGCTAGTCGCGCCATCACCGGCTGCCTCTCGTCCTCCCCTATCCCTCTTCTTCTCTCCGAGGCTTCTCTAATTCCCCTACGAGTCACCCTGACTCACTTCACTCTTTTATCTTATGAGCGGGCTCTTCGTCTCCCAACCTCATTTCCCATTTCCGGTTTGGTCAGAGTCGGAGTGAAACCAAGACTCTGCAGATCGTCCTGGAGAGCTTTTGCATCCACTCATCCGCTCATGTTTCCTTCTACTTCTCCCAGGGAGGCTCTTATTGTTTGCTCTACCTCTCCTCCTTGGAATCTACTTTTCTTCACTGTGAAGTCCACTCTTTCCTCTCCATGCTCTCGCACTGATCTCTCTCTTTCTCGCCAAGGTGCGTCTCTCGCTTACCTTGACTCTTTCTCCCTTCACGACATGGTGCTTTGGACAGACGGCTCTATTTCTTTTCCTTTTGGCAAGGGCGGCTCTGGCGTTCTTGCCAACTGCTCTCTCTGTGGCACCGAGGCCACTCTTTCCCTTTCAGCAGGCAGAGTATGCTCAAGTTTTTTTCGCTGAAGTCTGCGCCATTGTGCAAGGTCTTTGCTGGTCTCGGCAGCACCAACAAGCCTGCCACTTCTCTTCTCTCCTCCTCTTATCTGACTCTCGCTCTGTCCTCGCCACCCTGTCCTCTCCTCCATCTTTCCTCCTACCTCAATCTCTCTGGCAGCAGCTGTCTTCTCTTTCCTCCTGTTCTATCAGGCTACAATGGGTCCCCGGACACTCGTTTCTCCCGGGTAACGACGCGGCTGATGAGCTGGCCAGACGGGGAGCGCTACTTGCGCCTTCCGCAATCCCTTGTCGCCTCTCTCCTCTTATCTTTCCTATCCACTCTTCTCTTTTCTCGGACTGGAGGCGTACTGCCTCATCTAAATTCTTTGACACGCAGGTTCCCTCGATTTTCACCGATGAACTTGTGCTCCTTCGTCAAGCTCGCTGTGTTCTATCTCGTCTACGCTGCAACGGACACAGCCTTCCGTTAAGCTCTTATCTCTCTAGGATTGGCAGAATCGAGAATCCTACCTACAGCGTCTGCGGACACTCGTCCCAGGACACCTTTCATCTCATTCCGCACTGCCCAGCAAAGGATTGTCTGCACCGCTCGCTCTTTGTCGACTCTCTGTCTGTTTAGAGCCTCTGGTCCAGGCCTTGGAGAGTTGCCCGGCTTCTGGGGCTCCATGGTCTCACGCCATGCCCCCATTCATCGAAAGGGCGTGGGTAACAACAACACATGGATTCAGCGTGACCGGCCGTTTCCTCTGCAAAGCAAAACGTCGCTTCGAAAGTGATGTAAACTAGGTTATACGACTTGAGAAACAAAACGACTTGGTTAACTGTTACAGCATAGTGTTTCACACCTTGTTCTCATCAGCAAGTGATTGGTTCCTTGCTTCCGCTTCATCAAGTGCGCTGGTCAACTCACCCTCCCGTTCTTTTGATTGCTTCATTTTCTGCTTCTCATCCTGGAAAGCATAAAATTAACCAATCTTTCCTGTTCAATCAAGAGGAACGCCTACTCATACAGAGAACACAGTTGTGTTCACACCCGCCTTAGTGGCTGCCAATACTGCTGACGCAAGAACTTTTCTATCAAAAACTGCAACCAAGCAGGGAAATGGTCATAAAGTAACTTCACCAAAGACACAACAAAGCAGTCAACGCCCCAACCCATGGGCCACGTTGACAATAATTTATCTAATAACCAGCATCCTGAACAGGAATGCTAAACTCCCTCAATTTAAAAATTTTACAGAACGTATCCAGAAGCTAATATACATTTTAAAATAAGACACACTCATTAACACACTCACACGCGAAATTTCAAAACGCGTGTCTGCGAGTAAAACTTTTGAAATGCATTTAAAAACCAACATATTTTTATATCTACACCACACACGCAAGTACGCAAACAAACTTACAGAAAACAGCTGCTTGTACTTTTTGTGCCTCCCCTGTTCAAATTCCACATTTTTTTGAAGAGAATCAATTTTTTGTTGCATCTGTTTGCTTTGCTCCTGAAACATTGATTAAAATAAAGTACACATGTTATCTTGAGGTGCAATAATGTGTGGCAAGACACTTTTGGTTTAGACAATATCGCCAACAAAGTCCAAGCAAGTAGACAGATGCTAAGCATATTGATGAACATTACAGAGGACATCTTGAGCTAATGGACTTGAAAGGTTTAAAGAGAAGAGTGTGACAGAAGACGATGTGGAAAATAAAAGAAGAGGAACACAAAAGAAAACGAAACCGAAAAGGATGACACGAAGAGAAAAATTTGAAACCTGAAAATGCTGAGGATAGAAATAAGTGGAAACGTCGCTGCAGATAACTGGTCCACTCTAATTATTCGGGATAAAGGCGAGGCCTTAAAAAGGCATATGGAAATGAATTGCGAGGTGCAAAGCTTTGCGATAATCGGTACGGGTCAGTGGCACTGCTGTACCGGATAGGCCATGTTCTACAGAATTTATAGCAAATAGAAACATTCCCGTGATTAGCCGAGTTAAAATAGAGAAGATCATTACCTAGCATATCGTCCACTATTGGTACATGTCTGGCAGTTGGCAGTCCACGTTGTTAGTACCAGGCCAACCACCAGGCAGTTTCTATTTATGACTGGCTCCATGTGGACGGCCGCTTTCCAAAGCCCTACTCTGATCGCGTTCACACGAGAACTTAAAATGCAGCTGCATGCTGCGCTTCCGTACCAAAAAAGAAAAACAGCGACACCACCCGAAAAATGAATACTGAGAATATAAAAAAGTTCTATACATTTGTTTGGCTGAATGTGTGTGTGTGGGGGGGGTGTATGTGCGGACGCGCGTGTGGTACTCTACTTTATTCTGGGAGCATAGCAAGAGATCATGGATCCTCTGAAGTGTGGCAGCTGTTAGAATCCTGGACCTGAGGTCGTGGAAGAAATGACAAAGCTACAGAATTATAAGTTACCTTCTCTTCAGCATCAGGATCTGTGATAGCGGTGATAAACTTCTCGAACGCAGTGCCCCACCCTTGCTGTTCAGGTTCTTCTGCAGTAGAAGCATCGGCAGTCTTGGTAGAAGATGGGGAAGTAATAAGTCCTCCAGCCTCTTGTCGAGCCTGAATAAACATAATATATCTTAGTTAAACTAAAAGTGAAGCCAAACTTTTACATTTTTGACTTCTATTTTTATTAGCTTAATTGTCATGCTCAGATACATTATGTTTCGACAACACTTTATATTCTGGCGCAATAAATAATTGGATCTACCTCTACGTTATATAACGCTCTAAAAACAATGTTGGGAGTAAGATTCAAACCCACATCTATCCACAATATTAATTTGTATCACTTATTAATGTATCAAGAGAAGAAATATTTGGATTTTCGTTTCGGTCACGTCACTCTCAGCATGTTAAAAACTATGCTGGGAGTGGATATCCAACTGACATTTGCACCAACCGTCAAACAATAACCACGGCTTAGGCTTCAGCAAACCGTACCGTTAATTGATAAGGCGTATTATAACCACTGTCATCATAGCTCAATATGTCGTGAAGGCAACATGCCAATCCAAGATGATTGCACCCTGTCGCTATGATTATAATTCCACTATTAAAATCAGTAACTGTTACATTAATCGCCGAGCTGGAATGGCCAAATCAGTTAAGGCGCTTGCACCGATTAAATCACGTTCTACACCGATAAGTCATGACTGCTGTTCGACAGTTGGTGAAGATGTGAGTTTGTATTCCACTCACAGCATTATGTTTAGAGTTGTAAGAACTAGCGGTAGATGCAATTACTTGTTTTCTTGTTATATTACTGAGCGATACGTATCAATTGTAATCACCTCTGCATATTTAAAGCGTATCGCTAGACGGGTCGATTTATATGTGCTGAGCCTGACAGTCTAGGCTTTCGCAAACTTTACCGCTGTTCTGGTACCGTATATGATTTCACAATGCAGTACTGTTTACAACCGGTGTTATTTGGTTGAAATACAAAAACAAAATCAGCATATGGTCTCACCAAGACAAGACTGCAACAAATACACTTAAGTTTACTGTAACAAATACAGGGTTGCCCGAAACTTGGGCTCTTTTAAAATCAGCATTGACTTATTCATTTATTAAGTAAACTGCAATTAAATAACTTTTATGCGTACATTGAATTAAGTCTTCTGTGAACGAAATTTTAGAAACGGGATGTGGTCAAAGTTTGCTTTTCACAAATTTAATAGGGAATACATTAAGTTGCAAACTTTTACCTACTTTCTCCATTTTGTGATCGAGGAATTACGCTTCCAGCATCACTGCGTATCATCAACATCCACAATATTAACATGTCAGTGTGGTGCAGAGAAAAAAAATTAAATATCGCTCGCGCATATGTGATCTATTGGATTTAGACCAGCCGTCAAGTCGCAGATAATCAAAGTGTGTACGGACGTTTGACAACTGGGATGTAACAAGCACCTCAAATAAACCAACAACTCACCAACAACTGCTTCAGTTTTTTCATTTTTTTTTCCAGTTTGTGACACTCCAAGAACTTATCTTTGTACGCATCTGCTCCCATGTTTAGGCGCGTGGTGAGCTCTTCCACCTGACAACGCGACCATGTAAGTACTGCACCAACAGCTAACTCAACGTGGTGGTGTGCTCCCCGAACTCGATGGTTCGGGTTGAAATGGCAGTTAACTCTTCCGAGGACCCCAGATATCCTGGGCTCTCCTCACATCAAGCATTTTATAACAGTGTGTGCTACTCTCTGAACGTCGCCAGAAGGGCAGCACACACTTTCTATAACATCAGTCGTCTATCTTTTTTTCTTTTGATCTCCAGCCTCTCTCTCTCTCTCTCTCTCTCTCTCTTGCCTTCCTATTGTTCTTCTACTTCTAAAGAACGGCAACGTTTATCCAAATTTTGTTTCCATCATCCCCCTGTTCTTTGTTCGCTGGCAATGCAACTTGAAAGACCAGGTCAATGCAATGCTGCATCTGCTTTAAATGTAACTCCTTTTCCAGCTCTCACTCCTGGAGCCGTCCTTCCTACCGCATCTCGGCTTCTCCTGAAGGCTTCCAATCCACTAACACTGCGTCATCTTCCACTCTGCCATCTGATCGCACTAAATTCCAGACTCGCTCTCTTTTATTGCATGACTCGCACGCTGGCGGTGGTGTTGTCATTTTCGACAAGCAGAGCCTATTCTTTTCTTAACTCCCAACTTCCTCTCTCTCTTCGTTAAACCCTTATTCTGGCAAAATGCGGGTCAACATTTAGCTGAAAACTCCTCTCTTTTTTAAACATCTACGCTCTTCGTCGGCTGATAATAGGGATATCTTTTCTCCCTTCCTCAAGGAATTTCTTCATTCTCAGAGACTTCAAATGTAATCACCACCTTTGGGACTCAAAGAGACTCTCGTCGTAGGAAGTATTTGACTTTATTGCGCTCCACAAGAATCAGCTCTTGGCCTGGTTTTTTTCTCTTTTTGTCAACGATCTCTCAGCATCCGTCAGCTGCTCTCTACATGCTGACGACCTGGCCAAAAAGCCCAGAATCGACTGGAGCACTGGTATCTTCCTCTGAATCTTAGTAAATGTAAGGTCCCCTTCTTTTCAGTGGATGCCAATCATGCTAACCTTCAGCTCCACTTCATGTCTAACTTCCCTCTGCACTTCAATTCTACTCCCGCTTTTCTTGGAGAAACATTTGCCTGCACTATCTCCTCTCCTACTCGTATTATCTTCGATAAAGGCAGGGCTCTTCCCTCGTCTCCAGCGTTACGTTTTACCTCTACTTCTTCATGGGTCCCCTTTAAAAAAGTAGCTTTCTTTTCTTCGATCCGTTTGCAATTATGCTTCACCAGGAAGGTTTCCTTTTCTCAGCGTTACCAGCATCAACACCAAGTTGGAACGCCCTAGCCGAGCAGCCAGTCGCCTTATTATCGCCTGCCTCTTCCTCTCCCCTCCGCACCTCTCTTCCATGAGGCATTGCTACCCTCCAGAATCACCCTGACTCATTTTGACTCCTAGTTATTTTCTGAGCGAGTCATTTGTCTTCCAAACTCCTTTCCCAATTCAGGTTTAGCCAGGCATGAAGAAAAACTTAAAACTTTTTAGGTCTTCTCGGAGAGACTTTGCATCCACTCACTCGTTTATGCTTTCTCCTTCTCCCCCCAGGGAGGCTCTCTGCTTGCCTTCCTTTCCTCCTTGGAATCCGCTTTCCTTCAGCATGGTGCTCGCTCTGTACTTCACAATCTCTTTTTCTAACACTCCTCCTTATCATAAAGACGAGATTCTTGCCAACCTTGAATAGCACCTCAAGACGTGATTCGAACTGATGGCTCTGTTCCTTTTCCTTTTGGCAAAGGAGCCTCCGGCGTCCATCAATTTGTGACGCCAAGACCATCCTTTCTTTTCCGGCAGGCTCAATGTGTTCTGTCTTTTCTTCACCATTGTGCAAACTACTCGCTGGTCTCTGCAGCACCGAGTCTATCACTTCTTTTTACTTCTCCTCTCAGACTCTCGCCCTGTATTTACTACGCTTTCCTCTCATCCGTCCTTCTTTCTATTCTACACTCTCTATTACAACTCCCAAGAACTATCTTATTTTTCCTCCTCCTCTACTATCAGGCGACAATGTATCCCCTGTCACTCATTTTCTCCAGGTAATGACACGGTCGATGAGTTGGCCACAAAAGGTGCGCTGCTCCAGCTATCTACAATTCCATGCACTCTCTCTCTCTCTCCTCTCACTTCTCGTTTCCATTTCACACTCTTGTCTCAGAATGTAGGGGTGCTGTCTCATCAAAACTCATTGACACACAGTCCCCTAGTATCCGCTGAGGAGCTTGTGCTTCTTCCTAACGTCCGTTGTGTCCTTTTGTCTTGGCTGCCACGGACACAGCTTTCTGTTAAACTCTTATCTCCCTAAAATTGGCAGAATTGAAAATCCTTCAAACAACACCTGCGGTTATCCAAGTTGGGACACTTCTCATTTCATTCTGTACTCTCGAGCTATGGACTCCTTGCGTCGATCGCTTTGATAACTTACACTCTCTACAACCTCTGGTTCTTGGGGAATTATCCGGCTTCAGAGGGACTACAATCTTCGGCCATCACCCCATTCCTCAAAAAGAGTCGGGTAGCAACAACAACCACGAGAGTACTAAGCGAAGTCTTTGCAATTACAAGGTAGCTTACGTTTGATGTCAACAAGCTCTGATCGAAACCAATCTTTGAAATAGATTCACGATTTAACCTTCCATGAGCTTTTTTTCATAAAAGATTACAGAAATTTGAATTACTTAAAAAGTACAGCCCATTTGCGTAAAATTCGAATCCAGAATCTACTGAGACAGATATCTTTTACCCGTATACCATTCCAAACCTTAACTGAAAGAGTCTTTCGTACTGCTGCATGGCAAATTTACAACTACAGATAATCGACGTTTCAATGAAAGATAATCAAAATTGTAAATACACACAACAACAAAAAACTTTCCGTATGAGAAATTTTGGAGAAGAGCTGCTTGCCGCTCTATATCTACTTTTTAATTTACTCTTTAACATATTAACCAATGTAACAAAACTTATTTTGAAGCGAATAACAAAAGACAGAATTATTAACAGCCATTTGTCAATTCTCGAGCCCAGTTTCGTGGTGCATTCGTATCAATAAACAAATTCACCACTCTCACTTGCAATCGCAACTCTTCCACGGTTTTGCTTTCATTTGAGGAGGTCTCCAGATATTCGACGGATTCCTGAAATAAATTTATATTCCAAAAATAAAGTTTTGAAGCATAGTTACATTACATGAATCTCTGGTGAGGTTCAAATTTTGTAAAAGCAGATTACAAAAGTGCTTAACCTCGTTGTGCTCATATGACTTGCACGTTACGGGTATTTCCCCAGTTCGGGACAGATAAGCATTGCACCAGCACTGCTGCTAACTTCGAAACAAGCCTCAATACAACGACATTCTATGCATTATCGACGAATTCTCGTGACCGGAGAATAACAATATCGTTTTAAGCACCTGAGAAAAATAGTTGGTGAGTGAAAAACCACCCTAAATAGTACATTAGCTGAAGCACAAAGATTTGCTGATATAACAAATAGAATGGCAGAATCTTATCTCACTTTATCAGCGTCAGTCTGTATTCGTTTGTTTTTCTTTGCCGCCGGGCTGGCATGAAGTGCCGCCGGCGCAGCAACAGCACTGTCCGCTTTTTGAAGTTGATTTTGAAGCAGAATCACTTGATCCTAAAAAAATGTTGATTTATATTTATTGCTGCGCCACTAACCAACATGGACACGACAAACGTCAACGAAATGCGAGCACAACAAGAAAAAAGCAGCAAGCACGATGACTCATGGTTTACACTTCCATTTCTATAGCCAGATGCTCACATTGACAGTGGGCTCGAAACATAGTTTATGTTGCATTTTCTTCCAAACAATCTTATATTATCTATGCCAAATGCAACATCCATGCAAAAAGGATAAACTGCATGAATGCGTGTGATATTGACCTTCCACAACAGGCATTAACTGGCTCTATGCCATCACCGATACTGCAAGACTCCACTTAAAAGGTTTTGATTATTACGTTTGTATGATATTGTGACATTTCATCAACCTTCCACAACAGCAACGGACAGCTAAGTAACTATATACCGCAATTTACGCATTTACTGTTTCTACCAAAATGACATTAGCAAAACAAGGTCACATTCAGCAACATATGCGAAAATGTTTGCGGTTCGTAGCATTTTTGCAATGACGTACATTCATTTCTTTTTCCATCTCCTTCACCTTCCTTCTTTCCTCCCTCACCAATCGATCATGATCAAGCAATATTAATTCGCTCTTCGCCAACTTTTCTTCGGTTGTCTCCAATTGAGCTTGCAGAGAACGAACTAAAGACTGCACACCACACATCTCTTCTGTCAACGACTCTTTCTCCTATGACGTTGTACAAAAAATAAACAGTTTGGACATCTTTATCCTCCAGGAAATAAACATCTTCACATTTACACATCTTCAACGTGTGTTCAGCCTCCAGGTTGAAAATGTTGCCTCACGCGCATCACAGCTCCAACTAAGCCGAATAGACCTTAAAAAGCTTTTTCAAACGCGAAAGAACACAGCATCTACGCGGGCAACAATACACCACCACTGGGATGTAAATTCAGCCCCTCATCGCGCGTCAACCCCCCGAAACCAACTTGTGACACTGATGTGCCTGCATCTGATACCATACCTTTTTGATCTTGTTCAGCTCATTGATGAGTTGATCGCGGGCAGCGGTGGCTTCCGACAGTTCTTTAGACAAAACTTGTTTCGCAGCTTTCTCAGCGTTCGCTTGTTCCAGGGAGTTACGGAGAATCTCCTGAGACTTCTTCATCTACAAAAACAATCCCGAGTAAACAAGTGTCTCTCTTACCTAAGATGTTCACAATTTCCTAGCTACTAAAATACGGTTTGGAATGACACATTTAGCTAAATATAAAAATCAGCCTAGTAATGAATTATTTCAAACCCGTAATGAACACGCACGGTGGCCGCCGGCCAGCAAGACAACCGGCAGTGCAGTGGAAAAACAAGTTTTAACTGCATGTGAAACCGGCGGCTTGCTGGCAGTTTACGTCTGTGAGGAACAGCACTAAAGAAAAAAGATGAAAGATTACGCATCTTAGCCGGCTCTGCGGCATCGCTTGCAGGCCTCGCGTCGGCGAAGTGGGAGTAAAGATTAGTTCAGTCGGCTGCATCCTTTGAAAACAGTAATGGACTACTGATGATTTTCAATTCCCGTTCTATAACCAAGTGCTTTAAAGGGAGATTGAGCCAAATATTGTAGTGGGACAAGTATACCGCTAATACGATCCTTTTAAATGAGAACGGGAAATAATGAGGTCATTGTAAGGCGGATGGTGCTAAATTACTGATCGTTTTCACAAATACAAATAGAATATTAATGAGTAGGCCTGTTTCAAGACTTGGTGCGCTCCCTTTAGTCAACATATTTGTAACCTCAAGTCTCTGGTTACGCCTTTTGTGCCCTTATCCCGGCATTAACCTGACCACGTGGTTAGAGCGTCCGCCTCGTAGTCGGTAGACCTGGGGTTCATTCCCTAAGTCAAGTCATACCAAAAGACTTTAAAAAATGGTATTCACAGCTTTCCTGCTTGGCGCTCAGCATATAAAAGGGATAGTGTGGAGAACAAGCCGGCAAGCTTGCTTGTTGTGTCCTTGGGCAAGGCACTTAACGGAACGCCTCCACCTTTATGTGGCAGATAGGTGGCCCTGCTGTAGTTCACCAGGTTACAATTGTGAAGTCGCTAACCCAGCATGTCAGACGACTCTTGGGTACCCACTAGTGGCAGTCCGCCTTGTTGGTGGTGGGGCTACCAGTCTCTCAAGACTGGTTTGAAATGGGCTGCCATCTTTCCCCCAGCCTAATTTCAATCAGGTTGACGGTATGAATCCGAATTGCCGTTTATGCCGTACCTCCATCCCAAGGAAGAGGAGGGGTAAACAAACAAACAAAAAACAAAGGGGCGCAAGAAGCAATGCATCCTTCAAATTTTTACCATTGACTCTGTCAAGCCTGACCAGAAGTTAATTTTAAGCAAAATAGCAAAAAAATTTCCCGTTACAACCAGACCGTGGGATTTTACACAGAAATGTTGTTTTCTTTTGATTTTTCCACAACTTTCTCAAGTTCCTAGCTGCGTCTTTATGTGCTCTGTTCCAAGCATTGCATAGGCGTAGGCAGAAGAGTGGAAACAGCTATACCGGCCATAAATTTTTAGCCCTGAGCCCGATAAGTCTACTGAACTATTTTTTTAGCAAAATAACAAAAATGTTTTTTTCATGAACAATTTCACGCAAGGGTGTTGTTTTCTTTGATTTCCCTTTAATCTTTGGACTTTGAATCTTCCTCTAATACAAACTTTTTTATCTAAAATCTATGACGCGCAATTCCGTCTATGTGCGTTTTAACTCTTCTGAAACTGCTTGGCGTAGAAACAAAAAACATGGTACAACTAATCACCACTTTGGCAAGAAGTTTTAAGGAATAAAATGACGTCATAATGAGATATTAACTGTAGAATTTGTTTTCTTTATTTTCGCAAAAAATACTGATTTTTGAAAGGTTATTTGGGAGATATTAACAAGTTGCATCCAACAAAAACTTTTTACGACTTTCATTGGCAAGGCAAAAATCGATTCTTTTATACGAATATTAAATTAGCATGTTTTTCTGTTTTTTTTTTAACGCTTGCAATGCAGTCTGATACTATTTTTGCAAAACTAGCACCATCTGCAGTTACCATAAACCTGCAGTCCCCGAACTGTGGGTCGCCAGTGGATTTAAAAGATTCAACCCTCAAAAGAAAAATCTTCGTTCTTGTTTGGAACCAACAAAATATAAAAATCACACCGAAAAACTTCATCGTCAAACAAATAAATCTTTAACTTTGTTTTCAGACAAAAATGGTTTCAATACCCCCTACCCTTACAAATTAAAGTGTTATCATTATGGTTTCAGTCGCGAATACTTGTATACTTACACTTTGTTGAAATTGGATTTGCTTTAAATAAAGTTTGTGGACCACGGCTTTCAAATGTTACTTTAAAACAAAGGCAAATGGTGACCTCTGTTATTGATGCATGCATCTGACCACTTTAACATTTTCATGTATACAGTAGCTAGTATGAAAATTATCATAACTGAACTGTAGGTGGACTACAGGATACTGTTAGGCTACCTTTCTATAGTCGCGTGGCACGCCTAACCAATGTCAGTCTCTAACACGTGATGGGTCACGCGTGGCAAAGTAGAACAAGATGAAGGGATTTGATGTGAACACCGGTAGCATTTAAAAAAATGATTGCATCTTTAGCATTAACTGTTGGTCAGTAGTCTGTTCACTTAAGCCACAACCTGTTGTCATGTCAGAATTGTAGATGCTTCATTTTGAGTTCAACTTTTTGACCTTACTTCAAGGGAGGGACTCTAGCCTTAATTTTGGGGGGGAGGCACGCGGTTTTTTCGTCTCCCATGGTGGGCAAGGAAACAACCAATGGAGAACAAGGGAACATCAGCGCAGCCATGGACTGGAGTTCACAAACGCAATTATAAAAAAAAAACGTAAATATACTTGGCAGTCAATATTTTTGTTAACAAATCAATCTTTTTGGTGTCTATCCCAACTTTGAACTTAAGCTTCATTCTCCCACTTATTGGTTGGAAGGATTATAAATTTTCCAAACGATACAATCTTTGTCAATAAAACCACCGGATTAAGGAGAGTTTAGCGTTCACCTACAATTCTGAATAAGTTCTCTCCTTCTGCTGCTTAGAAAAAATAATAATTTAATGTTTTTGTATTAATTATTGGCTGTTTGTAAATAAGACCAGTCTTGATTTAAAAGTAAAAAAGGTCAGAATTAGAGGCAGAGTTACATGCAACGAAATCCAGAGTTTGAGGCAAGCGAGCAACCAAAAGCAAATTTTGAGACGGGGCGGAAGTACAGCTTCTGGTACTCTTTTGTTTGATGACCTTTTATTTTTGAGAGATTGACTTTCTGCCCTCAATTTGTTTCGGAAAATAGATGTTTTTCTGGCGTTATACTTGCCACGATGTCAAATTTCACCGACTAGAGGAAATTTTAAATCGCACCATCAAGGTGAAAACTCTCTACCCTTTTGGATGGTGCAATGCAGCTCTAAATTTATTGCATTTCGGCCAGTACTGCGCCGAGCAATGGGATTTTATTTTCAATCGAAAATATCAGTTTGAAGGTTAGAAGTCACAACTGCTATAGGGCAGTTTCAGCGAGTCGTCTGTCACGCTGCAGAAATCTACTACACGTTTCTCTCCACGTCTCCGCATTCATCGGGTGATATATTTATGGGCCACACGGGCTAAGCCCCTCCCTTTTATTAACTTTTCGTCACAACTCTCTTGACAAATGTTAGAGGGGAAAATGCAGCCCGCTGAACTAATAGTTTTTTTACCTCTAATAATTGACAGATAGCCCAACTGGGTGACGTTGGATGACAGCTATAAATTACAGAAAAACCGTTTTATTTATCGTTAAAGTGCTACATTGGCCCCTTAAAATATCAAAAAATGCGAGTAAAATCACATCCTTTTGATCCTAGTGCTAAAATCTACGCTGTCCTTACCCACTCAATTTGTTTACCCCTTTCCAACAACCATCATCAAATCCTGTTTTTGCTCCCTTTTGTAATAGTATTTGATGCCATCAACTAGTTTTTTTCTCACCTGTTTTCAACAAAAGCTGCCGTATATTACAGTAACAAACTAAATTGCTCGCCTTCCTTCTTAACCTACTTCCTGCTGTCACAATAATAGTTGAAGAACTGCCGTACTTGCCAAAACCGTAACTAGCAACATCATGACCAAACAAGTAACGGTTGAAGCGTTTGAAAAAATAAAAAAAAATCCACGCCAAAAAACAGAATCCAGTTGATAAACTTTTTTATGCTTAAAACACGTTTAACTTTTGTTAAAAAGAACAATAAAGCTCAAATTACTGTATTTTATAACAGAAAGCAATTGTTTGATATCTCTTGCAAAAGCTTTTAACCGCATTTCAACTATCAGTACTTTTTGACAACACTAAGAAAATAAAAATTTTTGCAAAGTAACATTTACTCCAACTTCGTCTCAATCCTAAAAAGGTGCAAGTACAGTTCTTGGCATGTTAACGAATCGGGTACGGATTTTCGTTGGACTTTGAAGAGATTTTTCTCGATCATAAAATGAGGATTATCTTCTAAAATTACTAGAAATGTAACGATACTTTAGTATCGGTATCGGCCTATTTTTATTGTATCGGGTAGTAGTATCGGTATCGGTTTAATATAGCCGATAACTACCGATACTTTTTGAGCACAAAATAAATACCCTATTTATTCGAGTATAAGTCGCATTTTTTTGTACCAAATATTCACCCTAAAAGTCGGCGTGCGACTTAACACGAAAAAATTTTATCCGAAATGGCGCACTAACAAAGCCCTTAATCTCCTAATTTATCGTAGGCACGCAGCATTTTTGTACGCTGCTATTGTGAGCGTGATATCTTTGACAATGCGCGTGCGACAATCATCACAACAAAAAGGCATTGCACAACAACAGCACTGCGATCATTTCCAACACGTGTCTGTCAATAACTACGGTACTTTCAATTTACGATGGCTGCTATAAGAAAGCGTTGCTGCTATGATGCAGCTTTTAAGTTGCGTGCTGTAGATTTTGCTGAAGAAAAAGGAAATCGAGCTGCAGGCTGTGAATTTGGCGTTTCTGAAAGTTGTTCGAGATTGGGGTCAGGCCAAAGAAACTTTACTTGCCATTCCTAAAACAAAAATAGTACAACGGGGAAAGAAACCGCTGAATCCTGCAACCGAAACAAAACTGGTTGAATGGATTATAGAACAAAGAAAAAGCGGTTATATTGTAACAATGTTGCATAACCAACAAAAGGCTTTGAAATTGTCCACTATTCCATCTTTTAAAGCATCAACTGGTTGGGTGCAGAGATTCATGAAAAGACATGATCTTGTTTTACGACAGAAGACCAAAATCTCCCAAAAGTTACCTGATGACTTTGAAGAAGAGGTTCTGTCATTTCAAAAATATGTGATTCAACTGCGAAAAGAACATCAGTTTAGATTGTGCCATATTGGGAATATGGATGAAACACCCATGTGTTTCGACATGCCTCCAAACCAAACCAGAGATCAAAAAGGTACCATGTAGAAATACTTAACACCAGTATTTTTGTAATTGCGATTTTTATACCGTAGCCTAATTCTTGCATTCCTATTTATAGGCAAGAAGACCATTCTGCTGGCCTGCATGGTAGATGGTTTCAAGCTGAAGCCAATGGTTATTGTTAAGCAAAAAACAATCCCAAAAGGTGAAAAGGCACCTCCTGGAGTATTGGTGCACTGCCACTCTACAGGTTGGATGGATGAAAAGGGCATCACACCATGGCTAAAAAACATCTGAAATACCATACCAGGTGCAATGTTGAAGAAACGGTCTCTTCTTTTATGGGACCAGTTCCGTGCTCATAAAACAGACAAAGTGAAAGATGTGTTGAAGAATCTGAAAATATCACTGGCCATGATTCCAGGAGGACTAACTTCAGTGCTTCAGCCCCTTGATGTCGTTCTGAACAAGCCCTTCAAAGATAGACTGAAAAAAAGTGGCTTGCTTGGATGTCTTTAAGAGGATGACAAACCAGTCACTAAAGGTAGAAATATCAAAAACCAAGCATCTCCTTGGTGCTATTATGGGTCACATGTGCTGGGAGGACATTCCAGAAGACATGGTAAATAAAAGCTTTCTAAAGACTAGTATTTCGAAAGACTTAGATGAGACAGAGGATGATGAACTTTAGGATGACAATGGTAACTCTGATGATGATGATCTCAAGTTGAAGATAGTTTACCATCAGCACGGGATGCTGATGAAGATGTATCTGAAGAAGACTGGGCTAAACTGATAGTAATTATAGCGATTTTGATGATTTTTAAGTGTTTGTTGATTGATTGTCCACAATAAAATTAACCGTATCAAAACATTTTAGATGACAAATCATCTAGCTACATCAAAGAGCTATACCAACGTAAGAAAATTTGATGGCATGATTAGTCAGTATGAACAACCTATAAATAACTCTAGGCAGTTTAGAAAAATTGCGGAACCGGAGTATGAGGAAGACAGAAAGAATGTTCCCCTTCCGGTAACTCACTGGCATGCTCCTGCTGCACAGTCCGCGTCGATTCCAATCCTTACCTCTCAGAACTACCCACCTCCTAGACCGGTAATTCCGAATTTCGACAGAGATCCGCTAACCTACTGGCCCTTCATACGTAGTTTCGAAGCACACATTGCTACGCAAAATTAGTCTACCTTTTACAACATTGTTCTCCGAGAATTAGACAGAACTTGGAACACTTGGCTCGCGATGCCGAATCTGGATATGGACTAGGCATGGACAGTCTATATAACGACTATGGCCAACCACACATTGTCGCTCACCATTGTGAGCAAAAACTCCTGGCTGCTCCAAGGCTAAAAACGAAGGACCCAGAAGGACTAAAGACATTGTCAGTGCTCGTGAACAAATGCGTAGCTATGATGCGGAACGTACAAGACTTTGCAACCTTAACTCTTTAGGCACTATCCGACGAATAATCGAAAAACTTTCTGAACAAACGTAAAAGGACTGGGCCAAGTGGTCGTATCAGGAGTTTAAGACGATAGGAAGACAAGCCAGGTTTGAAGAGTTGGTGAGATTTGTACAAGACGAGGCAGCAGAAGCAAACTCATTGTAAGGACAGGTAGTGTATGGAAACCTAAAACAGAGTCTTCATGTAGGACAGAGAGAAGCAACCGCACTAAACACTACAGCTATCTCGGACTTTACTCCCAAGATTGGAAGTGTGACTTGTCCCTTTTGTGACGGAAAGCATGAACTATCCGCTTGTTCACGTTTTAAAAGATTGCGAAGGTACAAGCGTATTGCCTTTCTGATGAAGCAAGGTGTGCTTTCAATGCTTAGATGCTGGGCACACAAGCAGAGACTGTAAATCTATGCAACGGTGTAACGTAGAGGGATGCACAAATGACCGGTGTCACACTCTTCTTCATAAGGATAACGCATCAAGGCCGGCCGATAGTGAAAAGATACTGTGCGCCGCTACAAAGAATATCTATTTGGACCGAGATTTTAGTGGTCATTGTTTCATGACTCTTCCGGTGAAGATATGTCACAATGGGAAAGAGCTGTTGACTTATGCTTTGCTGGATAGTGGATCACAACGAATATTCTGCACACGACGTATTGCTGATGAGCTGAAGGCTAATGGATCACAGCAGACCATCTCTATAAATACGCTATCATCAGGAGTTCAGCCTACCCCCATAGAAACCGAGGCTATAACGCTATTAGTGAGCGATGTTGATGAAAACTGTAGTGTAAGCCTTAAAGAGGTTCTAGTTGTCGACGCCATTCCCTTAAAAGCAGCTCAAGTGCCAGTTAGTAGCGAGTTGAGTAATTTAGAGCACTTGAGAGACATCTCATGTAAAGAGCTTTCTGACAAGACCATCGATCTTTTAATTGGGGTGGACGCATTTGTGGTATTTTGGGCACTGGGGAGCAGATTTGGACCGGAAAAAACCCCTGATGCTATTACAACTTCTCTTGGGTGGGTGCTGTTTGGCCCAGCTTTTCGTTGCCAGTGTTACGCTGTGTTACGGACGGACCGTGTTACGGACACATGCATGCACATGTCACGTGGGGAACGACAGTGTTACGGACACATGCATGCATGCATCCTTCCAGAAAATGCAATGGTAGACCCAAACTTACCCCCACACGAATACGAAGTTAATTGTGGTTTGGACCATAATTCCCAAGAAGATCGCTTGGCACATAAAATAATGAAGGATTCAATTAAAATTGTCAATGGTGACTTTCAGCTACCCTTGCTTTGGAGGCACAAGAATGTCTTCCTTCCCGACAACAGAGCAATGGCTGAGAAAAGGTTGGAGTCGTTAAAACGTAGACTCTCGAAGGACGAATCGCTACACAAAAAATATGCGGGCGTCATGCAAGACTATATCGATAAAGGTTAAGCGGAAAAGGTCAGAGATGACGGCAAAAGAAATGCTTGCACCTGGTTTCTACCTCATCACCCAGTTACGAATCCGAAGAAGCCAGACAAGTTAAGAGTTGTTTTTGACTGTGCAGCAAAGTTTATGGGAGTGTCTCTAAATGACAAGCTTCTACAAGGACCTGACCTCTTCTCACGTCTGTCAGGGGTATTGACACGATTTCGACTCCATCCTATCGCTCTTGTTGCGGACATAGAAGCAATGTTCCATGAGGTTAAAGTCAGCTCGAAAGATTGAAGTGCGCTGCAATTCTTATGGTGGCCAGATGGAGACGTTGACAAAAGACCAGAGGTTTATAGGATGACAGCCCATTTGTTCGGAGCTAGATCATCCCCTAGTTGCGCTTTCTTTTGTCTAAAACAGACTGCAGCTTTGTCCGCTAAGAATTGTTCATCTCAAACAATTGAAGCTATACAAAGAGCGTTCTATGTTGACGATGGTCTTATGTCAGTAGAAACCACCGAAAAAGCCGCAGATTTGGCCAACGAGTTGCAAAATGCCTTGTCGAGCTATGGCTCCAGACTTAGAAAATGACTTTCTAATTGTGAAAGAGCTCTTCTTAAGGTACCCGAGGAGGATCGTTGCGAGAAATACAAGGAATTATCGCTGGAACGCACAACAAGTCAGCGAGTGCTAGGTGTGCATTGGGACATAGTAGTACATGAGTTTAGAATTAAAGTTGATATGCCAAAAAAGCCCTGTACGAGACGAGGAATCTTGTCAGCTAGTCATTCCTTGTTTGATCCACTAGGATTTGTTGCTCCAGTTCTAGTAGAAACAAAGTTGCTGCTGCGAGAAATAAACGGTGATGATTGGGATACCGCTTTGTCTGAGACAAAATAGAAACGATGGAAAGCTTGGATTTCACGATGGCGATGGCGCTTTATTATTTGGAGAAGTTAAAAATTCCACGCTGCCTTAAGCCCTCTAATATGAACGGAGAGTTGACCTATGAATTGCACCATTTCTCTGACGCTTCTGGAGAAGCTTATGGTGCCGTATCCTATCTCCGCATTGCCGATAAGAGTGGCAAGGTGCATTGTTCGTTCCTGATAGGGAAGTCGCATCTCGCGCCTGCTCCCATGACTACAATACCTCGATTAGAGTTGCTGACGGCTATCGTCTCTCTGCGTCTTGACCAAATGTTAAAAAAGGAATTGCCGTTGATAATAGCAAAAACTTATTTTTGGTCGGATTCAACCTCCGTGTTGTTTAGCATCTATAACAGCAATAAAAGATTTCCTGTCTTTGTGGCCAACAGATTAGCAGAGATCCAAAGGAACAGCGACATACAGAATTGGTGGTACGTCCTGTAGAAGTTGAACCCCGCAGATGAGGCGACAAGATGCAAGCAGGCACAAGCGTTTGTTGAGTCTTCAATGTAGTTGTCGGGACCAGAGTTTCGACAACAGGCTGAAGAGGAGTGGCCAGAACAATTGGAAAGTTTGGAACAACTTCTTGAAGAATTTCCTCTGTTCGAGAAAGGGATGCAGATTGTTACCAATTTGGTTGTTCAGTCTGCGATAGAAACGCCTACAAACCGTCCTATCGAGCACTTCTCATCTCTTCATAAATTGAAAAAATCGGTGGCTTGGTACTTACGACTGTTTGAGTTTTTGAAAAGAAAGCGAGCAGGATTGCACGGAAGAGACTTGGTTAAGAGTGCTACTTCCCATATTACTGTGGAGGAATTAAAATCAGCAGAATTAAACGTACATGTAGCTATATATGAACAGCACCGTTATCTTTCAAATTTAATTTTGACCCTGAAAACCGGCAACCGTTTAAGTTCCAAAGTGTGCTCACGGTCTATTAGAAAATTAAATCAGTTTATCTCTCACAACGTCGTGCGAGTAGGAGGAAGGCTGGGAAAGGCTTCGATCAGCGCCAGACGCTCGACATCCGATAATTCTGCCCTCGAATTCTCATTTTACAAAACTGGTGATTAGATGGTATCATCTTTTGGTCGGACACTCTAGATTCAATCATACTTCCCCAGCACTATGTCAACGATTTTGGATTGATAAGGGAGGTTACGTTATTCGAAATGTGATCAAGGAATGTGTAACTTGTCAACGCCAAAACGCTCAAGTCTCGACTCAATTAATGGCGGATCTACCAGAATGTCGCTTGGATATGAATCACGCACCTTTCTTCCATACCGGAGTCGATTGTTTTGGAGTGTTCTCAGTGAAACAAGGAAGAAGCCTAAGTCAAGCGATACGGCTGTATTTTTACATGCATGATAGTGCGAGCTGTACATCTTGAGGTTCTGCATACTCTGTCAACCGATTCGTTTATTTCCGCACTCCGAAGATTCGTTGCTAGAAGAGGAAACGTTGGACATATATACTCTGACAATGGAAGTAACTTCGTTAGAGCAGAGAAGGCTTTAAAGCAGTCAATTCGGAAATGGAATCAGAGGCAGATTTCTGAGTTTCTGGTGCAGAAAGAAGTAGACTGGCACTTTAACACCCCCTTAGCAAGCCATTTTAGTGGGTCCTGGGAAAGACTGATCAGGTCAGTGCAAAGTATTAAGGTACTAACATCAATTACTTCGCAAACCACTTTCACTGAAGGTCTAACCACGTTGTTTGTTAAGGTAGAAGGTATACTCAACTCCAGACCTTTAACTCCAGTTTCCTTTATAGAAGAGATTAAAAGACCTCTTACACCTAACGATGTACTACAGCTCTATACTGCGAATAGCGAGTATGCCTCCCACTGATACTGCGAAAAGCGATCCTTTAATTGTCCGCAAGTGGCGCCATGCCCAGCATTTTGCCAACCTTTTTTGGAGACGATGGGCCCAAGAGTATTTACCTACCATAAAGTATCGTCAAAAATGGTATGAAGCAAAACGTAATGTGATGGTGAACGACATTGTGATTCTTGTCGATAAAAATACGCCTAGAAGTAGATGGCCGTTGGGGCGTATTTTGAAAACGTTTCCGGATCCCAAAGATTTTGTGCGCTCGGCAATCGTAAAAATACACGGTAGGGAAGTGAAAAGTCTCGTTTCGAAAATGTGTGTTGTTGTCCCAGCAACAAGTAAAAGTGATATCCCATCTTGGATATCAACCGTTTGAAAGTCTCATTGCCGTGTTATGTTTGTAAAATATGCATATACTGTAAATACATTTATATGTGTTTGTTGTATCTTGTTTCAACATTATTACTAATTTAAAGCCTTGTGTATTGTTATTGCTGTACAAGATTTCGTGGGAAATATCTTCATTTAATCGTATATTTGGGGGGAGTGCAAATATTGTTGCAACATCTGGCAACATCTAATGCTTTAAATCCAGTTTCGCGTAGCCAATCTGTGATTTGAACCCGCGTTGTGTCGTTGTTATGTGTGTTTCACTTGAGGTATCGATTTTATTGATTAGTAGTTGAATTTAGAAAAGTTGTCCCTAAAGCGACACTGCGAAAACTGCCTTCTTATCACATCTTACAACATTCTTAAGTAGACACGTAGCAAGAAGGATTACGTTGTTTTGTAAATCTGTACGTTTGAGCAAAAGACGAAACTTTCAAAAGAAACTTGTAAGAAACCAAGTAGATAAAGTTGAATAAGTTGTTCTTTTGTTGATCGTCTTTGTGGAGCTGTAGTAAAGAAGGTACTTGGGGGTCAAACTAGCTTGAAACCGCTACACCGCCAACATCGGTAACAAGGTCAACGTCGCCAACGACGCAACCACCATCCCATCGTGATTTTCAATCAATTGTAATATCTTAATTGACGAGTTTCAGTTCTTTACGATCAATATACGTCTATCAAAGGATTAGTACACAAAAGTTGAGGCGACAGAAGAAAGGAAGTGCAAGGGGCGCGTTTCATCTATTTTGTGAAACAGCTTCACAACAATCTGTCTCGGGTTCGGAGACTACCCCAAGGGTCTCTGCTCCACGAACCCGTTACAAGTAGTTTCGGAGAAGTGAAGGCGCACGCACGCAAAAATGAACAGAAAAAATTTGCTTTTTCGATTGACTTAAATTGGCATATTTTGCAATTTTTTATCATGACATAGTACTTGTTGTTGTTGTTACCCGACCCGTTTCGAGGGATGGGAGCATGGCGTGAGACCATGGAGCCCCAGAAGCCGGGCAACTCCCCAAGGCCTGGACCAGAGGCCGTAAAGAGACAGAGAGTCGCCAAAGAGTGAGCGGCGCAAAGAGTCCGTAGCTGGACAGTGCAGATTGAGATGAGAGGTATCCGGGGAGAAGTATCCACAGGCGCTGCAGGAAGAATTCTCGATTCTGCCAATCCTAGAGAGATAAGAACTTAACAAAAGGCTTTGTCTGCTGCAGCGTAGACGAGAGAGAACACAGCGAGCGTGACGAGGAAGCACAAGTTCCTCGGTGGAAATTGAGGGAACCTGTGTGTCGAAGAATTTAGGAGAGACAGTACGCCTACAGTGCAAGAAAAGAGAAGAGTGGATATGAGAGATAAGAGAGAGACTACAAGGGATTGCAAAGGGCGCAAGTAACGCTCCCCATCTGGCCAGCTCATCAGCTGCGTCGTTCCCCGGGAGAAATGAGTGTCCGGGGACCCATTGGAACCTGATAGAAAAAAAGGAGAAAAGACAGTTCCTGCACCAATCAACAGCCGCCTCGAAGTGGTGGTGCGGTCCCCGACCCCGTTTAGATTGGGTCGAAATGGCTGTTGGCCTTCCCGAGGGTCCCAGTTACCCCGAGCACTCCCCATGACATAGTACTTCGATATCGCATTTCACTCTCTACATCACTTCTATTGCTGAATGTCAAGACCATATTCGCCGAACACCAAGCAGATGCTTTAGGGGCGCCAAATTCCTAATTGCCACTGATTTTATGAATGTAGAGACTTACTGCTGTATCATAAGAAGCAGCCAGAGTTCATTTAATTCAATCCAGTCTATTTCAACATTAGATGCAATGATTAATTTACCGAGTGAATGATTAACTTCGGTGCAATGAAACAGCATTCTTTTTACCAATAACATTAATCAATCTTCCGGTGCAACTAGAAATAATTTAGGCGTGTATCTACATTTCGCGGAAAAATCACAACTTAAGATTAGTTTACTTTCACATACGTATCTAAACAAAGTATTTTTGTTTGTTGTACGATTACGTTAGCTCAGCTCGCTTTTTGCAGTGAAAAACAATCCTTCGTCGCGTAAAAAATCCTTCCTACTGCTACATCACTTACGATCTTGTCAGGTATTATTAAGTCAAAAAATATCACTTTTTTTGGTAACAAAATACGGCAAAATTGTAAAAACCAAAGTTTGATGGTCTTAGCATCAATACCAGCAAACCTGTTAAATCAATTATTTCGTTTATTAGTCAAAGTTTTTGTTGACAGGTCAATTTGCATTGAAACACTAAATTACCTACATTTTGTTACGTATTGTTTGCTTTTACACTTATACTTTTTAGTATATTTTCATAAGTTGAGTAAATCAAAATTTTATATTGTAACCAATTGAATAGACGATAGAACATCAACGTCATCCACAGCACTTTTGCCATCAATGGAATACATTTGTGAGCCCAAATATTTTTGTGAGAAAAACGAGTCAAGAGGTTTTGTGTAACCACAAAAAAAACTTTGCTCAAACCAGTTGCGAGAGCTGCAACAAGCTTATATATTTCTACTTCATACAGTTGATTAAGAGACCAGTGGGTCTTAATCCTTTTTTTTTATATAATTTATGGTGTTCATCCATAAAACATTGAGGCAATGAAATAGATCTTTTTCTTCTTTAGCAGGTTGAAGATTTTTGTAAGATCAACTATTGAGAGCAGTTGGTTTTAATAATGTTTTTTTTAGTTCAAGACATTTTCTTGGAGATAAAAAAAAATTACCCCAAAATAAAGAAATTTACCCCACTTTAAGGAATGGTAGATCAAACACTATTACAATTTTTTGTTTGTTTACATTACAATTTAGTTGCCACTACAAATTCATGTTTGCAATCGCTGCAGAGTTATCAGTAGTGTGGTACTATACATTTCTACCACAAACACTGTGACCAAACAGAAAAAAAATTGAAGCCAAGTTTCTTTCTCCAACAAATATAACATCACTGAACACATGCGGCAATCGGATTGATATTTTGTTACTCAACCCTGTGCTTTATCATGTTAGAACAGTGAAGCTGCTGGTCTCGTCAACCACAGTCCGGCTGGTTGACCATGAAGCTACCAGCCTGTAAGTTGTACTTACGATTGGTTTGACAAGGAATTGCGGCTCCTGACCGGGTTTTGATCAGGCTGGTGGTGTGAAGCTGGCTGCATTCAAAAAAACACCCACGTGATCGGAAATCATGTAGTTCTATTTTAGGGATACTCCCAAGTCCTACCCCAGAGATTCGCTGCAGACTACACGCACCTAGAAACAACAAACCTCATGCTTGTGTTTCTGCTCCAATAGCGCAAGTTTTTCTTCAACAATCTTCAAATCACTTTCCTTTTCTTCAATCGTATCCATTTTGTTCTGAACGATCTTCTCAGCTTCATTCAGTTTCTTTTTAATATTTTTCATTTCTTCGAACGCTTCCTGGCGACTGAGTTCGGACATTTCAAACTGGTTCTGCGTAATAAACCATCGTTTGAAAGTAAAGCAGCTATCAACTGATGTGGATATAGCAGTTCCACTCAAAGTCAGTAATTTAGAACCCAACGAGGAAGTTTGAAATCTGAAGACAAGGATGTTCACCCTGACAGGAACTTGCACATAAATAATGCTAATGAAATCGTTCTTATATTTTGGAAAAAAAACAGGCATTGGCGATGTATTTTTAAAGACATTCTAGCTTCTGAGAATATAAGATTTCTGAAGGAGCCCTTCTTTCAAAAACTTCAGACGGAAAAACAAAAATGGCAGAAAAGTTGTGTCTTGAAAAGCGCAAGTTCGCAACAATGTGCACTTACTTCTTAATAACACAATTTAAATGCAACCATACCAAAAATACAAGGACTTTGCCAACACGTAGTATAGCCACAAGCTCTTACTGATACGAAAAGCTTTACCTTAAACAAGTCCCTCTCATCTTTGCAATACTGAAGTTTAACAGATAAATCTTCCTTGGCCTTGAGTTCCGCTTTTGCTCTTTCTTCTTTAGCTGCTTGCGAAGCCGCATTTTGTTGTTGGGCCGTCTCGTGTGCCAAAGTCAAGCTCTGTTACCAAACAATTGATTCATTAACAACGACACAATAACACATTACAATGTGACGAGGAAAACACAACACAAGTAGTACTTTTTACTATGACAAAAAGCGGACAGGTAAAGTTTGCAAACACAGCAGAAGAACGTGAAATGTATACAAAATTTGTAGCACTGCCTTATATACGTTTAACAAACAAATTTAAATACGTTGTTTCGCTAAACCATCAATGTCATTACAATTCCACAATCAACCGTTTAAACCAATATTGTTACAATATTTCTGTTGTTATCAGCTCACAATGCAATTGGTAAGGGAGTGTTAAACATGAGAAAAATCACCACCGGTCATGCAGCGCAGTGCTGTGCGGATAATCACGAGACCGACGTTCCATGCCACACACGAGGTTGCGCCGTCATGCACGTTAGACAGGCACTGTACGGCAACTTTTCCGACTTGGTTGAAATCGGTGCTGCCTGCCCAATGTATTTCTGTATTTTGCACCATGTTTCCACGTTTGGTGAAAATTCATGGGGTATGCAGCACAGGCAACTCCAAAGGAGGTTTGAACACCAGTTATTTTAGCTTTAACTGCAAAAGTTTTCCTGTGACCATGTCCACAAAATATATCTTTCTAACCTTGATTTTTTCCACCATTTCCATCTTCTGTCGTTCCTGTTCCACAATCCTGGTTTCTTTTCCATTTAAATCATCCAAATACTTCGCCAGATCTTTCGCTTTCTCATCGACTATGTTCTGTTTTAATTCTTCCAACCTATACAAATTTTTGTTAAGATCGTAACTCGTGAAACTCATGATTTATGTACGCCAGGTGATTGTAGACTGAAACAAAAAACGAAACGAAGCAGTCAGGCCCACACACTATCTGAAACAAATCGTAAAAACGGCTCAATTAACCATGCAACAATCAATGCTAAACCACCCCCATAGCCGCTAATGTAGTGAGGCCAGTTCGTGTCTCACCAGTCGATCACTATAAGCAGTTATCATGCAGCAAAGGCTGCGCAAAGCGAAATACTAAATATATGAAAGCATTGTTCGAGTTAATAAATTAAAAGCAAGCAAATGTTTGACCACAAACTATTCAATACAATCATTTGAATGGTAATCATAAAATCGAAATATTCTGTTTACAAACAGATGAGATTGCATAACGAATGACAAGCTGAATGCCGCTAAGGTTGCACAGAACAAAGCAAAAGCCCAGAGTGTCATTTTAGCGCATTTCCTTAGGTTACTTTACGTTAGCTACATTGACTTATTGGTTCGTCATATGCAGGTGCATGCATTGTGACGTAACAGTAGTCATCAAGTAGGATGACAAGCAGAGGAAATTGCATTGATAAAGTAAATTGGTTTGAAACGAAAACGCGGTGAGTCACGATGCTGTGGCTCTCATGCTACACATGATAGACATCATCAATTCAGACAGCTATCATTTGAAGATGGTGAGCTGGACAAAAAATATGACAAACTAAAACAAGTAAACATTAAACGAATTCGTGTGAAGTGATTAATGGATCGAGCTATTAAGCCTTTCTGCTGTTCTACAGTATGGTGCTACTGGCTCATGCTGATCAAACGGATTTTTACCCAGTCGTTCCTTTTGTATAAACAATTCATCTAGTGCGACGGTAGCAAAAAAAATGAACTTGAATCACAAATTATGACATTACAATGAGCAGGCACATACGTTTCAATTTGACGCTTTAAATTGTCAATTGTTTTTTCGGCCGCGTCTAGTGACGATTTATTGCTTTCCAGTTTCGTGTCTGCTTCTTTTAGTCGCTGGCCTGCTTCTTCAAGATCTTCGTTCAGCTTTTTTATCTTTGCAGCCAGCTCCTGAACAACAAGCATGAGCTGGACAGACCGTTTGCTAGAGATGGTCAGAACACGTCATAAGGCTATCTATCAGAAGTGGCCAAGTTAATGCATACAACCCACCACTATAGAGTAGAAATGATATCACACAATTTGATTAGGTGGCAGTTAGCCCCTAGTTGATGTAATGTGTATCATATACAAAAAAGCTGGATATGTAAGTCAATCGAAAGGTGTCGCTATGCAAATACAAATACGACGAGCACAAAAAAATTTTAGTCGCTCACCAGTAAAATAAGTATAGCTACGACGAGAAAGCGACTGAGAAAACAAAACACCATTGACAGTGATTTCACCAAACTACAGAACTCATTGGAGAACATGTGGTAGTCATATAATTAAGACACTGGAAAATGTTCACACCAAGCGCTCAGTGTGATGGTCCCTATCAAGTAAAGGTGACCTCAATCATACGTGGGCATTCAGGACAACGAAATGCGTTTGGTAAAGAACTGAACAATGCAAATGAGCTCAAATATACTAGTTTAGCCTGACATCTACTCTACCCTGTTAATTATCTAGTGCTGTAGTTGCGGTGCCTGTGATAGAAATGCACTAAGTCAGCAACAGTGGAGATTAGCGAACAGGCTTATACACGAAGTTCATCTTCGGATAAATGGAAAGCTTACTTTGACTAAAAAATAAAAATACATTATTTAACCAAACCAGCAACTTCAAGCTTCGAAACTAAAAATAAATTAGGCTGCTAAAGATCAAACAAACAAAACAAACCTTATATGCAATCTGTCTCATCAAAACTAGTTATATAGACAATAACGGAAAACACCGTTAAAAGAATTACCAATTTTTCTATTTCTGATTCCTTGCACTTTTCTTGAGCACCAGCCAGTTCACTTTCCAAAGCTTTTAGGTTGTCAGCAAGCTCGGATTTTGTGTTTGTAAGATCATTAATCGTTTCTTGTAAGGAATCTTTCTCTTGCAGGACAACAGACAATTGCTCCTGAGGAAAAAAACAGTTCAGAATGAAACTTATAACGAAAAACTAAACGACCTGATCAAGCAGACAGGCAATCAAGAATGCAGCTAAGAGGTGTTAATGTCAATATTGCATGATTGTGCTGGTAAAAGAAGTCCTTTATCACAAAAAGATTAGCGCTCGTTCGGTTAGGTTTAAATAGCCGTTAGGTCTGCTATACTACCGGTACTTCACACCAAACATTTTACCATTAGTTAACTGACGTCTAAGTACATAGCAAAAACATGGCCTCACAGGCTTGGATAGCTATCAAAATGTAACAAGAACATACATGCAAACTGCAGACATCACAAAACTACGTTATTGCAAATACCATGCGATTAAAACTAACAAATACTTTGGCAAAAATGCTTTAGGATTTAAAGGTAGCTTGGGCCTTGCTTTTAATTACCTATCGCTTCGTTTACCACAGAAGCATCACAACCTACTTCAAGTGCATCTGATTTCGTTCGCAAAATAATCATTCCACTTTCGTCCTCCATTTCCACCAGGCAATCATTTTCGGTGCCATGACGGAACTGAAAAGGAGTGCTTGCACCTCTAACGTATCCTTGACTTGTCACGTAACAAAATTGATAAAATTCCTTGTCGTCTCCAGGCAGCTGATACGCTAAAAAATGTTTAACTTGCAATAAATTACATAGAAAACAAGTTTTCAAATGAAACGCAACAGAAAAAGAAAAAAGTTAACACACTTCGTCGATATTAACGGGCAGCATATGAGTTAAGGACATGGGTCTTAGAGATTAGCACACACATGTATGAACAAACACAGTTTAACGTACAGAAGAATCCCGTAATGACCTACTAGTTGATTTGCTAAAGAAGCAATTAATCGGAATGAGCGCATATGCAATAGACCAAATGCGTTTATAGCGCGAAACAAATTGTCAATCCATTTTTTTACCGAAAACTTATTTTGGATATTGATATAAAGTAGAGAAAAGTCAACTTTTGTTTATTTTTTAGTTGATACTTTGTTAGCTTCATTTGGCAAATGACGTGAATATTTGTTCATAAAAGCTTTCATTATTAACAAATAAAAGTTAAGTAATTGTCAGTATTGCATTTTTATCCGGAAAAAATGCTTGGTGCAAAGCAGTCAAAAATGCTACCTCCCCATTTCTACAGGCTGAGACGTCCTGGTTCGATGCAAGTTCGCCACTGTCCATTGACTTCGAAACAAATTTTTACTACAGTGACGAATATGTTCAAAACATTAACGCAGGCTATTATCTGGTATTCTACCTTCATAACGTTATTGCGCTAAAATGACAAAATGACCATCGAGCTCAGCTCCTAACATTAAACCAAACTCAAAACAAAAACACGGACGACCTAATGGTTCAAAGTTTAGCAAACAACTTTGCATTAATACATTTACCTTGAAATGCCACACTTTGAGCTCTTGTTCGGCTGGGACCATTACTAGCTGGCTTAGGCGCCCAAACGTATGTTGAATAATCTCTGGGACTGGCCCAACCAACTCTAAACAGTCCAATCCAGTCACGAGATGAAGGTTCGATTGCTTCGGTCAAAATGTAAGAAACATTAATGTCATTTTCAGGAGGGAAAAAATCGGGAATATCAGGAAAGATTACCTAAAACACAAAACATTTTTGAACGTCGGTACGGGAGGTAGTATCACCAGCAAATTTTCCTCTGAAAAGTATAAAAAATGCTAAAGTTTATCGAGAATCAAGCATTATTAGCTCTTAGTAATAGTCTTAAACAGTTAAACAGAAACAGCAATCAACAAAAATTGATTTTTGCTGAGACTTGAATCCATAATTCGCATCAGATAAGGGAGTAAATCCACGAATTTGGTAACAACGCTTTTCAGCCAAAAAGGCTTTCAGAGCTAACCGCGACACATCCTAACAGACCATAGCTTGAAGTAGTCACGTAATCCGCCAACCACACAGCATTACATTCGAATTAACAAAAATGAGACCGGTAAAAAAAGAAAACCAAATGCTAGTTTCATTTTGAAAATGTGATCACTACAAATACAAAAACAGAATAAAATCACCCAATTTATTACAATGTGATTTAAATTTTCAACGCTCTAAAGATCAAATTAACCAAGGCAATTGCCTGAACCGGTGATCACTTTCCAAATCTTCCATTTTTTTGACAGTATTTTCTGGCGCAAATAGTAATCAATAAGCCCGATAATTTAAAACATATTTCCAATTTTTACGCAGTGAATTGTGATCTTCGCTCATGAGACGTTTAGGTCAAAGTAATCAATAAAAAAAAGAAAAAAATATGTTAAATAAGAATGCCCATATTTGTCAGTACTCAAAGTGGCAGAGTTCTGTTTTCCTTTAAAAATATGTCCAATTCATGAATTAAAAAATTAACCTCCTGCTGCGCCTTCTCTAACTTTCGCAATTGCGAAATCTTTCTTTGGCGCGCTTTGCAATACTAACGCTATAATTGGCTTGTCTTGATTGCCTAACGTCTAAATTATTCACATAAAAGACTTATTCACTCTAGATCTTCCCTTTTGACGAGATACCGCCACTGATGAGAGTGTCACGAAAAGCTTATGGCTCAAACAGCTTTTTTCAAAGCTATATTAAAATTAACTTTTGTTCAGTTTAACACAAAAACTAAAGCACATTATGGATATTGCGAAGTAAATAGTTTTCAGGAAAACAGTTATTTCATGCTTTTGTCTCATTCGTAGAACTGATGATGAGAGTGTAGCAGAAAACCTCAAAATTTATTTCCTCACTTATAAGGCTGATCAATCACTGAATGAGCTAGAAATCGAAATATATTACACATGTTTATTTGCTATAGCGCCTAAACATTTACGAGAATAACGTCTCGTGCAGCTTGGACAAAATTGATTTTATGATTAAATACACCAAACAACTGATAGAGGTTTGCACTTTTATAATTTATAAGGTTGAATTACACTTTTTATCTTTAAACCTCTAAGGAAAAGCTTATAGCCACTTACGCACAGAATAAAGTTTCATACCTGAGAGAAGTTGCTTACAGCCAAATCATGAGAAGATATGGATTCTGGTATGAAGGGCGAATCGGTAGATTCTTGAACTGCCTCAGATGCCATTGTAAGATCACTTCAACTACAAACTCATACCACAATCAAAAGGTTTCACTTATGATAACACACACGAAATGCACATATACTGAAAAAAAATCATTCAACAAAAGCTGGTTTGACAGTATTAGTCAAAAAGAGCTGGAGTGCAATTTGGAGTGCAGCAGTACAGATACAAACCATGATTTGCAGTAAAAATTTATAATTGTGCTGCACATATCCTAGTTCTCGAGATACATGAATATATTAACCGGTACTTTGGCTATACGTTTTTGAATACTACCACTTGTGGCAACGTGCAAAAGCTTCTGGCAACACAGCTGTTTTCAAGGTATTTTACAGTTCTACACCACCAACAAGTCCAACAACTTAATCAAGTTGAGGTACTTAAAAATTCTATAAAATTACAGAAAGGCTGCTGGGCAGTATTCACTCTATAGGATTTGACAACGTGGTTGTGGTTGTTGTTGTTGTTGTTGTTTACCCGACCCCTTCCGAGGGATGGGGGCATGGCGGAAGACCATGGAGCCCCAGAAGCCGGGCAACTCCCCAGGGTCTGGACCAGAGGTCATAAAGAGACAGAGAGTCGCCAAAGAGTGAGCGGCGCAAAGAGTCCGTAGCTGGACAGTGCAGAATGAGATGAGAGATGTCCTGGAACGAGTGTCCACAGGCGCTGCAAGAAGGATTCTCGATTCTGCCAATCCTGGAGAGATAAAAACCTAAAAGAAGGCTGTGTCCATTGCAGCGAAGACGAGAGAGGACACAGCGAGCATGACGAGGGAGCACAAGTTCCTCAGTGGAAATTGAGGGAACCTGTGTGTCAAAATACTTTGAGGAGACAGTACGCCTCCAGTCCGAGATAAGACGAGAGTGGATACGAGAGATAAGAGGAGAGAGACTACAAGGGATTGCGGAGGGCGCAAGCAGCGCTCCCCGTCTGGCAAGCTCATCAGCTGTGTCGTTCCCCGGGAGAAACGAGTGTCCGGGGACCCATTGTAGCCTGATAGAACAGGAGGAGAAGAAGGACAGTTCCTGCCAGATCTGCCACAGAGTTTGAGATAACAGGAAAGGTGGAGGAGAGGACAGGGTGGCGAGGACAGAACGAGAGTCAGACAGGAGAAGAAGAGAAGAAAAATGGCAGACTTTATGGTGTTGCCGAGACCAGCAAAGAGCGTGCAGAATGGCGCAGGCTTCAGCGGAAAAACTGGAACAAACTGGGCCTGCCGAAAAGGAAAGAGTGGCCTCAGTGCCACAGAGAGAGTAGTTGGCAAGAATGCCGGAGCCGCCCTTGCCAAAAGGAAAACGAACAGAGCCGTCTGTCCAGAGTACCAGATCATGAGGAGGAAGAGAGTCAAGGTGGGCGAGAGCCGCACCTTGGCGAGAGTGAGGGGGATCAGAGCGAGAGCATGGAGTGGGAAGGGTGGACTCCACCGTGAACGAGGGAAGATTCCAAGGAGGACAGGGAGGGCAAGCAACAAGAGCCTCCCTAGAACAAGTAGAAGAAAGCATGAGCGGGTGAGTGGACGCAAAAGCTCTCCAGGACGATCTGCAGAGTCTTGGTTTCACTCCTAGTCTGGCCAAACCTGAGATGGGAAAGGAGGTTGGGAGACGAAGAGCCCGCTCATGAGAAAAAAGAGTGAAGTGAGTCAGAGTGACTCGTAGGGGAGGTAGAGAAGCCTCGGTGAGTAGTAGAGGGATAGGGGACGACGAGAGGCAGCCGGTGATGGCGCGACTGGCCGCTCGGTGAAGGCGTTCCAATTTGGTGATATTGGTAGCGCTTAGGAAAGGAAACCATCCAGGTGAAGCGTAAGTGAGAAGGGACCGAAGAAAAGATTTATACAGAACAGAGAGGGACTCCTTAGAGGGGCCCCAAGAGGAAGCAGAGATACAGCGTAAGGCCTTGAGACGTGGGAAAAATTTGGCCTTCAGCGAAGATACATGCCTAGAAAAGGAAAGAGTGCGGTCGAAGGTGACCCCAAGAAAAGTTGGAGTGGGATTAAAACGGAGGCGGGAGCCGAGTAGGAGGAGGTTGGGCTGGAGGTTAGCCTGGTGGGGATCCACTGAAAAGAAGGAGGCCTCACATTTGCTCGGATTGAGAGAAAGACAACAGTACTCAGACCAGCGCTCCAATCGAAACAGAGCTCCTTGTGTGGCCTCCACCGCAGTGGGGACCGAGGGGGAGGAGGACCAAATGGCCAGATCGTCAGCGTAAAGAGAGCAGCTGACGGAAGAAGGCAGAGAAGCCGGAAGATCATTGATGAAGAGGGAGAAAAGTACAGGGCCAAGAACGGATCCTTGCGGAACACCTCGACGGACTCGAAAGGAACGGCTTTTGTGATTTTGAAAAACCACACAAGCGCGCCTGTCAGAAAGGAAAGATTGAGTCCAACGAGCAAAGCAAGGAGGGAGGCCAGCCGAAATAAGTTTGTGGAAAAGGGCGGGGTGCCAGACAGAGTCAAAAGCTTTAGAGAAATCGATAGTAGACAGGATCGTCCGAGAGCCCGGCCTGGGTTTGTTAAACCCATCCGAAATGGACTGAGAAAGGTACAGAATTTGATCAAGTGTAGACCGTCCAGGGCGGAAACTGGCCTGGCGGGGAGAGAGAATGGAATTAGATTCCAGAAAAAAGAGAAGACGGGATAGTATGATGCGTTCAAAAAGCTTTGATACGCAGGAGGTGAGAGAGATAGGCCGGAAGGAAGCAGGAGAGTCGAGAGGTTTTCCCATCTTATGTATGGGAATAATAGAAGATGTCTTCCAGATGGAAGGAAAGGAATGTGAAGACCAAGAAAGATTGAAGATGTGAAGAAGAAAATCCATGCCAGAGCGAGGAAGATGCTTTAGCATGGGATAGGCAACTTTGTCTGGGCCAGTGGCAGTGGATGAGGAGAGGTTGGAGGCAGCCGCAAGAAATTCAGCGGGAGAGAAGGGAGAGCAAAAGGACGAGTGAGACTCCACAGAGCACGTAGCTCGGCGGAGCTCAGTGAGGTAGCCTCTGGCTCTGCTGCGCAGGGCCTTTGGCTGAGACACGGAAAAGTGAGACCTCAGGTAAGCGGCATAGACCGAAGCCGATTCCCTGGGAGAGGAACAGTTAGGAAAGTTAGGAGAGGAGGAAGACGAGGAAGGAGAGCCAGCAATAGAGCGAAGAAGAGAGCGCACAGATTTAGGGTTAGATTTAGGTGAAAGAGAAGTGCAGGTCGTCTGCCATGCCTCAGCCTTGGCCTTGGCAATGACCGACGAGGCACGTCGAGAGGCGGAGATGTAAGCCTGGCGATCTTCATCACTTCTGTGAGCAGTAGCGAAAGTCTTGCGTCTTTCACCAACCGCTTGTTCCACCTCAGCAGACCACCAGGCTTTAGGAGGGCGTTTGATGCGGCCGAAAGGAATGGAAGATTTGGCCGCATTCATTGCCAGAGAGGTAAAGAGAGCAGCTGCAGAGGAAAGAGAAAGAGACGAGTATTCCTCTGCAGTAGGACAGTGAGAGTCAAAGTAGGAAGCAAAGTCATCCCAGCGAGCTTTCTGAAAAGTGAAGGAAGGGGGGCGCTCGTTGGGGTGAAAGACCGGAGAGAGAGGGATAGATAGAAGAATTGGTAGGTGGTCAGAACCCAGGTCCTGAAGCACCTCCCAGGAGCAAGAAAAAGCAAGAGTAGAAGGAGCAAAGGAGATGTCAGGAGAGGAGCGACTGCCGGAGGAGCGATGGAAAAGGGTGGGTGTGTCAGGGTCATTGAGGGGGAGGAGGTCTGAGGAGATGACCCAGTCGAATACTTCCTCTCCACGGGGGTCGGAAGTACCTCTTGAGTCCCAAAGCGGGTGATGGCAATTGAAGTCCCCCAGAATGAAGAGATTTCTGGAGGAGGGAAGAATTGAGGGAGAGAAGGAATCGGTTCTGCCATCCGTTGGGGAGGAGCGAATAGGGGGGGCATACACATTAAGAAATGACACCGAGGAGGATTTGTTTAGAGAGATGTTGACCCCTACATAATCAGAGTAGGGATCGAGCGAAGAAAGAGAGGTGGTAGAAAGTTCAGAAAAGGATAGGCCCTGTCTGACGAAAATGACAACGCCGCCACTGGCATGCGAGGCATCAGAAGAGAGAATGCCAGACCGGGAGTGAGTACGATCAGAACGCAGAACAGAGATACCAGGAATCCGGAAAGAGGAAGATGAGTTAAGATTGGATTCCTGAATGCAGATAAGATCGACAGGATGGGATGAAAGAAAGTGAAGTAGTTCAGTGCTCCTGGCTCGAAGACCTCCAGCATTCCATTGAAGAACCCTGAGAGAGTCAGGGGGAGGAGAGGAGGCAGGAGGTGCAGAAGTATAGCCA
The DNA here is from genome assembly GCA_963675345.1 of Trididemnum clinides. Lineage (NCBI taxonomy): Eukaryota > Metazoa > Chordata > Ascidiacea > Aplousobranchia > Didemnidae > Trididemnum > Trididemnum clinides. The sequence goes on from OY776297.1 coordinate 2,573,859, forward strand.
GGAGCAAGGGACGGTGGTGGAAGGGTAGGGGAAGGAGATATAAGATGGGCAGATGGGGGATAAGAAGTTTGGAGACGAGGGTGGGGCAAGAGTGCAGCATTAGCAGAGGGGGGGCCAGATTCCACAGTGGAGGTATACGTGCCGGAGGAGTCCGAGGAGGGGGGAGTCACAGTGTTACGGCAGGGGGGGCAGCTCCAAGAGTGAGAGCTGCCAAGAGCTCTGAAGTTAGATAAAGAAAGTTGTGAGCACCTTAGATGGACCCATTTGGAGCAAGCGCAGCATTGCACCGACTTGCCCCGCCAGGTCACATTTCCAGCGCACACAGAGCAAGGAAAGATGGGGCCAGGGTTAGGATGAACGTTACCGCTCATCAGGAGAAGAAGAAGAATGAGGAGACGAAGGAGGGCAAGAGTAGGGCAGGAGAGAAGAAAAAGTAAGAACAGGCGACCGATTTTAAAGATGCTGTGTGCTGCCCTTCTGCGGTCGTTCAGGGGGCAGCATAGCGAAAAAATGAATGGGGAGTGCCCGGGGTAACTGGGACCCTCGTTGTTGTTGTTCGGAAAGTTGTTCGGAAAGGTGGATTAAAACAGATTTAAGAAAGAGGCTGTTTGAAAAAAATCTGCCTTGATATTAAGTTGGCTTGCACCCAAAGAAATTGTAAATTTGTTGAAAAATGGTCTGCAAGAAAACTATGCTGTTGGGAGAATTTAATCGACAGTGATTTCCTTTTCTTTTTTGAAACAACAGCCACATGAAGCCCTTTGAAGAGCATGAATACGCTTTAAGACTGAAAAAACAAAAACACCCAGCTGTTAAGCTCAATTGAGGTTTTGGTTTTCCCCTAGTTTCAACTGTCAGGTATCAGCAAAAACTTGATGGTGAATACAAAAATCACCCATGACACCTATTCTTTTAGTAGGGTTAGGGTTTAAGTTACTGGCAAGTTCAGTATTAGCAATAAAACTTTAACTCATAGTAAAATGACAACACCTAAGACGTGAGGTCGTGGTCACTGGTGTTTAGATGATGCTAAAAGATTGGCCTTAAAAATGATGGTGTGAAAAAGATTGCCAGTGAGAATTTTGTTGGAGCAAATATCTAGGCAATTTGATTGTTCAATTGACTTCAATAGAGTAACTTGATTGTTCAATTGACTTCAATAGAGTAACTTGATTGTTCCATCATCATGATCTACAAGATCATTAAACACAGATGGAAACAACAGCAAACATGAACGCAGCAAAACAGTGTAGCTTGCGTTCCTCTGCACCCCACCACTCTTTGCAGTAGCCAAAGATCTTGCATAAGACATCAGTCTCAAATCGTCTGATGCAGAAATGGTTCAGCAGTACGAATACCCGAGTCAGCTCGCTAATGTATCCAAAGGATTTTGGGCTCAGCATCGTAAACAAAACAATGAAGCCTGAAGGTGTTTTTCGTCTATTCTGAACTCCAAGTGCTATTGATTCATGATGAACCGCTGATGTTACACGGCTTGGAAGGATTATGCTAGGACAGTAAAATTGTTTCTTTATTCTAATTTCATAGTTGCTGATCTTGTGACAAGCGGCGGTCTAAATTGCGTTGCTCCTGGTACCTGTGGGCTCAGCTAATTTACTCAATTGTAAGGTGAATGAAAGGACTATGAAAGCATTCTTTCACAGTAAGCCGTTTGCAATGATGTTCAGAAACTTCTTCTAGATAAGGGATGGCAAACCTTTTTTATTAAAAGGGGGCAAAATTTTATTGCATAAAAAAGTAAAAGTTGTTCACACATTGCACGATATGTCCTAAGTCACTTACAGATTTAGCAAATGTGGGTCATACGTTCAATAAATTTGTCGCTAAATCTTCCCAAAAAAAGGTCTTTACTTGCATCTATTCCCAATTTTTATATATCGTAGCTGGTTCCCCACAAACAAGTCTTCACTTTCATCTAGTCCAAATTATAGATCTGAATCTCTAAAAAAAGGGCTTCACAGTGAAAATTTCAACAAACTGGTATTGTGAGAACAAATCGACAAAAGGGTCACTCAATTACCAGTGTTGGATAACAATGTGACCAGCAGATCAGTGATTTGCCATGCTTGCTCCAGATGTATGGTGCCTATAAATGTGGAAGCCAGCTGCTTATGCACTGCGCAACAAGACTTTTTGGCAACTGTTTACATTACACATTACTTTGCATCTGCAAATTACTGAGGTAATCTTTCAGCGAACATGAAAGACTGAAAAGAGTATGTCAGGCTGCAAAAATGACAAAACGTTACATAAGGGATAGCTTACAATCAAACAAAACATATTTATAGCAGCTGTATATCCATGTATGATGTAGATTTTAGTTAATTAATATAGGATTTGCCAACAGACCCTTAACTCACACAAAAAAGCAAAACAATATTTGATTTGACTGAGCAATCAAAAGCAGACCAGACATAGAAGTTCACTTTTAGTACTAAAAAGAAAAAGTTCCTTCCGTTCTGGCTGAAAACCTCAACTCTCATCTTCATACCTTTGTTTTTTTTTTATATTTTCCAATGCCATATGCTTTCGCACTGAATTTGCTACAACAGATTTTATTGATTTATTTTGTGCTTCCTAGCAGCTTATGCTTAGATCTCATTTAGCTATACCGATTTTGATGGCTGTAAAATGCGTTCTGTGTAAACATCATTGCTTTTTGTCATCAGTCGCACTCAAGCGTGGGCAGACTTTGATAAGCTGTTAACAAAGAGATGAAATTTTTTTTTGAATTTAGTGGCACATAGAAATTTGTAGTAGCATACACATATATAAACTTTGCCATTCATTATTCATATGTATGAATTGGTGCTACTATATTGCTGCAAATCTCATTCACACATGTAAACTTTTTAGTCACATGGCATAAGTGTATGATAGTATTTTTGCACCCCTGCGTTGACACAACACCTTAATTTTATGAAGAAAATAGTGTAACTACTATTGTGTTGAAATTTCGATTTAATTGAGTTAAGTATTAACCAGTAATTTGTTTATTGACCAATCATGATTGATATTAAAATTTGCTCTTCAACAAGAAATGCAAAAAAATCTGGCAAGTTGAGATGGCTCATTGTTGGTTTAGATATTCAACTTAATGCCAATTGCTATTTTATTAGTAAATACCAATTATTTTAGCCGCAATATACTGATAGAAATCACAAAAAATCTTTTTTAATTCTATACTTTGCTGCAAGGTGATACTTAAGTTTTTTGGAAACGATATTAAAATAAACCAGAGAACTAAACACTTTGCTCCAAACTATTGGCTAAATATTCAGAAGCGATTTTTGCTGAAAGAGGTACGGTGCCTTTATTACAAGTAAATTACGTTATGGTTGCACCTGGTTTCATGGTAACGTTTTAATTTTGTGGAAAAAGATAGACTCGAAGACGATGGTTTAAGAGTCGTAGGACATGTATATTTCCAAGAGACAAAATAATTTAAGTGAGAAAATATCACAGAATAATATATTTTGAGATGCGCTTTTGTTTTACCAAATTTTTTAACGTTGATAATGCCCTACAACCATTACTGATTTTGCTACATAATTTACTGATGTGTATTTCCATGACAGCTTTTCATCAACTACTACCCCTCAATTATTTATAAGTTCTTTATGCTCCAATAGAGAATTGTCAATCATCATTAAAATATTGGTAGAACATCTCTTGTTCAGAAAAAAACACATTCTTTGTATTATAAATATTTATTGATAATTTGTTTAATTTCATCCAATAATCAATTTGTGTAGTTCTTGATTTACTAATGTTCGTAAATGATGAATCTCGAAATTAGCCGTACATAAACAAGTATTATCAGCAAAAAGTTTAACATTAAACTTTGTAGATGTAAGCAAATCCATAGCCATATAATAGAAATAACAGGGATCTCAGTGCTAATCTTTGAGGAACTCTACAACAAACATTTTGATATTTGAGAGTGTTTTCTTGAGTAGTGTGGATTGTTTATGATAGCTTAAAAAACTTTCAATACGTTTAAGAAAAGCATCACAATTTTTTAAATTTGGTACTGCAACAACAAAATGGTGTAATGGGCTGCATCAAGTTTATGCAAGATTAAGGAATATGCAGCAAACATGTCTTTTTAGCATAGTCATCATTTATTTCTGCATGTAAATCCACTAACATTTGGAATACACAAGAATTCTGTCTAAATCCATACCAGCTCTCAGCGTTTGCACTAAAATTTTAGTAAGTGCGTAACTACTGATGCAAGTGCAAAATTGCTACCAAATGTATAAAAATCAAAATTGCTACAAATAGCTACTAATTTGTCAGTCAGACATTGCTGACAAAGCATTACAACAGCCTTAGTAACATATTATAAAGGTGTAAAAGAGGATAGTCAACTGCTATTTATTCAGCGTATATGCTAAGCTAACAAACATGCCATTTTTCCCAATTCAGATCACAGCAGAATTTGTGTAATGGCTTCATTCATGACATCAACTAGCTATAATAATGTAATGTTTTCTCAGTCCCTGCAGAATTCCAATTTTTTGCATGCTTGAAAGTCTGCATGATATTTTGGTTGTTTATATTAACATCCTTTGTGTTCCCAAAGCCTATTTTGTTTGTTTGTTATGGCACTTTTTACCTTGTTCAATGCTTTTCAACAGTTTTTGGCAATTGGTCCATTTTTGAAATACACAGAAGCAAGTGGTCCAGTTATACATTTTTCTCATTTCATACTTGATTTCAAAAAAGTTATTGAAGTAAATTTCAGGAATATAGTCCAACTAAAATATAAAACGAGTTGACAAGAAAATTTTTTTGTGATTTCACTGGATATGAAGACTAAATGAAGTACTGGTCCAGTGAAGCGAATGGTCCACTAATTGAAAACCACTAATCTAGGCCACCATTTCAGTGATGGATGATTTTAGTTTTTTAGGCAATTAAGATGCCATCCTGCTAGTTCTAGCTTGTTCAATATTCTATGCCCTCCACAGCAGGACTCAAGTTGACTATGCATCAAAATTCTTTAAAGATGATCAAAAAACAAGCCACAAAAACAATTATGGGCAAAAGTGCTGAATTTTCAAAATCTGCTGAGGGAAGGAGGCAAAACTGTGATGTTGCACTTTGGTGATTATATGAGCCCCAATAAGTTTGCAAGCAAGTAGCCAATCAGTAACTAATTGGCAGCGGCATCAAAATACCTGGCTATTTCTGATTAATAAGTTCAATTTTGTCACTAAAACTCTATGACCTTTGCAATGGTAATTTATATGCATTTCAGAACATCAGTTTAACAGAGCATGTAAATAAGATTAATCCTATGCCAATGCCCAACATGACCATGAGAAATATGACTTTTATGAAATAACAGGATGTTAGGTGGCTTACCACGACTATGAAACTAGAACAAAAATTACTTGCAAACTTCAACTACTGCTTGATTATGGTAAACAATTAAACTAGTCAATTTCTTTGAGCAAACTGCAGACAGTGACACTGTTTCGACCTATCAGTTCTCTTCAGTGCAGTTGGTGACCCACAAAAAGCTGCACGCTTTAAATAAAGCACAGCTTAAGACTCTCACACTTGTGGGACTTATACTGGGTCCACTGTAGTGGATGGTCTGACAGTACTTTGCAAAGCCATACCATATGTAAATGAATGGCAATTGTCGCAGGTGCACTAAGTCTAACAACTGCTAGAATAGTGCTGTCACAGTCCAGTGGTCACAAGCACTTAAAGTAATACAAGAAGCCAGCAATGCACTTTAAGCAAACTGCAGACAGTTAATTTTTCTATCATAATTAATTGAACAACAGGGTTTTGCATTTACAAGTAAACTTTCAATCTCAAATTATAAAAGTATTTGATGACCAAAGCCGCTCATCTTGAAAGAAGTAAAGCAAAAGCTTTTGTACAATGTTGTATTCTTCCATAAACAAATTGCAGAAAGTAATGTTATCAATAAGCAATAACAAATTTCAATGGAGTCTTGTTAACTGACTTTACAAATCAAGAACACCAGCAAAGAAGATAATTTTCAGAAAGTTTTGTCCAACATCCAAAAAAGAGCAAAACGTAGTTATCTAGCTAGGCATTGATAAAAAAATAATGGTAAAGGGTTCGAGGAAATTTCTGAAGCTTGTCTATGAAACCCTTGATGATATTTGCCATAACATAAAAAGCTAAATATTTTTTTGTTTTAATTACAAACGTTTTTGTTTTAATTAAAAACGTTTTTTTTACATTGAAGTTTTAATTAACTACTCACTGAATGCATGAAAAGAAGTTGCAAATATTTGGTAGGTGAACTTTTATCTCTGCGAAAAGCATACCCAATTTGGCTGAAGCAAAAGAAAAAGAAAAATTCATTTATGTAAATGTTTAAAAGTGGGGTAAGCACAGCTTTTAAGACTAGTAAAAAAATTGAAATGCTAATATTTGTAACTAGATGCAAAAACTACAGGGTCTCACTTAGAGGCACCTACTGCAAAAAAATTGTAAGGTCTATTCCTCATTTAAAACGACATGGTTCTAATGCATTTGCAAGGGAGCTGCTCACCATGGCACCTGGCACCACTGTACCAGCAAAAAAAAACCACGCACTCACAATTACGGCTTAGATGAAGTTTTCTTTGTGCAGTGCACAATTTTTTCTAAGTGTTGACAATTTAGGGGTTCTTCTTTACACTATTTAACTTGATTAGTTTATATACCTTACTGTTGAATCAAAACACATTTTGAAATGGTGAATAGTGAACAGCAATTTTTTTATAATTCCCTAGAGGTATGGCTATAGCCAAATTCTATTGTAATACATATTAACTTTCAAGCTATTAACACAAAAAAGGCTACATTCTAAAATAAAATTGTTTTTGAAGATATGTAAAATAAAATCAACATTTTTTCACATTAGAAGGCTTATTTCAGTCATGACTGGTGAGATATTAGAGCACATAGCTGTTAGCTACATTTTATTGAAAAAAAATCATCTTTTTTGTGAGAAGACTTAAAACTAGAATTGGTTAAAAAGTCATATTCTTCATTTTCACAGCTGACAAGTGTGAGCAGGTTATTTATTAGCAATTCTAAAAACTGAACCATTTCTTCAAAAAAATAGTGTTTTGTGCTACACTCAAACCAAGAGCCATGTACATTTGGGCGATCCCCAACACTATAGTAGTGCCCACATTTTCACACAGCAGTTCGTGCACTTCAATTACGTACTCAACAATATTTAACCTTTAGAAGCTATTTCACAATTAAATGTTGCTGATTAGTCAGGGCCGGTAGTAATTTTGTCACATGGTCAATTTTTAGCAGTAACTGCGTCACCCCAATGCAGGTCAGCATTTGATGTCGGGTTAGGTTTAGGCTAGAGTTATGCTTGGTCATAGTAGGTTAAGGTTACAGTTAGGCTTAGTTTTGGAGTTAAATTACAACTACCATGTGAAAAAATTACTTGCAACAATTGGTGAACTACTAGTGATACTGTTATTCTGGTCAGCAGCTATTTTTGATAAATTGATTTTATTTTTCTCTTCTAGTAATGATAGCTGTATAGTTGCTTCAAACGTTGACACGTATAAGTTTTTTGCATGTTCGATAAGAGCTTGTATTTACTTAAATAAACATTATCATTACCAGAAGAGCTAAACAAAATGAACTACTGATGACTTGTGGCTCACATTTTTTTCTTTAGCTGAGTGAATCAAAACAGCATACACCTATTACTAATACATGACTAGCTCTGACAGCCATAACTTCATTAGTCAATAAAGGAATTTTATTTACGACTAGACTTTTATCTGCTGTACTAACAAAACATAAAGCACAAAAGCATTTTTGTTATATTGTTTGCAAGTAATATCAGCAATATTTTAGTCTAGGATTTCTAATTACCTCTAGCCCCATCCCACTATCTCAAGTAGCTAGCAGGCTAGGCCACAGTCTCAGAGTTTTAAAGGCATTTAAGTTTATTGTACTGATAGTTACCTGTCAATTGACATTTAACAGAAATGACGTCGTTTGTGTCAATACAGTCACTTACTCTGAAGCATAATTATGTGGGCAGCTATTTTTAGTCATTTCAGCCACTTTGTCTTTTATCTGTAAACTCTCGGTTAGAAATACTAAAATACTCTCCAAAGAAAGAAATTAACTGCAAACTATTTACTTTCTAAAATTTTGCATTGGAAAACTAATAGGCTATGGCATTTTTATCGTAAATGAGCTAGCTTTTGAAGTTTGCTGGTTAGGTGCAATTAATTTTTAGGCAGTGGTTATTTCGCCGTCGACGGCAATTTGCCCTTGGAATCTATTTTGCCGTGATCATTCACGTGTGTTTATATAGCCAAATTTGCTATTATTGCATCAGTGACTCTGTGGTGTAGTGGATAGAGCGCTGGTCTTGAGATGCCAAGGTATCGGGTTCGAATCTCAGCTGGCCAGGGCTTTAAAAGAAAGGCAGTGTACACTGAAGGGGCAGGCCCGGTATGTAAATGTACGGGGCAGTGTACACTGCAAAGGAGTGTGCAGGGTGGGGGATAGAGACCTGGGGGTGCAAATTTTTTTTTTTTGGTTTTTTAAATTGACCAATCAGAGACCACCAAAAGTCACATGTTTAGTACCGTAAAACGGGGTGACATTGATCAGCGGGGTGACATTGATCAATTGCAATAGTACATATCTAGCGGTTAATGCTGGGCTGGAAACTCTTTCAACCAGCTCAGTCTTTGCAGGAGAAGTGTTAGGCAGTCATGCGAGACGTTATAACTGTTGGACTATGGCATCAGCAACCGTAGTCACGTGATTTGTATTGTAACCAACGTGTGTGTTGTTTTGCGTTTCATTCTAAGATGACTCACCGATTAACTCCGTATAGGATTATTGTTTTTAATTCCGAGATTTTAAGTACTGGTATAAGTTAGGTTATTTTTCCAAGACCAAACATTATCCGTATATACTAAGTAGAGAAATACATCATTACCACTATAGCTAGAAAGCCTCTAAAACTTACCTGGACGAAAACTTGATACCTATCTACCGCTAAAATCTCTCATAAAAATATATTAAACAACCCTTGCCCAATTGGCAAGAGTCAAATATAATGTCATCATCTTTCCCAGTTGTTTTCTTGGAAAGCCAGAAAACTTGCTTTCCCCAAAACTCTCGATAATGAAAAAACCTTGTATATAATCATATAATGAGTTTGTTTATGTGAGTCCCTTAAAATTATAAAAAAAATTCTATCATAATAAAGATCTCTGATCAATCTCACCCTAGCAAAGGAAAACATTGACCAGTTGTTCACTTAGCATGGGCTACAGGTTGGAGTCTCAGGGGTGATCAATGTCACCCCGACAGCGGGGTGACATTGATCACAACTTTAATGCAAAATATATCCTTAGTTACTATTACGATTTAAATCATCGTAACGTGGTGGGATTGAGGAAATTTAGAGTGTTCCATTGAGCCATTGGCAAAAAGCCTAGACCTTGGGAGTAAAGAGTTCATTAACTTTTAAGTGGAAAATTGATCAATGTCACCCCGTTTTACGGTACGTCATTAAAATTGACCAATCACAAACAACTCACGGCAAAATAGTCTCTGAGGGTAAATTGCCGTCGACGGCAAAATAGCCACTGCCTAATTTTTAACTTGTCTTTTTCAATTTTGAATAAAAGTCAATTTGTCGAGAATTTAAAAGAAAAAATGAATCCAATTTTTACACAAATTAAAAACATAAGTATCAAATTTGGGATATTGAAAATAACTTTTCTCCCCAAACTTTACAAATTGAAAACCAATTTATAAGTCAAAAAAACAAGAGACATTAAATTCCATAGGCTACTTCACCCAGATCAGCTAATTCCCAAAAAATATCGAACGTAATGATGTGCTTACTAGGTATCTGCTAGGCTGGCTTAGTAGATTACCGAGCCATGTTTATAGGCCTACAAGTAGCTTACACACTTATCACTTCAACTGTTAGGCAGTAGTCAACTGACAAAAGTTTTCTACTTTTATATTGGATTCTACTAAAATGAAAAATTTCACAGAGCAGTCCTATTGTTAATCAAAATCTTAAACCTAACCTTGATTTGTGAAATTATTAAATCTATAGTATAATAGCGAGGCAAATTCTCTCCCAGCACCTAAATACTTCTCACAGAATTCTGCAATTTACAGTACCGGTAGTCACGGTATTTCTTTAATGTTTATCAATATAAAATTCATCGCAAAATGCTTTCAAAAATCTATAAACTAACCACTTTATTCAACTACTAAAATCAAATCCTGAATTATCTTTATTATTGATCAGTCATCAAAACCCTATACTGATTTTCAGCATTAAACTGTTAAAGAATCGTAACCTACAGGCCTACACCTGTACACTGTTTCACAGTTCGGCGTTATCAATGGGCCAGCACTTGGGCAAAGCCACATATCTGTTGCTTAGCCAGAAATACAATAATGAAATTTGCAGCATAAGTAAGCAGAACTCTGATATGCTCATTACCTAGGCTAGGTCTGTGACCTGTGGTTTAACCTAACCCAACTTTGGAACTTTATGACGTGACGTCAAATAATATTTACATCACGTGACGAAAATGCTAGCAAGCTTTTGTGACGCAACTTTTTGATTCACAACGATTGATGTTGTTGAGTCGGATTGTAATGACTGTAAACAGAATTTGCAGATATTGCAGATCAATCCTGCTTTAAGCTCAAGTTTTAGTTGAACTTGACACTCACGTTTTTCCAACACTTTAAAACATTGCGAAGAAACTAACAACGTGAATCGCATTGCCGAGACGCCTTGCGGACAATGGTTGAAGAACGGCATGACATTTGATTGCAGACTCGTATGTAAATGCACTGTGCCAACAGAACTCAGACCCGTTGTCCGCAACGGGTCGAGTTCAAAATGATCTATGAACAACCGCAAAGGTTTTCCTGTGATTAAAAAGGATAAAAACCAGACGACGCTATAACGACAACGTGCCAAAATCTGGCGTACATCTGCTCTCTCCTTAGTCTACTCTTCAGCTGAGTAGCCTTCTGAGCATCCTTCTGGCGAAGGAGCGCTCATACCCGTCTTATTGAAATTATAATTAATAACACACTGCTTATTAAAGCAGGATAGCATATTTTTTTACCAATGGAGAAATTGTCTATTCTAAGCATCTAGCCTGCTAGGTTTTACCATTTAGATGCCACTTTCTCCCTGGCAAATCGAAACATACAACGTCCTGACCACTTAGGCTACAAGCTAATGACTCTACTCTATGGCGAGCTGATCAGACCACGTAATCCAAGGCAAGAGGGATAAAAATCTAGAATTCTAGACCCTATTTGTGCTCGTTACTAGGAAATTACCACAGTAAATACTGTTGCTTCTGGTGATGTCTACCTTGCCACTTGGGCAGATTTTGATGGAAATTGGAATATTCAGAAAGTTTATTTGAATTCAATGTTTTCATTTCAAAAGCTGTTCCTACGCCTTTTTGGAATAGAACTTGCTCAGACTCGTCTGGGTACATCTAAATTATCTCGGGACTGGTGTTGCACGGTTTCTGTCTTGTAGGAACAATAAAATGGGTCTTTCTCTTTTGCCGCTATGCCAGTGTTGCGAGAATGAGCAAACGGCAGATCACACAGTCTTAACGGCTTCCAACTTTTCCATGGATTAATAACTAATTGGATTAGGAGATTTAAAGGAAGACCTTCGATAAAGTTGCAAGAAACTGGCTTAACTACATTGTCATCAATTAGTAAATTTGCTTTTGTTTTGCTGTAATTATTTTATTCGTGAATCTGGAACTGTTTTGAATCTAAAATTACTTATATATCCCGGTTGTATTTGCAAAAAAAAAACTTTTTTTCTTTCCAGTTAAGATTTGTATCGTACTTGCCTTCTTTATGACGTAGTTATGGTAGATCATGTGTTTACCTTTAAGACGGAACTTGAACACACTTTTCCTTCTCATAAGTTTTTGATTGCCTATATGACAAAATGTAGTAATAGGCAGAAGTGGGCAGTACCGAGTACAATTGTATTTTGGTTCTGTACCTAGATGCTTTTTTCGTACCAGTCCCGGTACCGCGATACTTTCTAAGATTTGTTCCGTTTTTCTGTACCGCTGTAGGCTACTTTTTACTGCATTTTACTTGATACTTTGATCGATACTTTTTTAGCAATTTGATCTGTCTACTCTGCAACTGTTCAAGGTTAAATTTGTTTCGTGTTGCCTTGAATCGTTGGTGCATGTCTTTTTCATAATGCTCAACGACACTTGATAAATGAAAGTGACGTCATACCCCGCCGATTTGGAAACAAAAATGGTGGCATTGCTTATCATCAGACATCGATAAAGATTCACTTGAAAAAAAAGTATACTGAGTTGCAAACGTTCAAAAGGAGCACATATTAATGTTAGCCAAAGAGCTAGAAACGATAAATTGGGTTTTTGTAATTGAAAACAAAATTGTAAACACAACCACTAATAACTGCTTCAACTTTGTTAGGCCATTAAATATTCATGAAGAGACGGCTACAAACGTTGAAGAAAAAGCTCTGATGAAAAAAGATCAAGTTGTTCCAGCGGTAATAATGATAAAGACACGATACAACTGCTACCCATTCTTGAAGGAGATAATGATGAGGAAGGGGTTGGAGTATTCTTGCCAAAACATATGCGTTGTGCATCACACATTCTTAATCTTGTGGCGACTACTAATGCTGGCAAGATTCTGAGCAAATGTTCTATTCACAAAAAGTATTATTGTTCGATGTTTGCAAAAGCCAAAGAGATATGGAATAAACAGTCCAGGAGCAGCAAGGCGTCAGATATCACAAAGGATAACATTGGTTTCCTGTTTCAAGTTCCAACTGTAACCCAATGTAATTCTGTATATGACGCAGTTGGACGATTGATCGCTATTTTCAACAATCGAGACAATTTAGAAGCTTTTAACCTACCATGTACTATTTTGACCTAGCCGCTCTTCACTAGTAATGATGTTAAATTTCTCAAAAAATATGTTGCTGTTGTTGTTGTTTACCCGACCCCTTCTGAGGGATGGGGGCATGGCGGGAGACCATGGAGCCCCAGAAGCCGGGCAACTCTCCAGGGTTTGGACCAGAGATCGTACAGAGACAGAGAGTCGCCCAAGAGCGAGCGGTGCAAAGAGTCCGTAGCTGGACAGTGCAGAATGAAATGAGAGGTGTCCTGGGACGAGTGTCCGAAGGCGCTGCATGAGCCATTCTCGATTCTGCCAATCCTAGAGAGATAAGAACCTAAAAGAAGGCTGTGTACGTTGCAGCGAAGACGAGAGAGGACACCGCGAGCATGACGAGGGAGCACAAGTTCCTCGGTGAAAATCGAGGGAACCTGTGTGTCAACGCACTTCGATGAGACAGTACGCCTTCAGTCCGAGATAAGACGAGAGTGGATACGAGAGATTAGAGGAGAGATACTACAAGGGATTGCGGAGGGCGCAAGTAGCGCATCCCGTCTGGCCAGCTTGTCAGCCGCGTCGTTCCCCGATAGAAACGAGTGTCCGGGGACCCATTGTAGTCTAATAGAACAGAAGGAGAGAGAAGACAGTTCGTGCCAGATCTTCTAGAATTTGAGATAAGAGGAAAGATGGAGGAGAGGACAGGGTGGCGAGGACAGAACGAGAGTCAGACAGGAGGAGAAGAGAAGAGAAATGGCAGACTTGTTGATGCTGCCGAGACCAGCAAAGAGCGTGCAGAATGGCGCAGGCTTCAGCGGAAAAACTTCAGCATACTGGGCCTACCGAAAAGGAAAGAGTGGCCTCAGTGCCACAGAGAGAGCAGTTGGCAAGAACGCCGGAGCCGCCCTTGCCAAAAGGAAAAGGAACAGAGCCGTCAGTCCAAAGCACCAGATCATGAGGGGGGAGAGAGTCAAGGTGGGCGAGAGCCGCACCTTGGCGAGAAAGAGGGGGATCAGTGTGAGAGTGGAAAGGGTGGACTCGACCGTGAACGAAGGTTCAAAAATATCGCCAGGTAATGCGCGCTATCTGCACAGCTTTAGATAGGCTGCACAGCGAAGAATATGCGTACACGGGAATTCTTTGGCCCACATTCTTCATAACTGTAAAAAAATTGCGTGAACTTCAAACAAACATAGGTAATGTTGCAATTTGCTTGCAGTTAGTAACGGATATGATTGAATTTGTGCAGGAGAGATTTGATAAGGTATTGAGTAATACTGAACATCAAGTGGCCATTGCATTACCCCCGCATTTTCAGTTCTCGTTAATGTCGGATGCTGATAACCAATTTTATCAATTCACTTCTGAATCCACCCCCGAAAAAATAAAGACCAAGATGATCCTCATGGTTGAATTTTTGCAAAATGAAGAAGACCTACGAGCTACCAGCAGCAGCGACGAAACAGAAGAGGCTGTGAAGTAAGATGATTTTTTTAAACAATTGAAGAACGGAAAACATAGCGCACCTACTCTTGGTATTTTTTGACACTAGTTCTCAGACACATGTCAATGCTCCACACGCAGAGCATGAAGCATTGAAACGAGTTTTTATAAAAATAAACAATCATTGATGCAGTTAAAAGAGTGCTCTCGATTGGAAAAGACATTCTATATCCCAAATAATGGGGGTTCAGCGATATCCAATTTGAAATGCTCTTATTTTTTAAAGCAAACACGTAAAAATTGCTTCGGTTGCGTTATTATTTCTTTTTTAGTGCGTAAATAAATCTACAAAATTTTGTAACTTTTCATGATGTGATTCAAAGACAATTATAGTTATGCAAATGTCATATATTGATTCAATAACTTTTTATAAAGTACCGTGCCGAGTACCGTACCAGTACTGCGGTACTTTTTAAAGCTAGTACCGAGCCCACCACTGGTAATAGGTGCTTTTTTGTCATGTAATGTCGTTCTTGAATTTTCTAGATTGCGTCCCATTCATATATTTAAGGCGACGAGATTTTTACACACGCAAAGTGAAAGAGAGAGAGAGAGTGTACAGAGTGAAGAGAGCACGAAGTAGTACGAAAGAGCGTAAAGAGACGGATAGCGCGTTATTCTGTGGTGGTTTGTTGTGGAATATTAGCGTGACATGAATGAAGTGGTTTATTGACTGATATAGTTTTTCTGATCGGTTTCTGATTGATGTATTAGAGTTCATTGGTTTGTGTGATCGACAAGTGTAGAATTTTGTGAGTCTTGAAGTATTTTGTGAATACATCTGTTCTATTCTTCATCGAGAAGTGCGTGGTTTAAAGTATTATGGTTAAGTATTCAATAAAAGCTAATCTTTACCTTGCTGTTCAGTTGCAGTCAGAATTATTGATTCGAGCAATACTACAAGCCGCCCCATTTTAAGAAAAAACTAAAGTTAGATAGAACCAAAACTCTATTTACGCGACAAACACCAATGCCAGTTTCTGATCTAGGTATTCCTGGAGCAGTGGTTCTCAACCAATCCAAACCTTGGGACTCCTATTTCTAAAGATATTGGCTTGGGGACTCCTTGTTTGCGCAACCTGCAAAGGAGGTGTACGGTGAAAGAGCAAACACTATTGTGATAAGGCGGATAAGTTGTTTACTACTGAATCTCTAATTAATCAAAAAAATTTCTCTTTATGAAACCATAACGCAAATTGTTAGTGGAAATCACAATTTACTCGGCAAAACACAGCACAAACGATTAGTCAGTGTGACCTCTATTCTCTTCGAAACAAGCTCATCAATACTGGGGTTAATATTGCTGAGAGCAATTCTCATGCCATTTGCAACTCTACGGCGATTGCGGTTCGTAGTTTTGATATTAACTAGAGCAGACATGGCAGCTTCACAGAGGTATGTCGTTGGAAATGGAATTAATGCTTCCAGAGCTCTCTTTGCCAATCCAGGATATTCTTGCAACATACTGCACCAAAATTCTATCAGTGAGGAGGATCTGAACTTGATCTTTGTAGCTTGAGAACTCTGCAATTCCAGATGTTGCTCATGAAGGTTGAGCTGCTTATTGTCGTTCATCTCACCAATAAAAGGCTGCTGAATCTATGCTGAAGAAGGTTCAGATGTTGGAAAGTAATCTTCCATTTTTTCTCGAAATTGCTTATGTGATCATCAATTAAAGCAGTCACTCATCCGCTAGTTTCCTGATTACCAATTTTACTGTCCAACAGTAAAAACATAGCAAAATTCTGCTTTCTTACTCTCTTTTTCCATAGTGATTTTGCTTTCTGGTTTTTAGCATCGTATCAAAAGGAGTTTTTTTATGTCCTCCCTCTGCACGCAACTAGGAATACATGAAAAATTGGAAAAGTTGTTGGTTGTGACTTGTCGGGTACCAAAACTAGAAAAAATTCTCGAGAAGAATTAAATTCTGAATTTTGCAGTAGTTTGCTGAGATGAATTTTATTAAATTTCTTGCCAACTTCTCTGGAGTCGCCTGGCAGAGCCCCATCAATAACGTCGGGGTTAAGTATTTCAGATCACTCGGCTTCATCCAACGAGCTTTTGTGAGGACAGTAAGGAAAATTTAGGAAATACAGGGTGGGCCGTAAGTCGGGCACTAAGAAATTACGTGGAGTGTGATGTGAAACAATGCAAAATTAATGGGGTAGAATATCTTTTCCTTTCTTTTGATGTATAATAAATGTTCTTTCATAGAATAATTTATCATTGTTTGAATGTATCAGTCATTATATATGTCAAATTTAATCATAATCAAAATTTTTTAGGTATGATTTGCATTTAAAATTTTTTTCCTTTAATTTTCAGATATGCCTTTAACAATAAACGAGCGAGTTGAGTTAGTATTTATGATCATTTTGAGCATTTGTGACTGTATCAGCGTGTATGGCGTGTCATCAGTTCCTTAGATAAGCTTGTTTTGAATAAAATAACATTTATATAATCAAAATTGTCTTAAATGTTTTGGTGCGCCACTTACGGCCCACCCTGTATTATACACTTTCACAATTCCGGTACAAATAATGGCGAGCACCTTAATCTCTTAATCAATACTGGGGTTTTCCAGAACACCGCCCTGGACTGTTAATTGAAAAAAAGACAAATTGGGAAAACAAGACGAGAACCAAATAACCGGATGGGCTGTGATAGGGCAGTTGGCTATTGCCTGTGTTTGAACCACAACACATGCATACTAAACAGAGGACTAGGGCATTTGAAAGTTTTTACGGTAATAATTAAATAATGAAATTATAATCTAACTTTATTTCAAAATTCTAGGCAAGACTATTTAATTGTAAGCCATCATAAAGTCAAACATGGAACACTGTACAATATTTCACTATTCCAATAAAAACAGACTATTTCTTGCAGTTCAACTCAATTATTAGCACCATATAACCACCCACCTAAAATAAGCGGCCGTGGGCGGACTAACAACCAAGTGGCCTTTCGGAAAACCCCGGTAGCCTACTAGTAATGCTCAAAAAATAAGAACGTTGCCGCAAGCTATCATTAATACCTTTAAAAAATGTGAGAGGGGAGGAATTGAAACTCAATTAAAAATGATGGTAGCAGCCAACTGGTAGTTGCTTTCATAATAACAGAATTGAACAACTTAGTGGTAAGCCTATTTTGCGATTTGATGCAATCACTTTCTTGTCTATAATTGTGGTATTAAGTTCTATGGCTGCGCTACTTGGGTTGTTTCCGATATAGCGACAAAAGTGGCTGTGCCTTCACCAAAGTCATTCACCATATTCTAGTAGGAGCCCACCAGGCTAATGAATTTTCGAACAAAATATTCTCTCCAAATTTACTTTTACAAAATGTTGGGTCTATGGTTTTATTTTTTTAAACTTAGAATTTTATTATATTATTTTATAGTATAGATCTTGTCGTGTAGCTATGGATACTTTAACAGGAAGCATATTAGCAAAACAAAAAAATCTTTTCTTTGTAGTATATGCCAGCGCCGCTCGCAGATCCCCCTCTTCAGTAACGTCACGATTAAGAATATCGGTTCAGTCGGCCAAGCTGGCTTCGCCCATTGAGTTGAGTGAGCAACAACAAAAAATTAATGTTTTTTCTGCAAATAAGATTTTCACGACCTGTCGCGCTCCATTTCCAAATACGAAATTTCTCATTTCAAGGTCCTGGCTATACCTTAGATCTTTGTGCTCTGTTCATTGCTTACGTGAACCCAAGGAGGCTTTGCGTTTCCCTTACTTTGGCAGTAGGAAACACACTTTCTCAAATCCTTGCTGGCTATGCATCACGTTGCATGTTTGTTTTTCCTTGCTTAGATGTGCTCAGAGAAGTTTAAAGAGAAATTGCTTTTCCCAAAATTTGTAGGTTTATCCCGGTAGCTCTATAAAGGTATTAGCTAGTAAAAAAAAGTGCTCCCCCAAAGTATGGTGCAATTTTTGCCCGGCAGAACCACCATCACTTGCACCGGTTAAAACGCATCAATTAATGCATCTGCGCCAGCTTTATCGCACAAACATTTGCGAGAGTAAAATCGAAATGTTTAGTAAATATAGACCATCGTCCCCGTATAAGTAATGATGATCATCTTGATGTATTTAATCAAGACTGGTAGTTCTCACAAAGAAGGAAAGATGCCACGAACTATTGTTCGTACTTTTAAAAAGTGTAAGGAGGAGGCGGAAGTGAGACGCAGTCAAATCTGATTGTGGTGGTTTTGACTATTTAAGAAATGAGCTGTTAAGTGGTAGGCCTATTTGACGATTTGGTGGGTTCCCTATCGTATTTATATTTGCAACATTAAGTTCGTTGGCTGCGCTGTTTGCTTTAATTCGGCCATAGTATGAAAAGCAGCAATGCCTTTCCCAAGGTCACACAACCTATTTTAACAGGCGCTTTTTAAGCTCCTTTCAAGCAAAAACGTTCCCTCTAATTCCAATTTTTCGAGTTGATGCTATTATTGCTCAATTTTGATCTTTCCTTGAACTTGGCTTTTTATAACACTTAAGTGTTTTGCACTGATACACATATCCCAGCAATTGCAAATATCAGTAATGGGCTTCACTATTTATGTCTTCTATCAAAATAATAGTGAATAATTTTGTTGCCTGCTGCTGTTCTCACTATATCAGTGTCTCTCAACCTTTTTGGCGCTTGTACCCCTTAAAATTTTGTGAAATGTTTTTGTACCCCTAGACCTATCGAACAAACAACTACAAAATTACCAGTAAATATACAATCTAAAAATGAAATAAAACACAATGTAGCTTGTTGCTGGTGTATATTTATTAACTATGATATTGTTCACAACAAAACCAATTCTGTCGGAACAAACAACAAGCTATTTATTACGTCACAGTAGCTCTTTCTTATGACAAAAATCATTCAGAAATGCAGATGTTAAAAAAGGCTTCGGAAAATGTTTTCTTATTTCAAGCAACACTGAAAATAAATTTTTAGCAAATATTTGAAAATAACCATTGCTCTGACGCCTCATTTTGTACCCCCTACTTTGGTGCTTCGTACCCCCAAGGGGTACAGGTACCTCCGGTTAAGAGCCCCTGCACTATATAGTGGCAAACATCGTGATTTCTAAATTTTTGTTAGTGAGGGTTCCGTGACAAATGCGAAAGTACATTAGGGGTTTCGCGATGACAAAAAAGTTGAAAAGCACTGCTCTACATCCAACACGAGTTCTAATATCTAAGAAAAAGAAACACAGAGTAGTTCTGAACAATTAGCTGAAGCGAAGTAGGTAAAGTAATAGCAATAAACGAAGGTTTTTGTCTTCTCAAAATGACAAAGCGTAGGAGAAGGCGGGGTACAGACCCACAACAGTTAAAAAAAATTGTCAACGGTCGTTTTCTCGTTTTTTGTTGGTGGAAGCGGAAGCGATAGGTGTGGAAGCGGAAGCGGTTGAAGAATAACTGCTTCCACATCACTGGTGTAGATGGAAAATTTTTCGTAACTACCAGAATATTTGACTGCATATCGAAAAAACTTAAAAGAACAAGTAAAATAATAAAGGTTTGAAATTAAACTATTCAAAATTGTATAGTTAAATGTTTCTGTGATTGAAAAGTGTTTCTTTGAATTCTCAAGCTATTTTAAACTTTATCTCTGGTTGATAATGGAGTAATTGTTCAATCTAGTGTTCGATTTTATAATTTGCTTTTTTGAATTGACATGCATCCGGTTGCTGCCCTGCAACTTTATTTGAAGCATTAGGCTACAAAAGTTAATTGCTATTGCTTTATGCTTGCAGGTTTAGTTAAAGGAAGTGTCATATTTGACTATATAAATTTTATTCATTGCGAAAAGAAACGTGGACTCAAAATCTTTATATAACTCTTTATGCACACGTGTAATTCATGCTACTGCTATGTCAGAAGTGAGAAACCTAGTAGAAACAACAGAAAGAATAAGGAGTGTAGTTCTACTCCGTCTGCTGCTAGTGATGAGCGTAATTAAGCAAGTGATAACGAAGAAGTTCCTCAAGACTTTAAAACAGCTTTTAAACCTGCTGGTGAGCTCAAAGTGGAAGAAGATATAGATGATGTAGAGGAGGATCAAATAGATTTTTTGACCGAGAGAACCAAAAGATGAAAGTGAGCTTTAAATAAAGGTATGTGTTGGTACTAAAAGCATGTGTTGGGAGGTGTACCATGATGCATCCTTGTAATTTTAAATAAAAAGTGAAAAAACAATTTACAAACGTGTTCTTTATTTTTGAGCTTTTTTGCTGCAATCCGCCAATGTTCCCATATGGGAACATACGTGTATCTCAAAATCCTTTTTAGCTAGAAAGGTAATTTTTTGTGTATCAAATTAATGGTTTAGTTTAGTCTCACACAACGCAATTGGGTAAAAATAGACAAGTGGAACATGTAGTGGTAAAAAAAGGGTTAAACTAAATAGCGCAGGCAAAAATCTTAATGTCACAAACATTAATCCAAAAAAGGAAATGTTACTAAATCATTTTGTTGTTGCTCTCATAAATGTTTGTACTGCGAAGCTGGCGCAGCTGCATTAATTGATACCTTTTAAATCGGTACGGGTGATAATGAGCCCTGCCGGATTTAGATCACACCATACTTAGAAGAAAAATGTTTTCTAGTTTGCTTGGTAGTAGCTTTGTAGAGCTACCGGAATCAAACCTGAAATTTGGAAAAAGCAAGGACTTATTTAACTTCTATGAGCATAACTAAGCAAGGAAAAACGAATATGAATCATAATGCGTAGCCAGCAGAGACTTGAAAAGGTTTGAGGGGAAATTAAAATTAACAGCATCACTGTGTTAAATCGCACCACATTATTGGTATTATTGGTATTTTGATATTATTGGTATTTTGTTTTATGATAGCTTTATAGAGCTACCAGGATCAAACCAAACATTTGGGGAAAAGCAAGGACTCTTTTAACCCCCCAGGGCACGTCAAGCAGGGAGAAAAGAACATGCTACATAACGCGCAGCCAGCGACTGTGTGAAATCGCACCACACGAAAGAAATTTTTTTATTTTGCTTTAGAATAGCTTAGTATCAGAAATGTAATCCCTACTTCCAAACTACGTAAAACGCAAGATTTCCTTGGGTTCGTGGCAGCAATGAACAGACCACATAGACTTAAGCCACAGCCAGGAAGTTGAAACGAGACATTCTATTAGGAAAAGGAGCACAAAAAGTCGTAAAAATCTAATGTGCAGAAAACACATAAACTTTTGGTATCTGTTCTCACAAGAGCCTGATAGGTGAAGCCTGATTGGCCGGCTGAACCGACACTTTCAATCCCGACGTTACTGATTGGTGCTCTTCGGGCGACGCCGTTGTATATACTATAAAGCAGGGCTACTCAATTGGCGGATCGCAGTCCGAAACTGGACCTTTCGAATATTGAAACTGGACCTCAAACTCCAGGATGAGAAACAGCTGGTGCAGCCAGGGTTGTGTAAAAGCCCATGTCCATTTTACCACACTTTGGTGACTTGTTTTCAGTTTACATGGCTTCATGGCTCCAGGCTTACATAGCTTCAAACATTCTGCACTGCCTGAGTGGCCTACCAAACAATCTCCACAATATGGCGACTGGCCACAGTTATCTCGGTACCAAAACCTGGCAAAGCAGCTGATGACTGAAAGAGCTTCCAGCCCATATCGCTCCTGAGCGTTTCTTACAAGTTTTTCGAGCGGTTAATCTTGAGGAGTTTAGAGCCTGTTTTTGACCCCCAACTTCCTGACAAACAAGTTAGCTTCAGGCTTAGCCGATGCACAACCGGTCGAATGTTTAAACTAACCTATGACGTTGAACACCTCTTTGAAGAGAATAAATCAGGCGTTGTAATGACAGTTCTTACTGCCGCACACGATAGCCTACTGTATGGTACGAACGCCAAACACCCCATCGCCACCTTATGATTTGCTGTTACTTCTAAAGACCAAGTTTTCAGAACTGGCTAAAATAAGAAATGCGTTTTTTTCACAAAATTAGAGGAATAAAGCAAAATAAGTTCATTTTATATTTGATTTCGACGATTTGTGCAGAGTGTGTAGACTAAGGGAAAATCAGAGCATTTTTCTGTATTTACTAATAATGATAGTTTCATTTTTGTCATTGCAAGTCAAAAATTTTACTGGACCTCTGGAAATGCCGAACTTATCCAACTGGACCTTTGTTGAAATTAGTTGATTAGCTCTGCTATAAAGCAAGGATTTTTTTGCTGATATGCTACGTGTTAAGGTATTTATGTGATTTTTGTCTTTACTCTACAGCATTGTAATAAAATTCCAAGTTTAAGAAAAAATCAACATAAAACTATAACCATAACAATTTGTAAAGCTGAATATAGAGAGAGCAAGAGCAGCTTTTGTTCCTATGCCGGAAATAAGACAAATAGCGCAGCCAAATTAGGAACTTAATACCACAAATATGAATAGGAAAGCGGCAGCACCACATCGGAAAATAGGCTTACCAATGAATAGTCTTTTCTTTAATTGTGAAATCAACCACTATTTTGTCGCTACAATCAGTTTTAATATGTACAATTCCTTCTCTCTCACAAGTATTAATATTAACAGCAATTTAAGGCAAGATTCTTTGTGAGCATTGCCAGTCATGATTACGAGAATATTGATGATCGCAATTTTGTGTAGAAGAATTTTGAAAGTGCATAAAAATCATTTCACTTTTCACTACTGCTCACACAAAAGCCCCATGCATGAAGCCGGCGCATCCGGTTGAACCGAAATGCTACACCCCGTCATTACTGATGGAGGGCCCGTGCCGGGCGACGCCGGCAAAGTCGACTAGTTCAATATAGGTCATAGTTTCTGTACATACATGTATGATGGTGATTATTTTAGTCCATTAATCAATGCTAATTATGCAAAAAAGAATAATGTGCAAACTATCACTTATACTTGGAAAAAGTATAACGTGGAAGGGGCGGAGGTTGAAAAACAGTCAAAAATAATGGTAGCGCCCAAATTAATTGTTTTGACAACCAAAGAAATGAGCTATTTAGTGGTAGGGCTATTTGACAATTTGGTGCGCCTCCTTTTGTATATGTATATATATATGATATATATACATATAAAAATATTCACTTAGCTTTACAGTGCTCGACAGCAAGCTTGCTGGAGTCGTAATATATATATTTCTATTCGCACAGCTACAGAATAGACATTAAAAACATTAAAAAACCACTACAGTCTGTTTCGCCAAGTGGCTCGTCTGGTGGTGCGTCTGCAAAATACATATAAAAAACGCTATAAAACGCTATAAAATCCGGTATGAAAATGTAAAAGTTAACCAATAAGTGCAATACATTTGGAAATGTAGCAACTAATGCAACGCGTCTCAGAAGTTAGTACGAAGTGATGGGAAAATGCCGCAACACCAACAAGTTTAAATTAAAAAATTTTTCATAGCACCTACACTGTTTTCGATCCCGTTCTTCTCTAGAGCTTTGAGTTTAGCAATCTACCTTCGCCAAAAGTCCTATCTCCCAGCACCACCGGCGGCTTAATTGACATCTGTACTAACTTCTGAGACGCGTTGCATTAGTTGCTACATTTCCAAATGTATTGCACTTATTGGTTAACTTTTACATTTTCATACCGGATTTTATAGCGTTTAATAGCGTTTTTATATGTATTTTGCAGACGCACCACCAGACGAGCCACTTGGCGAAACAGACTGTAGTGGTTTTTTAATGTTTTTAATGTCTATTCTGTAGCTGTGCGAATAGAAATATATATATATATATTAATTTGGTCTAACTGTTTTTGTTATTGAGCACTCTTAAATATTTTACCGAGTCTATTATATATTATACTTACTTATTTATGATGTTAAGTTTTTTTGCTGGGCTGTTTGCTTTAATTCCACCTATGTGACAAGACTAGTCGCGGGTTGCCAAAATTTTGCGCTGCCGCACTTAGTGTACCGTAGATTTAGACTGAAGTCTATGCCTCTTAAAGAACTAAAAAAAGTTGACTTTTTCAGAAAAAGTCATGCTGTTTCTCATTTTTCAATTGGCTTTATATTTTTTTTTACTTTTGTTTACTTTAATTAACTCAGCAAAACGTTCTAAAATGTGTAGTTTCAAAATAGAAAAAATGTGATTAATTACGACAGTTTGGCATCGTTTTTATTGAAATTACAGTGACTACAGTGACATCGAAAACCGTTTCGTGAACTAATATACTGAAACTCAAGAAAAATGTCTTAAAATAATATTTATTAATAGACCCGTAAGATGTACTCCTATATGTCTTCACGCAGTGACACTTACTAAGTTAACCATCTGTTTAGTGATTGCTGGTCGGTAGCGACGACGTCAAAACGTGTTAATGCTGCAGATCAAAAGTTTGTTAATGCAAAAGTAGATAGATCGCACTCCAGTTTATTGGCGTAATTTATGAGGCGCCGTTTGTAAAGAGAAAGATTTTCCTTCTATACATTGAAATGATCAATGCAACATTTACAAATTGACTGCAATATATCATTTTGACTGCAGTTTGGCACACTGTATTGCAACTTGACAAATCGACTGCAATTTGGCATATTGTAATGCAATTTAATATATCATCAGGCGATGTGACAAATTAATAATGTAATTTCACAAATCGCAATGCAATTCATGCAAATGGTACTGCAATGCATTATGCTCTTTATAATCTGTGCGTGCAAATTTGCTGGTTGTCATGTCGATGTGTTAACAGGCGGTAACACATCACGTGAGTTTATGATCCGCTTACGTTTTGGCGGGTACAGTCAAGTTTGGCATTAAAGAGTTGACTGAGAGCTGACGCTTAAAATCTTGCAATAATTTCGGGCTTTGAAAATGATGGTCCTCAAAAAAGAAAGGTTCATCACTTTCTATTTGGACAAAAATGCGCAATTCAAACTAAGAATTGATTGCGTAGCGGCTCTTTCAATAATGGCTTCTATTGTTTTTAAGTCTTTAGTACAACAAGTGTGGCCACCCCTCACATATTAAATATGATATATGGAAGTTTCTGCAAGTGTTGGCAGACAGTAGTTTGCCCACCCCTGGTCTAATCTAAGGTTAAGCGTGCGATTTTGGCGTTAATTGTTGCAGTTAGCTTGTGTTTGCTTCAAGTTCAATTTCTTCAAGCTACTGCTACTGGCAAGAAATAATCATTGCACACTGATATTTTATTCTTCGTTAGGTTACTATAATGTCGGCAATAGACTAAGAAGCTCATTCATTAATGCGCCTACCATGTAGCTTAGCGATAGGCTTGAGCTGTTTTATTTTAGTGTATGGAGGTATGTAAATTAGGGTTCGCGTCATTGTCAACCGTTTAGTTATTGTTAACACAAAACTTGCTTTAATGCTTTGGCTTTGAGCTGAAAATTCAGTGTTTATTTTCAAAACAGTTAGTTTTGCAAAAGCAAGCTCGTCTATTTCATAAAAATTGCGAGCGAGATTCATCAGTTCTTGGAAAAGAGGAAAATGCAGAAATACATCGGCCTAAAAAAGAGCTCAATTCCTCACAGTATTTTTAAACATTTTCAAGCAGTAAGCGTGCAGTGAAAGAAGTTTGCAGTACGTTAATGGTTCCAATACTTACTGCGGTCGTTGTGAACTTCTGCAGTGATGTAATAAGGTGAAGTGAACTTCAGAAGTTGCGAAAGTGTCCCCACCGGCCCCACGATATCTTCCGATTAAATGAAATTGATCCACCACCCAAAGAGTAGCATAACACTATAATTAAGTGTTACTCCTGCACTACCACCAGATGGTTAATTTACCTACACTTGTTTAGGTGAAGTTGATGTATAAATTAGTAAAGTGTTAGACGTCAAATGTTGACACTTCTTGCAATTGGAGTTATTAATACGTTTAAATCGCGCATCTGTTGAAGTTTTTGAACAATCAGGTTTGCCTAAGAATGAGTTTTTTAAAAATAAGAAAAAAAAGCAAACTAAGGGATGTGCTTGGCAAATTGATACAGTTTTTGAACTGCGGTCGAGAAATTTACGTGTTGATTTATTCTTGTGATTCATCTGCGAGCTTTTGCCACCCGCTATCGACAATAGCAATCGACAATAAATTAACAAACACAAATTGACTACTTTTTGCTGAAGCATAACTTACCCGGTCTTTTCCACCACTGTTCTTCGTTAATACTCAAAAGTTTCTGACATTTCTTGTATGCAGACATCGTTACTTAAATTGCAAAGAATCTTTGCTGGGGACAAAATCTATGTCATATGCATAATACAGACAATTAAAAACACGTATAGCCTACAATCAACTAAGAAAAATGAACACCAAATGCATATAAAGTGCAGGACTTGTCTCTCATTTTCCCATGATAATAAATCCCTGCCTGCACGAACAACTACTAAAAACTATGTGTAAGTTCCATAGGTGCACTCAAAGGGATTGGAGCTCGCTACTTGCAAGAAAAATAGCAAGAATTTTTCCGCTTTCGGCGTGAGTGCATGGCTTCTATTGCTGTCTTTCAATTTTTTTCCAAACTTTAAATCCCACTTGTGAGTATCTTATAACGGAAGTATTCAGTACATTGATGTTAAATCAATTACAAGTTGGAGTTAAACTATTTCATGCAAATCAAGACGAAAATTTCCTCAAAAATTAAAAAATCTGACTTACATTAACAAAATTTTAGTTAAAATCTCTTAGTTTTTGAGAAACTTCGAGAAAAACTTAGTGCCCCAAAATATTTATTCTGTCTACAGTTTTGATTTTAACATCAAACATCAGAAATTGTTGTAACGAAACTTCATGCCTCCTTATATACAGTACAAACTTCAGCGTAGGTTAATCTTTGCTGTGCACTACTTGAGAAAACAATATCCCTACTGAAATTGGTAAGAATTGTGTAGAATAACTGTAGTGTCTGCTGCCAATAGGTTCAGCATGTTCCACATTGTCTGCAGGCGGTGCAAGACTGTGCGAATGTAAACCAGCATTTGGACGCATATTGGTGGTGTTTGGTCAATTTACCATAACTGAGAGTACTCTTGGAGCTATAGCACCAGCAATGTCACCTACAGGGTGGCCCAAAAATCACCTGCCATTGGCATTTTAGTTTATTCTACAATTACTTTTTGTATTTCACATTATAAATAATCACAGATAGAATATGTTGACAACTGAAGAACGTATCGAGATTGTTATCCTATGTATTAGAGAAGGATTCACTCAAATAGATGATACTGCTGAATATAATGGCAGGCATCCCGATCAACAATCAAACCCAGCCACGCATAGCTCAGTTGATTGACTGTTTGAGAAATCTAAGAATACTTCGAGAGTACCTGATGCTGCTAGTTCTGGAGGTCCAAGAACATCTGCATCCGTTTAGCACATTAAATCGCCTGCAAAGTTTGAGAATGTGATTTTTGAAAAGGCAGTACAAGTCCAAGAAATCAGCACAACAAACATTCTTGGCATTGGACATTTCTGGGATGACAATCCATCACGTTTTGAAAATATTTATGTTCCAACCATATATGTTGCAAATGTTGGACCACATGGAAGAAGATGATCCAGATTGTTGTGTCATTTTTACTAAAACGATAAAGAAAAATCGACAAAATGTACGCTACTGGTCCAAAAGTAATTCGCATTGGTACACTGGCACCAAACAACAAGGTGCTGATCGTATTATAGTGTGGTGTTCTTTGTGGAAAAAATGAATCGCTGATCATTCCTTTTTTTGATCATGCAGTTGCCAATGGATATCATCTTGCAATGCTGGGAAATTTTTCAATCCCTGAATTGAATTTAAGTGGTTCTCATTTCCAAGGATTAAAACAGGATGGTGCGTACCTTCATTATGACATCCAAATACGTCATCGGCATGAGGAAAACTTTCCCAATTGGATCGTCGTAGAGGATCTGTGGAATGGGTTTCACGATTCCCGGATTCAACCGGTTAAGTGCGTGTGACAAGATATCTCGTCATGGGAAACTCCCTCTTACAGTGCGTATGACGAGATATCTCGTCATGACAGGTTCTCACCACGTTGTACTCGATAGATGCGGTATCTTGATATTACGGGAGTGACGAGTTATCTCGTCATCATGTTAGATGCATATACTCGATCTCTGTATCTTGATAATCTGTACTTTTGTGGTTTTAATCAAAATAATTCAATGTTTTTTTAAGCTTCCATTTTTCTAAAAACTTGAAATCACTATTTTTGTTAGCTATATTTAGCATTCATAACTTCTGATTGTTAGTTGTCTTGAATTTCAACTTATAACTTCTAATGCACTACACTTTTGTTGATGTAGTCGTGATTTGTTTCACGTTTCTATTATTCTCATGCTTTACCGACGCGATGGTGTAGTGGTTAGAGCAGGGGTTCCCAACCAGGGGTGCGAAATGGTCATTGAGATTTTTGTGTTGATCTAAAAAAAGGTCAACCCATGCAATTTAGCCGAGACTTCAAAATTGGCCCACATCTTGGCCCGGGAAATGCTATGAATTCGTCACATGTTAAAATACTCTAGGGGTGCGAAAACATATCAAGTTACTTTAGGGGTGCGGGCCATTACAAAGGCTTGGAATCACTGCCATAAAAAGAGAGTGGGTGGCAGGAAAGGCATCTGCCATGTCATGAAAATGCAGATATCTGCTGTGGCGACCTATAATTGGGAATAAGTCGAAAGAAAAAGAAGATTCTTCTCATGATTAAAAATGGCAGAAAACCGCTAAAATAACAAAAAAATATTAAGTATGACGTCATCATTGACGCCATGTTGATATTTGCATTTTCAGAAAAAGAAAATCATACTGAACAAATCACCAATAGATTGTTTTGTTCTAACTCCAGTAGATAAAACGTGAGAGACGACTTAATTTATCCACCCAAAATTGTTTAAAATAATTACGCACTGTACGGTCGACCAGCGAAAGAAAACTACTCATTTAACTGGTTAAATCATTTGGATTTTCCTGTATGGGGGATACTTGAATTTGAAATTTATTCAGTCAAGATCAGGGATAAAAACCATTCGCGCTAAATAATTAAAGATGAGCGCCACGCTATTAAAACGAATTGGTTTCTAACATTTTGCGTAACTTGAGTTATCGCTCTCAATTTTGTTTTCACGTAAATAGAAATCCCATGGAAAACATTTTCTAATTACATTGCAGAACAAATTGTAATTGTAATGCAAAGCCTATGATGCGTGAGTTTCGGCTACCCTGGCAAACATTGCGCTAAAGTGAGATTACTGCTTGATCTAAAAATGCCAGATTAATGGATAATGACGCAAAGGTAATTTATTCTGTTGATTACCTCATTCTGGTATCACTCTGAAAGGCGATTGCAAAAAAAAAAATTATCACTACTTTGGCCTACTTTGAGTAGTAAGCTTTGTCGTTGATCACTTTTCCAATGTTCAATAAAAGAACAGAATCCATGCAAACTTTTGTAAACATTTAAATACCATTGGGATGAAGTATCATGGGTCCAATAACATAGAGGTCCGCAATGTTCGTCGCTGCGAAGTAAGTGAGTAACTCTAACCCTACTTCAATGCTAAATTAAACCTAAACCCTAAATCTTCAACCTGCGCAACGCTGACAAGTTGAACGTAGTGGATACTGGAGACGAGAGCATGTATTGCTTTAAGCAACCGGAATCGCTGTGGAAGTTCACAACGACTGCAGTAAGCATTGGAACCATTAACGTACTGCAAACTTCTTTCACTGCACGCTTACTGCTTGAAAATTTTTAAAAATACTGTGAGGAATTGAGCTCTTTTTTAGGCCGATGTATTTCTGCATTTTCCTCTTTTCCAAGAACTGATGAATCTCGCTCGCAATTTTTATGAAATAGACGAGCTTGCTTTTGCAAAACTAACTGTTTTGAAAATAAACACTGAATTTTCAGCTCAAAGCCAAAGCATTAAAGCAAGTTTTGTGTTAACAATAACTAAACGGTTGACAATGACGCGAACCCTAATTTACATACCTCCATACACTAAAATAAAACAGCTCAAACCTATCGCTAAGCTACATGGTAGGCGCATTAATGAATGAGCTTCTTAGTCTATTGCCGACATTATAGTAACCTAACGAAGAATAAAATATCAGTGTGCAATGATTATTTCTTGCCAGTAGCAGTAGCTTGAAGAAATTGAACTTGAAGCAAACACAAGCTAACTGCAACAATTGACGCCAAAATCGCACGCTTAACCTTAGATTAGACCAGGGGTGGGCAAACTTTTTACCCGGAGGGCCGCATTGCCATTCAAGAGTTGGCCTAAGGCCAGTGCTTAAAATCTTGCAATAGCTGTATACAATGACGGTGGCCAGGGTAAGGGAGCAAATGCTTAATTTCGGATTTCGAAGGTGATGGTCTCAGTAAAAAAATGGTCGTCACCGTCTATTTGGACCGGAAATGCGCCAATTCAAACTAACAACTGTGTAGTAGCTATTTTCAATAATGGCTTCTATCGTTTTTGTCTATAGTGTGATTTTTCGGTCATATTAAATCAGATACATGGAAGTATGTACAAGTGTTGGCGGGCTTTAGTTTGCCCCCCACTGGATTAGACAATAACTACTGCATTACAAACAACTGTCCACGCCAAAACGTAAGCGGATCATAAACTCACGTGATGTGTTACCGCCTGTTAACACATCGACATGACAACCAGCAAATTTGCACGCACAGACAATAAAGAGCATAATGCATTGCAGTACCATTTGCACAAATTGCATAGTGATTTGTGAAATTACATTATTGATTTGTCACATCGCATTAGGCTCTTATATGTCAAACTGCTGACGATTTCTGATATTACGGTACATTTTGTCACATCGCCTGATGATATATTAAATTGCATTACAATATGCCAAATTGCAGTCGATTTGCCATGTTGCAATACAGTATGTCAAATTGCAGTCAAAATGATATATTGCAGTCAATTTGTACATGTTGCATTGATCATTTCAATGTATAGAAGGAAAATCTTTCTCTTTACAAACGGCGCCTCATAGTAACTCTTGTCGAGCTTTGCAATAGAGGGTGCACGTGGTGGTGTTAAAGAATAAAAAATTTGAAAAAAAAGTCTTTGCATAGATTATTATTCACAAATGGTCATTCTATTCATTCAGTTTAATCATGCCCTTTAATCTCAAATAAACTGTCCGCATGCAAAATTCTTTCAACGTTCGAATCGGGCGTCCTTAAATGTATATGGAGACCCTGAACATGGTGCGGAAAAAACCCTTTGATATCAACCTTCCCACTTCTGTCATCTATATTTATGACATTGTGCTTCTCGACGTGATAAACTAAGACTTGATTTTTTATTTTGCCAACCACAAAATTGAAACGATCAACTCTAAGTGGGTTTTTGATACCGATTTACCTATTAAAGCTTTACATTACGTGATATTGCAAAAGATCCGCGCTGGACTAATGTAAATAGCCAGCAGTTGTTAAGAAACAGAACCATATTTGACGCACAGCATGTCTCGTTGATATAGTTAAATATTATTTAGGAAACAAACTAAGGAAAAACGTCATGTAAGTAAGCGCGTGTTGTATGAAACACTAGTACTGTTCTTGACCGGTATATTGAAAAAATAAAAAGCATGGTAGAACTATCAGATATAAGCGACGTTTTTAATCATTTTTTTACTTGAATCAAGCTGCAATATAGCAGTTAGGAAGAATTATCAGAACTTAAGTAGACAGAAAAAGATAAGCTGGTCCAAGTAATCAGAAAAAAATAAATGAGATTTACTTTGCTTCCTTTCATTTCATCATCGCATTATTAATGTCTACTGTAGTAGCAGGCGTACTGGTTCAACTCTCATATATGGAGAGGAGCGAAGGCGCTTTTTACC
The DNA here is from genome assembly GCA_963675345.1 of Trididemnum clinides. Classification (NCBI taxonomy): domain Eukaryota; kingdom Metazoa; phylum Chordata; class Ascidiacea; order Aplousobranchia; family Didemnidae; genus Trididemnum; species Trididemnum clinides. The sequence continues at coordinate 2,606,203 of OY776297.1, forward strand.
TCCTTCCTTCCTCCTAGCTAGGCCAGTGAAGCAAGGGAAAACAAAAATGCTTACTAAGTGTGTAAAAAAAGTGAATATGCTGAGGACATATTTTTATTTTTGTAAGCAGCATAGATGACGTTAAGTCAGCGTTTAGTTAATAATAAATGAATAATATTGGAGGAAAACAAAATGATGAAGGTTTCATCATTCTCAGGAGAACAAGCACGCAAACAACTGCAGGTTGGATGTTGTACCATTGTTCTACATTATTATACAGCTTTAATAACTTCAGATTTACTTTCCCAAAGAAATGTGTAAAACATTACTTGGTAGTAATGCAAGAGGCTAGCGACGCACTAAGCAAACTGCAGACAGTGACACTGTTTCGAGCTATCAGGTCTTTTCAGTGCAGTTGGTGACCAATAAGAAGCTAGAGGCTTTTAATAAAGCATAGCTTAGACCATCACAGTTGTGGGACCTAATACTGAATCCACTGTAGTGGATGGTCTGTCAAATCAGCGAAGCCGTATCACTCGTGAATGAGTGGCGGTTGTCGCAGGTACAGACCATACACTACAGTGGACCCAGTATTAGGTCCCACAAGTGTGACGGTCTAAGCTATGCTTTATTAAAAGCCTATAGCTTCTTGTCGATCACCAACTGCACTGAAGAGACCTAATATGTCGAAACAGTGTCACTGTCTGCAGGTTAATCGGTTGGATTTTAAATTTTTTGCTGGCTAGCCCATGAGATGATACTTTAAAAGATAACTGTTCCGTCAAACCATCCTCTCCCATTTGATTACAAATTGTATGCACCACCTCACTTAAGTACATGGCTCACCAAGGAAGTATATATATCTTGTAAAGTAGAGATATTAATCAATGAAAAGGTTGATGAAAAAATCAATTTGGCTAAGATAAATTTTTCCTTAATTTTGTGGGCAGAATTTCTGTACATCTTTTGAATGGTAGTATTTTTTGCTTACTATAGCTTCATTTTACAATGGAAGTGATTAATTACATTTGTTCGTAGTAGGGGTTAAATACCAACCGCAAAGTTTTAGGTTAAAATTTCTGCTAAGATATGACTGGATGTACTATTATGATGACACTTTGGCAAGCTGTTTCATAAAGTTAATAAGGATTATTGTGACATCATTATACAAACTGCTTTATACATCACTTTTTTAACTTCATTTGTTGTCTTAACTTTGTGTTTCAATATTGTGTCTGCTATTTATTCTATTACCTCATAATCAAACAGAATGCGTCACAAGTACTACAAATGTCTCTCTCGATCAAGAGAGCATTTACAGCGAGCGAATTCCCATCATCATTGGAGACATCATTTTGATCGTGGCGGCTGCCTACTTGATAACAGCGTTTGTAATCCATCGAGTGCTACGTCATAAAAGAAAAACAAAAGTTCTCGCTATCGGGGAATCAACCAGGGTGAAAAAAGGTAAAACTGGGATAGGAGCAAGCGGTTAAAACCCGAACTCGATGTAAACGTCGTGAAATCGAATTTTGAAAAGCAAGTTTCTTTCAATTTAAAAGTAAAAGTATTCAGTTTGCCTGAAAATCCCTCTGCCGCGTGGCTAAATGTCACCTACCTAAGTTATCATTGCCTTTGTAGAAAAATGGAGATTCTTTTTTTTCTTTTGTAAAAAATTACTAGCAGACTCAAAATATTTCTGAAACCGTAGAGTATGCTATTATCATTGTGACCTTCGCGACAACAAGATATGTAACAAAGCTACTTATTTTTTTGAAAAGAGCATTTTTGTTTCCTACGCAATTGCGAGCATGTTTGGCCTATTTTAACATTTATTTGTCCAAAACTTTATTTAATAGAGACCGCAATCGAGAAGGGGCTTTAAATCTTCTCTAGACAGTGTCAAAAGGTTTTTTATGTTTAATTAACCAGTGCTGATTCGCTTTTGTACCCTGCCAAATTATTATAGCAGTATAAGGGGGCACTCTCCCCGTACCTCTGTTGCAGAGGCGTAGCCAGCCGCAAATTTAATGCTAGTAAGTAAATTTTCTCATTCTTGTTCATAAATGTTTTAAATCTTCTACAAAATTTGTAGAATGCAGGGCAAAGTTAAATGATTATCTTTGTTTTAGAAAATTTCCTCACAAAATTTGTCAAAAACCTAAAAATTTACTTTGTAATAAAGATCTTGTTAGATATTTTGGTGAGAGGGGGATAATTGCCACTTTTGTCCCCTCCAGCCTCCATGTCATTACCTTTACCAAACAACTGCATTTGTTTTTCGACAGCAGCAAACTCTTTCTCGTTGGATAATTTAATCCTCGCCGCCTCCATTCTTTGTTTCCTCAACTGCATCAGTGATCAGCCAATCATGTACACAACTGAGATATCAGATGATGTCTGCAAGGCGATGCAAGTAAGTGACGATGTTTCACCAAATCATTACGCTTGGATTGCTATATAATAAAGCTTTTAAATACTCTCGCATCGGGGTTCCTGGCAGCACAGTGGATTTCTACGACATTTCAACCATAAATCAGAAAAACTGACAAGAAGCGCCTTTTCAATGTCACATCAACATTTTTGCTGCAGATTTGATTAGGCTCATGCTAAGCATTGACTAAGTTCAGCCAAAACAGGTAAGCCATTTGGTTAAGTCATGAACACCGGTATACTCGGCATGCACTTTTTGAAACAAGTGCAAATCTTAGTCATGATTAGATTTCATTCTAGAATTTTTTGTTTCAGTTTTGCTCCTATCTTTTCTACTCTTCTGGTCACGTGACCTTATACATGTTCTTGTGGCTGCGACAGAGGGCATGCTACAAAAATCCTTCTCTCGCTATGATGCAAAACAAATTCGCGCGCATTGTCAGCGCCGCTATTATGCCAGTGTTCATTACCATGTCCCTAATTGGCAAGTATATTTCTGATGTAGAGGTAGTAGCGTTTACAAACAACTTAATGAAACAATAATAAGATGTGTAGATTTACTATGACGTAATACTATAAAGAAATTATTCAATGACGTAACAAATCTCTTTTGAGAAAAGTCTTGAAACCATTATGAAACATGCAGCCCTACGCCATCAAAATATTTTTATAGCAGCTGAGTTCTATGTTTCCGGTTATTGTTTTCAAGCTTTCTGGCAAGTGCGCGGACACTAGAAATAGAATAAGCACAATTTATCAAGGTAATTAAGTCACTTTTTTATTTCTGAAATCATACGCAAACGTGCTTTGCTGATGGCGATTATATCTACGGCATGCTGGATTGCCTGAGCGAATGTGCGCCTGCGTATAGCGAAACTGGTTAGCGTAAGCAGTTGGCAGCTTGACAAATTTTGTTTGTCATTTTTATATAACTTACCCTACCCAGCTTTGCCGGCGTCGCCGCAGGGCCCCATCAGTGACGTTTGTGTTAAGGATATTGGTTCATCCGGTTGTGGAGGCTTCACCCAAGAAGCAGTTGTAAAAACGGAAACGAAAAGTTGTTATTTTTTCATGTGGCCCATTGTCGTTCCAAATCAAAAGTACTTTAATAGGAGATGAAGCTCCAAAAGCGATAAGGGAAATACGCATAGCCCCTATTCTTTTTATCCTAATTAATCTATTGTTATTTCACATGTATATGAAGTTCGGGAGCACGAAGTCAACTACGAGGGGAGCGCCAAAATATACATTGTTTTCACTTTAAAAAAAATCTAATATATAAAGCCCATATCTATCTATCTGTGTGTCTGTTCTAACTCCTCTGAAACTGCTACAGGTACAAGCATCAAACTTTGCACAATTGATCACGACCCCGTGGTGAGTGTCATAAGGGTATTGGTGACGTCATGATGATGTCACAACCAAAAATAATGTTTTTAAAAATTACATTACTTGACAAAGGACAACCGCTTTTTGCTCAAACGAAAACCAGCTTTCGACCTACCACATTTCAAAACTTTTTATTTCTTTGGAGTCTAAAATGACATCACAATCAACGATTTATTGCACAATCTGTTTTTTGTTTTTTCTCAAAAAGTACTCATCGCACAAACGCGATTAAACGTTCTTTAAGGAAATATTGAAAAGTTGCTTTTGATAAAAACAATTCCACAACAATTAAAGTCTATGTGATTATGCTACGAGCAATTCTTTATTTAAGCACTTTAAGCACTCTATGCATTTCTTCTTCGCTTGTTCGTTTGCACGCTTAAACTGGGTCTATGATGTCATAATATATCCGGTACGATTAACACAAATGTTCGCTACCGCAGATCATAATATCAAGATGTTTTCAAAAATTGCTCCCTTTTTGCAAAATCTGTTTATTAAAAAACTGATTTCTGACCTCATTTCTCAACTGATTTTCAAACTTTATCCAACAAATTAAAGGTTATTTCAAGGCAATTCCGATAGTGTATAATATGTACAATTAATATTAGTTGTTATACTGAAAAAACTGAACTTTAAGACAAGTGGTGTAACTTTTTACCTCTTCCGATAGTAGTGAATTCAGTAAAAACAAATGACTTTAATACAAAAACGGTATAATTAGGGTCCGCTAAAGTCAATAAAGTCAAAATTTTTTTAGGACCTTGTTACATGATCAAACGTGTACTAACGTTCGTTTCAGGTCTTCAGGAGTCTGTTTTGGTAGATTTTATAAGTCAAAACAAAGTCAAAATTTTGCATAAAGTCAAAACTTGTCAAAATTGTCTTCATCAAAAATTTCCTTACAAAAACGAACAAATTTAGATTTCTTTGAATTTTTGAGCTGCTATTAAAATTTTATGCGCAGTTTTATTTGATTTTAAACCTCAAATAGTTGCAATGGTAAAAATGCGTGCGGTAATTGAAAAGGAAATAGCACTTATTATGCATCAAATCGTCATTGTTGACGCATAAACACATAATTGTGAGACAATTAATCTATTCCTATAAAACATTTGCGCTCTTTACGCGTGGTCTTTTTAAGTCGTAGCTTGCAAAGCAAAGAATGCCTAAACAAGCCAAATCTTCTACAGCAAAAGTTAGGCAAATTTGCCAGGAATATCCGGATGAGTTTTCGGCAACTCCTGCCCGCGACTTGGGATGCAACCTTTGCGACGTATTAGTCAATTGCGACAAAAAGCTTTTTGTGGAAAGACACCGAAAAAGTAAGAAACACCAAAGAAAATTGGAGACGAAGAGCAAATCCCAAAGTAAGCAAACCTTTATACAACTCGATCAAGTAAACTTCAAGGAACAGGTTGTCTCTTCATTCTTAGCTGCAGATATCCCACTTCATAAACTCAACCATCCTTCTTTAAAGTCTCTGTTTGCTACAATGGGAAAAGTATTGCCTTCGGAGACTGCAGCCCGGGCATGTGTTGCTAAATTAGCATCCCAAAAAGAAGAACAAGTTCAATACCGGACTCTAGCAGCCAACGTAGAGTTCTTACAAGGAAGTGCCTGCACGATAACCGAAGCATACGGACTTCTGAAGAATATGCAATTCAATGATGATCCGTGCGCAATTAAAAACTACATTAAAAAACGACTATCCAACTCTGATTTAGAAACAATAATAAACTGTACCAACTTGACAATTGACCCAACAAGCTACGCACTATTGCAAAAAGCCCAGCCAACTTCTGCTGCTGTTGAGAGGTCGTTTTCTATGCTCAGCAAATTACTGAGAAAAGACAGAAATTTTGATGTTAAGAACGTAAAAAAATATATGATGCTGTATTAGAATAAAAAGTCCTGGTAATCATACTGTGTGGCTTTCGTTAAAAACATCATAGACAGACTGTTAATGTACAGTACAGTTTCGATAACAACGCATTTTTTGTATTACACACCAATTGATACCGGTACACACAATAGCTTGTTATCCTAGGTTTTGACGTCATGCGTCGCTTTGTTACATTAGCTTCAAGACTGAGTGATTGAGAAAATGTTTAAAGTAGGCTACCTTTTTCTTTAAAAACTTATGTAAATTGCGGATTATAAAACATTTTTAATCAGAAAAGTGCAACAAGACATAAATAATAGGCAAAAGCGGTTAGGTCAAAATAAAGTCAAAATTTTGCTAAAATAAAGTCAAAAATATATTTTTTTAGGTCAAAAAAAATCGCCCTAGTTATATGGCTCAAAGAAAAGCCATAGCCTCTTTTCATGCTATGGCCGAATTAAAGCAAATAGCGCAGGCAAAAATCTCATTGTCACAAATATGAACGCAAAAGCGGGTCCAACAAATCGTCGAACATGCCTACCACCAAACAGCTCTTTTCTTTATGAGTCAAAATGACCACCATTCGGGAGACGCCATCAGTTTTGATTATGTTTCACACCTCTTACTCTTTTAAAAATTACGAATGGTAGTTTGTGTCATCGTTCTTTCGTTTTAAATACCGGTACTTCCAGTTTTCATTAATAAACCAACATGATTACCATTACATGTACAGGAGCTATGGCTTATTTAGTAAAACATTTCGTTGTGGCTCTAACAAATGTTTGTACGGTTAAGCTGGCGCAGCTGCATTAATTGATACGTTTTAAATCGGCACGGGTGATGGTATGGCCTACCGGGTTTAAATCGCACCATAGGAGTAACGTTTTTTTTATTTTGCTTGATAGTAGCTTTGTAAAGCTACCGGAATCAAACCTGAAAATTTGGAAAAAACAAAGACTTATTTAACTTCTATGAGCATACCTTAGCAAGAAAAAACAAATATCACTGGTCTACAAAAAATTTTTTTTCTCTGGCATTGGTTCTGACAAGCTCTTGTAATTACTTTGAAGTCGCTGAGTCCGAATTTGAGCTTAGATTTTCTCTATTACATCAGGTTTTGTAGCTACTCGCACCTTTATATTTTTAGAACTTTTGTATTTCAGGAAGGCATTTTGAGAGAAACCGTAAACGTGTTTTAATTGCTATTCCTTTAAATGTTCATGATTACTTCATATTGTAATACAATTTCGGTAGAGAAGTGACTTTTAGTATCCAAATTGTTGTTATTGCTATTTGCAATACACCGGTGTATTGCTGGTAGCAATAATAACAACTTCATATTGTATAACAACTTCATATTGCACGTAAGTTTCATATCAACTAATAAAAGAAAGTGCAAAGACTTGTACCTCTACCTCAAGTACCAATACTTTGCTATCGGCATCTGCAGCATCCAAAAGTAGATCACCATATACTTCCAAAATCTAAGACAATTGTATGGTCTTTTTTGTTCTACTAATCCGTTTTATCTCGAATGCTTTGTTGTGCTTTATCTCAAGAGCATACAGCTACAGATCATGGGGTTGTGCTGATGCAACTCATTCATTAGTGCAACTGCTTTATGCTGATCTATGCTATAACAAGGTTTGAAACAATAAATTTAGTCATTTTTTACCAACATTCTTTTTTCTATATGCCTTGTGGTCATTTCACACCTATTGTACTTTGTTCATGGGCTAGTTAGACCATGTTTTGTAGTAGCAAATCCGATAAGAAATTTCCTTGTTGATAGAAATGTTGTATCAGTCAGAATGATGAGAGACTGAGCTGCTGGTCTGGTTGAGCAAAGCAACTGTTACTGGTCTACTACTCAGTGATTTCAAAGTTCTAGTTCGTAGGTAACCTAAATTTCACTTTTCGCTTCAGATCACCTTGATATACCTTAATGATATAGGCAGCTATTGTTAAAATGTCTTCTCGCAATGGAAGAAGAAAGTGTAGTAATGACCCTGACATTTTCTGCTATATATGTGTGTTGTTTCATATTTGCAAGCCAAAAATGCAATCTAGCTTTCTTTTGCGCAAAAGGCTTATCTTGGTTAGGTACGAGTGAAATTTGGAGATTAGGACAAAAGCTAGGCTCCTCATAAAGCTTGTAAGACCCGCGTTGAGATTTGAGGTCTTAGACCCAAGAAAAAAAGTTCACTTACAATTTGGAATGCCAGCGATCTGGAGAGAACAAAAAAATCATGGTTGATGATTGTTATTTTGCTTGGTTAATGTGAGAGGTATAGCCGAAAACAATATGCACTTCAATCTAATACCCAAATTTGGATTCTCCTTTGCGACTTATTCTACATAGTGATCAAATTCCTGTTTCTACTTTTATGCATCTTCCTCAAATTAATGATGAAGACTCTGCATCCTCATCAGATTTATCACAAGATCAGCAAGAAGACAGCGAATTCCAAATGTTATGCTATACAGTTGTAGTTTGGATAGACGTTTGCCATTTAATCAGGAGCAATTGAATGATCTAAAAGATTTGTATTTCCCAAGCAGTCTGCAGAATTGTTGGCATCAATGTTGCAAGAAAAGAATCTTCTTTATCCAGGCATTAATGTAACATTTTATTGGAAGAAGAGTTTTTTAAGTATTTTACTTTTGAGGATGGTTTGGTATTTTGCATTGATATGCATAGCCTTCTTCTAAATGTGGGTTTGCGTGAGTACAAACCTGAAGAATGAAGGCTTTTTATTGACAATTCCAAGCGAAGCCTAAAATGCGTTTTACTTCATCATGGAAACAAGTTTGGCTCAATTCCAATTAAACACTCCGTAACTCCAAAAGAAAAGTATGAAAATACAAAACTTGTATTAGACAAATTAAAACACTATGAGCATCGCTGGGTAATTTGTATGGATTTCAAAATGGTGAACTATCTGTTAGGACAGCAGGGATGGATGTCCAAAACATCTATGTTTTCTGTGCGATTTGGATTCCAGAGCTAAATCGTAGCTCTGGGTCAAAATATGTGGCCTGCAAGAAACAGCTTAAAACTTGGTGATAAAAACATCATCATTAAGCCTTTGGTTGAGCCAGAAAAAATCATTCTTTCTCTTTTTACGCATTAAACTAGGACTTACGAAACAATTTAAGGCTTTAGACTTTCATAGAGATCGTTTCAAGTATATTTGTTTTACTTTCCCTGGACTAAGTGGGAAAAAGCAAAAAGCTGGGAACTTCATTGGACCTCAAACCAGACAATTTTGAGTTACCGTCGAGCTTTAAAGAAATGGTTAGTAGCGTGAGTATTAAACTCCACTATTTACAAAGCCATGCAGACCAATTTCCTCAAAACCTTTGTAGCATCTGTGAAGAACAAGAAGAACGATTTCAACAAGATATTAAAACAATGGGAGAACGCTACCAAGGTCGATGGGGCAGCCATATAATTGCAGACTATTGCTGGAGTTTGAAAAGAGATGTTTCAGAGGTTCCTACAAAAGAAAGTTTTTAAAGAGAAAGTTTGTTGGTCGGTAGTTTGTATTTATACTGCAAGTAGTGTTTTGTATTTTGTTTTGTTGAAAAAGTGTATGGTGATGGCAACACATAAAAGGTATCTTCTTGCGTTCTGTCAGTATTTAATGGTGTAGTTTTGCTTGCACTATATTACATTATGATGATTGTTTTATTGGTGTTTCTTGGCTCTAGCATAAACGCAGCCATGCAAAGAGCAAACTAACCCGAAATGAAGCACTCAAAGTTAAGTTATAGCGACAGCAGGGCCTCCATTAATAATGTCGAGGTTAAGAACATCAAATCAACTGGCTGCCCCAGCCTCATCCAATTGCAAAGGAAATTGCTTCAACATTTAGATCATATGTAGCTCGACACTTACATTTTGTTGCAAAAAATAAGACAGAACTATCTTCGCCCCCTCCTCTTTTTTAGGTGATAACTAAGTGTTTTTGCTTTCAGTTGGCTACATATTAAAATTTGTAGAGGAATCTTTTTGAATATTTTGATTGATAACGACTAAGATCCATGCTATCGAGAAAGTACAAACAAAATGTACCAAATGACTTAGTTTTTCAAGAATTGCAATTTTGTGAAGTGCAGGCACCAAAATTTTATATGTTTTTAACCGGTAGGCTACGTTTCTTGAACGTTTAGAGGTTTCATTTTTTTTGATGAATGTTTTTGAAAAAGTAGACAGATAATACAAATAAACCATGCTTGCGAGGAAAAGTAGTCAAAATGTACCAAAAAACTAACTTTGTCTAACAATTGCAAGTTTGTTAGGTCTAGTAGGATAATTGTTTAACCAAAAATAGAACATAATGTATGGCAATCAGTTGTTGATCAGCCAATAGAAACTAATACTTAGCCCTAAGCAATTGGTAACGTATTGCTGGAAAACAAATTTTGATATATCTATGAAAAAAGCTGTTTGCGCCATAAGCTTTTCGTGACGCTCTCATTAGTGGCTATTTCGCGTCAAAAGGGAAGATCTAGAGCAGTGGTTCTTAAACTTTTTCGTATGCTTTACCCTTTTAACAAAGATGATTATCAGATTTACCCCTAATATATAAAATGATGCTCATTTATTAAAAAGCTAAAGAAACAAATTACATCAGTTATATTTAATGCGACGGATGCACTTGCTTTTTGGCAACGAGTTGTTCAATATCTGGTAAAGTAGTGGATAATGCACAACGAATATCAGATTCAACATGAAGTCGGTTTCTTGCTTTGGATTTGATAGCAAGCAATGCAGAAAAGCCACATTCGCATAGGTATGTTGAAGAAAACGGAACCAGAATATTCAGAGCTTGAATACCTATCGTTGGATAGCAATGTTGCATTTTAACCCAAAACTCCTCTAGTTTGCAAGAGTGAAACTCATCTTTTGCAAAAGAATCGTTTGTTAATTCTATAAATTCTTCTTGGATTGCTTCAGGAACATCTTTCACTTTATGTACAAAAGGATTTCTTACTACTTTCATCAAAATGCTACCAGTATTTATCTCGGGAAAATATCGTTCAAATTCATCCTGCAAGTTTCGAAGATGGCTGATAATGTCCTCCTTCAAGTTTTGATTGAAATCATCTCCAGTTATCTCAGTCAAGCGGTGAAATGAGGCAAAATTATTATTTTCTGCTCGTTGCCTCCAAAGATTGAGCTTTACCACAAACGCATTGATGGCATCACTGTGCACGATTATGTTAGTTCTTGGGCCTTGCAGTTTTTTGTTCAGTTGATTTAATGCTTCAAATATGTCAGCAAGGTAAGCTAAGTGTGTAGAATATCCGTCTCCACCAAATTCCAACAAAAGATCGTGTTTTTGTTTTGCAAGTAAAAACAACTTGACTTCTTCTCTTAGTTCGAAAATGCGTGAGAGCATGTTCCCTTTTGTTAGCCAGCGAACTTGAGTGTGATATAAAAGTGCACTATGATCAGCATCCATATCTTTACAAAGCTTGCTGAACAGTCGAGTGTTGAGTGCTGAACTTTTTACATAATTAACGACTTTAATTACCACAGACATATGTTCGTGAAGTCTTCTTGGAATGGTTTTTGAAACAAGCGCGGCTTTGTGAATCATGCAATGTGTTCCTTGAATTGCTGGATTTTTTTGCTTTACCAGGGAAATCAATCCAGATTGTGCACCAATCATGGCTGGAGCACCATCAGTGCATACCCCAACAAGCTTACTCCAACTCAACTTGGTTTTGTCAAAAATATCAATCAGCATTTGAAAAACATCGACTGCCTTTGATGTTGTTTCCAAAGGTTGACATAACAGAAACTCCTCATTAATCCTTTCATCTGCAACATATCTGACATAGACAAGTAGCTGTGAGAGATTGGATATATCGGTGCTTTCATCCAGCTGAAGAGCAAAAACAGGAGAGGAGCCAATCTTCGATAACACTTTGCTCTTAATATCATCCGACATTTCATGGATTCGGGATTTTATTGTGTCATTAGACAGTGATATTTGTTTCATTGTTTGAGATGCTTTTTCTCCCAGCACCAACTTCACACTTTCCAGTATGCAAGGTTTCAGAAGGGTTTCACCAATGTTATGTGGCTTTTTAGTTTTTGCCACATGCAGAGCAACGGCATATGATGCATGTACAGCAGCTTTGGTAGTTTGCCAAAACATTCCAGTTTGGTCTAGTTTTTGTCTTTTCAGACTGGACAGTTTTGACTCAAAAAAGGACCGGTTTTTGCTCATCATACTTGGATGAGCATTTGCTAGGTGTTGTTTTAAAGGAGCAGGTTTCATGGTACTGTTTGAAAATGTTTTCATGCACACAACACACTGAGGAATTTGAAGACCATCCTCAATAAGATATGTAAATCCAAAATCCAAATAATTGTCCTGGTACTTTCTCTTCTTTTGTGACATGCTATTTTAAGACTAAATTTTATGCTGCGAATAAATAAAAGTAATAACAAAGAAAGGTTGAACAGCTAGGCTAGGCAACGAAGAAAAGCTGTAGTTTCTTGGTTGCTAAGCTGAATTGTCGCTACTTATTAATAAAGCACTCAACACCGCTATCGCTGAACTTTCTAGGCCTAAACTGCACAAACATTAAACTTAAAACACACTGTTGGCTCGCAGACACGTTACCTCAATCATTGCCTAAAAAGCTGATGCAATCAAACAGTAAATGACGTAACAATGAGGCAACTAAGATATAAGGATGTTACCAATAAAAATCACAAATTGTAGCGCTAACAAGTATCAATTAGCGAAGCATAGCGTTACCGACATTAACAAAGTACAGCGTTTGTTGCTCATTTACCCCTGAAACAAGGAAATTTACCCCCAGGGGTAAATTTACCCCAGATTAAGAAATACTGATCTAGAGTGAGTAAGCGTTTTATGTGGTTAATTTGGATGTAGGCAATCAAGACGAGCCAATGATAGCACTAGTATTGTAAAGCGCGCCAAGAAAGATTTTGCAATAGCGAAATGCTAAAAAAAGCGCAACAAGAGATCAAATAAAAACGCCGCGATTATCGAAAGAGTATGAGAGCGTAAGCAAACTCCTTCTGTCTGCACAAAACCGGGCGCTGGGTCTTGATATAAGCAGCCTATAAGAGATTAAGGTGGAAAGAGCTGAGTGCTATGGCGAGGATTGAAAACCGCTTATTATCACAGTTTAATGCACATTGATCATTTTCCAAAAAATGTTGACCAATAGCAGAGTCACCATCCGATTTGGTGTCTTTTGGTTTGCACGATCTGTGTAGTTGAGATCGGCGTGGACGGGTCAATTGTTGTCTTAACCATTGCGGAACACGTTGCTTGATGCGATCCTGTAGCCGTTCAGATGTTCGCTTTACGCACGGACCATCACAGTGGCACTTATATTTATATATGGCTGAACTTTTCTGAGTGGTAGGTAGAACATCCTTTCGGGCCGCAGGCAGCATGTGCTTTGACGTAAAGATCAAGCGAGTGCTGACGGAACCATAGAAGCTTTCCACGGTGTTTTTGACTTCTTTTTCCAGGTTTGTGGAGGGCTTACCGATTCAAGGGACTCTCAAGTACACCGGGCACTTTTTTGGGCCGAATCGCTTAACCCTTTCACTACCATTGGGACAATGCGTCCCAAAAATTTTTTTGAAGTTACCATTGGGATAAAAACTGATTTAAATTTAACGGCTTTGTATCCCAGTGGTATAACTAGGCTCTATAAATTTCGTTTTAGACGTTATAAAAAATAAAATCAACTTTTTTTTACTTGTCTGTCTGTTTTGCAAGGGACTAAGATGAAACAAACCCAATTTCTCAAAAAAAAAAACTTTTGTTAGTGAAAGGGTTGAAGGATTTTCTGAGCGATTTTCTTGGTAATCTGAGAGTTGATGACGTTTTTAGGATGGCCATTGTCCCAAAAGCAAATTTCCTAAGCTTTCTAAAGGCAATAATTGTTGACACCACATTACAAGCTTTATGCATTACACTTATCTTGTTTTGACTCAGGTTACCACTTTTTGGGAGGGCTAGAAAGTTACATCACAAGTCTTAAAGTTTAGTTTTACAGTATAAAAACAAATATTAATCGTACATATTATGCACTATCAGAATCGCCTTGAAATAACCTTCAACTTGTTGAAAAAAGTTTGAAAATGGGTTAAGAAATAAGGTTACAAATCAGCTTTTAAGTAAACTGGTTTTGTTAAAAGGTGCAATTTTTGAAAACATCTTTTATTATGATCTCTGTTAGCGTAATACTTGTGTTAATTGTACCAGACATCTTATGACATCATACAGCGAGTTATAAGCGTGCAAGCAAAAAAGAAAAAAGCATGCTTCAAAGGTTTAAAGTGCTAGGGAATTGCTTGTAGCATTGTCAAATAAGCTTTAATGTTTTAAAATGGTTTTTATCAAAAGCACCTAATTGATATCTCCTGAAACAGTGTTTGATTGCGTTTGTGCTATCAGTACTTTTTGAGCAAACACAAAAACCAAAATGTTCAATGAAGCGTTGATTGTGACGTCATTTTAGACCCCCAAACAAATGAAAGATTTTGTGATGTGATAAGTCGGAAAGTGGCTTTCATTTGCACAAAAGCAATTGTTTTCTGTCAACTACTGCAAATTAAAAAAAAATTGGTTTGATTATTACGTCACGATGACGTCACGAATCCCCTGATGATATTTACCACGGGTTGGTGATCAATCGTGCCAAGTTTGATGGTTATTTGTCCAGAAATTTCGGAGGAGTTAAAACAGACAAAATTGAGCTTTATGTATTACATTATTGGTGGGTTTCCCTGGAAATAAATTTTTACTGTTACGTCATTGTATTAGATTAACTTGTTTGTTTTTCGTACAGGTGTGGTGCTAACAGTTGTGTCGTGGACGTTTGAATCAAGCGGCGGTGGTTGCGTTGAAGTGCAGAAGTCTCGCGTGCCTCTCATTGTTTTATTTGCCGGTTCTCTTGTGATGCAAATCACTCTCCTCGCTTTGTTCATTCATCCACTTCGACGTCACGCGAGCTTCTTAATGGAAACTACAGCCATAAGGTGAGATAGTTTTTTCAGTTTAGTAGTTCCTGCATGAACTTGCATAACCGTACTCAAGAAAAGACACTTTACTTTAAGCTTTCGTGCATAGTTTCATTGCTGGTGCTTTTGCCTGTAGCATTGGTAATCCGACAGCGGGACGGAACAACCTGAAATTTTCCTTTGATAAAACATTATTCATAACGGCTGTAACTGTGCACCTGAAACATTGCTTCGTTATAGTTTATAGCCTACTGTCGGCAAGGAATTTGCCAATATTGAGATAAAACCTGATCAAGCGCCAACAACATTTTACAAAACAAAATGCCATCAACTGCATTGTTTCCAAGTCTTCTCTAATTGGTCTTTACATTTTAGGCGCAGCAGAAAATCCGAGTCCACTGCCCGACTTGGACGACATGATTTTGAAAATGGACGCCACCGTCCACAGACAGCATCAATCAAACATAGGTAAAAGACATTACAAAGATATTTTCGCTTTTATCATGAAATCTCAGAAAACCTTTTGCTGTTACAAACTAAAACATGTTGTACAACTTGCGCACAGGCCTGCTGCGGGGCTACCAGCACACTGCTACTGCAGCGAACTTCTGCAAGAATTGTTGCAATCAAGCAGCGAGTAATATTTTTAAAGTTGAAGGTAACAGACACTCTCACTAATAAATGTCAGTGCTCTATAGTGGTGGTGCCGACCTACCGGCCTGGCAGCGATTTTTATGCCGGTCTACGAGGAGCAGCTACTTGCAATGGCACAACCCAACAATAGCTCGCCCTGACATAATTCAATATGCATAACCTACGTAGTCAAGGAAAAATAACAAATTGAAAGGGGGTGATTGCATATGACGTCACGCATTAGGCGAGAAAAAAGGGGCTGACCCGAAGCTGTAACCCATGCCGGAAAAATATAGGGAGGATATCAACTTTAAAATGATTAATTTGAAATTGATTGAACATTGGAGTAAAATAATTCTAATTTGTTACTCGAAAACAAATAAATTTAATGTTGAAATTAGGTTGAAATTAGACTTTTCGAATGACTAGTCCAAGCTTAATACGAAAGACCAATTTGTCAAAAATATTAGCCTTATGAAAAGGATTGTCTAAATATTATTTACCTTCTTTTAAAATAAACTTCATACTATTTTGGCACCGCAGGTACATTAGCAAAATCAACCATCGTCTGATCATTGCTACCAGTACCGGTACTGTAAGTTTTTTAATTAGCCCTTACTTGGTCCAGCAGCCATAAAATTATGTCTGATATATCAACGTAATTACCATGCAAGCATTTTTGACTAAAATTTTGTAGGATTATTGATTTTACCCATCAATGTCTAATCCAACGAATTGCAAACAGTGCAGAGGTCTACCTTGTTATCTAGGGTGCAGTAGAGTTTAAGTTTAAAAATTTTTGATATGTTTTGCGAGATAATATGCTATTTAAGATGCACATAACAATTGCTTTCAATTCAATGATCCCTAATACACTAATTATTTGAATATGAAACCTTACCATAATCTGGCTACAAATACGCCTAAATGTTAAGCTCGTAATACTAGGCTAACTGCTAGCAAATAGCCGGTGAAAGTTAACACATTTTACCTTATTTTTACTTTAGATTCATTCCATAACATTAACAAAAAACTTATTTGACGTATACACGACAATATATTTTATCCATTTTATTCGCAAAAAACGTTATCACTCGTTACTCAATTCAATGCCAATAACATCGAAATTGGTCAGCCGCTTTTTTCGAAAGCAGATTTTGATGACTTTGATCACGTGAATGAAACCTTCCTATTTATATATGTTACCTCGTGGGCTTCCTTAGGCAACTAGTTGCATTTCAAGTTACTGGTCCGTAAAGAATTACTTCGATTTTTTGCAGTCAGTGAGTAAGTCCAAAACTGCTGCTTTGTTTCGCTATGCTGCAAAATAATTGCTGACAAACATATTTTGTTCTTTTTGTGTTTTGACGTTGGTTATGTTAATCTAGTTCAGTGACTCTCAACACGTGGGCCATCCTCAATTACTGGGCCGCTGCATAATACCAGGTGGCCTAGAACTTGTTATTTATTTCAAGTAATGAAGAAAATACCCCTGAAACTGTAAAAAAATTACTGGGCCACAGAGCTCTATATAGAATAAAAATACACACCATCAGTGTTTCCTCTAATTTTTTTTAGCAATGTGCTGAAAAAATTTTACTGTGTGCGCTTTCAATAAAAATTTTAATTTATATTAAAAGAGATGAATAGAATTAAAACAAGTCTTGTGCGGCATTTTTTTGTTTGTGTGCACGCAAGCGAACACCTTGGAGGGAACGCTGCACACCATGCCTAAAAAGGTTGACAACAATGGTCTAATTAAACTATTGCTCTCTTTTCTTAAGATTATGTCAACCGACAAAAATGTTCCAAAATCCTCTTTGTTTGTATGTTGTGGTACGGAAACGCTAAAAATCTTTTTAATTTGGTTCTTTTCTGTGCAGGAAAGGTGAACCGATCTTTTGTTGAGTAAGGGATTGCAAATCAAGTCGCAGATTGTTGCGCCTGATTATAATTTTTGCAGATTACGTATGAAAACTGTGTAGAGTAAGACCATGAAATTAATTTTGAAATTTTATACTTGGGGATCTGCTTGTTTTGAATTCAACCATAAGAGAAAGGTGTTTGCTTTGCTTGGCCACCTTCGATTTGCAAGTTTTTCTGTAATCTTACTAGCTGGAAACTCGATAAAATGCACTACGTAAGTTTTTGCACAATAGTTTATCAAGTTTCAATTTGTTTCAGCTCTGTTGACAGGCATCTGACTGATCTTGTGAAGCGATCCATTATCGTCACCGTTCTTTGCATTCTCGCCGATACTTCCGCTTTTATACTGGGCATGACCTTGAACTACAACGTTCCATTCATAATAATAAATCTTATTTATGACGCGAATTTATTTTGCAATGTCGTATGTGTTGTTGGTGCATTTGCAGACTGGCAGCAAAGGCTGGTTCCATGCCTTATTTTACGAAAAACTGATGTAAAACACAGAGTGAACCAGCAATCAATAAAAAACTCATCGACTGCTGTATGAGGCCTAATGGTAGTTTTATCTCTGTGGCATAAACCTGTGATATCAAATTATTTCACAAGTCTTGTATAAGTAGGATAAATTCCCTGTCCCAGCAATTTGCCCCCATAAACAGTTGATAGTTATCACTCTATTTCAGAGTTTTATTTGCAAATGCCAATGTTCATATTTTTTGCTGCTTTGATGTGTTTCGCTTTGCACAAATCAATATTTTTATCTATTGTAATTCTTTGAATATGAATGAATGCTTACTTAAGGCAAAGTAGGCCTAAAAAAATACATAGCCATTAACTGCAGTGCAACGAGCAAGTGCTAAAGGTACACAAAAAAAATAGAATACTTTAATAAATAGGTGATACAAGAGGTAACCTTGTTTATGGTAAGAGTATTTTTTTACCGTGATTATCAACTATATTTAAAAATACAAATCTTCATAAAAACAGGTTTCCTCTGGTTTCTCAAGTACGTAACCACCCCTCCATGTCAGTATATGTCTCTTGGTCATCACAAAGTCTTAAATCGTTGTTCACAGAGAGCAAATAGGTGGATGCTATGCTGTCAAGGGCAAATTAAGCAAGATCAGAGTTTTGTATAGCGCTGCTCAAATGGTTGAGCATCTGACCAGTAATCAGGAGGTTTGGGTTTGAATCCCACCGAAGTCTTTTGTAGCCTTTTGCGTTACTCCATGATAACTGACCCGATTATCAACTATATTTCATAAACAAGTTGTCCAAAATAAAAAATAATTATATTTGCGAAAGTCTAGAGTCTAGACAAATGATTGAAAGCAACAACCATAAAGCCTGAAAGAGTTTGTTACCGATTAAAAAATCTTCGAGGCCATCGAAATAACTGTCAGCAAATTGCAAATCAAAAGACTTCACGCGGCCGCAAACAACGCGTTCGTGATTAGAACCGCGAATGATGCATTGACGTACGAGGCTAACATTAACTTGTTACGACAAGCTTTGTTCAGACTCTGGAAAATTTTTCTTTCAAGAAAAAGTCCAAAGAACGTCGGCAATACGACCCGATTAACTGAGTTCCTCAGTGGTGAACGAAAGGGAGCACAGTGGGGGGTTGATTCCTCGAAAAAGAAGCTTATAGATCTAGGTTTGTAAAGCGAAAAAGAAAGACTATTTTCAGTATAACAAATATACAGATAATTTGACCACTTACTCATGTTCGATGAAAATGTAGGAGTATTTGGCTTGCTGTATATTTAATTTGTTCAGATCTTACTAATTTATCAAAGCAAGAAAAATTAAAGTAACTTTTAACATATAATTCAATTCAAGGTGATACGCAACAAGCATTTAAATTAAGCTTTATGGCAAAATAACATGCAGAAGAATCAAAACGTGAATTCAAGACAAAAAATGGAAATAGGCTAAGTTGATTTTTTTTCAATTGTTCACTCTCCCGACAACCCTGGTTTATGTGTGTAAGTTGAGAAATGCAAATTACAACAAAAACTTGCTGTTTGGCAGAACTGAGGTATGGGCAACTTAGCAGCAAGTTTCGCCAGAGGCGAAATTGAAAGCAAACTTAGTATTTGAAACTGTTGATTTATATGACTATTAATAATTGTTAAAACTATTAATTTTTATATGGCAGTTCAGCCAAATAATTCCCCAGCAAATGCTTTTCCACATGATAATACTGGCATTAAATTTTTGCTGCATGCCTTGGGTACCATTGATTCTAGGACCATTCATACCACTGACAGCAAAAATTGATTATCCGAAAACCCAATTATTCGAACAATTTCCGTGTCCCCGTTACGGATAATCTGGTTTGACCTGTATATGCTTTTCTTTACTTAAGCTTCATTTGCGCTAAAATTTTTATTTAAAAGAGCAAATTTAGTCTAAATTTCTTAACAAAGCTTTTTTTACCGAACCTTAAAAAAATACGAAACAACCATTCATCATTCTCTTTTGCAAATACAAACTCGAACATTTTTATCCAGCTCTCTTCAAGAGTTGTCGCTAGAATATCAGCCTAACAATGTGGCGAAGAATTCATGTTTTACAAGGCAGTTTCTGATTGAATGATACAGTATAAAATGATACAAGGCAGTTTCTGATTGAATGATACAGTATAAAATGATACAGGGCGGTTTCTGATGGAATAATATAAAATGAAAGTCGCATTTTATATCATTCGATCAGAAACTGCATCGTAAAGTATAGATTCTTCGCCATATTGTTAGGCTGCTATTCTAGTGACGATTCTTGAAGAGAGCTAGACAAAAATGTTTGAGTTGGTATTTGCAAAAGAGTATGATGAAATGGTCTTTTATAAAAGCATTACTGAAGTTTTGTGCCACCCATAAATTGTTCAAGGTTTTTTGGTTGTGATTGAACAATCAGGTCACCTAGGTTTCACTGCGCCGTTTCCAGTAATTCCAGTTGCATCGTGAGTAGGAAAAAAACAATTTCTCTCGTGAGAGTTTTTGTCTTTTTAAAGTAGGGCCTAGTATTGTGTTGTAAGACTTTTGCCTTGATATATTTGCAGGTACAACAATTATAGGTTTGGCGGTACTTTGTACTTGCACAGATGTAGCACAGTATTCTATTGTAGTTCTGCATAAATAGATGTATGATATTACCATAAATTTTCATAAAAAATGGCCAACAGGAAGACAGCCTATATATTTTTTAAATATTTGCAGGTCGGGAAAATTCCGATCGGTCCCATCTCTTATCTAGGCGCAAAGCTATCGATTTTTAGACGTTAATCTTCGAAAAAAATACCACAAAAAGCTAACGTTTACTGGCTCCAAACGTTTTTTCGGGTCCTGGTTAATGGTCATTCTCTTAACGGCCCTGACAATATCATAATTGATATAGCGGTGTAACACACCCAACTCATGAGGTGAACTGGCCAGACCAACGCTTGCTGATTCAGAATCCTATTCAAATTTACCAGGTGATCGGAACTTATAGCTTTGACTATCCTCCCCTAGCCTACAACAACCAGATTACATTGTGGCGACCATTGATCGTTGTAAATATACGTGTAACTTTTCGCCTCATTAACCACGTCGCTATGACGAAATAATGCTGCTGTTACGCTTTGTTTTCTGTGTGTGTATGCCAGTGAGTTAATAGAGTGATTACTTAGAACGAGTAGCTGAATAAAGCTGGTTGTTGATTTATTGATTGATTTCTTTATCAGGAAGTAGCTATATTGGTGACCCCAGACTTGAACATGGCACTAGAAAATGAAACCTTAAATAAGTTAGCTGAGGCGATTGGTAACCTTAGTGCTAGCACATCCATAGCTGCTTCCTCGAGGCTTTCAAACAACCAGACAACAGGAAACCAAGACAGTGACTTGACAGCAATTCACGCAGTCAGCCTCAAACTGCCAGAATTTTGGACAGATGATCCCGAAGTTTGGTTTGTTAGGGTAGAGGCACAATTTCGCTCTAGAGCCATCACTTTAGATTCAACAAAGTTTGACTACGTGGTAACGGCACTGGATAATCGCACAGCGGCTGAAGTAAAAGCAATTATTTGTCAGCCACCACCACAGAACCAGTACGTCGCCCTTTAAACAGCTCTCATTTCTGCGTTTGGCAAATCACAGACACAAAAAGACAATGAACTCTTTAGTATATGTGGACTTGGAGACAGAAAACCATCAAGTCTGCTCAGGAAAATAGAATCCCTTAATAACGACGCAGACACCTTGCGGCGGGCATTTTTCTTAGCCCAACTTCCATCCCAAGTTCGTGCTATTTTAGCGTCACAGAACTTTGCAGATATTCACGAGCTTGCTTTAACAGCAGATCGCATCGTTGAAGCTAATAACTTACCTCAACCTAAGGTGAACACTATCAATCGCCGGAAAACCCCAACCAACCACGTTAAACGTTCCGGCCCAGTGACTGACCAACCCTTTATCTGTTACTTCCACAAGCGATTTGGTCCAGATGCTCGCACTTGCCGTCCAGGTTGTCGGTTTGCAAAGCTTTTGGAAACAACCACTAACACCAATCCCAACTCTCAGGGAAACGAGATAGCCGGTCGTCATTGACACCGGCGACCGGCATTAATTCCATCAACACCCTCTCTGTGTGGGACCGTCAAAATGGAACATCATTCCTTGTTGATACAGGCGCCAACATCTGCGTTTTTCCAGCTTCCCCCAGGGACAGAAAGACCCGACCTCCAGGTTGCAAGCTCATTGCTGCCAATGGCTCCAATATTCTGACGTGGGGCCACCAATTACTCTCTGTTCACCTGGGGAACGGCCGCAGTTACACACAAGATTTTCTTTTGGCTGACGTCACGCGTCCTATCCTTGGAGCAAATTTTTTCAGTGCAAACAATATAGCGATTGATTTGCGTGGCCAGCGTCTTATAGATTTGAATCATGGATCAACACTCCCCGCCACACGCGAACCCAAACCTGCCAGTCTTTTAGGTTTGAGTCTGTCTACCCCCACCGGTTTTGACAAACTCCTGAAATCCTTTCCAGAAATATTAGTGCCACATTTTACTTCTGCAACAAATAAACATGGCGTCGAACATCATATTATTACCACCAGCCCACCTGTGCATGCTCGTGCTCGTCGTTTACCCGCCGATAAATTGGCACAGGCAAAAGTGGAATTCCTTCAAATGGAACAAGCTGGCATCATACAGCGTTCCCACTCTCCGTGGTCTTCCCCCTTACATATGGTTCCGAAACCCAATGGAGGTTGGCGTCCTTGCGGCGACTACCGCCGTCTTAACCAGACAACAGTTGATGACCGATATCCCCTCCCACATATCCAGGATTTTAATTCTAAATTAGCAGGAGCTAAAATTTTTTCTAAAATTGATCTCGTCCGTGGTTACCACCAAATTCCCATGGCAGCTGACTCCGTCCCCAAGACCGCAATTGTCACTCCTTTTGGACTATGGGAGTTCCTCCGAATGCCCTTTGGATTAAAAAACGCTGCACAAGCATTTCAACGACTTATGGATGGCATTTTTCGTCAACTTGATTTCGCTTTTGTCTATTTGGATGACATTTTGATAGCCAGCTCTTCTGATGATGAACATTTTGACCACCTTCGACAAGTTTTTGACCTCCTTTCTGCTAACGGTCTTGTCATCAACAAATCCAAATGCGTTTTTGGAGTTACCGAACTCGACTATCTAGGCCATAAAGTCACAATTAAAGGGATCCAACCTTTACCTGACCGCATTAAGTCTATTCAAAATTTTCCGATTCCTCAAAACAGACCCGCTCTCCAACGTTTTTTGGGATTCATCAACTACTACCATCGATTTCTTCCTAATATTGCCCATAAGCTGGCTCCACTGCACCTCGCGTCCAGTGGTCGAGGAAAGTCAATAGAATGGTCACAGTCTTGCCAAGAGGCATTCGATTGCGCAAAATCCGCTTTAGCTCACGCAACTTTACTTCACCACCCTCGTGCCAATGCGATCACTAGCATTACAGTAGACGCGTCAGACGTTGGATTGGGTGCTCAACTAGAACAGTTGCATGAAGACACGTGGGTTCCTATTGCATTCTTCTCTCGCAAATTATCTTCCGCCGAGCGAAATTACAGTGCATTTGACAGAGAACTACTTGCCGCTTACGCAGCCATCCGGCACTTTCGTCATTTTGTGGAAGCAAAGCCTTTCACTGTCTATACAGATCACAAGCCCTTAACCTTTGCCTTTGCAAGTTCAGCAGACCGCTCTCCCAGGCAATCACGACATCTTTCCTATATTGCTGAGTTCACCACTGACATTCGCCACGTTCATGGAAAATACAATGTCGTCGCAGACACTCTGTCTAGAATAGAAACTGCAGAACTGCAAGACATTGACTTCCAACAATTGGCAAAAGACCAAGCAACTTCTACCGAAATCTTAGCTTACCGTACCGCTATCACCAGTTTATCCCTCAAAGACATCCCTCTAAACAACACTGTCTTATTGTGCGATCTATCTTTAGGAAAACCACGTCCCGTTGTTCCAAAAGAATGGACATTTAAAGTGTTTCAAACAATTCACTCGTTGTCACATGCTGGCCCACGCCCAACACAACGAGCCGTGGCCGACCGTTTTGTTTGGCACGGCATGAAGAAAGATATCCGACGATGGTGCAAGGAATGTCACGCCTGCCAATCGTCTAAAATTCATCGACATGTCCGAGCACCCCTTACTCACAGGCTACCGCCATCAGGTCGTTTCAGAAGCCTACATGTTGATCTAGTAGGTCCGTTGCCCCCCAGCGAAGGAATGACGTATCTCTTTACCATCATCGACCGCTTTACTCGGTGGCCAGAAGCCATCCCCCTTCACGATTCCAAAGCCAAAACATGCGCCCAAGCTCTGATCAGACACTGGATATCACGTTTCGGTCTCCCAGAAGACATCACGTCCGATCGAGGCGCACAGTTTACTTCCTCACTGTGGACCGAACTTGGTCAAGTTCTTGGAGTGCAGTTACACACCACCACCGCTTACCATCCGCAAGCTAACGGTATGATTGAAAGATTACACCGTCAACTCAAGAGCTCCCTTAAAGCTCGGACCACAGACCCGTATTGGATGGATCACCTTCCTTTGGCACTGCTCGGCATCCGCGTGGCCTGGCGTGAAGAACCGGGATGCTCCCCAGCAGAATTGGTTTATGGTTCCAGTCTTCGCCTTCCAGGGGAATTCGTCGACCAACAAAATTCTAGAAATACCCAACCCTCTGAAGATTTTCTTCGTCACCTTCAACGTGCAATGCATACATCACTACCAACACCAGCCATTCACCATTCAAAGCCATCGTCATATATTCCCCCCACACTCATGCAAAGCAAATTTGTCTACGTACGTGTTGACAGCCATAAAAAACCATTACAGCGTCCCTACGATGGACCATTTCGCGTTATCTCAACCGGCGACAAAACTTTTGTGCTCGACATTAACGGTCGACAAGAAAAAATTTCTGTCGATCGATTAAAACCAGCATTCATTGAAAACCATTCCCCTCCTAGTGTCGCCACTCCTTCCACCATGGACCCAAAAACAACATTACCTATTCCTACCGATCACCCGTCACACGATGAAACTCCATCCATGACAACCGCCCACCCTACCAGATGCAGAAGACAACGTCGATTTCCCAGACATTTGAACACTGACTATGTTTGCGCAATGACGTAGCACGCCGCTCCTTATTGCTGGGAGGGGGCCATGTGGCGACCATTGATCGTTGTAAATATACGTGTAACTTTTCGCCTCATTAACCACGTCGCTATGACGAAATAATGCTGCTGTTACGCTTTGTTTTCTGTGTGTGTATGCCAGTGAGTTAATAGAGTGATTACTTAGAACGAGTAGCTGAATAAAGCTGGTTGTTGATTTATTGATTGATTTCTTTATCAGGAAGTAGCTATAACATAACTTCAATGAAAACAGAAACTAGCTACAAATAGCCAACAACAAATAATACTCATGCTGCACAACATATACCGCCGGCGTTGCGAGTTAGCAGATAGTTCGCTGCAAAACAAAGTAAAAACATTGCCCGCTTACCTACATTTCTTTTCCGCAAAAGAAGCTAGCTATGCACAGGCTATTAAAACAATTGTAAGAAAAATAATCTCATCGAACTATAAGGTCACACCCACAGGCTGCTTAACATTGGCTAAACAATCCCAGTTCTAGTGATCTTAATATGATTACACAATAACCTCTAAAGTAATACACTGTCACAAATTACACTAACGCTAACTAATATCAATAATGGTCTACAATAGTGGTTCTTAAACTTTCGTGATCCGTGGCCCTTTTCCAAAGATTCTGAACACTTGTGGCCCCCTTGATCTTCCATAAAAATACCTAATTTTGCTTTTAATGGGTTTCTAAAAGCTGTTTTATTTGCCGCGTTTGATGATAAAAAGCCAACAAACGAAAGTAAAAGAGTAAATGCATCACGATCAAAGAATAAAAACCGACCCGGTGGTGTAGTGGTTAGAGCGTCCGCTTCGCAGTCGGTAGACTGGGGTTCATTTCCCTTGTCGAGTCATACCAAAAGACTTTAAAAAATGGTATTCACAGCTTCCCTGCTTGGCGCTCAGCACATAAGGGATAGTGTGGAGAACAAGCCGGCAAGTTCGCTTGTTGTGTCCTTGGGCAAGGCACTTAACGGGATGTCTCCGTCTTTATGTGGCAGACAGATGGTGGGGCCAAGCAGTCTACCCGTCGTGGTGGCCCAGTCTGACGAAAGACATGCAAACCGAGCATGAGCTCATACGCGTGAATGAATGAATGATCAAAGAATCAAACAAATCACAGTCAATTTACTTTAAATTAACGTAGTCAGTAAGAAGCGTGTTCTTGTACCTCCTTGTAACTTTTGATATTCGGCTCCTTAGACAGTGCAAGGCGAATGTCACTGCATACATTGAGGCAATTTCTGGATTTTGTTTTTATGGACGTCAGATCAGAAAATCCAGCTTGGCAAAGATAGGTAGTTGCAAATTGAACGAGAATTACGGAAGCCTTCTTGCGGAGTAGTGGGTATGAATCATGAAGGGACACCAAAAACTGGAGTCGTCAGTTTTATCATTAAATGCCAGCTTTATCGCATTTGAAAGTTTGAACTCTGCCAGTTCCTCAGCTTCTTCGGCATTAGGGTCAATTTCAATGTTATACGGGTCTCTCTCTGTACCATGAAACATGTAACGTGTCGTCGTTGAAATATGATCGAAACTCAGCAGAGACGATTTCAAGATGCTCTATGATGCAAGTTTTGATGTTAAATGCAAATCAGTTCAATTCATTTTCAGGCGCCTTCCAACAAAGAAAACGAGGTAGTGGATCCTACCTTGATTTGTGCTTACCAGACTCCCATTCGACAAATTTAAGTTTAACTGGCGAATACTTAATATCGTGACCCTTGGCTTTTGCAGTACTAGCGAAGGCTTCTGTAAAACTAACTAGTGAAGGCTTTTGCTCATGGCCCCCGGAGAACCGCTTCGTGGTTTCCAAAGGGGGCCGAGGGCTCCGTTTGAGAAACCAAGTGTACAAGGACAAACTGGGAATTCCTATACGGTAGCCTACTGTAATAACATCGATTGTGAAGTCACATTCCAATTGCTAATCGATGCGTAGTAAGAAACAAGTATCGTAACTGACCAGTACAAAAAGGAGAAAAAGGCATCAAAAGCAAGGCTATATCTTTCAAGTGGGAATATGATAACTACAAAAAATGACCCCTGATCTGATCTATATCCGCACTGCAGGGTTTTCATGTGAAAAATGTGATCCAGGTCATTCTTGAAGATATGATTGGGAAAAAAGAATAGAAGCTGACAACACTAGCGCCATAATTTAAAAGAGGATAATTACGTTAAATCTTTTTGGAAAGTATTTTAATGAACTGTTTTGTGTTTACTTTTGTTGAATTTCAAAATATGCTAAGGATGTAGGTTAGGTCGGATATGCTAGCCGGTGGCTCAAGTTAGTGAGGCCTGGTTCCACTGTGCATGATATAGCTTAGGCAAGGGCTGTAAAACCTGCTGCTCGTTAGAAGAAACTTTGCGACCCGAAGAAGGCTGTGGATCACGACCACAGTTTGCGTTTTTGAGGTAGACTTCTAAGGTATTCAATTCCATAGAAGCCGATTTTATATCTTGATCTTCCAAACAAAAATCTAAAATGTTTCGCTGGTCCGCAGAAAATCATTTAATGCTATGCCGATATCATCGGATTAGCGTGCGCGTCTCTGGCATTGAAAGTAGCACCAAAACGAGAGTATTGACATTGTAATCTAAAAATGACATTTTGACAAACTTTGGTTGAAATAAAATTCAGAATTGACGGCTGCAATATCAGTTTGCAAAGATGTCAACCAGTTAAGGAGGAGTGCACCCTGTTGTTTGCTAGCAAATTTTTCAAAAATATGTAGTCATTTTTTACTTTGGGATGCAAACGCTCTTGCTATATTTTAACATTTAATTAACAAATTTACTTGGGCGGAAAAATTGGACGAAGCCTCATAATTTTTAAATTTTTCCTTAAACTAAGGTTGTAGGGTGCATTTCTTTCTGGGGTACTGCTTCCGTTTGAAAAGGCACAGCGCATCATCTGGGTCAGAACAATAAACCGAGTGGTCCAGATTGGCGTTGCACCTGAGACTACACACGAAGCAAGAGGAGGTTTTATAGTCGGTGCTGAAGGGCTGCATTCGGAGAGACATTTGTAAAAGAAGGCTATATTCAGAAAACTTATTCAAATATCATGTAAAACAAAACAAAGCAATGGAACAAATTTTTCAAAAACTTGAGACGATTGTTCAGTTTCTGTCGAGCATAGTTTAGCTTTCAGAGAATCCGTGAAAAAAATTGGAAAAGCCGAAAACAGAAATTTTTTTGGAATAGCAGAGCTACTAGCCAAATTTGATCCAGTGATGACAGTACATTTTCGACGTATCGGAGGTGGTGAAAATCGAGATTATTACTTTAGCAATACTATTTACATCGAGCTTATATTTGTTACGGTTAAGCAGTTAAAAAGCGATTCTTAAAGAAATTAAATCAGTAGAATCTTTTTCCACCATTTTAGATCGCACACCTGACGTGAGCCATCAAGAACAAATGTCGCTCACAGTTCGTTATATATGAGACGAAATAAATGCTGAAGCCTCTGTTTAGTTGTATAAACGTTTCATTACGTTTCTCCCGGAGAAGAGCAGCACTGGGCACCTGTCTTGTTCAGTGCTCTATGCAGTAGCTCAAAGAAAATTTCATATTCAACGTAGTTGAGGCTCTGGGTAGACTTTATACATCTTAAAAGCTGCTTCGTGTTGAGTGTATCAGTGTAACATAAGTGCTATATATAAATTATTGTTGCAATTTTCTTTGATGCTAATGATTGAAATGTAATGTAGCCTGCAATTTATAAAATTTAGGCCACTTTCTAAAAATTAATTACCATTTGTTTAAAACAGTGTTTACTTTAAAAGCTCACAAAATGAGTTTAATTGCATTTATTGAACTAATATAGTTTGACAATGGTGAAACAATGGCATGTGTTCTATATTAGTGCACCACTGTTCCTGTATCTGAGCACACTCTGTGCTGTTTATGTGTTTGTCATACTTTTTGATACATTTTTTTCAGCACCATTGCTTTGTCAGGCAGAGTTTCATTCGAGAAAAGTACATTCCCGGATAATTAGTTCAAGAAAAAGAAAATATACCTACACGAAAACGCAATGCTCCATAGGCAGGAATCTCTTTCCAGAGGAATGTTCCCCTAAACTGTTTTATATTTTGTATTCATTTTACTTCTTGGTTATATTCGTATTTTGTTACAGTAAGTAAGCCTACTATGCATATGACGTAAGTTGTACCCTGCAAAGTTTCTTGGCAAGTTAGGTTAATGCACGTGGGAGTTAGGTTAACTGGCATTTCCTTCTTTCTTACTGGTTGGCTAACCGGTGCGATGGCGCAGTGGTTAGAGCGTCCGATTCACAGTCGGTAGAGATTTTCATTTGACCAAGTCGAGTCATACCAAAAGATATTAAAAAATGATATTTACAGCTTGCCTGCTGGGAGGTCAACACAAAAGGATATTGTGGAGAATAAGCCGATAGGACAAGGCACTTAACGGGATGCCTCCATCTTCATGTGGCAAACAGGTGGCGCGGTCAAGCAGTCTACCAGTCGTGGTGGTTCAGTCTCACTGAAGACTTGCAAATAGAGCATGAGCTCTTACGCAGTGTATGAGCATCATCCTGCATAATGCTCAGCACGATAACTCAAACACCAACGACGTCGACCACTAGCTGGCTATTAGCAATTAAGACATGTTATATTCACTGTTTGCTAACCTAGCTTTGTATGAAGACAAAGTTTTTTTGTGCTACCCCTGCACACAACTAGGAATAGCTGAAAAATTTGAAAAGTTTTTGGGTGGGATCATTTTGCTGTTGCACAGATCGATGCAACGATGTTGCTTTACTTTGTCGTAGAAGTAGCTGCAACGATGTTGCTTTACTTTGTCGTAGAAGTAGCTGCAACGATGTTGTTTTACTTTGTCGTAGAAGTAGCTGCAACAATGTTGCTTTACTTTGTTGTAGAAGTAGATGCAACACGACGCCAATTTACCGCTAAAATCCCGCATTAGGTCATCAAACCGAATGTTCCTGTCATACAAGGCGGCACGTTCTTCAATACTGCAGTTTTGCAGTCGAAGAATCTCTTTTGGGTCATCAGCACTCGGGTCTTGCAGATCAATACAAAAAAATACTCTTTCTAACAAAAAGAAGTTTTTGTTTGTAGTAGGCTAGTCATATTAAATTGAAATCCATTTACTGTCGAGTTCTTTTGCTGCTTTTGATTTAACGGAATTCTAGTCTGTCATTCGTCAGGTAGGCTAAAGGCCTTTGCAAATGTATACGATGGCAAATAATTTTTTGTAATAGCACGTCGAATAGCACACTACATCAAAAAAATTCCGTGTAAAAATAGAACCTTATTCAAATAGAGTAGCCTCTTCGGTAATCTACCACAAATAGAAAATTTTTTAAGAATGAATATTAGGCTACTTGAATATTGTAGGATTTTATTGTATTGCGTTAATTCGTTATAAATTATTGTAATGCTTTTAGTTTAGGGATTTGAATTGTGTAGTAATACGACTTGGTTACTTTTGACACACATCTCGAGGTAAAAGTATTCTAAACAGACCTGCTATCGAAGACTAAGTCTGCAATATAAAACATTGGCTACACATTGAGAGGTGCTGATAGGGTATTGTAGCTTACTTCTTACAATATAATACATACTTTTTTACTTATAATACTATGTATCTATCAGTAGCTTACTGATAGGGTATTGTATTGGCTCAGCTCCACGCCAACCGGCAAAAACATACGCGATACTTATAGGTTATACCACAGAAACAGTAGAGTTTTTCATACCAAACAATATCGATACTTTATTCTTTCAGCACAGCCTAGCTAAGCATGTTTGCTGAGGTTGATACGCCCTGGCTCACATAATTACTTATATCTCTAGTAAAATAAAACTAAATCTTTGGTAACAGATATGAATGCAAACGTTAGTTAGTTGGGCCTAACTAGTAATTAAAGCGTAAATTTTTAACGTTTTGTTAAGTCGACTAAAAAGTTAAAATGTAGCTTTCGTAAGCACTGAAACAATTTTCCCCGATCTCCTTTATGTTGATATTTGCTTTCGGTCGGGTTTTAACTGCGGGTACTAGCGTGTGTTTTAGTAAAGAGAAGGGGAAAGATAAATTTTTCCATATCTTTCATCCCCACAGCAAAGCATAATTTCAGCTTAATTAATTAAGCAAAGCAACTTACGAGCGTAAGTGTGTTTGACTAATCTTCATCCAACTTTTACCCCATAAACGCCAGTTTTTGGTTACATCAAAAAAGTTTTATGAAATCAAATAATAAAGTTGAGACGTAATTTTACCCAACAACTCTTACCAAATTTTGCAGAATTTTGAGTAAGCCTGTAGTACAACGGCAGGCATCGGGCTGTAATTAGATGTCAAAAGAGTGCACTCCATACGACGACTAGACACTTCTATTATGATAGCTACTTCTGTAGATTTCCTTCGGTTTATAAGTTAAGACTGCTGTTGGTAACTTTCGGTTTGTGGTTTGTAACATCTTCGTGCTCATACGACTCTTTGTAGCTAGATCTCATTGTCGCGATAGCTGCGCATGTATGCATCGAAGTTGCAGTGTCTGCAACAAGCCTAATTGTTGTCTTCCCCAATTCTATTAGAAATCTTTGTTATGCTATTGACGGTTGATGTTAAATCAGTTCACTTACTCCCGGTTTTCCTCAGCTCATTTTGCTATATTTTCAACAAATGTGACGAATTCTCATTGTTTTTAACTCGAGCAAATACGGTAACTTAAAAATTTAGGCTGAACACAAACTCATCTTGCACTCACTATACCTCACCTTATCATAATTTGTCACCATATTGCCCAAATAGGCTGGGCCAAAGTATATTTATTACATAACTGATTCATCTTGTTCTGACTTGTTGTTTTAATAATATTTAAGCCGGGCTAACCTATAGTTGGCGTTGAAGGTGAGAGAGAGAGAGAGAGAGAGAGAGAGAGAGAGAGAGAGAGAGAGAGAGAGAGAGAGAGAGAGAGAGAGAGAGAGAGAGAGAGAGAATGAAAGAAAGAGCTTATTTATTATTGTTTTTGTGCCCCAATAATCACAGTCATAATTCAAAAAGAAAAAACATTTGAAACAAAAACCAGGGAGCATCTAGAAACCTTTGGTTATCGAGTCGAGATACTCCCTGATCTTGGCAGGTTTAGAAGCTTGCTATGAAATTTAATGTTGCCAGATAAGCTAGCTTTATTTTCGGTTCCAGTTTCCTATAAATTTAGGATCCTATCTATGCAAGTCACGGTCAATGGGCTTATAATACTTAAGAAGTTTTGGTTTGTTAACTGAATTTTTGTAGGCTGAAGGCTCCCAGTTTTAGCCATTCTTCAAAGAAATTTGAGGCATTCAACGTCATTAAAAATAACAGGAAATTTATTTTCTTATGATA
Source organism: Trididemnum clinides (assembly GCA_963675345.1). Taxonomy (NCBI): domain Eukaryota; kingdom Metazoa; phylum Chordata; class Ascidiacea; order Aplousobranchia; family Didemnidae; genus Trididemnum; species Trididemnum clinides. The sequence goes on from OY776297.1 coordinate 2,638,595, forward strand.
TCGTTGTATGTTTGTCAGTTACAGTGGCGGCTGATGAGTAGGCTCTGCAGAACTGCAGCACCCCTATATATTTCTTATGTCCAAAAAGTTACAAAATGTATACATGAGCACAAAATGTTAAGTATTACTTTCGTATATTCATCTATGCATTCGTAAGTTTGTGAACATAAGAATATATAAGTTAGCGCTGCAGTTTTGCAGTGCTTACTTGACGAGATGCCACCGGTCACTTACACTAATACATCATTTTTGTGCTCAGATCTGTTGTGGAGTTACCAGTAGTGCTGGCACAACCTATTTCTGGTGTAAGCATTGCTTGAGAAAATTGTTGTCAAGTGTCTTTAGTATACAACAAAGCAGCTATAAGTGCAATTCAAATGCATGATTGTTACCTCAATAAATTGTGTTTCATTGCATTTGAACATGTTGCCACCTGATGGGTTCTCTCCTATTTTCAGCTGACATTTTTTCAATGAAAACTTGACGTTAATTACAAATGAACATGACACCTACTCATTTGGCAGAGTTTGGGTTCGAGTTGCTTAGTGTCTGGCAAGTGCCCAATTGGCAACCCAGTTATGGTCACGTGACAACATGTGAGAGATACTGTGGTAACCGTTGGTGTTTAAACAAGATGTCTTAAGCTTCCTTCAAAAAGCTGGGGTCGAAATTGGAATGGTATCAATAAATTCAGGGTTATTATGATGTACTGTAATACACTTTATATAAAAAAACAGATTGTAATAGTCATTAAATTGATTAGCCAAATTAGCTTGTTGAAAATGACAAAAGAAATAAAAAAAGATGAAGATAGGAAAAAGGAAAATGAATCTAAGGATGTTGAAATGGAAGAAGCAACAAGCTCTACTTCTGAACCAAAATCACAACAAGAAATCGATGTTTTAACAGTGGAAGGTATGGTGTGTTTTAAGTATCAACTTGGATATCCTACCTATTTGCTGGTAACTAGGTATGATGCTACTTTCTTATTGGAATTTTAAGCTTTTATGTTGCGTTTTTCTTTTGGATGGGATAATGTGAAGGGGAAGGCAAGCAAAAATATGTTGGTAATTTTACTTGATTATTCTCATTATGTTTATTTGTCTTTTATTTCATGTAATGTTGTAAATTTAGATTGGTGTTTTCTCTGAGTTTTTAGCGCTTTTCTTTTCAGGATGCTTTTTAGTTTTAAGCTGAAAGTTAAGCATTCCAAATGTTTGAAATTTATATCATTTTTGTAGAAAATACTAAAACACTGAAATTCGGAAAAATTGTTTCATGTAGTTGGATATGCTAGCTTATCACAAATACATGGAAAGCTGCTAAGCAGATCAGTGTTAATTGTTGAGGTTGGGGTTAGGTTAATGTTAAAGTTAGAATTAAAGTTAGAAACTGGGTGAGAGCTTGTTGATGTAATTTTGAAGAATTTCTGGCTTTTAGTATCCTTTTTCCTGGGGTGTAATTCGTTAATGTCATCACTTTCACTAATGCTCAAATATCAATAGCCTAATAATAAAATAAAAATACAATATTGAGGAAAATGAAATTATGACCCTTGATGAGATAGTAAGTGTAACTCTCACCAATATTTCAGTAATCCATATTCATATGCTGATATACAGGTTGTGTCAATGTACCATATCAGCTGTTGTTTACTGATAATAATGGTTATTACAATGTGTCCAGCGAGTTGTGAACATGTTGTAGTAAGATTGCAATATGGTACAGTATGATGTTGGTGACTGCTTTTAAGCAATTTTTATATATATCTCAGTGTGAATGCAAAGGCAAATCCCTCTTAATTGAATAATAGATTGCTAGCAAGCAATTAGCACTATCTATACTTTGTTTCAAGCTATTCATAATTCTTTTTGATAAATCAGTTATTATTTACTGATAAAAATAGAACTTTTTTCAACTTTACCCGAATAATTGTTTGTGTACAAAGTTATGTACAATACAAGCTAATGTGGTAGTTTCAAGCTATTCATAATTCTTTTTGATAAATCAGTTATTATTTACTGATGAAAATAGAACTTTTTTCAACTTTACCCGAATAATTGTTTGTGTACAAAGTTATGTACAATACAAGCTAATGTGGTAACAATACTAGGTGAAACAATATGCATTGCAAGTAGAATTTTTTATGTTATAAAATTTAATTGATGAGCTCTCTGAAAAGCTTGTTGGGCAGCTGCAGCATATCTGTTGTAGCCTAAGTGCAAATATGCTGGCAGTCAATTTCTTTTCTGTAGCAGTGACAAACGCTAACAAATTAAAACAGTAATTACTTTAGAAGTCGTTCCAAAAACCATTAGAATTGCATATATTAGTGCAACTTGCAAAATTTTTCTGGGGGCATGCCCCTGAACCCTCTAGGATAATTTTGCTTCAGCATTCACAAAGCAAAAAGTCACATTTTTGCACCTTTCTCATAAAATTTCTGTGCATGCCCCTGCTGACAAATCTGGTATTGAGTCCAAATCTTGCAATAATTTTGTACTGCAAATCTGCAAGGTTTTTGTTGATGAGATTTTGCTTCTAGCACATTTTGTATAAAAGCTCGTCAGTATGTTCCTATCCTTTTTTGGAATTCATTTTTAAACTACAAAACAGTAAGCTTGATTTCCTAGCCAGCTGCATTATTGTTACTAATACCGGTACAATATTGGAAGTGAGCTTTGAAGTGTCGAGATCAGGACTTAAGTAAGCCTAGTTATGGAGCCCAAAATTTTAATTTATTAAATGATATTACACAAACTGATAACAATTATCAAAAAAATTACAGGAAACTAAACACTGGCAATGAAGTGTTGGAAAGATTCTAGTCATGATAAAAAAAGACTCTACTTGAAATGTATGGACAACAAGACTTGAACTTTTAGTGACTTGTCCCTAACACTGGTTTTCAAGACAATTTTTTTCAAAAATGTGCATTAATTTTGTTTATTGCTAGATTAGCAAAACTATTTAATATTGGTAAAATCATTTTAAACCTAAGAGAGTTGAACTCAGCAATTAATATTTTGAAATGCTTGTTTTAAAAGAACATTAGAAGTCATTTCTTAAACAATTTGCTCTGATTTTGTTTTGCAGACCTGTAAGTTGTTTTAATCTGAAAGTCACCTGCTAAGTAAAAAAGGTTTTGCAATGGAGAATTTTAATGATACTTAAGTAATTTGGCCATCTCAAAGAAAGAAGTTCAAAAATTCTGTGATGCCTTTTGGCTAGATTTTGATCCCTTGCACTGTTGAGATGCCAATCAGATTTACTTTGGCCCTCCCTCCTATGTTGTCTTCCATTCTTCTGTCATGTGATCATATGCGGACATAGCCTCAAATTTTGGAAGGGGTAATTTTTAAGCTAAAGTTTTATGCACATATCTAACGTTTTGGCTTAGGGAGAATAAACTGACAGACCTGTTTTTTGAAATCAACTATTTCAAAGTGTAAACCTTGCAACTAATTCAGTTGCAAGGTTTACAATTTCCCTCTTCGCTTAATAACTTTCAAATCTATATTTCAAAGTGATTATTTTGCCCATTGCGATTAACAATAAAATCGACACAAGCTTTATAAACTGGGGAAATCCAACTCGGATCCTTGAAAATTGTAACACTTTTTGATTGGTCTTTTGCAAATAAACGTGCACTGGGTGCTTGAACAACAGGAGCATCTGGACCTCTCTTAAATAATTTATTGACTTTACCTACAGTGAATAAATGTCCATACTGACCTCCTGGTCATATAAATTGAATTTCCAAAGAAAATATGAGGTCTTGTTTTGAAGCTGTACAAAATGATTTAAAAACTATGATAATATTGGCTTTGACTTATGTTAGTTAATGTATAATTTTGTCCCAATTTTAATGGAACATATTTTGGGTATGGTTGTATGGGTGTAGTGTTTGCATACTTTAAGCAGATGAAGCTGATTTAATAAATGTTTGGTCTGTCCATTGAATCTTCAAATACTTCTTTTTTGCAAAAATTAAAACAAAGTTGAAACTGGAATATTTACAAATCATTACTTTGTTGAATTCAGGTATATGTTTTCATATTACAGTAACTAGAATACTTAACCAGTATGCGGTGGGGTAGGGGTCAGAGATTCTGCTTTGTAGTCTATAGACGTGGATTTGGTTCCCATGTCAAATCATAACAACCACTTTAAAAATTGTATTTGCACCTTTGGTGCTTTGTGTGCAGTAACAGGAGAAACGTAAAGGGTGAAATATGACTATAAAAGTGCAATGGTTCTCTATTAGCGGCCTAAGTACATAGTTACTGGTGGCACCAAAGCAAATAGGGAAAATCGTGTTTTGATTTCTGTGTAGTATAGGTTTTGACTGTTTCAACCTGTGCTTAGCTTCTGCTTTCTTGTTGTAACCTGCTATACTGTCAGAATATTATAGTATATGATATTGTGTATGTGAAATGTATTTTTTGATTTTGTCACCATGAGCATCGTGACTCATAAATCGTTTGTTGGGTTATTGCATGTACTTGATTGCATTTTTTATGACTAGGTGGTATACCATTGGTGAACTGTTACTCTGTTACTAACAAAAAAGTTCATTCTTGTTTAATCCAGAAGAGTGGGTTCGCAGGCTGATTTCAACGATTTTCAGATATTCGAGAACAGTTAATGATGATTGAGAAGTCTGTCAACATTCGTGAGCACCGGCACACTCTTCGAGTCATTCGTGCCTTGCCGAGCACAAGAAAGAAATTAAACAGAAATGTTTTTTCTCAATTGGTTAAACTATTTTTCAATGGAAGACAACCAGGCGATGAGCAACGGAAACAAGAAATTATTTCCGATTTAAATTTGGTAATCTAATACAGTGTTGCTAGATATACGTTGAATTTTGCCTTTTTTCTCCTAGCAGTGAGTTATTGGCTATTTTTGTCATTGTAAGTTGCGTAGTTAACTATAGTTGGCAGTTGGCATACAGGTTTGAGCTTTCTGTAGAAAATATCGTTCATAATTTTTTAATATTCAGCCAACACCTGTAACAAACTTTATTTCATAAGTTTCTGTAACAAACTTATACTAGAGAAGGTTTTGAATTTGTAACAGAAAAGTCGCAAATCCGATTCAAAACCTTCAACTCGCCAAGCAAAGTTTCCAAGACTTCCTGAAACCGAAATTTATATCTACTTGCTCATTCTCATATTCTTGCTGGATACTGATGTAAGTTTTGCAAAGTTGTTGTTGTAATTAAGCAATTGCATACTGGTATAAAATTTCAAAACAGCTTTGAAAAAAGCTTTTGGGACTGGATTTATAACACTTTTCGGTATTACGTTAAAACTTAAATGTTTTCGTCTGACTCTCATCAGAAGGTAACGCCAGCATGAGGCAGAGAAGAAAGCGTTGCTGATTATAGTCGGTGAGACAATCGAAAGGTAACATTTCACCATTTTCCGAAATTCAAGTTACAGGACCAATTGTTGAGCATAGAGTAATACTTTCACTTTTCTTTGCTTCACATTTAAGGATTAATTATACTGCATTAAGCATTCATTCACTTTTGCTGAATCGACACAATAGTCTCAATTTAGATCTCAAAGCCACCTTTCTCTTTTCCTTTGATATCTCTAACCTATTCACCAATATTCCTTTGGCAGAAACCATTAAATTGTGCACTGATACTCTGTACAACAGTGAACTGATTTTTGCCTCCTATTGCCGAGGCACTTTTCACCGGGTTGCTTACTGCAGCCACTTCATCAGTTGAGTTTTGTTTCAACAATACTATGTACAAGTAGATTGATGGTGTTGCCATGGGCTCACCACTTGGCCCAACACTTGCTAATATATTCGTTGGATACTACAAGAAGAAATTGTTTGTGGCAGCCGTGAGAAATTCAGCAGGGAGAAAGGGGAGCAAAAAGACGAAGAGTATGTGGCTTGGCAGAGGTCTTACAGGTAGCCTCTGGCTCTGCTATGCAAGGCTTTTGGCTGAGAAATAAAAAAGTGGGATCTCAGGTAGTCGGCAAAGACCGTTGCCGACTCTTTGGGAGAAGAACTGTTGGTGAAATTAGGGGAGGAGGAAGATGAGGAAAAAGAGCCTGCAACAGAACAAAGGAAAGATATAGACTATACTCTTTTTTTTTTAAACATGTATCTTTGCTGAAAGCCAAGTTCTTCCCTTGTCTGTAGGCCTTACGCTGTATATGCTTCCTCATGGGGCCCCTCTAAGGAGTCCCTTTCTTTTCTCTATGAAGCTTTTCTTTGGCCCCTTTTCACTTATATTTCACCCGTTTGATTTCTTTTCCTGAGCGTTACCAATTTTACCAAATTGAAACGCCTTCACCAAGCAGCTAGTCACGCCATCACTGGCTGTCTCTCGTCCTCCCCTATCCTATTTCTTTTCTCTGAGGTCTCTACCTCCCTATGAGTCACTCTGGCTCATTTCGTTCCATCATCTTATGAGCAAGCCCTTTGTCCCCAACCTCCTTTCCCATTTCAGACTTGGCGAGACTTGGAGTGAAACCAAGACTCTGCAGATCCCCTTGGAGGGTTTTTTCATCCATTCACCTGGGCATGCTTCCTCCTACATCTCTTAGGGAGATTCTCTTTGCTTGCCCTTCCTCTCTTCTTTGAGACCTGCCTTCCTTCACTGTGGAGTCCACCCTTTTTCTGTACATGTTTCAGCCCTGATCCTTCCCTCTCTTGTCACATGGCGATTCTTGCTCACCTTGGTTCTCTCCCATCTTACAATCTTGTGATCTGAACAGATTGCTCTGTTCCTTTTTCTTTTGGCAAAGGTGGCTCTGGCGTCCTTACCAACTGCTCACTTTGTGGCACTGAAGCCACTCTTTTTTTCATCAGGCCCAGTATGTTTCAGGTTTTCCGTTGAAGCCTGAGCCATTCTGCAAGCTCTCTGCTGGACTCAGCAGCACCAATAAGTCAACCATTTCTTTTCTCCTACTTCTCTCTCGATTTGTCCTCTCTTCTGTGTTTCCTTTTATTTCAAATTCTCTGGCAGATCTGGCAGGAACTGTCCTCTCTTTCCTCCTGTACTATTAGGCTACAATAGATCCTTGGACACTCATTTCTCCCGGGGAACGACACGGCTGATGAATTTGCCAGATAGGGAGTGGTACTTGTGCCCTCTGCAATCCCTAGTAGTCTTTTTCCTTTTACCTCTCGTATCTACTCTTCTCTTTTTTCGGACTGGAGATGTACTCTGTCATATAAATTTTTCGACACTCAGGTTTCTTTGGTTTCCACCGAGAAACTTGCACTCCCTTACCAGGCTCTGAATGTCCTCTCTCGTCCTTGCTGCAGTGGACACAGCCTTCTTTTAAGCTCTTTTCTCACTAGAAGTGGCAGAATCGAGAATTCTTCATGCAGCGCCCTTGGTGATCCATTTCAAGATGCCTCTTATCTCATTTTGCACTGTCCAGCCACAGACTGTTTGTGCTGCTCGCTCTTTGGCGATTCTCTGTCTCTCTACCACCTCTGGTCCAGGCCCTGGAGAGTTGCCAAACTTCTAGGGCACCATGGTCTTCCGACATGTCCTCATCCTTGGTAAGGGGTCAGATAACAACAGCAGAAGGAATTGTTTTGGCGAACCAACAAACCAGTCAAGTATTTCCGCTTCCTTGATGACACTTTTGCCATCTTCAACAATAAATCCAACTGCGACAGCTTTCTTTCAGCACTGAATTCTATATATCCTTGCTTGACTTTCACATTCAAAAAAGACGCTGATGGTATACTTCCTTTCCAATGCGTTCTAGTTGAGAAAATTGAATCAGAATTCTTCACTTCTGTATGTCGCAAGCCGACTTTTTTGGGGTAACATACACGTGGAATTTTTTTGGTCTCCCAAAATCAAAGACGAACCTTATTGGAACTCTAGCTCACCTGGATCAATGTATCTGCTCCAAACCCAAACTACCACAAACACTACTCATCAAAACTAACATTGGCAAAAATGGCTACCCTGACAATGTTATTTAGGCAGGTATGTTAAAGGGTATTACCAAATTCAGTGCCTTCAAGGAAGAAAGTCCACAAAAGTGCCCAGTTTACTTATAGTTTCCTTGAATCGATGACACTTTTCTTAAATTCCAGAAACAGATCAAAGCTGCGGTTAGCATTGCTACAGAACAACTGAACTTCGGTTGATATTCTCTACCAAATTCTTTTTTCCTGCATGTCGTGCCTTCCCCCACGAAGCAATGTCGTAGACGAACACGTGTGCCGCTGTGACTGCTGGTACGTTGGTTGCAGATGCCTAAGAAACTGCAGGACAGAATCAACCAACATGTACCTAAATCAATCAGACTCTACATGAAAAAAAGACTAGTACCTCTTCGAAGATGCGAGCTTCCTTCTCCTCTCCTATGTGCCTCGGCAATTGGAAATTTATTTAAAAATCAAGACTGTGTCACCGCTTACAGTGATAATCAATTCATAATGTTGGCTGTCGCTACATCTTCCTTCCTTCTAGCCACCCTCGAGGCTACTTGTATCCAAAACAAACAACCCGCACTAGACCGCCAAAAAGAATTAATCTACGCGCTGCTAGTGGACCACTAGCGCTTGGAATTAAGACGATGGCGAAAGGCAACTTATTTCGGCAGTCTCGCGGACTATAAACAGCAACGCTTTCTTCTCTGCCTCATTTTGGCGTTAACTTCTGATGAGAGCCAGACAAAATCATTTAAAATAATGTAAGAGCTTATGTCCACTAGGCTGTGACAGCGCTATTGTTCTAACAGTTGTTATACTACTTAGTGCACCTGCGACAACCGCCACTCATTCACGAGTGATACGACTTCGCAGAGTACTGACAGACCATCAACCATAGTGGACCTAGTATAGGTCCCGCAAGTGTGGCGGTCTAAGCTATGCTTTATCAAAAGCCTTTAGCTTCTTGTCGGTCACCAACTGCACTGAAGAGACCTGATAGGTCAAAACAGTGTCGCTGTCTGCAGTTTGCTAAAATCATTTAAGTTTTCACATAATACTAAAAAGTTACTATTATTGCTACTAGCAATACACCGTTGAACATAGTAATATAATATATTTAAAAAATTCAAACGTTTTCGGCGCTACATATCGCCCTCATCAGGATCTATACACAAATATCTACAGCATTAAAACTTTCGTTAAACGAAAACACATAAAAACATAAAGTAACTTGAAATAGTTCTGCTAAAAAACAGTAAAACTTCATTGTACGGTCTTCGTAATTGTCTGGTCACTGCTAAAAAAGAATCTGATAATAGAAACAATTGCCTGCCAGGAGTTAATCGGATTTAAGGTTTTGTAAATAATTGTTTCAAATGAATGAAAATTACAGTTAAATGATTAAATAAATATCTTTGATTAAAACACGTTTAGTAAAAATGACGCTCCGTTTGCATAGAGTTGTTTGTTTAGCACAGGGTTACTTCTTTTGATGACCAAGGCTTCATGGATTTTGGCTTCGTAGGATGTTTGGCATTTTCTAATTATTTCAAATTGCCTCATGTTATTCGGCTGAATTTTGCACGAACTGCATTTTTTTTATATGTTCCTTGATGGCACTTTTACTTGACCTTGAAACATTTAAGTGCTCCCCTGCTCTTATACCCAAATGTCTTGCGGACGTGCCGATGTACGTGACGTTCACATACATGTGATCTTAAATGTTTTAGTGCATAGCTAGCCAGTTACATGTAAGAAGGTAATAAACTGCGTGGTCGCAAAATATTGGCGATACTGCCTGAGTAGCCTATGAATACGTTCGTAATTTGCGGTAATTATGGCAACATAACTCAGTGCGATGAGATAGTGGCCTGCATTCCTGAAGTTGGTGGTCAATGCCAACATGGTTTGTGTGATGCTGCCCTCTTGGTAGCAAAGGTTGCGGTGAAAAATGCTTCGTCCCAGCTAGATAACCCCGAAGCTTGTCTCAACATAAGTTGTTTTAAATGAAACTAAACAATGAACCACAAAAAAATGAATCAAACTGGAGAAAGTTTAAAATAATAACACCGGTTTCGATTTTAGCGATGCAGATTCTGTAATGATATGATTTTTTTTTATTTTCAGAGCTACCAGCTGTGCATTCAGTATGCGAACAAGCTGGTCACGATGTTGGTCAATGAAAACCGAAGGTCGTTGGATCCAATTGCAGCAAAATGCTACTTTTATTATAGTCGAGTGTACGAGCTAACTGACCAGCTTGCTAGCATTCGAAGGTATGCACCATCAGAAAATGCTTAACCGAGTCACAGCAATAACACACTGTTTATTTACTTTTGTTGACAGACAGTACGAAGTATACTTGTTTAACCGTGTAAAAAACTGCTGCTATAAGCCACGGGAAATAGGTTCACAATCTGACAATATTTATATTGTTTCAGCGTACTTCACGCTCGGCTGCGCACAGCTGTGCTTGGTCATGATATCGATACCCAAGCAGTGCTGCTCAATTGTTTGCTCCGTAATTATCTTCACTACAACTTGTACGATCAAGCAGAGAAGCTGTCTGCTAAATCAACTTTCCCTGAACTAGCTTCAAACAACGAGTGGGCTCGTTATCTTTATTACACAGGTTAGTTTCAATATAAAAATGACATTTGGACACGCTACGATCGCAGGAGGCTGTCGAAATATTTATTGCGGTTTTGTTTGGCCCTCCGCTTGTAACTTACCGCTCAGAGGGATGAATGGGTGCTATATGTTTGAAATATTATCTTCCGTGCCCCGTGGCCTACGACAAGATAATTTGCTGTTGTATTGTTCCGCACAGGCTTTGCTTTTTTTTAGCTGAGGTAAGAATCGCCGGTTCAATCTGTACATCATTATAATCTTTACATCATTATGATTGCATTTGCATGCTTCATTTCAGGACGGATAAAGGCGGTGCAGCTCGACTACAGTGAAGCAAGACGAACATTGGTGACCGCGTTGAGAAAAGCTCCACAATCTACTGCTCTTGGATTCAAGCAGACTGTACATACTAACTATCGTTTTCTTTTTGTTGTTGTGATTATCTTTCCTTTTTCTTGGGTTGGAGGCACAGCACGAACGGCAATCCAGGTTCACGCCGTCAACCTAATTGAATTAGGCTAGGAGAAAGATGGCAGCCCATTTCGAACCAGTCATGAATCTTTTTCTTCGGCGACAAAATAAGTGGCATCCTCACCACCTAGCTGAATAATGTGATTGGTTTGCACGTTCAATGAACTTATTTTTATTTTATCTTTTCTTCCGCCACAAAATAAGTTTATTGGACGTGCAAATCCATCACATTGTTCGGCTAGGTGGTAAGGATGGCTATTCCAATCTCACTCCAAGCGTTACTTTCACCATGTTTGGAGTTGTAGGGCCTAGAAACAAATTTAAGTGAATTTATTTTTTAAATACAATATGTGGTATAAATAAATAATGATTACTTCACAATAACTTAGGCATACTGCTTAGCAAGCTGATTCAGTAACTGCCTGCAGCAAAGACCGTAACACCTAGCATCAATTGAGTAACTTTTTTTTTTGCTGTACCAAACTAGAGCAAACATATAGTCAATAGGCGGTCCAAATTTAATGCCATATTGTACTTTGAGATGTTTTTGCATTATCTTGAAAATGGATAAAAATCAAGTTTTTTGCTTAAAAATCGCTACCCAGTGAAGATATGACTTTACACTTTATTAAATAGATGTAGGAAATCTCACAATCCGGTCACTTCGACTCGAGTGCGATTTTTCTACTATGTCCTGCTTGTGAAACGAAGCCAGATCCTTCCGGATTAAACTCTCGACAAATTTTCAAACCAAAAGGTTCAACATCTCTAAATGACGTTGTAATCGCAAAAAATACAGATTCGTAATCAGTAGCCAAAATTCCATTTTATTTGACTTCAAACATTTTAAATTTTAAATGGTTAAAACGGAACGACTTGTTATACGTAGAACAACTTGTGTTGATTCCCGTTTCCAAGTTATCAACCGGCAGCGTAATATAGTGCTAGGTCCTCAAACTTTTTTAGCAACCTACCATTTTATTGAGCCTGGACATGTGGCGTACCCTGAAAAAGGAATGTTTTTGTCCTTTCTCAGCTTGAAGAGCTTTTTCTTTGAGATTAAGCTTGTGCAAGCAATTGTTTTGCCTATTTGAGACCTGTTGCAAATCCCTTGTACTCGTTGTTTTGCCTTTTCTCAAGTTGAACACTCTTTTTTGTCAAAAATCTTTGAAGTGCCTCTGAGAAACTTACTGGCGTATCTCCTCACGTTTCTCGCTTGTCACTGGGAGTACACGTATCTCAGTTTGAGAACCCCTGGTCTAGTGGGATGAAGCGCCGTTAATGATGGCAGTGGTCTTGCGTTCGAACCTCTGCATATTGGCGTTGCTATGGAATCACTGGTAATGGTAGAAGCACGCCGTGCCGGCAGTATTGATAATATTTTCATAATCCTAGACTCTGCAATATTTTCATAATCCCAGACTCTGCACATTTCCACCACACACCCCAAATCCAAACAGAAAACTTGCTGTATAGTGCGTGTTGAATTTGTGGCATTTTGACTGTAAGATAAGCTTTCTTTTGCACTAAGCTCTTGTTTTGATTTAAAAATTTCATTATGACCTGACAAATATGTATAGGTGAGTAAGCTCGCAATTGTAGTTGAGTTGTTGTTGGGTGAAATTCCGGAACGAGCACAGTTCAAGCAAGCCGACATGCGAAACTCGCTCCTGCCTTACTTCTACCTCACTCAAGGTAAGCGATGATAGTTTAAAGTCTTTGTTGTATCAAGAATAAACACCAGAAGCGACAGTGAGCATTGTTTGCTGCATTAGTCGCAGACAAGAGCAAACTTTCAATAAATTACATGCCTTGTAATGGGATTCGAACCAACGGTATTTGATTAAAGTTGATTCTATCTGTTTTTGTTTATTAAGGGTTTCCAACTTAAAAGCTGAAAATGAGATTTTTTACCAGTCTGAGTAGAAGTATGATAGTCAGTAAACTAGTGAGCATTTTATTTCAAAACGTTGCGTAGCATTTACTTGTAACTGATAATGCTTTAAGTGTAAAGCGAAAAATTTTGAAATAAAATGTTCACTGGTTTCCTACTTTTTTTGCATTCCGTGTCTTTTTGTTTAGTTAGGGCATTTATCGTATCCCTTCAATATTTAAAACAAAGTTTTCCTGTTTTTAGATTTACTACCTTAACCACTTGACAGCGGATTTTTAAGAGCATTTCTATGTCTTGCTGGCAGGGAATTTTTTTAGATAAATGGCATAAAATGTGTCGTGTATATAAATTTGCGTATATATACGTCATCCGCTATCAAGTGGTTAATTTATCGATTTTATACGAAATACACATAAACAACAAAATTCGTGGTTAGCTTTATTATGGATTTTTATGACACTTGCTGCTTTATTGATATTATTCTTTCAAATGGTGGTTTAGTTTTGCTCAAAGCAACCCATTAATGATTTTCCAGTTGCTGGCGGTTTCCGTACTTTTTTTTAATGAACATCATTGTCGAAAACCCGCTTTTACAAAAATAAGTTGTTGCACAAGGAATTATTATTCTCATGGCTTCCTTAGCAAGATGTGGGAAGGCCTCCGAGAGATAACACCAGAAATCGTCTGACTTTGTTTTTTCAAATAGCAATCGGAATCTTTGGCAGCTTTTCACTTCAATGCGGCCTTCCTTCAAATTATCATCATCAGCATCTTTTTCAAATCGAAAAGAAATGGATTTATGATGTAGTGCTGAGCATCATTCAAGTTACTGCTTGAAAAGCTGCCAAAGATTTCAATTGCTATTGTTTTTTCAAATAGCAATTGGATTCTTTGGCAGTTAGTCAGCATCATCAAATGAGCAGTAATATCATGCCTGACATTTGCAGGTAGAATATTTGGTCTTTGTCAAGAAAAGGCAAATTAGCAAGGCTGTCCTTTGCAATTCGACAAAACCACAGATATAATGTTAGTTAATTCGACAAAACCACAGAGATAATGTTAGTTTGAAGGCCTTAATTTTTTCACAAGCTGTAATCACATTCATGTGTTGGCCTTGAAGTGCTAAGGTCAGCTCATTTTGGTGATAAATAACGTCGGTAATAAGGGCTACTTTTTCGATAAATTCATTGTTTTTAAGCGAGATAGCCAAATCAGAGTTTTAGTATTGCAAAAACAGCTTAATTGTTTCCCAAAGTTCGAAAAAGCTTGTCATTGTTCGACCTCAAGAAAGCCACCGTACTTCAAAAAGCGTTACAGCGAGACGTGGGAATCATCTCCAAGCTCGTCACAAAAATAATTGAAAATTCTTTGATTCGTCACATGTTTTCTAATGAAATTAAACGTACGAATACATGCTTAGAAACATCTTTCAAACTTTTTGACTTCTGAGGCGAGAGCCTGCTCGTGAATCATGCATTGTGACCTTTCGTGTTCTTTTTTCAATAGAGCAGCAAAGCGCGAACGATCTCCAACGTAGCGGGTCCACCATTTCCACAAATAGCAGCGATTAAACTTAAATCTTTGTTATGTTCATTGAAAAATTTGTTCACTAGTTTAAATAAACCTCTTGCAGTGACTGTTTTTTGGAGTGGCTTACGGAATAGAAATTCGTTCTGGACAGTTTTATCATTTGTCTCTCTCACTCCAATTAAGAGCTGAGAGCAACTTGGGAGTATCTGTGGATCTAACTGTATCTAACTTGGAGTATCTAACTGTATTAAGATTTTTGCTGGGATGTTCTTAGTATTTGTAATTACCTGATTCAGAATGTCATTGCTTAGGTCACATATCCTACTCGATATTGTATTGTAAAAAAGAGGTACTTCCTGCAATTTTCACTTTGCATTTTTTTCGACACGGTGCTAGCAATTTACCAGGCACACGGTTCTATGGCTTTCTGCATTGTGTGTGGTTTTTTGTGTTTGGCAGTTTTGTATACTACTTTGTAGAAAGCAAGAAAAGCGGCTTATCTGCAGGTACAATTTCCAACTTGTAAACAGTTCCCACATAAGCGAGCTCGGTTAATTTTCAGTGATTCAGAATCTTGGCCAGCCTTGACTCATCCATACTCGTTCTATGCCATGCTGTTGAAGTGAAGTCTCGGAGGCTTCATATTTACGTTGCAAAGAATGCATTGCGCTCTTTCAAATCTTGTTTACTCGTCGCTCTGTTTTGTTTGGAGTTGAAGATTTAGTAGACATGCCTAACTGCTAGGATCTGAAAGAATTTTTGCAAATCAGTTTACAAAAAATTTAAAGAACCTTGAACCCCTTAAAAGCTAATCTTGCCCCCCAATAGTAGGAGTACCCGTGATTGGCAACCACTATTGTAAATGATCTTATGAAGGAATTAGAGTGCTAATCCAAAAAGCTGTTCAACTTTGTAAAACCTTGGGTCGAAGGTAATTTAGGAAAGTCAGCACATTGCCCAAGGTGACAGCATTCGGAAGGCGCCTTTGAAGTTCTTTGACCTCCAGCCATAACTCCATCCCTAAAAAGGAATGCTGTAATCACCCCCCCCCCACACACACACTCTAAGTGGAAGAATGTCACGGTTTTTTTCAAGACGTTGAATTTATTTCATTTTTGTTTAGCCGTTCGTACCGGTGACTTGGGGGCGTTTACTGAAGCCCATGAACGGTATGGTGAGATCTTTATGCGCGACCGTAACTATAAGCTCATTTTGCGTGTGCGTCACAATGTCATAAAGGCCGGCGTGCGTCGTGTATCGTCTGCGTATTCGCGCATCTCTCTCTCTGACGTTGCAAAGAAACTGCAACTCGATTCAGCCGAAGACGCGGAGTTTATCATCGCTAAAGTAAGTGGTGATTCTTGATTATCCGGACATCAAACGGCTTTTTAGAATTCATTGCAAAGATTTTCGTTTTTTATATGGATAAGGCGTTAACTCGATTGATGAACATGGTGCTTTTTGTTTTTTTGGCTGCGTGTCGAGAATATTTGATCGTTGCTGGTTGAGGCTTTTGCATTGCTTCCAGATCTTCGGTGTTACCAGTGCTACCGGCACAGCGCATTGCTATTAGATAAGCTGAAAATTTTAAAGTTTATTTGCTCGCAGCATTTGAACCCGCTTTCCTTAAGTGATAAATGTAAGGAATTTAGTGCTATCTCTAGATGGTGCTATTGGTTAACTATTTTCGCTCGCAGGCAATCCGTGATGGCGTCATCGAAGCAGAAATAAATCACGAGCAAAGTTTCGTCAAGACGTACGACGTCACAGATGTTTATAGTACGCTCGAGCCGCAGAAAGCGTTTCATTCGCGAATTTCGTTCTGCTTGGATACGTACAAGAATTCTGTGATGGTAAGTTGATTGAAAGTGAGCTGGTTTTTCGTTAGCTCTGCTGTCTAAACAAGGTCCCTCAAATAAGGCTTTCGGCCCCCCCTTGGGAGCCACGGAGCAGTTTTCCGGAGGCCACGAGCGAAGGCCTTCACTAGGTGGCTTTGCAGAGGCAGTGGCGAATTAAATAACTGCAGTGCCGAACAAAATAACTGATGGAAATCCCTTAAAAGCAAAACTAGGTAATTTTATTGAAGAGTAGGGGGCCCACGAGTGTTAAGAATCTTTGGAAGTGGGCCACGGAGTATGAAAGTTTGAAAACCATTGGCCTAAACATTTAAGCTAGCGGTGTCACTTAAGATCAGGCCCCAGGGTCAGTAGTCAGCAAGCATTGTAAGCGCGGCTAATTGGCCTATGCCCGCTGACGTCACGCATTTTATTTGCTGCTTCACGTCGAACAAAATCAGTGTAATATTTCATCTATCTTCTACTCGCTATGCTGTCTCTTCGTTGTTGAATAATCACACTAAATCACATGCCGTACAACAAGACATTTGTGGCCCGAGGTTGCAAATCACTGATTTACCACAAAGTTCATGGTTTCGTGTAGTTTTACACCAGGTTTTAAAAACAGTATTTTCTAACTGCTAAAACAAGCTGTATTAAGAATAACAGAAAAATAGACAATTTTTGAAGTCGCGGTGATGAAACAAGATTAAAATTTGATGGAAATTTGAATACATGCATCGATCGATGCATCGGTAGCGTAAAACAGTTTCTGGAGAAAAAATTTTGTAAGCTTTAGCTATAATCATGATTTTTGGTTTTGTTTTTTCCCAGTTCTAATTGGTTTTGTTTTTTCCCACTTCTAATTGGTTTTGTTTTTTTCCCACTTCTAATTGGTTTTGTTTTTTTCCCACTTCTAATTGGTTTTGTTTTTTTCCCACTTCTAATGATCACAACATATTTATGGGAGAAAGGATGTCGACCTGTTTATACCCTTTCAGGAAGGTACAAGTCTTTTTTCAAAGATTCGTGCAGTTTCGGCATCTGACGATCTTTTCATTTTTTTAAAAGCTTTTTATCGGGTGGTCGGCTTTTCCCCGCGCTGCAGTAACACCCCTTTAGATCTATTTTTTAAAGTTTCCGGAAATTCTGGGGAGCAGTCGTTTGTGTTGCAGCTCTAAATAAAAATATTTTGGCAGCTACTGAATTCTTGGAAAAAGCAGTCTTGAAAAGTTCTGTCGTTGAATTATTAAAAAAGCCGACGAGTAACTACTAAGCGAAAATGGTGACGTTGTTAGGAGAGTACAAGATAAGTTACCTTTCGAAGAAAAGAAAAAAGTACTTGCAGTGCCATTGGCATCATCAAAACAAACGAGGAGTTCTTTTTCAATTTTATTGCCGCAGCGTCTCATGAATCAAGAAAAGCGACTTGAGGCGTCGTTTCTGTGAATGCTTATGTTGGGATTTCAATTTAGAGTTCATCTCAAACTAAATCCAGGTTAACTAGTTTGTTGTTCTGTCGTCTACGCTAGAATGTAACGCTAAATCTTCGAACAACAGTCGTTCTATCGGTAAAGAATTGGGTTGTACCGTAGTAGAATCTTTCATTGCATTCAATGCAAATGGAGGGCAAACTGAATACAAGCTAAAGACATTATTCTTTGCACACAGTTTGATACATGCTTTAAGAAATATTTCATTACATTTTGATCAATAGGTTTATCAAGGTCTTCGTAAGCAAGTAAGAGATTTAACTAGAATAATGTGATATATCGATCATCACAAACTTTTGGTCTCAAGTGAATGGTAATGAAAGATGAAACATATACAGAAACTATATAGGACAAATTCATGTCAACTTCTCCATGTCATCTGCAAAAAGATTAGACGTTTGAAACAAACGGCCGGATGTAACCACTGGCTGTTGTTATCCACCGTGAGCGGCATGTTACTTCTTGCTTGTAAAATAAAAGGCACTGCAGTTCTTCAGGAATATCTACAATAAGAAAACAGGCAAAAATAAGCAAACATACTTAGTCGTCCCTAAAGAGATCCTTATTTTGCCTTTGTTTCAGAAACCATACAAGCTTGGCCTTAAATTTTATTTTAGCCATGGGCGTGAGTGGCACGACAGGAAGCTCACTGCGTAATGGCAACCGCATTGAATCGGGTTTTTTAAGGTTATTTATTCTGTTTTGGAGAGGCTCTTCCATTGTAGCAAGCCCTATCTTTCTTTCAATCTTGTGCATTATGTGATTGAAGTAAATGTTGTTTACATGAAAGAAGAATTCCAGTAAATGAATATCTCGACTCATGTGGTAGATTAAGAATTGCTCCAATCGCTTGCTGACGCCAGATTTCTTGCCGGTATTAGCAGAAGTAATATCTACCATCACTAAATAAACATTCTGCAGTGGATCTTCGCAGTTTTCAATGATAGCATCAAACAAAACTTTGCTTGTTTCTGAAGTCCCAGAGGGGATGGCTTTTACTTCTATGACTTGCTCTGATTTCAAATCGTTAACTGCTGAATTGCCCAAGGAGCACATTCCTATCTACCATGTTTTTGATGTTGAATCGTCCATCATAGCATAATTGTATGGCACTTGCCGATTTTAGTTCTTGCTTATAATTACTTAATGCAGCTAACCTAACTTTTTGCCGTTTTGCGATGCGCAATTGAAGGTGATACAACAATTTCTGTGCCTACACATTCAACTAGCTGATCTCATTGTTGTCGGATGCTTATCAAATCTCGGTCAGCCTGGATGAAGCCTCTATCGGTTACAAACAGTTTTTTTTTGCGAATGCAACATTTTCCTCGTGTCGCTATTGTCTCTGGCTGTGAAACTGAAGACACTGAGGAGTTGAACATTAAACGGTCGTCATTACTACTTTCATTATCGCTTGTTGCTGCGCTTTTTCGTAACGGTTAACTAGACGTTAATGGCCGGCATGCTTCATCAGCAGTGCTTATTTTCTTGCGTCTCAGTTTTTTCATGCACACTCTTTTCACAGTGCTTGTCTCTAGACCATCCAATGATCATTTACCGATCAAATCTTTGATCAAGTAAAAATTATTTCAAGCGAATAGACGCGAGACTCAAATTCACATGAGCGTAATGCTCTGCCTCAAAGCACCTGCTCTTCGTTGTTTTGGACATTTGCATGGGCAAATATGAAAGAGCTCCATTAACCAAGACTCACCAACAGTATTCTCACGTCTCCATCGAGTTTTTTTCACTGCAGCTTTACGCTTTCCCATACATTCTTTTAGCTTTGTTTCTGTTTGGCTATTATTTGAGATTGGCTGAGTTGCTCTAATCCAGACTTTGTAATATCATCAATGAGCGAAAATTTAACATCCTTAAACGTCGGCTTTTTTCTCATAAAATTCGTACTCGTATCTTTTAGCACTGTATGTTAAATACTGATAATGCTAATGCACGTCTCTCTCTAACGATAAGACGTTCTTTTTCAACTTTTCTGGAAATGCCAACGTTGCTTCTAAACTGGTGATAGCTATCGCCATATCTGTTGTGTACCTTGCTTGCTGATTGTTTCCACTAAAGTGTCCCAGCTCGACCTCATGGCAAAAAATCTTTCTAATGAAGATAATATCTAACATCTGTTTGATTGGTACGTAGTTTGGCAATATGCTAGAGAACGACGCATAGCGTGTTTCACGGTTTACTTTGGTTAAAAGGATGCTTTTTTTTAAATCAGCAAAAAATACGTTTTTCTAAAATAACTCGTTTTCCTTTGCAGATAGTCAAAAATATCCTTTAGAACCTGGGTAAAAAATCAACTAATTTGCATCATTTGATACTTTTTTACCTTTCTAGGCCAAGGCGTTCACAACTTGTGCAAAAAATTAACAATTTTTAATAAAAAAGTTGGGGAACACTCGCTGCCTGGTCAAGATGACGCCATAATGAAAAAAGAATGTCAGAATTGGAATGAGGATCAAAACTCCATTTAGAAAAATATCCAATCCAAGATTTTTGGAAAAATGACGAAAAAATGAAACACGCTAGCTAGCAACTTAACAAAAAATTTTAATCTGAAAACCTTAAAGTGACAAGATTTTGAAAGACTTTTTTCTTAATACGTCGCTATCAGATTGGTCGCCGTTCACAGCTGACAGCTCTGCTGCCAGTAGTATCGAGTTGCATCATACCGCAGTTGATTGCTGATCTTCAAAGACTTTATAAAGTGACAGAATTTATTAAAACATTGCTGTTTAAAGGAAAATGTATTGTTAATAACTAAGTGTAGGCTTGCGTACAACTGTGTGAAAGTTGAGAGCATCAAACTGCAGACGGTGACACTGTCTGCAGTTTGCTAAGTTCATCGCTAGCCTCTTGCATTACTATTTGAGAGCATCAGATTACGAGGTAGAGTTCCAGATAATTAAATTCTACATTTCATCTCACGAATAGGCTTTTCAACCTAATCGGTTCGGTGCCATAAGCCTCCAACTAGTCTGTCTCGCCGCCCTTGTGTTTTGACATGATTAAAAAAAGGAAGAAAAGGCTTTATCCGCGAGTGACCTTAAAAAATAAGTTTTCCGTTTAGGTAAACTGCAACTTCGGCGCTACCATCGTCTACAACAGCAGAGTCGAACTCGTAGGCTATTTGTTTGTCACCGGACTAAGTTATGAAACTGCTAATCCTGCATGTCGTACGGGGCGAAGTTTTGGTATCCCCTTGTTGAGTTGGTGATGATTCCTATATGTGTTTATGACTGATTCGACATTGACTACCACGTTTCACACGTCTAATCTATAGATAATTAGGTTTGCAATGTGAAGAGAAATACATTTTGTTTCATCCCAAGGAAGAGGGGGTAAAAGTAACTTAAAGGTGTTTACTTTACGACCAGTGTGCATTAAAAACTTAAATTAGTTTATCGATCCGTAGTGCGTAAACAAGTGCAGCCCATTGGCATATTAAGCAATATGTTTTTTAAGAAGTAAAATGTGGTGCGTGACAAACTGTGAAGTCGTAAATTGAGCTGGAAAACCGCTTATTTATTAAAACTGTATTTTGTTTCTAGGCAATGCGCTTTCCACCCAAACCCTACCATATTGACCTGGAGACTGCAGAGGAGCGGAGAGAAAGGGAGCAATTAGACTTGGAGTTTGCAAAAGAGATGGCCGACGAGGAAGACGAATTCCCGTGAAGCACCAAAACTAATTGTTGTTTGTTTGTTTACTCTCCACCTGGAGGAGCGTTAATGTTAGAAAATTAAGAAAACCAAAAAAGTTTTATGTTTGCATCGGTGCGGTTAAGATTAGAGGTAGTGGGCCGTCAGCTGCGTTCAGAAATTGTCGTACTTGCAAAATGAAATGCCGCAGATTTTTTTGTGAGGTCGCAGAGGTACCTAGTAAACAGATTTTGTTATAATATTGTGAAAAGCATTAACTATGAATTGCTTTGAGAGAGAGAGCTAACATCTACAAAAGATTCCTCTTTACTATTTATACGGTTAATCACTACCCCGGGGTGATTGTTTTAAGGGGTTTCATGACGTCACAATTAAAGGTGTTTTTGTCGTTCGTCAACCTGCTCTGTCAGGGCAGCAATTGCTTTCGTCGTTCGAGATCGACTTCAATCTTCTCTGCTACCTGTCTTCCCTTAAAGTGTTACATGCATATAGCCTCGAGACGAAGTTATTAAAAGCCACCTTCATAATTAACATGAATAGGGGAGAGGTTTGGTAAAGTGGACACAAAATTATTATTTTCCCATGAGTAAAGCATAATTCAAGATAATAACTTTACATTTATTTTCTGACCTAACCATATTTTAAAAAGCGATTTCAAGCATTTTCTTTGTCAAAAATTTGGCTTAAAAAGTGATCTCAAATTGTCCATCTCATCCTCACGTGGTGGTAAGTTAGACATTAGAGCAGTGCTCTTTGAACATGTAGATTGGGTGATTGAGGCGAACAAACTTCATAATACTGACAGCTTTATTTTTGCGACAATCAAATCATGCTGAATACGTTAATGAAGCGTTCGATTTGTCGTCCTAAATTCTGAGCTTCAACTTCAACACTGATACACACTATAAAAACATTAACCTAACAGTTAACAAAATTTTAAGGAAAAAAACACCAGCAAAACAAAAGAATGGCCTTACCCAACCGATACCCTTATAAATAGTGATAGACGGTAGAAGCAATTTAGCCTGGGGTAATGTTTTATGTTTTAGAAGTTCATCATTTTAGAAGGGGGAAAATAATGTATAAGCTTAGCGTAGATTTGTAAATTTAATAGCTTTATAATCTGTCTTAAGCATAAATTCAATTGCGGTTTAAACACAATTTATTTTCGTAATTTCTACATAATTCATGCAGCCATAAATTGCAAATACTTTGCGTGATATTTCCTGTTTTGAGTATCGGTAACGGACAAACATTGGCAATGTTCAAACACGCATTTAGTGATGTAAGTCGTTTTGCTGCTCCGTTTTTTTTTAAAATCATATTTTTGAATCAAGTTTATAATGAACTCGGTTTATTACATTATGTGCTGAAGAGATAGTTTCTGGCTGTAGCCCATCATTCTAAAACTTTATAACCTAACATACTAATCTGTGCAAAGTATCAAAGGCATAGGTAGGAAAATCTGGCCCACAGTATTGAATGAGTTTGACAACCCAGCTTTAATGTGTTAAAAAGTAACTGTAGAACGATGCTACAGGAAACATAACAAATTGAAGTCTGACGCATGCTTAGGCCTATTATTTCGCACGATTGTACTTACAATTGTTTCACATGATTAAGGCAAAATAAATTGATTTCTCTATACCATCACCGGAAAAACAGTTAGTTAGTTTAAGCCAGCATACATAAGACAAATTATACTGTATATAAAGCAACGCATCAATTTCTAAACAGCTGTTCTGGTAGCTGTGCCTTTCAGCATCTTGTGACAGGCACGTTTCTGATCCTTATAGTCGATTAGATTAATTATAATATCTGCTCAGTGTTAGTCTGCAAAAAACAACTTATTTCAACATAAGCTTTTGTAACGGGTTCGTGGAACAGAGACCCTTGGGGTAGTCTCCGGACCAGAGACAGATTGTTGTGAAGCTGTTTAACAAAATAGATAAAACGCGCCCCTTGCACTTCCTTTCTTCTGTTGCCTAAACTTTCGTGCACCAATCGTTTGATAAACGTATATTGACGATAAAGAACTGAAACTTGAAATTAAGATTGTACAATTGACAGAAAAACAAAATGGGATAGTGGTGGCGTTGTTGGTGGTTGGCGACGATGGCGTTGTTAGCGGTATAGCAGTGTAGCGGTGCAGCGTAGTTAGCGATGCAGCGGGGTTAGCGGCGTTAGCGGTTTCAAGCTAGTTTGACCCCCAAGTACCGTCTTTCTCACAGCTCCACAAAGAAGATCAACAAAAGAACAACTTATCCAATTTATCTACTTGGGTTTCTTCAAGCTTCTTTTGACAGTTTCGTCTTTTGCTCTAACGTGCAGGTTTGTAAACAACGTAATCCTTCCTGCTAAGTGTCTACTTGAGAATGATGTAACAGGTGATAAGAAGGCAGTTTTCGCAGCGTCGCTTTAGGGTCAACTTTGCCAAATTCAACAACTAATCAATAAAAACGATACCTCAAGAGAAACAAACACAACAACCACACAACGCGGGTTCAAATCACAGATTGGTTACGCAAAAACTATAGATTTAAAGCGTTAGATGTTGCCAACTATTGTAACAATATTTACAGCTTTCTTATTTTACAAAACAAGCTACGCATGGAATAGACGCGAGTATAAATGAGAGCGGCACAACGATTAGACAGCTGAAAGGAATGATTTGAGAAAAAAGTTTGTGTTACGAATGTAAATTTAGAATGCACATGTGGCAAAATGCCATGGTGAGTTGGAGTTCGAATGAGGCTCATATTTTTTGGGGAGAGTCAAGCCCAAGCCCGCTCGATTTACAAGACTGCTTTGCTCTATTGCAGTAGTTCTCAAACTTTTTTTGCAATACAACCCTTTGACATTAATTGGTAATATAAAGGAACCCTTATTTAAATAAATACTTATTACAATAAAAGAAATCTTTTATTTAACAAAGTTAATGTCATGAAGACCTTTGTTTTTGGGATCGACCGCCTTTCGACATGCAATCTTGAGATATATTCACAACATTGGCAACTGTTTTTGGAATGCACCGCGAAATTCTTTGCGAATGTAGCTTCACGGAACACCTGACCTTGCTTCGTGGAACCCACTATGAGTATCACTGCTCAATTATAACCAAACCAAATAGCTCAATGTGCAACCAGAATATTTCTGGTCAACAACAAAAGTTTTGTAATGAAAGCGTTGATAATGATGAAGTTACTTGTTGCGTGATCTGATGCGGGTTACCTGGCCCTATAAAAAACTACCTGTTTTATCAAACTTTATACAGTGACACTGTTTCGACCTATTAGGTCTCTTCAGTGCAGTTCTGTTTTATATTTCGGTTGAAAAGCTCAAAGGACCAAGACCAAAAACATTGTTTTTTTTCATGACTACATATACTACGCACCAATTGTTCGCCACTACGACTGTCGTCGTAGCTTTCTGGACAGAAACGACATTTTTAAAGTTCATCAATCGTGGCTGGAAGCGTACAAGCTATCAGAAGGAAATTTTTCGTCATTTTTATCAGATGTGTGGCTACTAAGATTTTCTAACATGAAATTACTGCTTCATCCATTACTTAACCACTTGTCTGAATGTAGTCTAGAAATAATTTGCGTCATAATGGTTTAACGATTCTCTAAGATCTACTACTTTCAGTTTTTTTAAAGTTCTCGACGCTGAAATCATGCTCCTATTTGTTGTGAATTTATTCTTTTTGGATGAAACTTCTCATTTTCTTTTGTCAGGTGCTGCAGTCAAGATTCTACTTGTTCTTTGACAAATACGCGTTTGCCCTTGCTTTGATTTCGATTCTTTCGGCAGGAGATAAGTTGCTGCAAGGGATACATATTTGGGCCAAGTGTCCCGAGAAACATCATTAGTTGCATAGGTTTGTTCATCTGCTATTTCAGCAACTAAAGATGATGACTCAAAGACATTTTTGTGACAAAAAAAATACCTAGGCATTCTTGTTATAGGCTCAAATTCTTCGGCAAAATGGTTTAAATAACAGCAAAAATCAAAAGAATGATCTGATGAGTTTGTTTCCATTATTTGCAGCATTGCAAGTCATACCTTGTTCTTGATCGTGATCAAGGCATTCCTCTAAACCAGGGTGGTCCAAAACGTGGCCCGCGGGCCACACTGTAGTCGCTTAATATTTTACTGCAACCTTATTTTCCAAAGATATAACAATTTCAAAATACCTTGTACATATTTAAGATAAACTGCATATATTTAAGCACCTTTGAGGCCTGGTAAATACCCTTACATTTCTAATCTTATCGGTCTAAAAAAGAAGTTGGACCACCCTGCTCTAAACTGTTTAAAAATAATAATTTAGCATTACTTTTAGTAAATAGCCTTGCCCTTGCAAGTGAATTAGCTTCTGGCCGTCAAAGCGTAAGGTTATTTTGTTGCATAAAAAGCCGTAATTAATCTTTAACAGATCTTGGAATTTTTTGACCAAGAAGCAGGAATCTGAACATCATTGTTAATTGCAAAGTTATAGGCTAACTCTTTAAACCGGACGCATATTAATCCTTAAGATTTTTCCTACAAATTCGCCGTGTGTTCAGCTATGGCAAAGCATTGTTGCTGGTTTTCTTTACTTTATCTAGATAGCAATGAAAAGAACTTCTTTACCCACTTGCGACAACATCTCACATGCTTTGCGCTAGCTCTTTCCCGAATTTACCTATTGCTCTGCGGCTTGATAATCAGTAATAAAAGCTTTTTCTCGTTGAGGCTGTTCTCTCATCCGATTAGAAGCAGTTGAATCTTTTAGGTTATAACTTCCCAGGAAGCCTGCAAAGTCATTCTATAAGGAAGTTTATAACAAATAGTTCATGTGTTTGCTAGATGAATTATTTTGTTGTTGATTGTATTTGTTTCATTGTTACCATTGTCAAGCTCTCTGTGTAAATAACGACCAGAATTGACTTGTCAATAATTAAACTCGTTGCCGGGTAAATTGGACATACTATCCAAAGTACCAACTCAAAACTGTTCGACATACGGTACCTTCACGGCATTTACATTGGATTGATTCTTTTTACTCTTGATCTAAAAATGTTGGAGCTTTACGAACCTTCATGGCAAAACCTAAATATGCCAAAAATTTTCTATAAGTTCTAGGTGTAGGCTACTCTGCTCAAAGTCTGTCTTTGCTGACAAACAAAAAACAGACCTTTCAAGAATTTACTGTC
Organism: Trididemnum clinides; assembly: GCA_963675345.1. Taxonomy (NCBI): domain Eukaryota; kingdom Metazoa; phylum Chordata; class Ascidiacea; order Aplousobranchia; family Didemnidae; genus Trididemnum; species Trididemnum clinides. The sequence goes on from OY776297.1 coordinate 2,665,256, forward strand.
AGTAAAAAACTTGTTTTTTTATAAAATTTACTCAAACAACTACCAGTCGTATTGAAGCTACCTAAAATTAACGGACAAGAAAAACCAATGCTGTGGCTATTTGTTCACAACGGCATGTGACATTTGAATGCACCAATAAAAAAATATTCGCGTTTTTCCAGCCTACCCTTATGTCTCAACTTACCCGGTTCTCCCTTATTGTGGCAGCTAAATGTGTGGACCTTTCATGGCCTCAGCACTAACCGTCTATAATTGTTTTTATAGCTCCCTTCAAAAACTAATGTGTACAATTAAAAATAAAAGAGATTGGAGAGTAAACACGAGCAACAATTCAATAATCTTCTAAGACAAGATGCAGTAAACTAAGTATTACATTCGTTCACTTTATTTACGATCCTAAACATTATATACTTTCACAAATACACAAAAACCACAGTGGATACGAGAGTACACTCAAATACAACTTAGCGACATTTGTATGACTCAACTTCGAGGCAGAAACAAGGCCTACAACAACTTCAAAGTTCCAACCATTACACTACTGCCTCTGCCAACAGTGAGTGCTTTTCAAAGGAGATTGTTTTAGACAAGTTACCAACCAGGATAAACATTTTTTCCCGATTAATCAATTTGACATGCAAGCAAAATAGATAGTTTGTAGTGTTGCTTTGTGGTGGCTATGAGCCGATGTTTTTGTTTTTAAACCTCGCTACCACTATATTTTTGCGCAGGGGGAAGGCATTAAATTTTAATTTTTTGCCTGGTAGATACTAAAATCGAAAAATTATCGGTTATACAGGCGAATCAATTCAAGCAGATTATCATTGAAAACTCCAACAGTAGATCCAGGCTAGAGACAAGTTCAGTGCAGCTGTTGCTTTCCAGCGATGTAACTACGTAAGGCAGCGATATTGCTGACCACTTTTTTATCTTTCCGAGTCTGAAAGATTAAACAAATAGCAAGCCAGCTGTTAATCCCTAGAGAGGAAATTCCCGAATTGGGCTGTTACAAAACAATTGGTTCCCTATATCATCACATCAGGCGTGACTTAAACAGCTTATGAGCCTGATAACCTTCCATAATATAGTTACTTCCTATTGAAGAGACCAACACTATAAATATCAAGTGTATTTGAATGGTGCTTAATAAAATTGAAGATCTTTTTGATTTGTTTCCGTATATTTACCTTTTGCCACAGATATTTTATGACCGCTATAAGCAAGTAGAATTCAATAGTGCATTCTAGACTAAACCAAATCAAGAAGTGTTAAATTGCTAAGTACATCGCTAGTCTCTTGCATTACCGTAATCTTAATAATATTATGCGACTTTTCTGTCATTGATAAAATAATCGGTTTTAAAAAAGGTTGTCAATAACTGCTGGAGTAACAAATATTCTATCAATCATACTTTAACCTGAACATCCACTGTGTTTTGACCTGTTTCGGAGATACTGGCACGACTGGCTCCGTACACTCTGCTAAAAGCAGTCCATCAAAGCAGTAAAATTGCAATAATGTTCATTTCCCAATGACCCATCAACTTAGCCATGATGAGGTTCAAACAAGCGACCATTATTACTATAGAAGGCTCTAGATCTAACTCACTTGACCACGTTGCCAACCTGATCTGGCAAAACAATTACAGCAAATTTCATTTCCCAACGATTCTACGATCTAGACAACAATACTTCTACAAGAGTGTCCATGCTGATTTCCGGCCAAGTGCTCAAAAAGTAATGTGTAGGATGAAATACGAAACGAAATTTACTTAGTCGTGATTGAAATCTGTTTTGACGACAAGAATCCGATGCAAATCTCCAAAAACCTTATCTTGTTTCCTTATTCTTTTCAAAAATTTTTTTCCCATAACTGAAAGCAACTTATTCAGTGGCTAGAATAGTGGTTCTCATATTTTTCAAATAATATTACACGAAACCCAGGCAGACGTATATAGGCTATGAAAAAAAATTAATCTAGAAAAGTAGCATTTAAATTGTTTACTTTTATTAATCAGAGATTTTTATGGAAAAAGTAATCTCAAATATCAACCTATATTATTCTAAGTAGGCAACTCACAAAACGTCTGAAACACAAACTGAAACACAGCAGAAGAAAATCAAAACACTCAGATTGCGCCTAATTAGGCAAGATATTCTCAAAAACACTTATAGTAAGCTGGAAGCTATTCTTCTTGACAAACGGCACAAATTGGAAAAGTATCTTGCCTAAATAATTATTTACTACTCAAGTGGAAAGAAAAATCACCAACTTTTTGGGGCCCTTCTATGCAGGGACTTACGCAAAAATTTCTTGAAGGGGAGCGAGACATTTGCTTTCGGAGATGGGCGAACGATAAACACAGAGTTTAAAATTGTGCAGAAATAGACAATGTTGAACTTATTATTTTTTTTGGAGATCAATATTGACATCGGTCTAATTTGTGCCAAAATACATGGCAGTGACCTTTTTTGCAGATTGACCGTCCACAGCGCTAAATTTGGGTAAATGCATGCTGCAGTTAAAATCATGGCAGCAAACAATCGCGTACCACGATTTTCTGAGGAAAGCGCGACAATAATATTTGGCAAATAATTAATGAAATAGACGTTTTTCTTTTCCTGAGGACGGACACGTGCATAGGAGCTCCCTTGCGTTCGCCACTGCCCCTATGAGGGCTCCTTCTCCCTAGGAATCTCTGTGCTAGAAACCCATTTTTTGAAGTTTATGGGAGGTGAAAATAGGTTCAATTTAAAAATAAACTCAAGATTTATTTACTTTTGTAGTTTTTGTAAGATTTTTAAAACACGCAATAAGCAACGTGAAAAAACAGAAAAACTACCACAATACTTTTTGGATTGCAATATGGCTAATAATCGTTGTTTGTCAGCAGAGATCATTGCTGGCTACAGAGCTTAACCACTTTACACAAAATGATAAACTGTGATTGAGAAAATTAAAGAAAACTGGCTTGAATTTGCTTAAACATTGCAAAAAACGCCATCAAAATTATATAAGTAAAATTTTAGCACTTTGGTCTTGTTTGTTTCGAACTTCACCAGTAAGAAATTAGAAGCTTTACGGTATCAAAACACGTAAACAAGCAAAATTATCTGCTGCAAAAGTAAGACGACTCTATACAGTTTTTAATGATTTCCTGGAGCTTCCGCAAGTTGAATTGCACTAAAATATTTGCAAAATTACAGTAAATAATTGTTACCATACTTTGACAAATTCTGTGGAATCACAAACAATGAAGCTCGGTTGCAGAGAGTATGAGCATTTCAAGTACAGAAATTGCAAGAATTTGCTGAAGAAAAACAATTGTTTTTTTCTCCATTGGCTAGGTACGTTTCTTTTCGGAGTCTGAATCACCTGCCATAACGCTTTTGTGTCAGTATAAAAAGTTTTGAAATCTGAGACTTGCCCTCAAGCTCGTACTATCAATTTAGCATCGCAAAAAGAAAATGATGCCAGTAGGTCAAAAAGTCAAAATTTAATAAAACAAATTAAAAAATTTTTGCTTTACAAATTGCATCTTGAACTGTTTTGCATATAAAAAAGCTTGTTTGAGCTACCGTTACGTAACAGAACCTAAATCACACCGTGTTGCTGAGATATGTTTCATATAAGCCTAATTCCAATTATACTTTAAATATTTTTTTTCGAAATTACCAAAATTAAAATTGGTCCAAGAAAAATATATTTGGGCCGAATACCAAATTAAAAAAAGCTTCATCAATTGATTTAGAGAGCTGTTTTCGTGGATATGCCGCAGAAAACTATAATCTTTTATGAGCAATCTTAAATTTTGGCTTTTTCGTTTCCGTTATGATATTATAATTTTCAAATTTGTTTTGAAAATTGGTTATTTTACTATCCCCATACCCAATGAATTACTTTTCAATGAGATTACCATCAGAGACCAACATGATAGTTTATTGATATTCGCTAAAATACATTCGTCTGCAGTTTGGACGTAATTGCAAATTAATTTTAGAGGCAATAGCGCATTCAAGTGGTTCTCAATTCATTTATTTTAGTCTGATCTTTTTATTCCCGTAAGGCCATTGGGGACCTCTTCTCGTTGTTCAGCTATTTGTTTTTGATTTGAATGGACTTTAAATCTACCCATTTTTTACATGGTGGTTCGTTAATTTGTGGTTTTTCATCAAATATGAGCAACCCATGTTGCACAATATGCCAGACATCAAAAAAATTTTCTCAATGCTTCAAACAGCAGCAGAACATAATATTGACATCACACAATAACCAATAAAACCTTTTTTTTGTATTTTGCATTACTCAACAATTTGATCATCAGGAAAAAGAGAAAACGGAAAGGTCAACTGAGAGCAATAAACCTCACAAAAACTCATAAGTGAATTTTCAAGAAGACATATATGTTGCAAAGCCTGTGAAAAAAACGGAAACAAGCAGACGATTACGAAAACAATGAAACCGTTTCTGTATATATAAAAAAGACCCCATCCGCGTTCTCGACAAATTTGCCTCACTAATCCCATTGAGGCCAGCTTCTCAGATTGCGGGTCTCAAATCTATTGAAAAACTTTAAAAGATATCAAGAAAATGCAAACATTTATAAGTGGTGCTGTTCTTCATAAAATCTACAAACATAAATCAAGTATAAACTGCAAATAACTTTAAGTAGCGTCTGCAAGCTATGCAATCGATGTAATTATAAACATTATGAGTTTCAACAGACCAAGTTCGCAATCGACTAAACGGCAGAGTTAAATGCAAATGCAAAAATTTTGACTTTGTATAGTATGTTGCGTAACACTCAAACGTTTTCTCTCAAGCCCATTGGTTAATCTTCTAAATAGCATCGCTTAAAATGCCGCGAGAAAGAAATTAGTTTTGTATGCATTTAATCTTCCCACTAATTGGTCGCTTAGCCTTTGATCTTAGTTTCTGCTCATGTGCAAGCGAGATTGAAAAAGCAGGTTGATAGTGCTCAATATCGGTGGTGGGTATGGCATTTGCTTCATATCGGTGGTGGGTATGGCATTTGCTTCATATCGGTGGTGGGTATGGCATTTGCTTCATATCGGTGGTGGGTATGGCATTTGCTTCATATCGGTGGTGGGTATGGCATTTGCTTCATATCGGTGGTGGGTATGGCATTTGCTTCATATCGGTGGTGGGTATGGCATTTGCTTCATATCGGTGGTGGGTATGGCATTTGCTTCATATCGGTGGTGGGTATGGCATTTGCTTCATATCGGTGGTGGGTATGGCATTTGCTTCATATCGGTGGTGGGTATGGCATTTGCTTCATATCGGTGGTGGGTATGGCATTTGCTTCATATCGGTGGTGGGTATGGCATTTGCTTCATATCGGTGGTGGGTATGGCATTTGCTTCATATCGGTGGTGGGTATGGCATTTGCTTCATATCGGTGGTTAGGACTGAGCGCTTTCTGCAATAAATTGAACTTATTTCATTGAAGTAACTACTTTGGTTAACTTTGTAATGAACGCTTCAAACCCTAAACAACCGTCTGATGTTTATTTCAAAACAACCAGATTGGCAGCCACTGACAATAACAAGTAAGTGTGCTCCTAATCGCGATGAATCCCGCTTGAAGAAAGCGACTGTTTGTTTGATTTGTGCGCAACCTCCTAGTGTTGTCTGTAACTTTGTACTTGTGGTTTGTAATACTCATTATTCGAGCAGCCATATGATCGGTTAGCGCGTGTGCATCTAGTGCAAGATTACGCAAACTATTTTTCAAGCAAATCAAAAGCTTTGTTTTATCGATATCCGCCTCAAAGGCGTAGTTTTTCAGCTGAAGACTTTTTTTGACAACAATCTCAAAACGGCAACGTTTTTGATATGAAAACCTTGTATGCTGTCACACTTCGAATAAGGCTGTTTGCACTGAAATCCTGTTTTTATTTATGAGATCAATTGGTTGACGAGCCACAATTTTATCCTTCATCCGGGCGTACACTTTCAGCTCTCGGGTAACATATGGCCCCTCGGGCTGTTGTTGCAGACTTCTCATCTAAGGAACTGAGATCATCAAAAACGTGTCATTTTTAGTTTAAAGTTGTTGCAGTAAAGGCGACATCAATTACGTGCCGTAGGCAACGCTGTTGAGTGCGAGGTATAAATGTAGCGGATGGGGGTGGCTTCAGCCTCTTAACTCTCCCTTGGTTGGACCAATATTTAGGGAGGATGCAAACACGTAGTCTTCATACCAAGTTGATTGCTTTTTGACCACAGCAAATCTCAAAAAAATATTATCTTTAGCATTAGTTAAACTATTTTTTCGAGTTTTTTGAGCTCAGGCTTTAAAACGTTTTAGGAAAAATTTCTCAGTGACCTCAAAAAATCCAACATTTTGTGTGAAGCCAAACATACAGGCCTATATATGATTTACCTACGAATTGATTTGATATTTGTACTTGTTTCAACTATTAATAGCCTACGCGTTGTGTCTCTGTTAATAGCTATTCATTGATAGGTATTTATCATTTATTTATTAATAGTTAATAGGTATTCATTAATATTCTGTTAATAGCTATATGGAATCGCTGTTTGTTTACATGTAGTCATTAATATTTTAATCTGATTCCTTGCCTTGTAAACAAACTTCTTTAGCTCATAAAAACAAATGTTATATCATCAATAAATAATGGCAACAGCAACTTATGCTTCAGCCAATCGTAACTTGCTGGAGTAAACATTAATACCGTGTCGTAAAGACGTGGGTTAGAAACTAATCTGAGTTGATATGTATTTGAAAACCTTTACTATACGATCCTGAAGTGCTTGATAACCATTTCTATCACTGGATTTCAGTAAATTTAATTTTTATCCCTAATTTGCATCACAGTGTGTTTATATGGCGAACAATGGAAGGAAATGCCTCATCCTGCCGGTTCCACCACCGCAGTTTTCCTCACAGTAAAGACAACACCGCCATTTTTGTTCTCGGTTGTAATGTTGATGGAAGAAATGCTTTGTGCCAGCAGTGATAACCACTCTGAAGCAGGTTTGAGCGCAATTGCTTGATCTATGATGACGTTCTCAGGTTTTCAGTGACTTGAGGGTCAAAATAGCAACTAGTTATGTCACAAGATTGTTGAAGCAAAATTCGAACTCGCGACTGGTAAACTATATCAGCAAAGATTGCAATCTTAAATTTGAAGTCGTTGGAAAACTGCTATTGGAACGTTGATTATTTAAGATATTTCGTTTTCTTATTACGTCATCAACGGGCCAAAATAATCATCATTTATTCATAATTTTCAAAATAAGCTGTGGCGGTGTGAAACATTTGCATTTTTGTTGGAGACTGCGGAAGATTAGACGATCAGTTTTGTTAAGAAAACTGTTTGTTGTGGGGTAGGTAACAGTAATATCAATTAGTTTTGCTGCAATACTAATTGTAGAATTTGAAAGTTGAAAAATGTATTTCCATGAAATATTTGTGTGTCTGCGATTTTGAGTGTATGGAGATATGATAGCAATATTGTTTTGAGTGAATTACGTGTACAAATAAGCCTGCCTGCGCATTCTGTAATTTCAGTCTTATCTCTGCGTTGGATTGGTACTGAAATGAATATAGTTGTAAGATCACATACATTTAAAAGCACTAAAGAATCTCTACAATTAAAAGTAAAAATTTGAGTTCATAGTTCAACGCATTGCATTGAAAATGATATATAATTATGAGTTATTATGACCAGATACTTCGTTTGCCATTGTTTATATTTTTTTACTTCGGCCATTTTAATTACTTCGGAAGTGACAAGGCTGTTTTTCATGAAAGTGCAAAACATGGAAACTTCGCTGGTTCGAAAGCAGCTGATCAAATCATTGTAAACACTCCCCAAAATTTTCGCAACTGCAAAGCACCAATCGTAAAAAGTCTTCAAACTTTAAAAAATTTTTTGTTCTTGGTAAAAGGCCTACTTTGTTGCAAAAAGTTTTTCTTACCCTGAAACTTGTAGTTAAGAGCAGCTGATATTGGAACTAACCGGTTTAGATTGCGGCACTTGCAACAACTTTCTTGTAGCAAGTCACATCATTAAGCAGCCAGTTGTCAAGTTTGTGTATGCTTATTTCTCTTCCTTCTTGAAAATGAGGAATGGCATGGTACGGCTCTTCAGGTTTACATCGCAACCGAGGCAAGGATAAGGCCAGGATAAAGCGGCATTTTAGCTTAAACCAGTCATGAATACAAATTGCAAAGTGATGTCCCCCTACCAACAAGGCGTGCTGCCATAAACGTTGCGACTACCCAAGAGTGCCTCGTGCGACGTGCTGGGTAGGTTGGTTCATCATTTTTAACCGATGACTCACAGGTAAACGAAGATTATTTGATGACGCAACAGTGACGCGTTAATATCCGGTGCATTGAAGTAGCCAGAAAATGGGAGGAAAGCGGACCAGAGGAGCGATGGTTTCCATATCCCCTACAAATAGGAAATTGAAAGATCCGCTACCAATCGGACCTAGGAGATGATTTTTGGTTGTTTTCCCAGCAAAATGTGGAGTTCATTGACATCTTCTTAATTGTTTTCACCGAAGAATGGCATTGCTTAACTTAGCTGTATAAAATCAATTACAGCTATTTCATTACTCAACAGCTTGTTTCTCAAATAAATGCGATCATCAGTAGTTCTAAAACACAACGTTACGATTACAAACAGATACACACCGAAAAAACAAAATAATAAAATTCGCAATTGGCATCTTAAAATTAAAAACCTGCTATCATAGTTTATGCTCTGCTACTGTCTTTAAGCACATTATTTTGATTTTGTGGCTTAAGTGCTCCGTAAAGTCTGATGCTCGGATTACAATACATACCGCAAAGCATTGTGTAGTTATTTAAGCGAATAAAAATGTCCGTAAAAAAGAAGCATCTAACAACTTGTCGAAAACGTACGAAAAGTTATATCGAGTACAGCCACCTCCCAGCATTCTTATAGTGACGTTTTCATTAGCTTGGCTATTTACTTGATGCTTTACAGTACATGTTGTTGTTCAAGCGGAAGGTTTTATCCAAAAAGTACCCTCCGCAAAGTACCCACCAAACGCCTATAAGTTTTTGCGAACAAAAACTTGCAAAACATTTGGTCTGCAGTTTACGGATAAAGCCGGATAATCAGATGGTAATGTAAACTATGCAACGCCATACAAATTACGCAGTGAATGATAATTTCATATATAACTGCGTAAGAGAAAAGAACGCACAAATAGCGCACTAAAACTTATACTTTGTACAAGTGCCTTTATGCCACAATATTGGTAAGTTGCAGTAAAACTTTATTTAAATTAAAAACGTGAATTCAAATATCAGAATTCTGGTCAAAATTTCTCATTAAAATTATTACAAATTTCTGAAATACTTGACCTTATAACTGTTTTTTTTGGTTTCCCAGTTGTATAGATGCTTGTGATTCAAAACTTGTGAGCACAAATCAACGTTAGTAAGATGAGGGTATTATTTTAGTTCTTCAGTACATTGTACTATTTCCTTCCTTGTCTAAAACGTAGGTAGACGTATTAACAAGCTTGTTTGTGATCTAACAAAGACAATCTTGTATCAGCAAGCAACAGCACAAGGAAGTCCAAGTAAATTGTCTGATACAAGGGAGATATAACCGTAACCAGCAATCCTAATACTCTTAAAGAACTAAGGTGCAGCCTGACTTTGTTTGCAATCCTTTGGGTACAATTTACTTTTACAAAAAGCTCTGAAACCAGTGTGAGCGCTTGTACAAGAGGGCAGCATTCAAAACTTCTTCGAACAAGAAATCAACAACTTCACAATTTTGAGATCGCTGCTAAACCACACGGTGTTTTAGCTAAAGAGTTTACAACTCGGAAATAAAAACATTCAGTCCGCTATTTTTATGAAATTCATTTTTCTTAGCAATTGTAAATATCGTATGAAGTCTTTCATTAATACATTTGTAACCACAACTCAGCGTTTGGATTATCAACAAATCAATTTTGTGTTGCAATGCTAAACAGTTACCTCACTTTTTGTATGACCTAGGTTAATACATTTTTTTTAAATGTTTGGGTAGCAAAGTTTTTTTGGTTTACGTGATGTCCAAGAATACATAGTGGTTTATCCAAAATATTTGGAAAATTAAAATGCTGGGTTATAAATTCAATAAGAGAGTGTATCATTTTAATTTTGATGTTGTTCTTTTTCACTTTTCAAAAAACGAAATAGAATCAAGTTTTTGGTGCTTTTTAATTGCGACGATTTTTTAGTACCAGGATATTTTTTAATTATAAGCGAGTAAATGCGATTTCATATTTCACCGTTCCCGTGTTGAAGGCCGAGCAGGAGACCTATGGATACGTCAAATCTTTGGCAGGAGAAATTGAACCTATTCTCGATTTTGGCGCCATTGAATCAAAAAAAAAGAAGGCAAGCTACTTGAAATTAAGAATTTGATTTCCTGTGCTTTGTGGCTGCACAAAACTACAGTGAGAACAGTAAAAAATATTATTGATAGTTTGCTTTTTTAAAATTGGGTTCTAACCTGAAGACAATCTTAGAACTTTAATTTTCCGTCTTAACTTTGCAGTTGATATTTCATCTGAGCCAAGAATCTTCTAAAAACAAATCAAGTCATAAATTATCAACTCAAAAGAATTGCGTTAAAGTCAAGTTTAATTTAATTGATTTTGAATTATTTATATTTCTATAAAATTTTAATTTTTTTTATATTCTATCATAGGAAGGCCTATTAAATTCTCAGCATGAGCCTGACATGCTGACTCAGTGTCGTTGGTTGTAGGCATTGCTTCAAGCGCATGAGAGTGCCTCAAGTCTGGTCCACACTGAAGCTAAGGACGGCGTAATCCTTTGTTTGATTTTGGGTCAGCCGCTTGCTGTATTTGATCGTATTGTAGACAAGGATTTAAACGGAAAAATTTTTCTTTCTCTATTTGGTCGCAATGTTTTGATAAAAATTTACTGGACCGGCGGTAGTTTTACTAGTAACTCCGAAGCAAATTTAATAAAAGTGGTTATATTCATAATGGCAGGTGTTTCTTTGTGACAGTTAAAACAAATTATGTAGTTTTAGCTCTTGATGAGCCAGATAGTAAAATCTTTCTTCATGGAAATTCGCCCTCACAATTGCAATCATGCTGTTTTAAAGTATTATCCCATTCTTCTTTCACTAGATGACATATTTATGAGATCGCTTTCATTCTCTGCCCTTCCCTAAAAAAACTGAAATACGGTCATGATGGAGGTAAAGGTAAAAATACACTGCATATGATTTTTTTCTGCCAAGAGGTGCGTATCAGAAATAGTCAAGATGCCATCATTTATGATGGGAGGCTGTTGAAAAAGGTAATCAATGATAATAGGATAATTCGTTTACATGCAAATTTGATTCCAAACTTAAATTGGGTTCACGTACCGTACGGGTCGATCTCGAGCTACATGTGCAGATGGCTTGAAAATTACTTTTTTAAAGTTCTATTTTGATCAATGCGTCCTGAGTTCAAATCCACGATAAGACCTATGTGTAACTTTTACTAAAATATGTTTGGTGGTATTAACTATTATCACTAACGGTCAAACATTTTATTCCAAACTCAAAATACTATAAAATGTTTGATCTTTAGAAATAATAGTCAAATACTTTTGACGTCTACGTCATTAAGCACTCTTGCCATTACTCCAGAGATCAAACAATATGATTGTACTGTATAAATATATCACAGCTAATGCAGGTAGCCCTACAACAAAAACAATAGCCAGTTTCATTGCACTTAAACTACAGTTAACAATGGAAATTTGTAAAAATTATTAGATTTTTAGTAAAAAGAATAAAGCCAAAATACTGGTAAACATTTTATCAAAACGTTTTGCTTTTACGCTAAAAGCATTATCAGTTAAATAAATGGTCACCTAAGGCTACTAGACTTTATACTAGACTAGTAGCCTTAGGTGACCATTTATTTAACTGATGATGCTCTTAGTGTAAAAGCGAAACGTTAAAAAAAATGTTTACCAGCATTTTGGCTTTATTCTTTTTACTAAGAATCGCGAATAAATCGCATTTTTATGCTTCTAGACTGAAACTTTATAGAGTAAAGTTGTGACTGGAATCAGTCAATATTCGAACTCACACTTTATTTAACAAATCAAAAATTTTTATTTAACAAAAAACAAAACTTTATTTAACAAACACACTTATTAATTTCACTTGTGTGGAGATTCTCCTAAAATCATTATGATTTATATTCTTTTATGCTTCTAGTTTTATTAGATTTTGTCTCTTCTATTTTTGCACACTTCTGTGATGTCATAATCAAACGTTTAGTGAGTAGAAATTTTTTATTGATGAATGAAGTTATTTATCGAAAAAATATTCAATTTCAATTCTAGACGAAGACAAAAATACTACCTCATTTTAATGCAGGCTGTTTTTTGGAAATGAGCTGTGGCAAAGCTCCAATATTACAAATTCAAACTGAGCCACACACAAAAAACGTGTAAATGGGAAATTATATGATGAAAAAGCTTGAAAACGTGCTGTACACTGCTTCAACAATCCAAGGTGGTTGCCTATGTTCTGTAATTGTTACTCTTGGTTGATTTGTAAAACATACCAGACAGCAAGCCTATTCTGGGATCATCATGTTTCAACACTATTACAGAAACAATAACGACGTAGTCGCACTGCGTTTGGGATGCAAAAGGTTGCTCAGCCATACTTTTTCAGATTTACCCAGGTTTCTTCTGCTTTGAACCAAACCAGATTTCTTCTGCTTTGATCACGCGCGCGCTTATGTGCTGGCCTACATCTTCAAGACTGTAAACCGACCATTTCGTAGCTTCTATGCATTCAATCTAACCTGATTGATTGTCGCACAACAATGCATTCAACTTATGGACGGTAAAAATAGAACTAAATCCCGCAAGGTTTTTGCAAATTGGATTTAAACTAAAGAAAAAAAGCAGTGATTGTGGTACCGTATTGAAATCTTAGATCAGACGTGCTCTTTAAAGAATTCCGAGTAACACGCTACTGAACGTCATGTGCACGCGTGAATGCGTCTGATCACGTGGCCAGCTGCAACTATAAAAACCGCGGCTGACTGAGGTCAGCGTTATTTAGAATTGAGTCACAACAAATAACAGATAAACCGCCAGGGGGAAAAAGTTAGTACTTTACCTGTAGCATTCACAGTATAGATTTTCTAAAAATTAACTACAGATTAAACGGTGTTGTGTTCATTGTAACCATTGGTAAGAAAAATGAGTAAGATGAGCAGTTAATCAGCCTGTTGAAGTTTCATTTGAAGCGACAAAAGTTCGGTTTTAGCCCAGATCGTTCTAATTTTTACTCAGGAATTCTTTTTATTTCTACTGACAGTTTAAAGTCAGCATTTACAAAATCAACGACTCAGTTTCCTGTGTTGTAGTTTTAATAAATTTCTTGAAAAAAATTGTTTTGTTGAAAACTTTTCTTGGTGCTCTGATGTGCTGAGTAGCGGTGCCATATCTCATGTGATACCGGTTCGATACTGCTGAGTGTGATAAAAAAAAAACTAAGATTTCTTCAAATTTAGCAGTACCAATGTCATGCCATCGATTGTGAAAAGCTATATCACTTCATCAAATAGGGATTTTTCAAACTTAGTCTGCTTTGTTGACAGAGTATATTGGTCTAAAGTTTTGCTTTATTTGTCAGAAGTAATTATTTTAACATGAATGCTACTCTTGGCTTTACAGCGGAATCAACATTCATCAGTTCTACTACTTATAATGTAACAACTGAAGTAACGACCAATTTTACCTCGTGAGTATAATGATCAGTACTATTTGATAGCTCTCAGAAAATATTTTTGGAGGTTTTGAAGGGTACCGAGAGACTGCAGAAATTTTCATTGAAAAGAATATAGATTGGGGAAGGCGATGCTTGTTTCTCTTTTGACGAGGCTTTCTCCCAACTTCTAATCCACGCATTTTTACTAATTAAAAGTGCATCAATGACAATTAAAATTATATTTTTGTACTAGTCAATATGATTCTGCTTCTGTGAAGAGCTCTCCACGGACTATGAGCAGGGATACACTGCTTTATGAACTACTGGCCATTTTTTATTCATGAATAATTAGTTTGTACAATATTTAATGCAAGATTAAAGTATTTTTGCAAGGGGGTGTCCAGAGCAGCATCTTGTCCGGCTTTTAATGCTTTTGAACAATGATATTATCAAGGTAGCACAATGATCAGCGTTAGCAAAGTTGACTCCTGGGTTTCTACCTCATTATTGCATCTACCGGAAAGTTTCGGCCGCGGTGACATATTTATAGTGTCTCAACAAACTTTAAAAGAGATAAAACATGCCATGCATTTATTTTACCTTTCACTTATTTGCATATGGTACAGTGCATAAGTAGTGTTGGTACTATTTCATCAATTTCATTAAGAGTAGTGTTGATATTGTTCTTGTACCTTAAATCGGCAAGGATTTTACCGCCGTTTTGACTTAAAGAGGTTGGAAACACTTTTATGAGGATTCGGCTATATTCTAATACCATTTTCAACTTTGTTAAACAGAATTAAATCCTCGTTTAACTTTATTCTGGACTTTTTTCTTTTTTTTCTGTAAATTTTTATCAACAATTTGATTTTCATATTGTGCGCTAATGACTACGGAAAAGCAGCAATTTTTGTTACGTTTTGTCTTCATATTTCATAAGTTTTGTTTTAGCTGTATAGATATGCTTGCTCAACATGCGCAGTCGATGTTTTAAATTTTGTAAGGTTTGACGTTTGTTATCATAAAAAACATTCAAGTGGACGATCTGACTTTCTTGCAACATCTGTCAAAATAAACTTATTTTAAAGAGCAAACAGTTTATTTTAAAGTTTAATTACACCTTAGATATAATTTTAGGTATCTTTGTCGGGAACATGGCTGAGTTGGTTGGAGTTAGCCACCAATTCGTTTTATACCTTTGAAAAAAGCATTTTCGGCAGTGG
The DNA here is from genome assembly GCA_963675345.1 of Trididemnum clinides. NCBI lineage: Eukaryota > Metazoa > Chordata > Ascidiacea > Aplousobranchia > Didemnidae > Trididemnum > Trididemnum clinides. Next base: position 2,680,269 of record OY776297.1, read on the forward strand.
CCCTTGTTTGGCAGCACGGCTAGTAGTAAAAATGAGCTGGATCAATAGCTATAGCAACATCGAGATTGGCCCGAACAAAAATCGCTGTCGGTATGACATCACAACTGTACAAAAAGTTCTTTGAAATATGGCAGACAAATCAAAGTATCTATCTGCAAAAAATTGAAGTTACTGTCAGTTGGCCTGCCGAGTGATTGGAAGACGCATGGAATAAAGCCTTCTTTGCCATTGATTTTGCTCGTTCATTTCCGCATTAAATATGGATCAGTCTTTTTGCGTAGATAGCACCCACACAAATGCGTGCAATACAGCACCACCACAAACCCGCATTTGCAGCAACACTGTAGTAACAACTATGACACACTGATCTGTATTGAGCCACAGCCAATAGTTTGCTGCTTGACAAGTTGCTTTTTATGATTACAAGTCTCACCTCAAATATTACTTCCACGCTTTAAGTTACTCCCATAATTGAAATATTTACAGTTTTGTTGCTTTTTCATTTGAATGGTTGCAAGCTTTGTTTGCAATCAATTTTATGACAAGATCCTACATTATGCATAAACAAGCTTTGCTCGGTAATCAAAACAGTTTTAGAAAGAAGCGAAATTTAAGTAAGAAGACCTAAAATTTAAAAATATTTGAAGATATTTAACAATTTTTTCAATATGTTGACGGCAGAGATTCCCAACTGGGGCCTCGCGACGCACAGGTGCGTCGTGTGGAAAAAATAAGGGGGTTACAAATTTGCATCCTTGATAACTTTTTGTGTAATTAACCAGCGTTGAGAGCCTTTTGTCTTTATCATTGTTTTGATGACCACTGTTTTTTGTGGGTCAACTTATGTAGAGGGCTTTCTTGCCCCTATTTTTGACTTGATGACCTTTTTTGAGCTTTTTTTTTGAGGTCAATTTATGGAGTGCGTCGTTTAATTTTATAGATTAGATTAGTGCATCACAAATTCATATAAGTTGGGAATCTCTGGTCAAAAGAAAAAAGTTTCTGGAGATTTTGTAAGTTTGCCAAGGTGTTCTTTCTCTTCTTGCAACGCTCATTCTCGCGTAGGCCCGAGATACACTTATTTATGGTAGTGATTGTTGCATAGCAGACGAGTTTCTTGCAACAATGCAAGTGGGAAGATGCTGGGAGTAGCGTGCCGAAAGTTCTTGTTACCGACAGATCCGGCGTTATCAAAACACGATAAAAATATTTTGAAAAGTTTGACCTGATTGAAAATAAACCGTAAATACCTGCAATAAAAAGCTAGTGTCAGATTATTCATTGCTGTTAAACGCAATTTTTTTAAGAAAGATTAGTGTTTTTTTGAGCTTGAGGCATTAAATTTCCATCAATAAACAGCATAAAATATTGATAAATGTTAAATTAGTTGGTCGTGAATATTTTGTTGGTTTTGTATTGGTTTCAATAAAAAAATCGAGAGCGTATTTATACGTGGTTAATCCGCAGTCACGGTAAATTCTTTGTAGTTTTCATAGAACTTCTGTTTGTTCTGTCCCGGAATTACCAATGCCTCTGATACAAAGCTTTTCTACTTCAAGCACCGCTACTGAGTAGGAAAATTGCTATAATGTGCCTTCCCAAAAGAACAACGCAGAACTTGTGCAGAAACTAAACTAGCAACCTTTGTTTGTTAGACCAAACTATTGCAGTGCATGGTACTGTATTTGAGCGAATATGTGACTTTGCAATTATCCAGCGATTAAACAAGGATTTAGTGAAACTTGTAATCATAAAAAGCAACTTGTCAAGCAGCAAACTATTGGCTGTGGCTCAATACAGATCAGTGTGTCATAGTTGTTACTACAGTGTTGCTGCAAATGCGGGTTTGTGGTGGTGCTGTATTGCACGCATCTGTGTGGGTGCTATCTACGCAAAAAGACTGATCCATATTTAATGCGGAAATGAACGAGCAAAATCAATGGCAAAGAAGGCTTTATTCCATGCGTCTTCCAATCACTCGGCAGGCCAACTGACAGTAACTTCAATTTTTTGCAGATAGATACTTTGATTTGTCTGCCATATTTCAAAGAACTTTTTGTACAGTTGTGATGTCATACCGACAGCGATTTTTGTTCGGGCCAATCTCGATGTTGCTATAGCTATTGATCCAGCTCATTTTTACTACTAGCCGTGCTGCCAAACAAGGGCCACTGCCGAAAATGCTTTTTTCAAAGGTATAAAACGAATTGGTGGCTAACTCCAACCAAGTTTTTTAGGGTTACTTTCTAGAAGTAAAATCAACCACTAAACTTTAGCACACTAACAGAAAGATTAATCAAAGATTTGATATTGATTTAGTTCTTCTATTAGAAACTACGTCCGACCATTCACGGATGCAGAGATCGTAGTCACCGCCTCCATCATTTTCCTGTTTCTCATTGTGGGAGTAATCGGCAATACCTTGACATTGGCTGTGATCGTTTCGTACAGAGTTCTACAGTAAGTTCATTTTCGATAATTTTTAAAGCTGTGTTATCAATAGCTTTTTGCAGCGAAACAGCCCTTAGCGGCATCAAATCAAATAAGAAATCCGCTACTTGATAGCATGCTCGGGAAAGCTTTTTCGAAACAGCCGATAACGCAAATCTTTATTTTTTTCTAGTTTGTCTCCAGTGCATAAATAAATCAAAGATAATAATATAAGGCACAGTTTTGTCTGTAGGTAAGTACGAACGTGTGTACGTGCGCTTAAACTCCTCCGAAATAACTGGACGTACAAACATAAAATTGGCAAAATTGATCACATTCTCGGGGTAGGTGTCATATGATGGTGACGCCACGATGACGTCATAACCAAAAATAATTTTTTGAATTTGTATTTCTTGACAGTTGACGACCGTTTTTTGCTCAAACGATAGCCAGCCCCTGACTTATAATCTAACCACAACCTTTATCTTTTTGGACTTTAAGATGGCGTCACAATCAAAGCTTGATTGTACAATTGGTAATCAGCATTTTCTCAAAAACTGCTAATTGTAAAATGAGATTAAAAACTTTTTCAGAAGATATGAATAAGGTGCTTTCGACAAAAACAACTCCAAAACAATTTAAGCTCATTTGACGATACAACAAGCAATTCTTTATTGAAGCCTTTTAAGCCTTTTAAGTATGCTTCTCTTTCTCTCTTGCAAGATTGAAACTCGCTCTGTGATATCATAATGCTGCCCAATACGATTAACAGAATCTTTTGCCACCAGAGATCATCATGTGATGATCTTTTCAAAAATTGAAACATTTTTGCAAAGTCAGTTTATTTAAAAACTAATTAGTGACCTCATTTTTCAACCGATTTTCAAACTTTTTTTAACAATTAAAGCTTATTTCAAGGCAATTTCAATGATATATGGCATGTACCCTTGCTATCTGTTTTCATTCAAAAAACTTAAACTTTAACACCTGTATTGTAACTTTTTACCCTTTCCAGAAAATGGTAAGCTGATTAAAATCAGTTAAGTTTAATATCAAAAGGTTACAATAACGTGCCAACGATTAGTCTCGTTTGAAAGCTTAGAAACATAAATGACATCGGAATGCTTGCCGCTACATAGTGAGAACAGCAGCAGGCATCAAAATTATTCATATCTTTTTGATAGCAAACATAAATGGTAAAGCCCATTACCAATATTTGTAATAGATAGGCCTTTGTATCGGTACGAAACAGTAATCTTCATTTATAAGTAGGACGGTCTGGATTAGAGGCAAAAATAAATGTAATAAAATCCCAAGTTTAAGAAAAGATCAAAACAAAACAATAGTAGAATCAATTTGAAAAACTGGATTCAGAAAGAAGGTTTTTGCTGGAAAAGAGCTTAATAGCGCCCATTGAAACAAGAAAGCCAAGGCCCCTTTTCACGGTATGGCCGAATTAAAGCAAACAGCGCAGCCAAAGAACTTCGTATCATAAATATAAATACGATAGGGGGCGCACCATTTCTTTAATTGTCAAAACGACTGCCATTTAGGAGCTACCATCATTTTTGACTGTGCTGCACCCCCCTACCCCAACACTTTTAAAAAGTATGAATGATAGTAGGTGACATCATTCTTTCCTACTGAGTTTTGCCAGTCTTGATTAATAGCCCCAGATGATTACCGTTACGTGCAGAAGAACTGTGGCCTATATTTTTGAAAACCTTTTCGTTGCTGCTCTCACAAATGTTGGTACGGTGAAACTGACACAGCAGCTGTCTTAATTGATACGTTTTAAGTCCGCACAAGTGATAGCATAATCTGCCGGCGTAAAATCGCACCACAACCTACATAAAAGAAACATTTTTATGTTTTTCTTTTTAATAGCTTTTTAGAGCTACCGGGATCAAACCTAACAATTTTGGGAAACGCAAGAACTCTGGGCTCACCAAGAAAGGTGATAAGACCATGCTACTTATTTCGTAGCCAGCATGGACTTGAGAAATTGAAGAGAAATCAAAAGAAAACAACGTCACTGTGTGAAATCTCAACATATAAAAGGCATTTTCGCTATTTTGCTTTAAAATAGCTTAACGTCAGCAATGCATTTTCTACTTTAAACTAAGAAAAACGCAATGCTTTCTTACCTTCACGTAGATAATAAACAGAGCACACAAACTTTAGGCATAGCCAGGACCTTGAAATCAGAAATTCTATCACGAAAGGAGCGCGTTATGTCGTGAAATACTTATGCACATAAAAACATAGACTTTTTTTACTGTTCACTCTAGTGTCCGGTGGGTGAAGGCGGCTTGGCGGGCTGAACCGACATTTTCAATCCCGAAATTACCGCACCGTGGCCGGCTCGGAAATATATAAATCTTTCTATAAAGCAAGAATTTTTGTTTTGCTGATACGTTGCCTGTTAATGTATTTATACTACGAAGCAATGTAGTAAACCTCGAGTTTAAAAAAATCAAAATTAAACCATAGACGTAATTATTTGCGAAACTAAATTCAGAGAGATGATTTCGTTTGAAAATAACTCGGCCTGATGGGCACCTACTGGAACATCGTGAAAAACTTTGGTGAAGGCATAGCCCGTTTTGTCGCTATGCCGGAAACAAGGCAAATAGTGCGGTCAGAAAACTTAATACCGCAAATATAAATGCAAAAGGGGCCGCTCCAAATCGAGAAATTGGCTTACCACCACACAGTTTATTTCTGTAATTGTGAAAACGACCATTATTTGGCCGCCACCATTACTTTACCCGTCCCCTCACACTTTTTAAAGGTATAAATGAAAATAGGTGACAATATTCTTTTTTGTGAGCATTACCATTCTTGCTTAAGGTAATAAGATGATCACCTTTACGTGTAGAGGACTTATGGAAGTGCAGAAAAAACATAAACTTTTGTTATTGTTTACACAAGAGCCCGATGAGTAAAGCTGGCTGAACCCAGATATTCAACCCCGATGTTACTGATGAGGCTCCTTATGGGCGACGCTGGCAAGGCCGGCTAATCATTGTATAATGGTGGTAATAATTTTAGAATGACTAAATTAGGAATCCATCAAAAAGAGAATCTACAGCAAGCTCGATTTAAAACTGTTGACGCTTCCATGGATTGACGAATAGCCCGAAAAGAAAGAAAAAAAAGAGACTGTGACTTTTGGTAAACGTAAAGTTTACAGTAAGACAGCAGCCGCATACAAAAATTTTATCTTGTTACCTGCCACGTTTAGCCTACCCTTTTTTTTATCCCTAATTTAGCCTTCATTAAACAGAAAAATTCTCGTCCACAGTTTCGATTGTGATACAACAATGCATGCGTGAGAAGCAATAATAAACATTAGGAGTACATCATCAATGTCCTCAGCAATAATCCTTCTTTATTTACTAAATAGTGATATCATACAAAGATTTATAATACTGAAACAATGAACATAACGTCTTATGCTTATTTGATTCGCTATAAGGCATCAGAGGAAGATCGCAAATTTTGCATTTTTTGAATAAATCTGATAAAAAAATTTCATTGAAATTCACTTATCATCTCATATTAGCAACTGCGACTACTTGATGTGTAACAGACTGTCGTTGTTTTTGTCATAAAACGCGTGATTGCCTATTTAAAAGAGCATATATGTCGCTTACGTGAAATGCATCATAGACAATATTGGCCTTTGTACCAATATTGTGTCGGTAAATTGAAAGAATTCCACCAAAACCTTGATAAATTGAGTGAATCCAACCAAATTTGGAAAAAAAACTTTCCAAATCATCGATTCATGTTTGCGTCATACTATTGTTCATGGTCTAATATTGTTTAATTCAATCAAAACTAGATTTTATTAAAGCGTTCTTGTTTTTGAAAAAGGTTGCTCTACCCTATTTTTGGGAGGGTGGGAGAAGAATGCTTTCTCCATTTCGGTGAAAGATAGAAAAGATTCTGAAAAAGCAAGACTGTTTGCTTATTTCAGGTTAAAGATATCTCTATCTCTTTCATTGCGACAACGTCATCTTAATTTATATTTCGACAACTTTCTTTGAAAGTAAATCTGCAGAGACTGGGTGCAAATATTGTTTTGCTAAAGAATAGATTTAATTTCTTTGAATCGAAATTAGATTCACCTCAAAGTCAGATTTCCTTTAGCAAAAGCTGCTCATGTTCCATTGAGAACTAGCTTCGCTCCCAAGTTAAGCCATCTGTCTTGAAAGGGGTCACTTTATTGTAATTTTGGTACGGATTACTTTCGATTTTGCAGATGCCTATTAATGAATCTTTTGTAAGATGCCTTTTTAACTGATCTTTTTGATTTATTCGGCCACAGCTTCATTAAATTATAACCCACTTAATCACCTAAAATTTCAAAAGATTTTTGGGTTTAGTGGCATTTAAAAAATCAATTAAGATATAGAGCATTGTTGTATGATGTGGAGAAGAAAGAATGTTGTATCCTATGATGTTGATTTTTCCTATCAATTATATATCAACAAAAAAACCTCGGTTTTTCTACAATACAGGTGGTATAATAGATTGATGCTACATCAAACCCAATTTACAAAAAAAAATAAGATAAGATAAATAAATAAAAACCGGTTTTAGTTATGTCGATGATGGGCTATATATTTGGCAATTGATTTTTCGAAAGTTGGTCTAAAAGCGGAAGAAGTACCCAACCAATTTCACCACAGCGTACGGCTGACAAAAACAAGGCGTTCACACGTTTTAGGAAATGAAGTGTATTCTGGTAAAACTATCAAACCTTCTTGCCTAAATCTTAATAAAAAAACTTAAAAATTATAAAGTGTCAACACTTTTATGTAAGTTCGTAATTCACACTCTCAAACTATCAGTCATTTTTGAATTGTAATTGCATGATTAGCAAAATGTGCATCCTTCCTTTCCTTGTTTTACCGGTAAAGCTTGACAACCGAAATTGCTTTAGTGATGCTTTTGTTTAGGCTGACATTTTGATAGCTAAAGCGAACAACATCATCAAAACAACAAACAAGCAGAATTATTTTCCAAAACACCAAAGCAGAAACTTAATCAACCATCAAATGGTTATCTAAACAAGATGCAAAGATTAATATCTTATTTACTCTTGTTTATCATATTGTGAAGTAGAAATTAGCTTACATGACAGTTTGGCCAGATATTACTTTCTGACAAGTATGTTAAAAAAAGCAAACAACAAAACAGTTTCTTGAATTGATTTCAAAATAGAATATTGAGGCACATTAACTAGGTACCGGTATTTAGATAAATCCCCTGAATTATTCAGTTCGTTTGCAAGAAACGAAGCAAATTTGATGTTGAATTTAATAAGGTCATTAAAAGTGCTCACACAAGTTTAACTGAAAGTTATAGACATTAAAATTATCAAAATCTTCTTCCCACACATTTTCATTGTGACAGAATAATAATACCACTTTCGTCGGTTTGATGTCATAGCTGTGCGTGGCAAAAGTGAATCTCGCTTCAAACAGCCGACTATGAACTAACATACAGGAAACTGACGCAAAATGGTTCTAAGCCAACTCCTATATGTCGTGGTTATCTCAGTGCTAATGGCTTCAAAGCTTTCATAAAGTTAAAGATAACATTGTCGCTGAAAGCTTGTGCATAGTGTGGAGCGAAGTAGTGTTTAGTAGTAAATTAGCGCTAAAAGTATTTTCAGATAGTTCTTACTACCAAAATGATCAAATGGCCTATATTTAATTTGCCATAACTACACTAAAATGAACTTTTCCGTGCATAAAGACACCAACTTAATTGAACTGCTTTTTAAGTACTTGTTGTTAAAATTTTCGAATCTATTTAAAAAATTTTTGTTATGTAGTCAGGTCACGAAAGCACATCGGAAATTCGGCAAAGAAGTAACGTTTTTGTCTCATAATATGCAATATGACGTGCAATCACAACAAACAAAAGCTGATTGTTTAAAAGGCTGCAGACCTGCAGTACACTTGATAATTATGACTCACACAAGATGGTGGCCCCCTCGTGCACTGACTATGAGGCTTCGCTACACGGCTACTATTGTGCGAAATAAGCGCGTGAATGCCCTGAATAAATACCGAGAGAAATATTGAAACTTTGCTTTCATTGTACGAGTATTTTTACCAGAAAATTAATGATTATTATTTTTAAACGTTTTGCAACAACCGAAAACGGATGTCATTAGGTTAGACTAATGGCACTAGTATCATGCTGTGAAAAACAAAGGGCTATTTTTGAAGAGAAACTCTCGGTCTTTTCTTATAGCAGTTTTGATGAGCGAAGGTGGGGGGCAAACAAATATGTGAAAGAAGGAGTTGCAAATGCTGTTTGAAATTGTTGGCAATTTCATTTCATGTTGCAAATGTTGACAAAGTTTTTACTTCGAACGGGAAGGTGAATGACTCACCCCCTCCTCCCGCCGCTACTTCCGACGTAAGTTTTGTTTAAAACAGTTAAAATAATCTTTGAGGATTGTTCTGTAATAAAAGTTTGTTTGTTTCAGCTCGAACGTGTTCATGCGCTTTATTCTATCCCTCTGTGTGTCTGATCTCATCTCGGCGCTCATAAGTTGGTTGTTTCTGTACAGAAGAACCTGGGGCTTTGATGATTGGGCCCCATTGCCGGATATATTTTGCAAGGTTCTTAGAATCTCATATGTTATGCTGTGTTTTTAATTTACCCGTCCTCCCCAGAGATGGGACATGACGGAAAACTTAGGAATTTACACCATGCAGATACTACAGGCCTTGTTAGATTATCGAATTCAAGTGATGTTGATGAGGCTTGCTTGTGAATCGCAACTATGGCAGAAAATTAGAAATTTGTTAAGTAGCATATAGTTATATCCTACATTGCTATTAGAAGATTTTTTTGATTTACTTTTTGGTATTGATTGCTTTGTGCTGCTGAACATTTTGCCAATAAAATTTGGCAACGTTTAGCCCGTTAATCCAGCATGACGAGACACTGACCACATAACGTTTGTTCAGTGTTCGCTTACATTCTTCTTTCCTATTGCGTTTGGGTAGGTACGTCCCAGCGACCTGATTGGTTACTGTGCTGGTGGTAAGAATGCTTCGTGCCAAGTATAGAGGCCGTCTAACTCCGAAGCAGGTTCCAACGCAGCCTTGTACTATGACTGTAAAGGTGTGGTGTTGCCGGAAGGCATCGGCTACACGAAACAATTGATTTATGATTCAGGAATGTAGTTGTGATTAACTCATTTTGTTGAAACATTTAATGACACAATTATGACCTGCATACCGGCACAGTGTTATCGGGGATAGTAATGCATATTTGATTATAGCCACTAATTCTGCTGCAATAGTCCTGCGGTAGAGCGCTTCTGTTGTTTAATTAAGGCTAATTAGAATGCTCATTAGGCTAATTATTTGATAAACAAGAGTGTAATCACGACTACATTGGTGTAACGTTCAAGTTGAACAGTTCGAATTCCAGTCTCTGGCACGTTCGCATTGGCCAAAAAAATTTTAAACATAAAATCCAATCAAAATTTTGTCTAACGAGTTCAATGCTTTTTACTCAAGCCGGAAAACGTTTTGCGAGTAATACGTAGATCAGCTTGTGTTCAGACATGCTTCAAAGTGACCAGCACAGCTTGAACAATACGTTTCTGCCGCTATAACCAACTAACCATTTAGTGTGGTAACCAAGCAAAGAAATTGACTACAAATAGCAAAACAACTCAAAAATTAACCGTGTGTTAAGCCTTCAACCTTAAAGCTTAAAACTTGCTGCGTCACATTGGACACAAGTTTGAAAATTGCATCTTGCCTTCTCGAAATTGTTTAGTATTTTCAAGAAATTATACATGTATACTTTTTTCAGTTCTATTGGTCAGCTGACTTGATGACGTCATACGTTACAGCATTGCATATTCTTTCTTTTGCTATTCTGAGATTGATATCAATCAAGTATCCCATAACTTACAATCAATTGAAAGTGAAGCATGCAAATGTAAGTGGTGTGATCCTCCTAAAACTGTAGGAAAACGTGGAGACTATGAATTGTATTTAGCTAACAATAGCAGATAATATACTTTTTTGCTTCATTAGTTGATGTAGCTCCGGTTTTTCACAAGTGACGTCACGCAATTAAGCAATCAAAGCGTCAGTATGTTGTTCCAAATCACTGCTCATCAGAACTGTGGGAGCCGCCCCACCCCCGTATCGGGTAGGGGTGCTCACTCATGACTGGAGGGGTCCTCCTCGACAACGCTACGCACTATTTTAATGCCGCGAAATACAACAATTATGAATCATAAACAGACTTGCAAAGTTACCTCAAGGCCTACTTTTTATTTCTCTGCTTTCAATTTTATTTTACTACCACATAATGCTCAAAATAATGACATTTTCACTGTAGAATTTTCCCCAATGAGTGCTATTGGTCGTCCTGCCGATGGTAACAATTAAAAGTTCACGTGCGCGGGGTGTAGATTTATTGCCAAATAATTAAAGAATTTGCGAAAGAGAAATCTCGCAAACATTTATTCTAATAGGTCGTCTAGAGCAGAGCTCCCAAAACTGGGGTCGGTGAGGACTGAACAAATGGTCCGTGAAGGCCTCCAAAAATTTGTTTTAAAAACTTTAACATACAAATAGAATTTTAACGAAAGCTGTTAAAAATAGTTAGCAAAAAGTCCCGGAAATTTACTTCAGCGAAATTATGAAAATTAACTCTAGCCTGACGATGAATTGGACCGCGAGCGACACAATCGCTACGGAAATACAGGTGTTGACTTTTTTTGCAGGACACCTTCATATGTGTGACAGGGCATTTTCAGCACTTACCAATATGAAGACAAAATATAGGTCCAGGCCAAATGTCGAGTCTGACCTACGGATTTGTTTGACATCACATATAATTGGGGTCCGCAAAAAAGCAGATTCGCAAAAAAGGGTCCGCGAAGCAAAAAGTTTGGGAAACCATGGTCTAGAGTCCTGGTCATACTGTATGCTTGTGAGAGCAATTTCCTTGCTAATAGATTGCTTCATTTTAATCTGGCTTAATGCTTACATTTCTCAGATTACATCTCATGATTTATTAAAAACAACCTATGATTTTGCTTAGCATAACTAACTTTTTTGCTTGGTGTTTATTTCATTCTAAATATTATAAGAACGGAAAAGAATGTGATAATGGTAAAAAAAGCCCGGTATTGTAAAATGAGATTTTATCCGCTGTGATGTGATAGTGATTGTTTCGGGCTTGGGATAAAAAATTTTGAAGTTCAGCAATTCTATGAAGCACAATTGGCATTCACCAGGAACAGGCTACGGAATTCAAAGAGTTACGTTGCTTCAGAAAGAAGGCTGGTTTAATACGAGTGTGTAGTGGTAGACACGCATTGAATCAGCACATCTAAGCCTGCAAAACGTGGGAAAAATGGCCACAGTATCGACTTTTTCTTCTTCTAATTTTTTAATGCTGTAATTTACTGCCTTTAGAAACACGTTGTGCCTTCGCCCACAGTAGCCAGTCATGTTCAACAATAACTTGCAAACAGGTTTTAAATGTAGCACAAATTGACAAACGTAGATTTTTTGTAGCCGCTAAAAGAACAAAAAATTTTTTCGGGAAACAAACTTTCAGCTGATTTGCAATTTTTTTTTACCGAATTTCGTCACAAGACAAGTCATAATGGGTACCGTTTGGATCTTCAGAGGGAGAGAGGCCGCTTCGGGTTGCTACGGTACTGGATGTGGTCAATGATCAATTAAATTATTTTTGCAACATAACCAAACAACTCAACAATTCCACTACTTTAGTAAAAATGTGTGCTGTGCTGTAGAGCTACTGGGAGCCAATAGAAGTGACGATATTGAGTCTTTAGAACCTTCTACAACCAATAACCCCGGAACAGTCTTGATTACTAATTTTGGACAGTAAGAGCTAAAACAGCAGAAGAAAAACTATAAAATGCCAGTTCAAAGCAGCATCAGTTTTGACAAAGTCATAATCTGGAACGTATTCCCAACCGAAAAAGTTTTATAATCACTAGTTGAGTAGATTTACTTAATATGTAATGTAACTTTTGTCAATTAGTAAAATAAGCATAGTATCCACTCACTGGGCATAACTTGTCAACTTTATGGCAGGCAAATATGTAGGATTGTTTCCCAGTACCGATTCTTTGTTATCTAATATGAATGGTCCTATATTTCGTATGGAGTATTTTGTACCAGTGTACACTAGTTGCGCAAATATCAAACAAATATGAAATGTGGGTAAAACCAATGTCAGAACTTTATGACATTAAAACATATTTTTAGATAGTTCAATATGATATATAACTGTTATTTTCAACAAATTTACAAAAAGAAAGGGATTGTTGGCGCTCTGTAGGCTAATGACTTTGTGTAGTTGCTCAAATACGCGTTTGTGTAATATCCAGTGGATTTAAGGCATCAGCGGAAGCAAATCCCGATAAAGATAAGAGAAACTGCAGTGCATCTTTTCCATTTTGGGATGATAGAAAACGTTGTTTGCCATTCATAATGCCCATAAACCAATCAAAAGTTTGATGCATAACTACCCAACGTGTGGTTTCTAGGAGACTTTATCCACAAAAATAATTCCTCGATTATAGTTATTAACCGGAGCCACTCGGCTTTCCAAGGGTGAAATTACCTTTCAGGGGGAGGAAATTAGTTCCACAGAGAATATGGAGAGAAAAATTTGTTTGCGCAGTTTGCGTATGCACCTGGGTCAAAACGATCAATCACCAAAGAAGAAATAGTTTTCACGTATGTTTTGGAACGATAAATCTGTAATGAACACATCTAGCTTATCGACCTCCAAATAAAAATCTTTACGTTTGCTTTGGAACGATCTTTCTGTAATGTACTCATTACTTATCAATCTTCCGAAAAAAAAGAAAAGTTCCCCATTTACAACTTCGTTGTATGTAGGAAAAGATAAACAGCTGATATCTTTGAGGGAGGAACGCAGAAAAACGCTGAGAAGCACTGTGTTAAATATTTGTTTCATTTACTTGCTCAAGTTTATGTTTTCTTTAATAATTTGCAAGAGTCAAAACTTTTCTTTCATTCTCGTTACCACTAATACGAGCATGAACTTGGCTTTTGTGCAATTACAGTGGGGGAGATCGGGGCTGGTTGGGACAAGGGGTAGGTCGGGTCAGGTGAATTTAGGTAAAAAATAAAGTATTAATTTCCCGGATGTAAATGTTGTTAAATGTCACATGTAATTGTGGATCTGCAATATTGTTTTGAGGTAGTTACAGGGAGTGTAAAAGAAGCTGAACAGAAAAAATGGTTTTAGAGATGTGAAGTGAAAACTTATTTTCAAAAATAAGTTAATAAATCGTGTTGCAAGAAGTCAAGTTGGCAGGAAGGAGTTACGCACTTGCTCAGAAAGTTAGTTGATGTATTTCAACATTATGTAGTATATTACAAAAACTTTTCCTTCAGCTAAAAATTTGTGATATTTGAATCAGTAGCAAAAAGAGCTAGGTTGGGACAGTGCATGTGTAGCTTGGCTGGAGCACTAAACCAATGCACCTCATGTTGTTTGCTTGTTTCTATCATTTAATTTCATGTTATTTAAGCAGGTTTTGTAATTATAACGCGTGAGCTTGTTAGTGATCATTGTAAGTAACAGAAATAGAAAAAGGTATAATTATGGTCAAGCACCAGCTAAAACAATAGAAACTGCTTTAAAGTTTGTTTTAGAAGTCGGAAGATTAATTCTAAATACAGACAAAAGTTTGAACATCATCTAAATCAGCTCTTCAACGCTACGTTCAAAAAGCAAAACAAGCAAGTGCAGGTAGCATTTCATACACTCCATGTTATGCTACGAGGCAAGTGTTCAATGAGAAAGAAGAAAATGAACCACTGGAATATCTTGTAACTTCTTCAAAGTTGTATCATGGTTTAACTACCAAAGAGACTGGAGCGATTGCTTACGAATTAGCTGCCAAAAAATAAAGCCATGCCTAGCAATCGGTCATTGGACAAAAAAGCAGGTAAGTAAAATGTTCAATTGCATAGCCCTGAATAAGTTGCATTCAACCTCATACTTAGCTTAAACCATTTACAATACTGGAACAATTTGACTTAAGCCATATGATGTCAAACACAGGCTATAGGTTAATGGTTGTTTTCATAATCATTTGTTAAGGAAAACGATAGAAAAGTTATATTTTTGATGTTGCATTCTTCTAATCGGTTTAATTTATTGTTTTTCATTGCAATAAGTTTGCTGCTCATGAAGTTTCACCAAACAAAGAATTCGGTTTTAAGTACAACTGCTGAGGACACGGAAGACTTGTGGACTTCGGCTGGTATGAGCTGTGCATCGCTGCAGATTGAATTTTGGAAGGAATTAAATGTTTATGTGAATTTGTTTTGAATTTACCTGATATATACGAAGAAAAGATTAAAAAGACAAACAAAGCAAAAAAGAATAATTTTGAAGAGACCTCAAAATGGAAGAAAAAACAGAGGCTGTGTGAAAGAGAGACTACTGACAGTAAAGCAGTTGTTGAAGACTTATGTCTAGAGAATGTGACCAAAGATGATGAGCAAAGTTTTTCTGAATTTGACAGTATTGAACTCCACGATACAAGTTGCGTAAAGGTGGATAGCTTTGTACTGGTACAGTGCTCAGCAAAGAAGACTCGCCATTATTTTGTGGATAAGGTGCTAGAGATCCATGTTGGAAATGCATTTAAAGGAAGATTCCTTGTAAGACGACTTACAAAAGTGAAGTCGGACTTTCCTGAAGAAGATGACATTGACGAAGTCAATTCAGATGATATCATTGATGTTACAATGAAGTCGCCTGCGCCAATGGCTACAGGAGGCACAAAACGAACTGGGAAGCAAGTCATGCTTAGTCTCGATCTAGAAACATTTTTTAAGTTTGCAACAATGGAGTAAAAGAATAGTTATACTGTACCTCAGGGAATTCAAAAAGACATTGCCACACCTAAGTACTTGATAATTGGTTGTCAATAGGAAAAATTGCTTTCAAGTTTTTAAGCCATCTCAAAGTAATGTCTTTCGTGACATTTTCTCCTTACGTTTATTGCTCTTGTAATGGCAGTCCTTTGTTGCAAGAATTTTGTGTTTGTAGCAGACTCAATTATCTTGTTAATTCATGTGGATTGACTCACAAATAAAACTATTTGTTGAGCTGTTGCCGTATAAACGAATTGAATGAGCTGGATAGAAAAATTACTGTGCGAAGAGAAAAGCATGAGGCTTGAACCTTCTTGAAGCAACCGAAAGTTCTGCTAGGTCTTTAACTTACGGATCACAATTGTGTTCTGATACATCACTACCTAAAATATTTTTGGACATTACCGTTTACTATTAGTTTCAGCAATAGATACAGATGTCCCATTGCACCAGAGCACTCTCCCTATGTACCCTGTACTCGAGACACACTGGGACAGATATGTCTTGCTTTTAATAAGAATTTGCAAAAAATCTGAAAAGCTGGGTTTTGATTGAAACCATTCAAAAAGTGAAACGGCATCAAGTTTTATGTCGTAAGTTGTTGTGCTTTATTTTATGTGTAGTTTTTACAAAATCACTGTAAAAAGGTTTCCCAACCTGCCCCTTTCTCCCCTAACCTATTCAACTTCATTAAATTGCCAGCTGTTATGATCTGCATGAAAAGTATCTGTCAGTTTTTTTCGCGGTAGAAGACAAAATCGGCTTTCAATTTGAAACCACTACAAGCGATTGTGTAGCTTTCGTTCAGTAGAGGTGAAACGGTCCATTTTGATTGACCTACGTTTGATTTTTTGTCCAGATGCCCAGCAAACTTTGAAAATGATATTCCCAGATCTCCCGCATGGTGATCAGCAACAGAAGTTGTGCAGAGCACAAAATATTATACTGAATCTACTCGCTCACAAATGAACTGTATGCTAACACGGATGCAGTTTACAAAATGTTACTAACATTTGAATTCATCTACTGCAGTCATGTGAGACTTGAGTAGCTTTTGTTTGTAAATAAACATGTCTGTGGTTATAACTTAAATATTCTACTACGTCATTTCAAAAATTGGTTTCAACTATCATCGATCTATACACAGACAGTCAAAGTTAGTTCTGTTTGTTTCTTTTTTGAAAGACGTAGCTTGTTCACCGTAAGACGATTTTAAACGTTTTGGATGTAAATAACGCTCAAATGGTTTGCTGTTGTTTAAATAAGGAAGCTGTTTATGAACGTGGGAGTAAGATGAGCTTTCTTGTATAAACAAAAATCGCAGAAAGTTATTAATTGCTGAGCACGCTGACATTTCTCATAACATTTTACGACATTTACTGTAGTTCTTACCATAATTTGCACTTGTACAGCACAGCATGACGAGCTTGAATCAACGAGTTTTTCAACATAGTTTCTACACTACGGTGCCTTTTAAGAAAGATACTATACACTAATTTTATGCTTGTTGGAAAAATGCGCTGTACCAGGCACAGATGTCGTCATGAGTAGAGCCGGTGAGGCCAAACGGTTAGGCCATTTGAAACGGGTTGTTAGGCCAACTGAGTGATCGGAAGCAAGACATTTGAGAAGAGATATAGCCACTGCATACAAATTCGGATATAAAATCAACCTGAAAGTTAAAAAAGTAAATTGATATGTTATGCATTTGGTTAAACTTTTTCTCTGTTGGAGGATTAAAAACTTTTGGAAAATTTTTTAAAAATCATCGCAAATGTTTTTCCGACTCGACCCGAACAAAGCCGGCATATTTGAAATATATCTGCGCACAGTTGTTCGAAAAATAACCTACTAGGAAAGCTTTCACGTAATTTAGGATTAAAACAAGTAGCATTATTATGAACTTATTAAAATTTTTACTGGCTCTATTATTAATCAGCCATTTCTTCAGCTATGTTTCAAAGTGAATTGATTTTAAATGTATAAGTATTAAAGAAAAAATTTATAAAGTAAATTTGAAAAAAGCTTATACAATGATATTTAATTTATATGCCAATAAACTTTTATTTTAAATTGTCAGATCTAATATCACCATCTTTAAAGTTTATTTTCACATTCAGGTTCAGTGTAGTCAAAGAAAAAAATGTGAAGAGGTCTGTCTGTTCCATGTGACTAAACACGAAAAGAATTGATTCGCTCAACTGACTCTGGCATCAGTTGCAGCAGAATATGTTCGTCAACACATTTTCAATGGTTTTGTTATTTTGTAGATGGCGATGATAATACTTAAAAAATTCACTACTTCTCATTTCAGCTATATGATCCCAAAGATAAGCAACATTGTTAAAGAAATCTGAACTGGAATCCAAAAATAACTTAAAAAACTTTTGCTCTTTAATAAATTAAGGTATCTGCTTAAGGCTGCAATTTATGACGTGGCTGAAGAAGTTGTTTTAAACACCATCGTGCATTAACCATTTTTTAAAAATAATCATTAATTAGTTAAACTTACCGCTAGATTGGCTGTGATTCAATAATTACTTGTGATGTAGACTAAATAGACTACTTTACTGACTAATGATGCAATTTTTCCAGATTTGGATTGGTTGCATTTGGGCCACGTGTTTTGTGTGCGGCTTTATACCCTCCATGACCATATTTGGTTCGGCAATTCCAGATCGCAACACCGACAAACCTAACGCCAGGTGGCCTGCCTGCACCATTCTTGTGACTAGGTAAGATTTTGCAGCTACAAAGAGGGTTCATGACACCCGCCAAAGACATGCCAAAAATTCACCAACATTGGAAGCTACAACTGCTACAACTTACAAAGATTTAAAATTTACTTAATTGAACTCTACCAAGAATCGAAGCCAGACCGCAAAAATTGAAAATCACAAATTACTTTCAAAAACATTTAGCTCTCTTGCACCACATTGCGGTAAAACATTTTTTTATGTTTTGATTTATCCTCGCCAATAAATTCTTTTGTTGCAAAAAACTGTTACTGTAGGCCTATTACATAAAACAGCTTCAGTTCAGGCTTTCTTCGAAGTTTTTAGTGCTGACTGAACAGAGATTTCCTACACCAAACATTGCAACCAAGGAAGCAAATTGCTGCAAACGCCTCCCCACGTCGCTCCAAAAAAAAAAAGCTAAAGAAAAAGACCAAATGTTTTTCCAAGGCCCAAACCTTCTTGCTCTAAGATTTAACACCGATAATTTCATCACTTATTATTTTTACAGACTGAAAGAATACAAGATATTCCAGAATGTTACTTTCCCCGTCTTCATATACGTGCCCACTTTTGGTGTTGTGCTAGTTTGTATCTACATCATTGTGATAGTAAAGATCAGGGAGAAGACGAAGCTGACTTCACAGGAAAAAAAGAAAAAAAAGGAAAAACAGGCCGTGTTGCAATTGGTGCTGATTATTGTGGCTTTCCTCATTGGTTACATACCGTTCACTGGTAAGAAAAATCATCTCTTTCAATTTTAAGTTACTTCCTTCTATATGAAAAGTCCGTTTTCTGTTCCTGACCACTTTTCCAATCCAAAGCGCATTATTGGTTTTGTTATGAGATCGAACTTAAAGTTGAACGCAGGTTTACAAATATTTGATAAACTTTTGTCAAATCGGTTAAGCTAAACGATGAGTTTAAAAGTTTTATTTAAAAAATTAACCTTTCATTAACGTAAGCATTCACGTTTGTTATTCCAACACATATCACCTAAGTAAGAGGCAGTAACGTTGCAGTGTAATCATGAAGAAACAGATGATTCCGGTTAATTGCACAACGGATAATTGCATGATATGTTTTATAGCATAAGAGTTGTAAATCCCAAACCTATTTGTTTGTTTATACTAATTTCGGATAAACGTATAATCCGCTTAATCGCATAAAATGGTTTGCCAAGTTGACTTTGCAATTAACCGGATTCGACTGTATTACACTCTGCATAGCAAACCTTCTTTAAGCTGACCACAAAATTTTGAGATGAACAAACAAACAAACAATATACAAACGAAAATCTTTGCATTTACCCTTAAGTGTCAAACAACCGACGTGAAAGTAGTGAATGCCAAATTTATTAAGTCTTTGTTTTGATTTGACTTGGAATTGAATTGAAGGCTAAACGATTGCAAAGTGGGCACTGAAACCATTATGTCATCGCTCAGGTTTATTGATAATTAATTGCTGCTAGTTTTTGATTTGATTGTTGTTTCTTTATCTCCGCCTGTTTTTAGCTTACGAGTTTTGGTCAATTCGAGACTATCCTAATGAGCCTTATTACGATTACGTTGATTACTGGTTTGGCATGACGGAATACTTATTTCTCCGCTTTTCTGAATGCCTCAATCCGCTTTTTTACAACCTTGGATCAGCAAAAGTTCGAAAACACACGAAGAAATTTCTTGTGAATAAATTCTCTTGCATCAAGTGCCGAGAGGAGAAAGATGGCGTTAGCACAACTCAAACCTCTCCAAATGCAACCGCCGCGTTCGGGGTTTAAAAAGAAATCCCCTATAAACGTCAACTTCGTGAGCGGTAACAAAGCCGCAAGTGGTAGCAACTTCGCAAGCGGTCAGCAGTTTGGTGCGTAGCTGAAATCGCTGAGTTTGTTTTATTATATGACGTAGTTTGCAAATGACGTTAAATGCAAACAAACAAGCAATTTAATGTCAACAGTATCCTGCATTCTGAAATAGCAAATCGAAAGAGGTTTAAAAAATTTTCCCTAAATTTTTTTTCGATTATCTAGATTTAATAAAAAAAATTTTATCGCTATTGAAAATGTTTTCTTTAAAAAAAATAGGAGATTCAGACGTTTAGAGAATGGCGGTAGATGTTATCGATGTCAAACGCCCCCACAATAAAACAAGACAAGTTGGCTTTTTATGAGGAAAGTTAACGCAAGATGTTTATTTATTTGCTATGCATTTTTCTTTTGATTTTAATGGACAGGTGAATGCCGCTTGCCCGTGGGCCAGCTAACATAAATAAAAAAACCGGCAGCTTTTTCGTTGACTCTTTTGGGAATACACGTATCGAAATCCCGCGATAAATTTTGAAACATAGTTTTAAGAATTTTTACATGGTCTTTTGAAAAATGATCAGCCCATACATGTCGGAAGTACATTTTGCGTAACAGGAGGTAATAAAGATTCAGGAATGTCGCCAAAGAAACCAGAAAAGCCTTTTCTAATTCATTTTATTGCAACCAATTTTTGCTAAGTGTCAATCTTTGACCAAAGTAATAGTTTCAAATTATATCACTTTTGCCAGTCACATGTCATTATGGAAACTTATAATCCTATATTTATATTGGCCTGTTATTAGTTTGTGCTTTATATAGGTGTTTACAAATGTGAAGCTAGATTTGTGTTTGAAAAAAGCGTTCCAAAAAATTTTCAACACTTTGAAGTTACGACTAATCAGTTTGATTCTAACTCTTTCTCTTTTAAAAATGACATGTAAGGAATTGAAAAGACACTCTAAGCTTTATTGTTTTATAAACCAAAGAGAATTCCTTTGCAAAATCGTGAAGCTCAAGAAACACTGTGTCATGTGTGTAAAATATCTTTTCTGCTGTTTCTTAGTATTCATATTTTTCTTTACGGTTATATTTACTGTTGCTTCAATAAAAATATTGCAGCTAATTTTATGTAGGCATGACGTCATAATATGGTAAAGCAAAGCTAAAAATAAAGCATAGCTTAGACCGCCACACTTGTGGGACCTATACTAGATCCACTTGGTGGATGGTCTGTCAGTACTCTGCGAAGCCGTATCACTCGTGAATGAGTGGCGGTTGTCGCAGGTGCACTAAATCTAGCAACTGTTAGAACAATAGTGCTGTCACAGCCTAGTGGTCACAAGCTCTTATATTAATGCAAGAGGCTAGCGATGCACATAGCGAACTGCAGACAGTGACACTGTTTCGACCTATTAGGTCTCTTCAGTGCAGTTGGTGACCGACAAGAAGCTATAGGCTTTTAATAAAGCATAGCTTAGACCGCCACACTTGTGGGATCTATACTAGATCCACTTGGTGGATGGTCTGTCAGTACTCTGCGAAGCCTTATCACTCGTGAGGTCACTGCGAAGCCGTATCACTCGCGAAGCCGTATCACTGGCGGTCTAAGCTATGCTTTATTAAAAGCCTATAGCTTCTTGTCGGTCACCAACTGCACTGAAGAGACCTGATAGGTCGAAACAGTGTCACTGTCTGCAGTTCGCTATGTGCATCGCTAGCCTCTTGCATTAATATAAAAGCTAAAAATATATTGTAAAAACTGGAAGGCATTAAAATGGAATTTAAATGCTATTCTCAATAAAAAGAATAAAGCAGCTCTCTTGATGCAAGCCCTCACGGATAGGCCATCACATAATCACCAGAGAATTTTGAACGATGGTGGAAAAAAGTTTGTCAGAAGCCGCAAACTGGTGAATCAAAGTCAAATTTTCATTTTTTTATAACAGCTACATTTGTATTGCTGCCACGGCAAAAATACTAGTTTTACATTGAAGGAAGTATAGCCGTGTCGACTTATTGGAATTCATTCATTAGTCTTAATTTATTTTGCCTGAAGAAGTGAGCATTCGCTCACGAAAGCTTGCAATAATAAGGATTTTAGTCGACTACAAGTGTCATTTGTGAATTTTTATATTCTTAGTTTTACATTGAGTGCTTTCTTGACACCTGGTTCGAATCCTATGCACGACCGCAGAACAACAGTAGCTTAGTATTTAAAGTGACCACTGCTGCCAAGCAAAAGCAAGACAAAATAGAGGTTTACATTTGAAGCAGTTAGTTGGGTCAAAATAAGCTTTAGCAGGTCAGTAAACACCTTGATCGATCTTTCTATGAGCTTGTGGCGTACTAGTCACATCTTTTATTCACTTCGGCTCAATTCTGCCAAATAGGCAACAAAGATCTTTGACGTGAACATAAAAAGCGTCGAGGTCTGGCTTCTGCTGTAATGAGAGCCCTAAAAAACGTTTTTTGCGCCGCCAAATTATTTATATACCGCAAAACCAAGCTTAAAATGTATGCCGCATGCCTTTCACCAACATTATTGACGAGTTAATTAAGAGAGCTCTTCGTTTCTCAGAAAGCATCGGATGGCGAAGATGAGGATCGTGTATCGACATATGTCAAGGGTTGCAACAGACCAGAGCTAATGTTGACTTGGTCAAAAAAAAACGTTTGTTTGGCAGTGTACTTCATCTTTCATCAGCACGCGAGCCCTATGCTTGTTTTGAATGTAGTCTTGTGCAAGCTGGAAGCACCCACTAAGCACTCTGTGCCTACAGAAAACAGGCATACAATTTCATTTCATTGAAATGCAGTTACGATTATTTTTTGCATTTGGCAGTTACAGTACAATGAAGATTTTTCGATTCTGAAAAAAAACAAATTACAATTAACTCGTTGGCCTACATTGCAATTATTCTGAACATGTGATAATCACATCTTACATGCTATTGTATTTATTGATAAAATTTATTTATGAAATTATCAAAATAGATTGGTATTCAACGTGATCCCCTGGAAATGCGGCACCACTACTATGTGACAGTTAGCTCCTTGTAGAATATTAAAGTATCGAGGCTATTCCAATACGTTGCATTCTGCGGAATGCAAAAGAATGATTTTAATGAACTGTTGAAATTGGCAAAACTTCAATTAAATAACATTTTTAATGACCAGTTAATTGCCTAATTTTTTACCATGTACGAAGGAGCTTCTTTTTAACAAAACAAAACTTTTAGAAAACTTTGCAAAAATAATTTCTATCAAATAAGCATTACTAGCTTGCGGTGCGTGCTAAAATCCCGCTCCATTTTGAGCGTAAAGAGAAGCAAGTCATTTTGCTTGTTTTGTCGCGTTCATTTTGTAGCAGACAAATGCACAGAAGACGAGTTGTTACAACATAAAACAAAAAAGATTACAAGATGTAACAAAAATATTTGAGGAGAAGTCAAAATGATTCAACACTCATATGTAAAGCCGCACCGTACGTGAAAGTATATATAAACAATTTTGCTTGAATAAAGCTTCATAGGTCTACCTGGATTAGAAATAAAGTTTTGGGGTGAAATATGACCTCTTTCACCCTTGGTTACATCTACGCAGGAAACAAGACACATAGTGCGCTGTCAAGTACATAAAAAACTTTGAAAAGAGTAAAAAAACGACATTCTTTGTCAAATCGCATTGTACGCAGTAAAACATTTATGCTATTTTGTGAAAATAGCTTTATCGGGTTTGAGGTTAAACAATAGGAGTGTGGCATCGCCCGTTTCAACTTTCTCCTTTCATAGTTGGAGTGGGGCTACGCATATGCAGTGGATATCAGAGCACCTAAACATAGCCAGAAACTTGAGGTGACAAATATAGTAAGGACGAAATGCAGCGCACCAACTAGCAAAACATGTTCACAGGTTAATATTTTGTGTTAGTACTTGTGAAACAAAAACTATTTTGCCGTTCCGTCTAGTTTGACTTTGTTTCCTGCACTCCTTCACAGGAACAGTAGAAGGTTCAGCATAAAGAAAATAAAGCAATAGGTGTGCGTTTATCCCATAATATTTTGGACATGATGCCCACTAAATGCACTCTTGATTTTGGAAAGGGAATCGACTACATAAAAAAAAGCATCAACTTTTCATTACTATTTTTACAACTGTTTTTTGGGCAAAGTCAATGCAGCCGGTGAAACGGAAATGCTTAACGTCGGCATCGTTCACGGAAGCGTTGTGGATGACGACGGCAGAGCCGGCTAGTTTTAATATAAAACGCTTATGAAATATCGTCTGCGGATTGCTGCAACTTATTAAAAAGTGTATTGCTATATATCACGTTGCACTCGTTTATTGGTCCAGCAATCCATCGCTATTAACTTAAATACAAGTGTAATTTGGCAAAATTGCAATATTTGAAAATCACAATTAAAATTTCACAAAACCAAAAAGTGTCAATTACAATTATGTTACAAGATATGAGATATTTGGGAGACACTCTTTGACATAACAAAGGCTGCCATATCTTAAAGAGCAATCATTTCATCATTTAACGCATTGGCCGGCATGGGTACCTACCAATCATGCCAGGCAAAAAAAATTTGGTTTGGCGCGCTACGCTGGCTTCACCGGATGAATTATTGTGAGGGCAAAAACCAAAATTTGCTGTAAAAGTGAGCCATAGTCTCTGTGCCCCTAATTGTGGGTGCCCTACGCTTTGGTTAAAACTGGTGTAACTCCATGTAACCAATCATTTCATAAACATTTATAATACAATGCAGGTTGTTCTTCTGTTTGCTTGAATACTTCTACCATGTAATTCTAATTGTTAACACGAGCACCATATGTTTAATTTTGGCTAATTTTTCTGTCTCAATTTCATTTAATCTTACATAGTTTACTTGTACATGATTTTCCGATAGTTACATTTACAATCAGATGAAAAAAGCCATGCAAGCATTATCCTAAAACTTGTTCTAGAAAGGATGAAAATGCTTGTTTTTAGCGTATTTTCTAAAAATTATTGGGGAGCTCGCCCCGTGACTCCCCTAGAGTAATCGTGTGTTTGGCACCCAATGTTCCCTCTAAGCTGCGCGCCTGCGCAGTTGCTTAGACCCCTTTGCGCGGTTACTACAACGCTTTGCGCAGTCTCCACCATAAAGAACGACGTGAAAAAAGCCTCCCACAGTCTTTATTGACGCAAGTTCCGATCAAAATGAGGTCGATGACCTTTCTTTTTTTCTTTTTGGAGATCACCATGCCCGCGCGCGGTAATAGGTCCATGAGAGGCGGGCTCGCCTGATGTAATACCAAAACATGCTATTACTAGGTCGTGAGCACTGACCTTCGGTGTAATTTCTGTTCTACTACAGGATAGTAGACTTTTCTAAATGCTGCCTAGTAAAATTGTGATTCAGCGCACTCCTTAGTTTTTCCGCGCAGCATTATCATAAATTAGAGGAAACGTTGTTGGCACCTATAAAAAAAACAATCCCCCCCACAAAAAATTTCTGCCTTCGCCACTGGTTGATGTAATCCTCAATTCCAAGACAGATAAAAAATTGGCGTTATTCGAACTCAGGTTGTAGCACTAATAATCAGTTTTGAGATGTTATGATATAAAATTTTTTCAGATAATATTGGTACAATTATTGAAATCTGGCGAAGATATGGTTAATGCTTGGAGTTTTAGTCATAATGTGATTAGAAGTTAGCAGCTGTAAGAACAGCATATTTTTTGAAGTTTCTTAAAAACAAAGCAAAAAATTATAGCTTACATTTATCAAGAGCAAAATAGAATTTAGAGGTTGCTAGTTGCTAATTCGCATTTTCAAGCAGATCTCCTATTAAGAGGGATCTGCCTCCAGCGTCACACTAAGGTAAAATGTTGGTGATCATTTTTGAGCAAATTTTTCTATTTTACCTTAGTGTGATGCTGGAGGCAGATCCCTCTTAATAGGAGATCTGCTTGAAAATGCTAATTAGCAACTAGCAACCTCTATATTCTATGGAATGATAAGTCTTGACAATGATCCTACACCCCTATTAGGGCATACCGATGTGACTTGTTGTCCATGTCATGTGTGTGTGTCCTCAAATGAGACCCCCATGATATAGGTATTGCTGTATCATATTGTTTTTATTGCATATTTTTTTGCACCCAATAGCAAATTTGTTTTATTTCAGCATGTTTATTATTGAGTGTTTTTTACACCTGCCTGATGAGACCCAATGAGGTCGAAACTGGTCGCGGGTTATTGACATGACGTAATAGATTGCTGTATGGTACAGTATGATGTCGGTGATCATTTTTGAGCAAATTTTTCTATTTTACCTCAAGAGCAAAATGAAATAGGTTAAGCCAAAGATGTCCAACTTTTTAATTTAATGGGCCACATTGCAAACTTTAAATATTTAACTGGGCTGCAAAACCACCAAAATATCTTATTATTTTATTATTATTTGCCATTTTTATCCTCCATTCACGAGAAAGCAATTTACAATTTAATACAATTTAATGGAAAAATTACAATATAAAACAAAACCATGTGAATACAGTTTATTTACATTATTACAACATTGTAAATATTGTAATGTTTATATGTAGCTATAACATAAAAAAACATTAAATTTAATTAACCAATATTAATTCAATGAGACTTTTGACTTTGTCCTCCAGCCATAATGTTTTCAATATTTGCATTAAAGGATGCATTCTTAATTCTAAGAACGTTTGCTAAATGTTTCTCAGTCAACCTATTTCTTTCTGCAGTTTTAATGTTTTTCATGCTTGAAAAAACTGCTCGCAAGAGTATGTACTTCCCCACATGCAAAATAATTTTCTGGATAAATTTACAATTTGATTAAATTCATTTTTGAGAAAATGTAATTTCTTATAAAATAAAGAAAGCGTGTTCTCCCTATGGAAAGTTTTTAAACTTTCCCGACTTTGCAGCTCAATCAGTTCAAGTTGGTACTCTACTGGTGCTTTATCATATTCAAATGAAAATGAATCATTAAACAATTTCAACTCGATTTCAATCTTTCTAAAGTCAGAAAATCTAATTGTAAACTCTCCAAGCAAATCTTCACATAATTTAGTATATTTTTCATAGTTTACAGAAAACTTTTTCTCTCTTCCAGATAGACTATGAAAGTGTACAATTTTACCAGCTTTTAGCTGTGCAATAAAAAGTTCCAATTTCTTTTTGAAACTAGTAATCCGCTCAAACATTGAGGAACATAACTGGTTCTTTCCTTGTTAATGCAAATTTAGTTCAGCTAATATTTCGGTGATGTCTGCAAAGAAAGATAAATCATTTAACCATTCTTCATTTTCTAAAATATCTACATTTTGCTTCTTTTCTTCCAAGAACACTTTTATTTCAGGCAACAATAACTGAAATCTTTTTAAGGTTGCTGCTTTACTGAGCCATCTAACTTTTGAGAAATATACTACGTCTTCATATCCACTGCCAACTTCGTCCAAGAATGCTTTAAATTCGCGATGATTTAAACCCCGTGATCTGATGAAATTAACAGCCTTGACAAGATCAGTCATCAAATGTTTCATATTTAGCTTTTGAGCACATAATAGCTGTTGATGTATCAAGCAATGGTAACTAAGAATTTCATGATCAACAGATTCTTTGAATAAAGTAATAAAACCATTGTGTTTACTAGTCAGGGCAGGAGCACCATCAGTTGTAATGGAATAAATGCTTTTCCTATCAATATTGAATTTATCTAACGACAAATTAACAAACTCATATATGTCCTTGCCTGTTGTTGTGCCCTTTATGTGACACAAGTCCAACATTTCTTCAATAATATTGAAATTTTCACTAATTCCTCTAATGAAAATAACTATTTGTACAGTATCACTTTGATCAGTACTTTCATCCAACGCTAAACTGTAAAGAACGCATGCAGATAATTTGTCCTTCAGTGTGCCTTTAATATTATCACCCAAGTCATCAATTCTTCTACCAATTGTCTGATGTGATAGACATGTTTCCTTTACTAAATTCACCTTGTCTGGACAGTACTCATTGAAAGCAATAACAACGCATTCTTTTATTAATTCTCCAACAATTGGTTTTCCTTTCTTAGCTAATTTCTCAGCTATAAGGTAACTAACTTTTGTACATGTTCCAGTTTTAACAACATGTTTTTGAAGACTAGCTTGTTGTGATCTAATTACCTTTGTCAATTCTTCAATTTTCATTTTTCCTCTTTCTTCATTAAACGTCTGATATTCTGACTCATGTTTCGAAGCATGATGACGTTTGATCTTGTATTCATTACATACGCTAATCTTATTATTACATATAAGACATATTATATTGCCAAATAACTCGGACACAAAATATTTTTCCATCCATTGGATATTAAATTTCCTCTTTTGTTCTGGTATTTTCCTTTTTTTAGTAATATATTCCATGGCCATGTGAATATAAAATTTTCAGTATTTAAGATTATAGTTCTCGGAAAAAGAAATTAACCATTAATAGGTATACTTAGCCGTAGTTTACTGAAAATGCATTTATTTCAACAACAAAGAAAATTAAAAAATCCATTATTACAATTAATAAATCTAATAATTAATCCAATAATGTTGATTTAGTTTTAACAAGATGGCCTTCAGAGTGATATTTATCCACAGTGTATATTAAATTTTGGGGACAGTAATCACAGAACTAAGAAATTGACAATATTATAAACTTAGTATGCAAGCTCAATCGTAAATTTCAACTTAATTATATTGTTTTTTAATTTGTTTATGTTAATTATTTTATTTATCAAATATGAACAATTTGATTAAAATACGTGAAGACTCTTGTGCTCACTACTTGATAAATTTGCTAAAAAAAATTTTTTTTAGTTAGTCGGCCGCACCCAAACATTGAGTGGGCCGCATGTTGGACATCCCTGTACTAGAGTTAAAAGAGGTAAGCTTTTTGAAGTATGAAGGTTTGTATTTATGCATAATTAATCATTGGGGTTACTTACCATGGAGCAGTATGGAAATCTAAAATGGTAGAGTATCTGACCTGTAATCAGCAGACTGTGAACCGGCGCGATGGCGTAGTGGTTTGAGCGTCCGATTCGCAGTCGGTAGACCTGGGGTTCATTTCCCAAGTCGAGTCATACCAAAAGACTTTAAAAAATGGTGTTCACAGCTTCCCTGCTTGGTACTCAGCAAAATAGGGATAGTGTGGAGAACAAGCCGGCAAGTTTGCTTGGTGCCTTCTTGCGCAAGACACTAAACGGAATGCCTCCATCTTTATGTGGCAGACAGGTGGTGGGGCGAAGCAGCCTACCCTTTGTGGTGGCCCCAGTCTGACTGAAGACTCGCAAACGGAGCGTGAGCGCCAACGCAGTGTATATACCTCTTTCTGTATAATGCTCACAACAAGTTGCTCTCAACAAATAGCTCAAACAGCGAAGAAGAAGCAGACTGTGAATCCGAATCCGACATGAATGGTTTTTAGCTTTTTGCGCTACCACGTTATGAGCGGCTATATTTATCAAATACCCGCTCTCAAATTGCAACATAGTGTACGCAGTTTTGAATAATTTGCCACAGCTAGTTTCGTGCTTATGAGGCCTATCAAGCTAATGAAAATCTAGATACTGTCCACTGACAAAAAGATAAAAAACTACGATATAGTTCACTGATAAAACTGGAAATAAATCATGTATATTGCGAGGTTGAGCAAAATTTCTCCAAAACCCGCAATACTGATGAACTTCGTAGGATCCTTTCATTACACGAGGATGGACAAGAAAATATTTCAAATTCAACGAATAATGGGTATAAAATGTCAAAATCATATTTTATGATTAACCCAATTAGGAGATCCAGTCAAAAAAGCCGAATGCTACCACGAAGGCCGTTATGCTACCGAGGCGAAAATAAGTATTGTAAACTATATATATTATTATTTGTGAGTGGTTATTTGATGGCTATTTATTTCTGTCTTTGATAGTGTCCCTTTTTTTGGCTGAATCCCTAACTGAGTTTATCAGAAGTATAATTTTGGCGTAATGTACCCATTTGTTGTTAAACTTTACATAAAGGTTACTTCTTGTCACCCTGGTGCGTGACCAACATATGCGTCGCGGTGAGTCTATATCTCTTTGGCGTCATAAAGCATTGAGACTTAGTTCATAAATAGCGAATAGCTGGGCGTTAAAGCTTCCAAGAGCAATTTAGCCATGTAAGGGATTGACATTTCGTAGCTTAAATGTCAGATCATCTAACCGGTGATCAGGAAACGGTGGGTTCAATACCACTAGAATGTGTTTGGCTTTTCACACTGCTACGCGCTAAGTGATCCCAATTATTAATTGTGGATTCGTGCAAGCCTTCCACGCAAGATCACCTTCTGTAACTCGATTTTGTGATAATTACAACTAAAGTTTTTGTGTTGAAATGATATCAGAGAGCAAGTACAGCTGAAGCTTTTTGTTGAAATGGTACACTAGAATAATTTGTCCAATGTGTCCATGCTATGCTGTTTCACTTTAGACTAAACCAGCGGTTATTTATTTGGCATCTTGTTCTTGCTTGCTGGGTATAAACCGATTGTGATAAAAGATATACTGCTGCAGGAACGTTGAGAGAACAGTCCGAGCCCGATACCAACATTAATTTCGGGCCCCCTTTAACAAGCATCTGGTAAATTGGAGTTGCCGGGTTTTATCCAATTACAAATGGATGAGTGTTTGGCATAATTGCTCAGGAAATTGCTTTTCTGTCTGGGCTTTTTTTCTTTTTTAGCTCCACTCTGATACGAATCAGACATCGCTGTCTGATTATTTTTCAAATAATCAAATTTCGATGTGAGAGGTAATAAATCAATCACAATTACAACACTATGTCTATGAAATAATATAAGGCTAAAAGTACGTCAAAAAACAAAATGTGAATAACATGCAATGCATCATTATCAGTCACCAGTAATCGGTAAGTAAAGTGCAATCTTCCTGTTAAATAAAGATCAACAGTATTGATGCAAAATAGTTTTGTAAAATCTGACCATAAACAAATTGATTGATTCATATGGGATATTTGGATTTAAGATTTAGGGGTTGGAGCTTGAAATTATATTATGTATAGGGAGCTATGTGCTATAAGAGTTGCAGGAACCAGATTTTATGTTCCTGGCCAATGGTGGCTCCTGATCAAATTTGCTGGTGTGGCTGCAAGTCATTTTCTAATTTTTTTGCACTCTTTGTAGGCAGTTTATTTGCCGTTGTTTAGCTATAAATGTGCAAATTTCCCGAAACTCTGCGCTGTATTAGTTGTATAATTGTATAATTGTATTCAATCAGGCAGTGTTTTGGCTGAATATTACGGATTGCGGTAGGCTAATTTAGTGTGCAGTGTAGTAATTCTAATTCGTGAAAATATTTTGTAATCTACAAAGAAAATAGAACAAATACAAAGTCTGGCACTTATCATCAAGCTAAGGACTAGCCTGAAGAATGAAGCACATGAACAAGTGCAAATCGTACGAATTTATCGCACTTGAACTTATAACCGGTTCATTCGACGACTTGCAAAATTTCTTTCAGCATCCTTGGACATCAGCAATATATGTATATATATTTTTTAGTTTTTACAAAGAGTCACGATCCAAACAACATTAGTATAGCAAAATAGGCGGAACCATCCCTCAATGCGGGTGGTGAAGATGCATTATCATCACTAGGGCTCTTGCCAAGTGTAAGATACTCTTCGTGGCTCCTGGCTAGCCCGATATCCAACATTGGACTGTATACGCGACAAACCCAAACAATCCAACACAAAGAACAAGACTTACGTATCGTTTACTTTTGAACCAGGATTCCCTTTGACGTTACTGCTAGCTATGCAAGTATGAACTAAAACTGGTATCCTTACGTGAGATTGATCACACAAAAGCTAATTAGGCATAGAAAAACCTTCCAATGATTATATACTAAATGTGGTTTTTTAAGGCATTCATGGCAGTAGGTGATTACACGATAGCATGTCCCGGCATGCACGGAAAAGCAGCTCGAAAGACGCGGGTTCGAAGCCCACAGGAACCAGACACGACGCAACATACCTCCGGGCAAAAATTAGTTTTACAAAAAGTCACAATCCGAAAAACGTTAGTATAGCAAAATAGGCGGGACCATCCCTAGACTCAGGTTTCGACCTTTTGGCCTCATCAGCAACAACTGGTCCCATCCAAAGCAGCGTCCCCGGAGGGGGCGTTGTGCGCCTAGAATTAGAGATTAACGTTGCCCCTTGCATTGCAGGTGGACGCGAAGCGTGACTAAACAATGAATAGTTGCGGTTTCGGGGTTGAGCAATGAGGTATCACGAACCATAACAAAGCATTGACCAACGTTAAAAGTGCGAGCCGCGGCGCTGGTGGAATCAAACCATCGACGCCTCCAAACCAAGTCGTCAGAATCTACGTAGCCTGGGACTGTTATAAAGCGGGCAGTCGGGCGTGTGGTGTTTAAATGAAATTTTTGTAAAATACGCGAAATAAATTTTGGCGGCTGGACGAAACCAGTGCTTTTACCCCACTCGAAAACGAGGGTCGGATGCCTCGCCCTCCTATCCCTCGTTTCTACCGGTCATGTCGGTTCAATCTAGGGGGAGTCGTAAGAGTTCAGCCACTCTTGGTTAGTCGCGTGCTGCAGCAATATTCCCCCACGCAGTATCAGTAGTCTGATATTTAAATGACAAAGCGAAAATTTTACGATTTTTTGACCGGTAGAAGAGAAAAAATAAGTTGAACAACTTTCTCGCCCTTAGATAAGTTTTTATACTTCCAATTTATTTGCCTAATTCATTAAATGATATAACTGAATAGCAACATTTGAATTTGCTTACCTACAAACAATCTTACCAATTACGGCAACTAGCCCCGTTTTAGAGCCCACAACATCAGCAAGCTTAGTGGGAATTGTTACGTCGCAAGAAAAGTGACAAGAATCAAGCAACCGTGAAAGCAACCCAATTACGTCATGCGTCTGGGCGCTACTGATTTTGCGCTTCCTGCTGCTATCTTTTGCAGCTTAACGAGCGGTGTTCAAAAGTTAGAGATACTCAGTTATACAAAAAAATTTGGCTTAGTTATGTTGACAGTACTTGCAGGGCAAAAAATTTTGCTATGTCACACAGAAACTAAAACTTTAAACCATTTATCAAGCAACTAAATCGCTTTATAAAATTACAGTCTCGGGCGCTGCAGCTGCAGCCCGTCCTACGCACTATCATGATGTCACATAGAAGCCCTACGTCGTACGTTCACTTAGTTTAGTGCTAGCAATATAGGAAAATTAGTCTTTTCAGCGACATAAACTGGTGCATTGATAAATAAGGTATGAATTATAACATTGTAAAAAATTCGAAAAAAAAAACAGATCACAAAAACGCGTTGGGGGCTGCAGCTCTGCAGCCATTGGCACGAGCCGCCACTGTTCCTGGCCACGGGGCCAAGAAGTATTCTGGGGTGCCCAAATTTTTTAAAAAGGTATATTTAAGCAAGTTTTTTGTGGCCAAACTGAAGAAAACATTTGTCATCATGTCACAAAAATTATTTTATAGGTTGTGCATCTGTTTACAAAAAAATAGAAAGCTTAGGCCAAATTTATTGTTAACATTGCGCACGACGTATTGAAAAATCCTTGCCCCATAAAAATTTCCGGGCCCTGTACCAAAGATACTCCCTGGACCCCTTTGTCAACGCTTCTGGGCAGCTAGAGATTAGGGGGTGTGGTATGTTCATGAAACTTCCCTACTGTACCTTGATCACCTTTTTGCCCTTTTTACCTTCAGCAGTTTATAAAAATACGTCACAGCTTAACAATGCAGAACATGATCTTTATTAATTTTGATAAAATGCTTTTTACTTCTTGACATTTAGTGTTATTTGTAATAAAGATAAAATGAATAATAGGTTCTTAATATTGCTTGCTAAGAGCCAGAAAACAGATGCCTTCATTGTTTGATCACAAACATAAATTTTATGTCGCAAAAATCAAACAGAAACCTATCGATTCAAAATTAAAGTTTTTATTACGGTTGTTAAAAGTGCGATTTTTTGCTGCTTCCTCCCCTTGGTATATAACACCTCAAACTGAATCCTTTTCTCTTTTGGTTATTACTAAAGACCAAATTCCCTATTTCAGATAACAATGAAAATTCCTTTTTTTCTTTTCGATTACATTTCTTTATAACCAAACGTCGCTATGAAATGGTTTTTCTTTCTCTTGCAGTGAAATATAACCAAGCAAGTGACTGGCAAGCGCATGACACAGAAAGCATGGGCTAAACTTCATTGACACACCAACCAAGGATGTTTTTGATATTTTTGTTAGATTCTCAGGCAAGGCTCTCAAACACTGCAAAGGCAACTTTGCAGCGTTGTTTGCAGCTAGCAGGATGTCGCGTAGGTGTAGTGCAGAATCAGCCTACAACTCTGCCAAACTTTTGCAATAAGTTCAAAAATACGAGAAAGCTTTCCAAAGAAGGAAGTTGTGATTAATACGCCACAGTTAAAATAACTACTTTTGAAATATCCGTGTGGAGACGTAGGTTTCTATTAAGCATCTAGTGCCAACTATTTTGCGAACTTAATAATTTCTCGTAGATCTCGTGATAATTTTTAACAAAACGCACAGCAGGGAGAAAGTCCAGCATAACGTTATAAGCTTGATAATTTGCAACTCAAAACGCGATAAGTAACAGTTTTTTTTGGCAGTCTGCAGTAGAGTTTGAACTAGCCCTAGCAGCTGTAATTATAGAAACTTTTTATGATGTAAAATACTATGGTTGAGATATCGATTCCATATCAGTGTTGTGTTAGATCGAAAATAATGATCCATAAATCGAACAAATGGATATCTGATAAAAAATTTAGACTTGCAGCAAGGCCGTTGATACAAAATAGCTTTTTGAGGACGGAGAAAAAGTTCCGATTTATAGGAAATTTACTTTGTGCAGCCTCATTTTTCATAAAATATGCTGGAAATATGTGGAAGGTCTGAGTTTGCCATGGATTGATGACGTCTTTGGGGGTCAAGACACCCGGGATTGCTATGAAAATACAACCTGGGTGGTCTCGAAAAATGTCAACCAATAAAAACCTTTTCCAAATTTAAAACGCTTTTCTAAAAAATCGCCTTCAACATTCATTTAAGTGGCTCAATTTTGCAAAAACGCTCTCCTGCAAATGAAAAAGTAGTGTTTTTGAAAAAGTTTTTTCCCTTGAAATAATTTTATCGGGTACCAATAACCACCCTGGTGACGTCACTGCCACAAATCTTCCCTTTGAAACACATTACAGTGATTTTATTTGTTGATTTAATGGCATAATTATCTATTGCTTTTGTACAGGTTAACATAAACACAAAAAATGGTTTCCACTGCCGCATCAAACGTTACAGCTTTTCTGATGCCGACAGGCACCGCCCTGGGCATCGAATCAAACGACTTTGCAGGCACCAATGCGTCGCAGGCCAAGTATGATTTTACTTTATAGCATACAATTCGGTCAGCCTTAGTTCCAAGTTTAGGCGATACAAGGTGGCCAGTCGTCATGACAACTGTTAACTACCTGAAAATTGTATGGGCACCTGTTAAAAATTTGGAACTTAATATCAAGACCGAGGTTAAAAATTGACTTCAAAATATACGTGAGGGAAAATTATTTGAAGAATTTTATATTCATGGAACTCATAATTAGTGTAGAATTATGAAGTATATTGCGTCGAAAAAATTCTTGACTGGTTTAGTGAGAAGTTACTTAACCAAAAACAAACAAAATATCAAAGTAACGACTATTTTCTCTAATTAAGGGCATCACTGCAATAAGTTCCTGTCAGTAAGGATATTTCTTCTTGATTTCCTTCTAAGGATAATTTCTCTCAGTAAGACTATTAGTGCCAAAATGTTGCAAATATATGCAAAAAAAATTTAAGATTTTTGCCTATTTGAGAGAGAATTGGTCTAAGCCAATGACTTCTGTACGGTGTAATAAATAAAAGATGATTTTCTGATGTTAAATAACTCAATGTTGATCAACGAAATTTGTTTGTTTGCAGCTAATTGAATTGTATGAATTTAAAACTTAATGCCGATCTTTATTTGCTGTAGTGAGGCAGGGAGAGAGAAAACAAGTTTGACTTCTACTAAACACCCCGGGTAGAACTTACTTTTTTGCAACCTGTCAACCTTTTATATATATAAAATTCCTTTTACTTTTTCGTCGTTACTTTTTAACAAGTTGCTTTTAACTTCCATTACTTACAGTAGGTTGCTTAACTTGTCATCACTGAGTGAAACCGTTGCTGTTTTTTAACTCAACCGCTTAGTCTACTTTTACATATGCGTTAGTGCCATTTACATGTAGTTACTCAAAGTCTTCACAATGCTAAACATTAAAAATTCTTTTGATTTTGAAGCCTTTTTATAAATTTTTCTAAAAAAAATTTCGTAAAATGACTGTCTGCCTAAAAAAAGTGCCATTTAATGATTTTTAAGAAAAAATTTTTGAAGCAGATTTTTATGACTTGCCTATTTACATTTTTCTAATAATTCTGAATATTCCTGTTTCTATAAAAGTGATTGCTAATTTTTTACTCAAACAGAGGAGGCCAAAGCAGGGGTGGTTTTATATTACGGGAGGAAAAAAGAAAAAAAATCTTTTGTTGAAAAACTTGGAAAAAATTGAGTCTGCTGTAATTGTGTCATGCGTGGTTTTTCGGGGATATGGATTTTTGGTTACATGTTCCAATAAAAGTGAATTTTGAATTTTGTGAATAAGTCTTTGATTAAGATAAAGGTTCTAATCAAACTATGATTATAGGAATGAAACACTCTTTTTTAACATTATTAATCTACGAAATAGTAAACCACTATAGCAGTGGTTAATTACATTTTTTCTTTACTACCAGCTGTCAACTTTGACTAAATTTCTATTTTCCACCATTTCGATTGCGTAAGTACTTTAGAAGCGCTCAAAACAATTGCACTCACAAAAACTGAATGTTTTCCCCTGAAAAACACCTGAATTTTGTACATGGTGGTCAATACAGCTTTTTCACTTCATTTTTTGTCCATTGTTGGATTCTAAGTTCGAGGCAGCACAACGCAAACTTCACGCAAACCCCACAGTTTGCTTCGCACTTTTGTTTTACAGCAACAATGCTTGATAAAACCAAGCTGCA
This sequence comes from Trididemnum clinides, assembly GCA_963675345.1. Classification (NCBI taxonomy): domain Eukaryota; kingdom Metazoa; phylum Chordata; class Ascidiacea; order Aplousobranchia; family Didemnidae; genus Trididemnum; species Trididemnum clinides. The sequence continues at coordinate 2,717,410 of OY776297.1, forward strand.
GAGGAAAGTGGAAAAGAGCGCTGCTGTCTTTTTATATCTACCTATTTTTATATGGTTCCTATCTCTACCTGCTAACCTTTTATTTTCCACTAGTGGGGATTTTCTGACAGGTTGTGAACCATTGAATTACAGCAATTGGTCAAAATGCCATGTTTTGCCTCAGCTACTGCGTTTTGTGGCTGCCATCTAAAAAAGCGGTACAACATTTCCAACAAAACAATAAGTCCATTGCTTTCGAACTTGGTTTAGGCGTTCTTTATTTTCCAAAGTAGTGTCTGCGTCCCTGTTCGTGTTATGTAGATGAAAAATGATGAATGTTGGTTTCTGTATAGATATTTTTTTGTACTTACATTAACTCTGTTCTTTTATTATTTAGTGTTTCCTACGAGCGACCATTCGATGAGGTCGGTATCGGTATATCGGCAGCTGTCATCTTCACGTTTTTGGTCGTTGGCTTGATTGCTAACACTCTCACAATTGCAGTCATCTTATCATATGAAGTACTAAGGTCAGTTGTTGATGGTCAAGACGGAAAACGATTTTAAATAGATTGAAATAATTAAATCATAAAAAAATAAAATGCCAAGGTCTTTTGTCGACTAACAATCAAAAAGTAATATAGACCGCAATACGCAAGATTTTTGAATTCTAAATTCGCATATTTGGATATTGATGTTGAGAGGCTAATTTTGTAACAGTGAAAATATTATTCTGATGGACACCTAATGACAAAATGAAATTTTATATCAATACTTTAATGTTAGATGTGTTAAACAAATTACGCTTCACGTAATATATCTGGCTCCTCAAAACAAACGGAATTGGCGTATTTCGCTGACTAATTTATTATTATTGCCAAATTCAGCCTTGAGATAGCCATTCTTTTCAAAACCTGTACCGTAAGCTCGTACATAAAGATATGTAAAGCAAGTCATGATTCAGTATGCACTTGGTCAGAGCACACACTTATTCACCGAGGCGGAACCGGTCGGACGAATATCCATTCATTATTTGTTTGTTTTAAAAACAGAACATTCTATGCGTATTTATGTTTGCAGTTCGATTGGTTTTCGTTACTTAGAGCATTCTTATTAGAAATAGTTTTGCATTCATGCCTCTCAACCCCCTCCCCCCACCCTTAAATATCTTTGACCGATTTCCTATTTGAAATTCAATTAGTTTAGGAGCAAAAATTATCTATAAGGCATCAAAAACAAATCAATTTGTAATAAGTTTTTTTAACTCTTAGTACAGGGGTGGCCAAACTTTTCAGACCATGCGCCAAAATTTAGATTGCAAAGTGAGCAATGCGCCATCTCTAAATATGCAACGCGCCAAATTTGGCTCAATGCGCCAACGTTTTCAGTACATGCGCCAAAATTTTTCGCCACACAAAGATTCATTTGAGAATGCGCCACACAAACATTCATACCTTATCATTGCCTTCAAGCGTGTAGCAATGTATTTATGCTTGGAAGTCAAAATAAGGCCATATTCAGCGGTGGTCTCAAAAAAAAAAAAAAAAAAAAAAAAAAAGGTCATCACCTGTCTGGCGTCAATTTTAGTGGCATCTTAAGGCCAAAGGTGATCGCATAGGTGCGGCAAATCGGGCGGTGACCTTTTTTTTTTTTTTTTTTGGAGATCACCCCTTAATTAATCGTTCTTTTCAATTCAGAGTGTTAATAATCTGTGACAAATTTTTCGGGGCATCTAGAAGCACACTTCCTCAAATTACCCGAAACATCAAATGCGCCACCTCCAACCATGCAATGCGCCAAATTTGGCGCAATGCGCCACGTTTGGCCACCCCTGTCTTAGTACAATTTGGATCAAGTCGGCCAATTGTATTATTCAGGGATTACTCACGGAGGTTTGCGGCCGGCACTGTCGGTGCGAGCTACAAAATTATGATCTAACTTATGCTTTAGGCCAAGGGTCGGCAACCTGCCGGTCTTTTGCCCTTCAACCGCGGCTCTTTTGCCTTTTTTGTTATGAAGAAAACTTCTGTCTTGAACTAGATGAGCCTGTCTTGAAAATCAGCTCTTTGCCCCCAGTCAATCGTTAAGACCTTTTTTATTTTAGTCACTACCCTTGATTTGATGGGCTGTCTCATAAAAATTCGGCAAATGCAATTTTATGTGGCTATTGTTGTTTTCTTTTTTGTGAAAATTGAATCCAAATGACTCTTCGGTCGTAAAAGGCTGCCCACCTCTGCTGTAGGCGATGCGATTTTGACGAACAATATACTTCTACCACAAACACTAGAAAACTTGAAGAGGATTCAAAGTTAGCGGTGTTAATGACGCAGAATATTTTTGCAATAACCGAGTATATGTAATTGCGGAAAAGATTCTTTTCCAACAAAGCAACCACCCAAAGCTCATGGAGGCATTTAACTACTAAACTGTAGATCGTGAAAGCAAACCAATGCCTGCTACCGTTGCTGGCACGGGGTGGTGTGTTTCATTAGTTAAAGAGTAACATTTTGAACTCAAATGATTGTAACTCAACTTTACAAATTGGTGGACATTATCACATGTAAGCGGAAAAAGTGGTTGTAACAGTTGTTACAGTTGGCTAATCACTACTTGGGACTTGCTTCTTGCTTTATGTGCTTCGCGCTAACGTAATTACGGCAATGCTGATAAAGTTTACATTTCACATCTGTTTAATCTCATGGGAAAGTCTTTCAAGTTCTACAGATTAATTTCAACTTGTTCACTGCACAAGCAAACACTGAAGTGTTTCTGTTTGGTTAGCCAAATATCACCACCTGCAACGAAAATACTGTGATAAAAAAATAAACTATGTTTCAGCATAGGTTCGTTGAGTGCGCAAGCGGAGACCGATTCATAAGATCACAATAGTGAGGCAAATTCATGGGATCTGACACCGAACCGCTTGCCATCATGGGCGGTGCCATGAGAGGAAATAGGGTGGACTTGTCCCCAAACTTCTGTTTTGGTCCTTTCTGTAATTCATGCATAACTGTTGAGTGTTTTGGGTGAGGGTGGTGGGACCTAAGGTTCTTACGCTTTTAGTTTTTGAAGCACGAAATATATGTTGAAAATCACTGAGCTAAAAGTTCTATGAGGTCGGATCCGAGCAAGATACAGGAGTTTGTTGATTTGTGATTTCAACGATTTGTAACAAAAGCATAATGCCGGTGCAATTTTTGTGAATAAATCATTCGAAATTACCAAATGTACATTACTTTGTTTCGTCACCGATACGTACCTAGCCTATATACGTAATAGTTGTAGTTTTGCTACCATGATTTTAAATAGAGCAGACTCAGAGATAAATTTTTGAAAGTAGATACTTAGTTGTGCTGTAAAAATAAGTTGTCCACTAACAGGAATCCAACATTTAATGTAGTGCATAATGGCAATAAAGAGTAAGTGGCTTGATTAGGCCCCATTAAACCTATAATAGATTTTTCACAGTCTATTTTAGGTTTGACCGGGCCTAATTTAACCACCAAGAAAATCGTTTAACTTTGTCTCAACAACACTATCCAAATTTCAAGAAAAAATCAATTTCTGAACAATAGGCTCTACTGTCCTCGTTTTACATATCAATTGTGTTTCTATTTTGGCAGAAATTTCCCGCAAGATATACGCCAAATTGCACCAAATCAATTGTAGTTCTTCAAAGTTGCTGGGAGAAAACCCTTTCAGATCCTCCGTATAGGCTTAGCCGCCAAGGTACCTCTAAAAATTCCGATCAACCTTAACCTTGACTCATATACTCGAAGCAACCCCTAAAAATAAATGGATTAAGTTAAGCTATCGTATATATGATGTCATGCTGAGAAAACCCTTATCTTGTAATGATGTTCCTGGTCGTGACTTGGGATTACATCCCATTGAAGTGTTCTCTGAATTTATCTTCCCTTTTCAGAGAGGCAACTAAGGCAACATTTCTTGCTTAATTGTAGCTCTGGTAGTAGTAAAAATGGCTTGTACTTGCGCTACTAATAGCTACCTAGTTGGCCTAAACACAAAGTTGTCATCACATTGCTGCATGCAGTGCCACGTGATCAACATAAAATTGAAAAGCTACCAAAAAGCTTAAATGGTAAACAGATAGCAAAAGCATTTTCCAAAATATCAAAGTACAATATTCCAATAAGTATTGGAAACCCTTCAATGTAAGAGTAGTAGCAGCGCTGAGAAAGGTTCAAAGTATCATATAACATTGAGTACAAGTTAATGTTACAAGGGTCTCTCGAACGGTTTTTTGAAACAATAAAAATATCTTGAAAACTGGAAGACAGGGCCAACACCAAAAATTGAATTTTTTAATTGGATAAACAACCCACTGATAAACAGAATTGCTTTTCATTGCAACAAAGTGTTTGCATGCAAGCATAGAGTTGTGAGTTTAACGCTGGCATGGGTTGGGCGAACAAACTGTGCTTTTTTTTGGTAAAGGCATTTCTGTTGCATGAATGCAGTATTTGTGGTAGGCATGCAGTAAGACAGCAACATCTATAACAGCACAGCGCGTCTGAACATACGTTATAAGGGAAAAAACTAGAAAAATATTCCAAAAAATAACTGATAAAACACAACCCAGATGCTATTATAATTGTGTACACATTGAGCTACATTACTTATTTTCATTGCTTTAAATGAATCAATTAAATTTACAATAAATGACGTCATGCTCAGGAACCCTTTGGTTAATTTCGTGCTGAGGGGCGCAAGACTGTAAACAATGTAGCCCTACAAAGTCATTCATGAAAAGTTTTCAGACTGCATCTTACAATGAAATAACGAAAAAATATACATTTTCCCCTACTATAGCTTTCGTAGTACACCTTTGCTTATTTGCTTGTTTTGCATTTAAGCCTTTTGACCAGCAAGGCATCGGCATTGCTGCTACAGATAAAATAGTTAGTTGTCCAACACAGCTATGGAGTTTCCAGGTTTAGTAATTTCAAAGTGAACCACTCATTACTTTTTATGAATTACTGCCAATCATAACCCCCTTAGGAAAGCCATGGCAAAATGCCTTTCTTAAAGGCACACCTGTCGTGAGGTTTGAACCCGTGATCATTCAATCATTGTCATTTCAAAAAGATTTTTCACACCCTAGAACCCGTCACCGGCAATAAAATAGATGACCTAGGAAATAAACGGTTTCATTTTAAAAGAACCGCTTCTGTTTTTGTCTGGTGCGGTGCTTGTTGTTTGCCTGACAAATATTTTGTTTACTCGTTTTCTATAAGCAAATATTATGAAGATACTATTTTCTAAATACGTTCCCAAGAATCGGATGTTTTTGTCTCCTTATTAAAATCCTTTTTCTTTTTATGGCGTAAACATTGTAATGCTTAGAGAAAAACAATAGTGAGCACAAAGCACAGGCTGGTATATGAACCATGAGGTACAGCAGCAACTCGAAAAGTGAAATAGTAACTAAACGTTTATAAATTGAATGCTCAGGTGTAAGAAAATTGTTGAAACATTGTTGACTGCTTAATGGCTATATTGACGTTGCGGCAAGTGTGGCAATTGTAGGAAAATCCATAATTGGCTAGATTCCTGATGGACCGTATTTTCATTTCAAAGCCACTTTGACAATTCCACACACGACAATGCTCGTGTTTAGCCATGCTTCGGAGTTATAAATACTGCCCGAACAGCGCATTTTTACCACAAAACACAGAAACCCCGCACGAAAGTTTACCCTAGAGCGGCGCTATAAATTATGAAAAAGCTGTGTTGTCGCTGTCATGTAATGACGATTTGTTTGTTTCAGCTCGAACGTGTTCATGCGCTTTATTCTATCCCTCTGTGTGTCTGATCTCATCTCGGCGCTCATAAGTTGGTTGTTTCTGTACAGAAGAACCTGGGGCTTTGATGATTGGGCCCCATTGCCGGATATATTTTGCAAGGTTCTTAGAATCTCATATGTTCTGCTGTATTTTTAATTTACCCGTCCTCCCAAAAGATGGGACATGACGAAAAACTTAGAAATTTACACCATGCAGATACTACAGGTCTTGATAGATGAACGAATTCAAGTGATGTCAATGAAGCTTACTTGTGAATCGCAACTATGGCAGAATATTAGAAACCTATTAAGCAGCAAATAGTTTTTGTAAATATTTTGTAAAGCAGATTTTTGTAAATATCGAAGTGGCTTTCCTACAAGCAGTGAGCATTTTATACTTTGTGCCGGAAAGCTCGTCTTTTTTCCTAACTAATTTTATAGCTTTTGCCGACTTTGGGATCATAAACAACGTATCTTCAAATTAAAGCTTTAAGAAGTATCTAGAAATGTCAAAGTTAGGAATAGATCACTTATGCTATCGAGCGGTCACATGACTGTATTTTTAGTTTTATTGGTCGGCGGATTACATGACGTCATACGTGACTGCACTGCATATTTTCTCTTTTGCCATTTTGAGATTGATTTCAATGAAATGGCCGTTCTTGTACAACAAGATGAAAATGCTTCACGCTAATGTAAGCTTTTTGCTTTGTGGATATTGATGTTGTTTTTGTTGAGATTAGAAAATGAGGCATTCTGTTGTTCATTTTACAGTCAGAGGGCAGGATTCAATTCCCTTGCCGAGCAACAATTAAGACTAAAAATAAAGCTACAGTGCAGTGATAACTCTTTATAATGGAACAGTACTTGCTGCATGCAAAATTATATGTAGTTTGTAGCGGTGTTCCTTAAAAAGCATCACGCCATGTGAAAGGCTAAAAGCGATTCCGCATGAGTTTGAATCAAGAAGCTGTAGGTTCGAATTTCACCAAAATTCGTTTTGTTCTTTCACGATAGGTATAAGAAACTTCAGTTCTTTAAAAATATTACTCTTTTGTCTCCTGTTTAAAACTTAGTCTCGTGCTTAGTAGTAATGAGGAGGATAAACATGAAACACTGCAATAATTACGGAGTTATAATTAAATAAAGACATAAAGCTAAAGCTTGGCATCAAAAGCACGACTAATTATATCATTACTTTCATTTTTTAAGGGTGCTTTTAAATCTTTGAGAGCTTTTCAGTATTTATATTTTTTGCTCCAAACATCAGTTCTACCGTGTTTTAAACAGCGAATGTATGTATTTTGTGTTAAAATTATCGAATAAGCTGAAGTTATAAAAGATTTTTTAGAAAAAACACCTGTGATATAAAAGAGATGTTGACGTCACCATTTTCGTCAATTTGATATCATCAATTACCAAGTTATTGTACTTGAAAGTACGTATTAAACCACGTATAACAAATAAACAACCGTTTTTTTGCTCCAGACGTGGATTGGCTTGATATGGCTGGTTTGTTTTGCTTGTGCTTTTATACCAATATGGATAATGTTTGGACCGAGTGAACCGCAACGAAATAGCTCGCAACCTAACGCGAGATTTCCAGCTTGTACCGTCCTCTCTGACAAGTAAGTGTATCTTGATTTTGTGACGTTTCAACAGTATAGCGGAAGTTCGCACAAATCAAGAAAGCGCGGCTGAAACCAAATTAAAAATGACTACGTCACAAAATAGAATCAATAAGAACCCGAACTAAAGGTACTATTTAGGACGTGTAAGTTCCTTTGCATTAACATGGCACCATTATTAGCAATGGAGTAATTCAAACAAAAATATATTGTGAGTGAGATTGGTACTAAAAGTTAAATAAGTTTGTTCGAATTTTGGCGTCGCAAGAGTTAGGGACACCCGTGACGCTTCAGGAAGAGTCAACCTCAAATCAAATAAAGTGCCCCTGGAACCACAGTGCCCCATTGGCAAAATGTCACCATTAAAAATTTTACCCAAATGCTAGGACGCTTGCTGAAAAGTGTCACCCCTGTAAAACAAAGTTACTTTGGGCGGACCGCCTTGTTCCTGGCCTCCTAATAAAGTCATTGAGTAACGGGTAACGTGGAATTAGAACAAAAGAAAATATTTTTTTGAGATTTAACCCTGAAAACCGTTCACGCTTCTCCAGCTTTTTGACCGGAGCTTTACCATTAGATTCTTCTGTTAAAAGTATAGCAACCCTGTTTGTGAACCTTGTTAAGATAACCCAATAGCTTTGTCAACAGCGTCCCCGCACATATCTTAGAAGTTATTTACTAAAATACGTGTGAAAAAATCTAGACTCAATTGTTTCGTCAAGTCATGACATAAGTTTTAATGTCACTTCAAAATGGAATTCATGGGTGTTTCGCTTGGAGCTCAGCGATAGGAGCAATGTCAGGAAAAAATATTGAAATAAACTTTTTTAGGAAATATTCGCCTTCATCATATTTTATCTTTACATCACATCTATTGCTGAACTCCAATCAAAAAAATCCTTAAATACTATTTTTAAGTCTTTGAAGTGATTTCACTCGAGAATTGAACCAAGAGCTTCCAACTGCAAAGTATTCTTTAACACCGACTGGTCTTTGATTTAAACTACTAGAGGGACTTTTGTTTTAAAATTCTTTTGTATAAGAAAACTCAGGATGATTTTCATTACATTAGGCTAAACAGTGGACCCACACAAGCCAACACTAGGATAAACGTAAGATATTTTTTGCAGACCTTTCTGCTCGAGTAAATTCACCGCAAATTGTAGTCTCCAACAATGCTTTGATGTTTGCATTGATCAGTTTAGTTGCGTCGGTAGCAAAGACACCAGTCGAATCAAAACAAAATTTTTTTGCCTTTGCTTAAATGGACATTATTTCTAACATTTCACATTTCAGGGTGACTGAATATAGATACTTTCAAAACATTACCTTTCCTATCTTCCTCTACGCTCCGACGGTTGGTGTGGTATCAATTTGCATTTTCATTATCGTTCTCGTGAAAATGAGAGCAAAAAAAGTTAAAGACATGGTGCAAAACGAACAACAGCAACAGAAAGAGAAGCAAGCCGTGCTTCAACTGGTATTGATTATCTGCGCTTTTCTTTTAGGCTACATACCTTTCACAGGTGGGTGTTGAGGACGAACTCAAAATTATTAAACTGAGTTTTACCTATTTGTTACCATCACAGTGGTTGGTGCCTAGATTTAAATTGTAAGTAGAGGCAACACAGTGCATCTTTTGTTACAAGCGGTCAAACCAAGCGTGGAAAACGTCGTTGACCTTTTTTAAGGCACAACGACAAAAAATCCAAACAAGGATCGAATCTACTTGAACTCGCGACTTCAACTTACCAATCGCTAATGCAGCGGCTAATTGACTTGCATCCCTTTTGACTCAAAGTCAAGAAGATAATTAAAAAGTGAAATTGATGTACGCTTGTACTTTCAGCCTACGAGCTGTGGTCCATCCAAGAGTTTCCCAACACGAGGTACTACTATTTTGCGGATTATTGGTTCGGCATGGCTGAATACATGATGCTTCGTTTTTCCGAGTGCCTGAACCCGTTGTTTTACAATCTTGGTTCTGCGAAAATGCGGGGATTTACGCGCAAGTTTTGTCATGAAAAAATTTTCAACAAATTTCACGATTTATCCGTTAAAAGTCAAACAACAGCCTCAGCTACAGTGTAATTATGATATGTGTTATTATGTTAAGTTGTCGCTAACATGTTTTTTGAACGACGAAAAGTTTTTCGTTTTCTAAGGATTGCTAAAATTTTTCAGAATGGGACTTTCGGTTTCAAAGTAGTTTGCGCAATATCTTAACATCCTTGCATCTCATTAAAATAATGGAGCCTGTTGATCTAACCCACCATCTTAGCTTATTTATACTTTTTGATTAATATATAATTATAATCTATGTCTAAAAAAGTTTTGTATATAATAGGGGTAATGAAAAATATAAAAGCTTTAACTTTTATTAATTGCACTGCAAATAAATTCTATAATAATTACAACTATTCTCTCTCCTGCTCCTCCTTTAACACATTTCTATTTCTATGATAACAATGAAATTCTCCTGATAGTTGTTATGGAGTTATCCGCTTTTTGGAATGTACATTCATTTTTTTGTTCTACAAAAACAAACCTGTTTGTGATTAAACAAAAAGTGCATATGCAAATTTTTCTGAGACCTTTAGTTGTGAGCCCATTTTTCAAATATTAGTTCTTTTGCTTATTTATAAGTTTTTTGTTTTTGTATTACGTTTTATTGAGTTCTATTTAAAAGATTTTAATTATTTTCTGTGTTGTCATATTATGCTTGTTATTTACTAGTTATTTACTTATGCTTGTTACTATTTATTATTTTGTTCTTGCATGAATACACATTAAAATGTAACTTTACAGTCTTTTTGCTTCATACTTCATACTTGCTTCATACTCTTGGTTCAAAATTTTCAAGTTATTTCCAGTTGATACTTGCGTGAGGCTATCACACTTAGATGCATAACATTTCTGTCAAAGAATGGATCATGGCTAATAGTTTTCCTCAATTTTGTGCTGGAAATGTTCCGCATGCGGTTAAAGTGTTTTGTAAAATTTCAAAATTTAATTTTTTGACAACTTCTCATTACATTCATGTACAACGAGAGACAACTACCTATGACAATTTATATTTTGCTTTATACAGATTTAGTAATTGGTATCACTTATGTTAAACAAGCAGCACTGTGAAAAGCTACAAAATTTCCACAGAAATTTGAACCAACCGCCTTCTGAAAATCGGTCATTTATTTTACCAGATTTTCTTTACCTCAGATGGTAGATCATCACACTGGTAATCAAATGACTATGGGCTCGACTTCACCAAAATTGTTTTAGCCTTTTGCATTGCTTCGTAGCTCCAATTGCTAATTGAACTAAAATCAAAAAGCAATCTTTTGTAAAAGTTTACCTTTTGTGGTAACTCTGGTATGCAATAATAAGTCACTATGTGCCCTTGTACTGCTTCAAAGCATGAACTCAAAGTTTATAAGCATTACAAAACATGAGTTTTTTAAATCAATAAGTCTTTCATGACAATTACTTTGCTTGACTGCAAAGTTCAGAAATATCTAAAACTTGTTTAAGCAAACGTAGCCACTGAGCCAACTCTATTAGTGCAAATTATTAGCGAAACCGCCTCCATCCAGCAGCTCAACCGATCGAGCTTGCCTGCAGTGGTGGGCACTAGTGGCCTATGTTAGGACCGCTAGTATTGTCGTAAACTAGTGGCAATATTTGCGGGCGTAAACTTTTTATATGATAGCGCTAGCGCTAGCTGCGCTAATTTTTTCAAAATTAGTTGCCGATAGCGTTAACTCTGCCCCTTGTTAAAATATAAATATTGCTTCAAAAATGCAAAGCGTTTTAAAAATCACGGGCTACCAGAGTCCATCTTTCTTATACAAAATTTTTGAAAGAGCGTTTGCGGAGAAGTCATAAAAAAGCAAAAGCAGCGAGAAGCTATAAGACAACTTTCCAAATAGGGACACGAGTCCCGAAGCAAAGCGACAGCTACGTTTCTTTCTCATACGACGGTAAGAAAGTTATTTTTAAAATACAACACCGCCATTACTTCCAGTAAAGCGGTAAAGCACCTGCTTTCTTTAGGGAAGGATGTATTGAGGCTAAAATGATCTGTGCTGAGCGATAAGTGGTAGCATTAAAGCAAGCGAAGCGAAGCACTTGCATCAGGCCTTCTCTTCTTAAGGGGCTCAACTTTACGGTTTTATAAATTGTCATAAAACTTGATGAGTTTTTAGAAAAGAACATACTCCAACATCCTAACTATCTTTCATAATCCTAAAATTTCAAAGCTTAAAATTGAAAGTTTTGTTTATTATAGAAAAATATAAAAACAGTACAATTAGCGCATAATCAATAAAACTAAAGATGTTTAAAACGAAGTTGTCTATTGGGGTTTCCTTGATGCCATAAGAGACTATCATCGAAAATCACCCAATTTTAGCCAATCTCCAAAAGTTACCCAATATTAGCCAATGGAGTAGCTGGCTGGTAACCTTAGACACTGAGGGGGCATCTTATAAAATCTTGCCTCGGGCCCCTAAATCTACCAGCGTTGACGACAAAGATTATGAGATGCTAGGATTTTGCTAAATAGCTATTGTTGACTGCTGGATCGACTTGTTAAATACGCACTCGGTGTGAAGTGGTGTTCTATAAACGTAAAATTAAATTAATACCGAATAAGCATGACAAGCAAGTAAGATTGACGTAAAATCGATAATAAGTAAAAACAAATAGCAAACAAGCGTGGCCGCGACGTATATTCGATCACTATGGCCCAATAAACATTGAATAATTAATCGCGAGAGCAATCGGAAAAAATGCAAATTTAAATGAAATGACATATTGCTTATCAACTGCTACGAAACTCGCAGCCAGTAACAGCTTCAATACATCCAACAGTATACGATTATACATAGAATTAACAAGCTAAACAAATAGAATCAAATAAGCTCTGAAAATATAAGCTTCGATAGTCTTGAAGGTTAGCATATCTGAGCTGCAATCACGCCTAAAATGACCACTTGTCTGTCGCTTAAAACTACACATTTCAAAGACCAACCTTATAAAGTAACCAGCAAAACTAACACAAAAACCTATTTACCTACAATTAAATGCTTGCATTCTAAGACCCAATGCAAGTGCGTGATCAACAAAAAAGTCTTCAGCGAAAAAAGATGCTTGGGTCCATAATTCAATTTAACACAAACTTCGCACTAAAAACTGCAGTGATACCTGTGATTTGATTGATATTTGTTTTCGTGCTATCTATGTGACAACATTTGTCAATGTTTTCTACCGGTATACTCGTATCTTCTCGACTGGACTGAAAAAACCTAAGGTATTGCGGTAATTAAAAAAATGAAATTCGTTAAATCGGTTTATGTGCAGTCTATTTAAATTAAAAACATTGAGACACACTTGTAAAAATTAAAAAAAAACTTGACTAGTGATACAAAATTTAATCAGTGGCCAAATTATTTATTCAAAAATTTGTCAGAGTTGCATCTTTTCTGGTCCAGTTACTACTTTCTCTCCGCTGTAAAAGCATTGGTCACTTCTGTCATGTATTTCTGAGAATTTTCACTGAAGAGTAATCATAAACTTCTGAGATATGTGACTTCAAGAATGCTTAAATATTTACTGCATAACGATTGTTTTTGTTGCAATTCCTCCGAAGCTCCGTGACATTAAAGCATGAATTTTGGCATGATTGATAACCACGCCTATTTGAGTGTCAACAAGAGAATGATGACGTTATTATAGCTTCAAAATTACAGATGATATTTTAAAATTTGCATCTCTTCACGCAGAAAGCGGCTTTTTGCTTAAATGAAAGCTTGCACTCGCCTTACCAACTTGTAAAAATTTTATCTCTTTTTGGGGTAAAGTGACTTTACAACAGACGACTGTTTGTGAAAATTGTTTTTTTTATTTTGTCAAAAACATTCTCACCACAGAAACGCAGTTGAAAACTTTTTTGAGAGATATTAACACGTTGCCACTGATAAAAAAAACATTTTGCAACAAGGGATTCCATTTTAAATGAGCTTGCTATTTTTTAAAAGTATTGTTGCAATGCTATTAAAATGCCATAAAGTATTGTCGTAATGATAACTTGCATTATAATGTAGATTGATGCAAAAACAAAAACAGCACCAGATGTAATTACTGTTCTAGGTACAGTTTTATAAAAGCAGGATCAAATAGTAAAGTCTTCTACTGATACATGTAAGCTGCAAGTTAAAGCAGAATGATTTGTTGCTAACACTGCAAATAAATCCCGTTGCTCATTAATGCAAAGACAACTATTAAAATTACATTACTTTTAATTAATGGATGTTAAGGCATATAGGCTAACTGCAATCAGTTGAATAAAATACCACTTCCACGACCGGTTTCGTTCCTATTAGAACTCGTCAGGTGGACTCAGGTATTGAACCGACGGTCACATGAATTGCTTCATGCAGTTTATGCCACTCCGCCATCGGTCCTTTCAACTGATGCTGTTAATTTTAAGCTATATAACGTGCACGCTCACTACAATGAGCTTGATGCGACATATGCTTTTAATTTCCAGCCAAGCCAGTGCCTTTATTACGTTATAATACGAATTATAGGAGCTGGTGTTAGCCTGTTTCTTTAATTAAATTAATTATTCTTCATCCATTAATTAAAAGTAATATCTTAAACAGGCTAACACCAGCTCCTATAATTCGTATTATAACGTAATAAAGGCACTGGCTTGGCTGGAAATTAAAAGCATATATCGCATCTAGCTCATTGTAGTGAGCGTGCACCTTATATAAGCTTAAAATTAACAGCATCAGTTGAAAGGACCGATGGCGGAGTGGCATAAACCGCATGAAGCAATTCATGTGACCGTCGGTTCAATACCTGAGTCCACCTGACGAGTTCTAATAGGAACGAAACCGGTCGTGGAAGTGGTATTTTATTCAACTGATTGCAGTTAGCCTATATGCCTTAACATCCATTAATTAAAAGTAATATCTTACACAGGCTAACACCAGCTCCTATAATTCATATTAAAATTATAATAACTGAACTGAAGGCAGACTCTAAGTAAGATCACCTGTACGCAGTCGTATGGCATGCACGACCAATCTCAACCTCATTGTAGAAGATAATGATCACGTGCAGAAACGTGAAACAAGACGCACAATTGTAATATTAACCCTCCAGCAGCTTTTAGAAAACATTTATTTGTCTTCTGAGCTCAAAAATGTGATTGGTTGGTAGTTCGCTTCAGCCACAACCAATTTTAGTAACAAAATTGTAGGTGGTGGACTCCGGGTAAGCTTTATAATTTTACTGTTTGTGAGCTTCCTGATCGGGTGGATAGGGATAGGCCTTTTTACCCTTTTTTTGGTCCGTCTATGCCGGAAAAAGAAAACATGAGCGTAGCCAGGGACTAAAGGTCACAAACGCAATCACGAAAAAGATCTATGTAGGTATATTAGGTAATAGCTAATTTCTCTTAGAATATGACTAACTTTAATGTCCATTTCAACTTTAAATTTGTATGCCTTCCACCACCGAGTGAATGGAAGGAATATAAATCTGTGAAGCAACACGATTTTTGTAAATAAAACCACATTTGATGTCAGAGCAGAAGAATCAAGATTGGAAGCATTTTGGTGACCACCAACTATTTTAAATAAATTTTCCAATTTCCGTCCTTAAAAACAAGACTATACCGACCATAAATATTTCCCAAATTATTGCCTGTTTGTTAATAATACCAGTCTTAATTTAAAAGTAGGGAGATGAGAATAAGGATGTTGCATATGACATCACACATTTGGCGCGAAAAAAGTGGCTGATCAAAAGCTGTAAACTATGCTGGAAAAGTATAGGGCAAACATCAATTTTTGGATTTATTTTAAAAATAATGTAAATTTATTTAAGTGTTGGGGTGAATTCATGCTAGTTTGATACTACAAAACAAACATACGCAATTAAAAGATTTGGTTGAGATTAGGCCTTTTCGTCCGAGAATCCAAGCCTAGTAGGATGTGTCCATTTATCAAAAAATTTGCTGTGAAGGGAAAAGTCACCTAAATATCCTGCATTTCTCTTTAAAAAAAAGCATCACATTTTTTAGGGAGTCGTAGGCATGTCAGCAAAATCAACCATTATCTGATCATTTTTATCGGAACCGTAAGATCTTTAGTTACACTTTACTTGGGCCAGCAATTACAGCTGACATGTCAATGCAACTGGCCTGCAACTATTTTTGACCAAAACTTTAAAAAGGACTGTTGATTTTACTCAATAATATCTCATGCAACATATACGTAATAAACTGTTCAAAAGTCTGTCCAATCATCTAGGCTACGGTATAACTTAGGTTTGTAATTCTTCGATGTGCTTTGACAACTTCATTTGCTATTTAAGTTGTAGATTACAATTAATTAAAACTCAATATTCCAAAATAAGTTAATCAATTGAAAATGAACCCCTACCAGAAGCTGGCACAAATAAGCCAATATGCTAGGCCCATAAAACTAGGCTAACTGCCGGCAATAACCACTGCACTTAACACTTTTTACCTTACTTTGTCTTCAGATTCATTCTATAACATCAGCAAAAAAACATATCTAACGTTTGTTTTAAAGCTGCCTATTTTATCCGTTTTATTCAGATAAAACGATATCACTTGTAGCCAATTGAATGCAAAAACTCCGAAAGTGATCTGTCACTTTTTTCAAAAGCAATTTTAGATGACGTTTAATCACATGAGTGAAACCCTCCGACAAAGGAAATGGTTAAATGTAATAAAAAGTAAAGTTTGAGGAGAAATTAAAGTAAAACAATAGGCCTACCAATGAGCGAAATTGCATCTGGAGGAATTATTTTCACTTAAAAATAGTTTAATAAGTGTAATGGAAACTAGTGCAAGGCATTACGTTGGAGATACAATCTCTTTTCTCACTATTCCAAGACAAGGGCAAATAGGTGTAGCAAGGAAACTTGATGTCACAATGATAATTAAGAAAAGGGGCGCACCATAGCCAATTGGCGACCTACCAATAAATAGCTTTTTTCTGAAATTGTCGGAGCGACCATGATGCAGGCGCCATCTCCAATTTTGACTTTGACAGAAAGAATGAAATTGGTGACATCATTGGTTTTCTGTAAATTTGACAAGTCTTGATCAAAGAGAAGGAGGATGGCAATTAGGGATACTAGGGCTATGGCCCCATTTACTACTATACTTGTATATTACTCTCACAGATGTTTTTAGGTGAAGCCAGCGCAGCCCACTGAGTCAGTATCTTTTAACCAAGTATAACTGATTGTTACGTAGATACTGGTTACGGCAGTGCTATGTATAAAATGTCAAATCGACACATTGCTTAGGCCGTGTGCAAGCGCACTGAATTTGCACTACAATTATGGGTTGAAAAAGATGTTATTGGCCATATTCGGAAATCCTTTCAGCCTGCTGCAAATATGTAGCGAGCGTGTAATGTTGTATCTATTAATCTCGTTGTCGATTGAATTTATTCGATTTCCAAGGTTTATACTCGCTTCTTATATCTAGTTAAAACTAACACCTGCACCCATGATGATCAAGTGCTCGATTTTCTAGGCCAAACTTAGAGCAAATAGGAGATCACTGCGGTCAGTGTTTTTGATGACCAGTTTTTAGTGTTTTTTGAAGATTACTGTCTCCTGTCAGCATGTGTACAACTTGGTTTAGGTGCACTCTTTTGAGGTTTGAGAGACGAAGTCCAAGAAGAGATGATGCGCAACCCACCTTCTCTTTTGTTTTGAAACATTTTTCTGTTATTCGACAACGATTTCTGCGTCGTGTCAACACCATTTCTTGACATCATCAGTGCAACTAGCATAAGAAACCCGTATGAAAGATTGAGACATTGGACACTTGCAATAGATTTTGACTTTGCCAAGTTGGCTGCCAGCTAGTGGTCGTGGACACTTGCATGTTCAAGGGTCCAGGTAATAATAATCTGATAACTTGTATTAATTTCTAAAGGGTGATTCTTTTCGAACAGAATGATTTCATAAATAAAACAAAGAAATTGGCACGGAATCAACATTTACATGTCGAAAGCAACATAAAATCAAAAACTAAAAATAAAATAGCCGAAAATTAAGCAAAAATGTTTATAAGAATTAATGAGTTTCTAGGATTATAAATCAAGGAAGAAACAACTTTTCAGAGCGAATAATGGTGTAAAGGCGCCGCATTTTTTGATGGCGTTTTTTGAAGCAACTTCATAGTTTGAGAAGCAGTAGAACGATTTCGAAAAATCCTTTTTTTGAACCTCCCTAATCTTCAGTTTCTCTAAAAAAATAAAAACGCGCGAAAAGAACAAAAAATTACCGACCAATATTTTTAAAAAATGATATAAAAGAATATTACAAAATAAGTGTAATCTCTAAAACGACATTTTTAAGATTTGAAAAATAAAATGGTTGAATATAATTGTATTTTACAATATCCTTTCATATTATTTATCCAAACTATTAGTAAACCATTTATATTTGTTTGAAAAACTTTATTGCTCTTTTTTGAGCGATGTTGATTTTTTGCAGATACCAAGAATGCTTTAACGAAACCGTTTGTTCTTATGATAAATAAATGTCTAAGCTGACTGTATTACTGTAGTTATTGATAGCAGACTCTTTTAAACACTAAAATACGGAGTAATTTATTGCAGATCAACTATTCTAATTGGGCATAACTACAGTTTTCCACTATAAAATTTATAACGGAATTAATATTCCAGCTAAAAGGAAAATTACTGTTTTATTTGCAGCAAGGTGATTTATTAAAGCAGAATTTATTGAAGCATTACACTTGCAAGTAACTGAATTGTTAAGAGAAAATTTGTTGAAACCTGGTGACACTTGGTGCGATTTTTTACCAGTCAGTGCGCGCCTTCTATTGAAATAAAAAGCGGTATGTGCCTCGATCCCGGTAGGGGGCACAAAGAAATTTCCTTTAACAAATGCCTTGCATCCGTTCACCCGGTTAGTCTAAACCCCACCTAAGCACCTAAGTTTGTTAGGTCTAATAAAACAAGTGTTCAACTAAAAATAGAACACAAACCATGGCAACCAATTGTTGATCAACCATTGTAAAGTAATCCTTAGCCCTAGGTAATTACAGTGACATAATGCTGGAAAGAAATTTGCTAAGCTTGCAAAGAACAGTAGGCCTAATTGTCAGTAACTTGTTATAAGTTTTGTGCATTATACTTATCTGTTTTAACTGAGCTTACCAGATTTTGGGAGAGGTAGAAAGTTACACTGCTGATAATAAAATTGAGTGTTTTTAGTACAACAACACTAAAGGCACATATCACATACGATCAGAATTGTCTTGAAGTAATCTTTTATTTGGTGAATAAAGTTTAAAAATTGGCTAAGAAATGAGATCACAAATCAATTTTTTAGTAAAGTGATGTTGTAAAAATGTTGCAATTTTTTGAAAAATCATCATATTATGATCTTTGGTAGCGAAAGACTTGTATTAATGATACCAGACCTATTATGACATCATAGAGCGAGTTTGTGCGTGCTAGAGAAAAAGCAAGAAGCATGCATAGAAAGCTTAATATTCTTAAATAACGAATTGCTCGTTGCATTGTCCAATGAACTTGAATTTTTATAAAGTTGTTTTTATCAAAAGCACATTATCAATACCTCCTAAAAAACCATTTAATCACGGTTTGCAAAAATACAGCTAACAAATTGTGCAATCAAACGTTGACTGTGACGTGATCTTAGACACCAAACAAATAAAAGTTTTTGTAATGTAGTAGGTTAGATGCTAGCTTCCGTGTGAGCATAAAACGGTTTTGCTCTGTTAAGAAATGCAAATTTAAAAAAATTATTTTTGATTATGACGTCGTGATGACGTCGCCAATACCTTTATGGCATTTACTCTGGGGTGGTGATCAATCGTGCCAAGTTTGATGTTTGTGCGTTCAGTAGTTTTGGAATTAAATCGCACGTACTTACGTATAATAGACATATTGATTCGCTTCAGCAGTATATTGTTATTGATCTTCTCTACTTTGTTTCATCGAGATTTTATTTTAACACATACAAAATGAACTACTGTATAAGCCTACAGTACATGAGACTTATAAGCTACATCTCGATTTATTCAGATGTCAGTACATGCATTGTAATGCATTTTTTGCCCCAACACGGTAAACAGTTTTGAAGATACAGTCTGAAAAGTTTTACTTATCGCAGTTGGCCGAGAGCCAGTTCAAGAGTTGGCCGAGGGCCAGTGGTTAAAATGTTGGCCGGTGGAAAGGTGTAAGTGCCTAATATCGGGCTTTGCTAAAGATGGTCTCCAAAAATGATGTCATTTTTACTTGGACAGAAAATGCGCCAATTCAAACTAAGAATTGCGTAGCAGCTCCTTTAATGACAGCTTCTATCATTTTTGACTCTTTGGTACGGCAAGTGTGGTCACCTCGGTTACATTAAATTCGATATACGGAAGTTTGTGCAAGTGTTGGCGGGCCGCACAAAATATTCTGGCTGTACGCATGCGGCTCGCGGACCGTAGTTTGCCTACCCCTGGTCTAAGCAACTTTGCACAAGTGATGCCAATTTTACTTGACTGGCTTTGGCTAAGTTGGTATCATTATAATAAGCTTGAACATCATACACAAAATTTTTCAACATTGAGATACACTTGGAACAAAAACATTAGATCACTATTGCATGAAAAACCAATTGTACCTGAACTTTATGAAATAGAATAGTTAGCCTAATCATTGGCTTTACATCTGGGTTTTGTCACTTGCAACATATTAAAAGCTTTGCTGGAATAGAATTTGAACTCATAACCTCTCCAACCGCACAACGATTATACCTTATAGGAGTAGAGCATGACTTAACCCGAGCAAGCGAACATAGGTAGATCCAATTATTACTTCTCTTGATTCATTAACATGAGATACAGATTGATCGTGATAACTTCTAAAAATACAAGGCATATTTGTAGCCGGAATATTCAGTGACTGCTTGTAGCTTAGGGTGCAATAAATTGAATCGTTGACTAAACCTGATCTGGATTTGTATCAGTGACGTGTTGAGACATCTGCGGGACCGGAACCAAACTATTTTTGAGTCCTCCCTATTAGTAAAGTGGTAGCAAGTAGCATTGCGTTCCTCGTCAATATTCGCAGGCCAGATTACAAAAGCAACACGGACGAAAAAATAAAGAAGCATGGATTATACATACAATATCATAATTTTGGTAAATATTTTAATTACCAAAATTTTTTGGAAAAATTACCCCTCTCAGATGTTTTTCCTGACTTGTTGACTTGCTTTCTCGGACTGCTTTATTTGATTAAATTTGGATTAATTGCTGTCATGTAATCACGTACTGCTATGTATGCCTTAAACACCACATTTAGCGTATAATCTTTGAAAGGTTTTTCTTTGCCTAATTAGCTTTTGTGTGATTAATTTTATGAAAGGATACCAGTTTTAGTTTATACTTGCACGGTTGGCAATAACGTCAAAAAAAACCTGGTTCAAAAGTAAATGATACGTAAGTCTTGTGCTTTGTGTTGGAATATTTGGGTTTGTTTCATATGCAGCCCTAGTAGGATATTGGGCTAGCCAGGAGTCACGTAAAGTAGCTTACTCTTGGCATGAGACCTAGTCATGATAATGTGTCTTTATTACCCGTATTTAAGGGATGGTCCCACTTATTTTGCCGTACTAACGTTGTTTGGATTGTGACTTTTTGTAAAAACTAAAAAAAATAGTACTTCAGCGCTTCTCACGTCTTGTTGTTGTTGTGATTACCCCTTCTCTACCTCGGGATGGAGGTACGGCACGAACGGAAATTTAGGTTTACGCTGTCAACCTAATTGAAATTAGGCCCGGGGAAAGATGGCAGCCTATTTCGAACCAGTCATGATTGACTGGTAGCCCCACCACCAACAAGGCGAACTGCCACTGGTGGGTACCCAATAGTCGTCTTTTACGACATGCTGGGTTAGCAACTTCACAATTGTAACCCGGTGAAGTAAGGGTAAGCCACCTGTCTGCCACATAAAGGTGGAGGCGTCCTGTTGAGTGCCTTGCCCAAGGACACAAGCAAGCTTGCCGGCTTGTTCTCCACACTCTCCCTTTTTTTATGCTGAGCGCCAAGCAGGGAAGCTGTAAATACCATGTTTTAATGTCTTTTGGTATGACTCTTATTGTCTTTTGGTATGACTTCTTACGCCGTCGCTCTCATCTCTTTGCTCATCTTGAGTAAATGGCCTGCTCGTGGCACCGCTATTATTGTTTACAACACTAGATGTCTTGTGGGCTGTTTAATCGTCAAGGCAAATGGAATAAGCAAGATTGACATAAATTCAAACTGTCATGGCAATTACACAATCGCTCTACAATAAAACAAGACGTAATAAAATGTTGCTTAAAACAAAAACAGTTATCATCATGCTTATATTTATTTTTGACCGCAAACTCAAATGAACAACACCCACAACAGTAAAGCAATTAAACAGCTATTCCACAATGAAATAACGCGTAATAAAATGCTTCTTTAAATATATGAGGTTTACATGTCGTGAATAGTAATTTCTGACGACTTATTTTAATTTGTTCTCTTGTTTGTATACTATTGGTTTCATTAATTTAATTTCCGTTTGCTGCTTTTTCGCAAATCCCATAAAAATCATTACGGCTGCATTCCACATCATCCGCTCCAACACGAGAATCCCTTTCAGCTAATACAGCGCAATTTTCTGTTCTAGGATGATTTGGTTCGCCTTTGTTCCATATCGCATTGGTTTTAGTGACGGTTTCATCATTATCTATCCAATACCAATTGTCATCACCTCTATCTTCCAACCCAATCCAATATCCATTTTCAGATTTGGTCAAAAAGTATGTCCACAGAAATCTACAAAACAAAAACATAAATATCGTATTCTTGGAACAGGATGTGGAGATAATCTCAGCACACTTTTCAATATGATATTGTAAGAAGACTTCGATAGTTTTTAGACTGTTTTGATAAATATTTCTTTCATTGACAGTTGATTATCATTTACAAAGTCATGAGTCATTTATAAAATTTTTATATGAAATCTAAAGTTGCTGGATGGTACTCATTTCAGAAATCTATGTTTTACTTGCGAGAAATATATTTATGTATTTACTTCAAATTTGATATTAAATTGCCAGCATCAAAACAAACACCAAGAAAAAGTTGATAGACTATCATCTAAAGCTGTGCTCTGCAAATGTTGGATCGTATGCCGTGACACACTCATTTGCTATGAGGCGATACAGGCGTGACGCAGCCTAATTGAATCTGTGTAAACAGTTTAGTATTCATAAACCCAAGCAATACGAGGCATTTTTTGCATTATTTTAAATACCGCTTGAAAAATTTCCGAAATTTATGGCAGGGATTTTTTAACAAAGTGAAATAGGAAACATTGACAGTAATATCGTTTGATATTTAGAAGTCACTTGAAAATTTAAACAATCTAGGCTACTTCCAAAATTTGTCAGTAACATGATTAGCCTTTAACTACTCTCACTGGTGTATTTTGTACACCACACGCGGTTATTTAATCATACCTCTTCTTTAGTCGTTTTTGGCAGGTTCTTGTTATACCTATTCTCAACGCATCTTAGTGACATCACAGTGTCACAGCGGTTTGCCTCTAGCTTCTCTTAAGACCATATTATGAGAAAATGCATTGCGCTAGGTTTTGTTTGGTGCATAAAATACACCGCACGAGTAATGATGTAAAAAAAATAAGTGGAATATTTTTTACATTTTTGTACAGGTAGTAGTACAAAATGAATAGATATTTAACTATTGATGAAATAACGGCTTTATTGCCATTATTTCTTCAAATGGTAAAGAAGAAATAGGAGGCAAAGAAAGTAATGATGATGAAAAGAATTTTATCAACAAAAGTGATCATGACATTGAGTCAGAAATCAAAATTGATGAAGAAGATGATGAGCATTCTGATTTGGAAGTGGAGTCTCAAAGCTATGAAGACCATGATAATGATGACAAATATTTTATGGAAGCTCGATCAGCCATAAAAAAACCTTTCTGCTGATATTTCAAGGTTTTTTGGCCAAATACAAGCTACAGTAAACAGTCGTCGCAGATCAGCCTTCTCCAAAAATTCGTACACGTTGTCAGCTCTGCGGAAGAAAAAAGAACAAAGTGACCGCAAAGAAATGCTCATCCTGCAATGACTTTGTGTGCAAAAAACTTTCGACAACTAATGTTTAATGCATTACTTGTGCAAGTCCTGTCATAGACAAAAACAGCATTGCAAATGATGAATGAGTAACGCAGAATTTCACAATTTGTTTTCATATTCAACTTTTTGTGCTTTTGTTTACGTTCTATTTAGTTCTGAGTCATTAAGTTGCATTTATAACATATGTTTGATAATAATTGAAATACATAACATCTCTACCCGACAAAGTGTAAAAAAATATTCATTTATTATTGGTGTAAAAATACACCGCGCGAGTAGCTACGTTATGAAATTGGTGCGAGTAGTTAAGGGTTGGTAAAGATTTTGGAATGGCTTTAAGAGTGCTAAACTCCGCGACCGTGGAGAGATCATTGGGTGCTTTCTTCTTTCCTAACTTTTGTCGAATTATTTTTAAAGTGCAAGGTAGTTTGATATGCACTAACTGTGGTACACTTTTATCTTTTTTGATTATGTTGCTACAGTGCTGTAATTCTCCAATACATCTCTGTTTCGTATCACAAAAGTGTTTGTAGAACAATTACATAAGTAATTGCCTGGTTCTGTACAACGCACGAACAGATGAAAGGCCGAAGCGCATACTAGCCCTATATTAACCACTGTAGCATATATGCTACACTGATTATTCGGTCAAAGTTTGTGAAGAAAAAAATTTTTTTTTTCTTTTATTAACCAATGTAGCTAATCTACTACATCAGTTTGTCAATTTAAAAAAAAGCAGTTTGCAACACTTCCCGTTTTTTGCACGTGACCAAGCTTATAATATGGATGCATCTACATCTGCTGACATGAGTGGATCTAAGGTATAGTTATTTGGTATTTTTGCATAGATAATGCTGTGAGTTGATATATTTTTGCTGTTATCTAAGATTATTGTTACCCATAGAATATATATGCGAAAAAAAATTAAAAAATTGTGACGTTTTTGTGCTGGTAGGGTGGGCTAATTTAGTGTAGCAAATCTGCTACATTGGTCAATGAAGGTCTAAACACTATGAAAGGCTATATCTACTTTATGTAAAGTGAACAGTTGATCTGTATGCTTATTGGTTCACATAATAAGATAGTGTTCTGTAGTGATTCCTATTCATTTGTAAATAGAACATTATGGTGGGTGGGGGTGGCGGGCAATGACATCACATTAGATAGAATCTTAGGAATTTTTTGTGTTTCCAGATTACCAAGGTACATGAGTATCTTATATTTGCTGTCTTCTTTCCATTTAATGCAGAGTGTAATGCATGCCCTGAGAAAATATTGTTATTCAGAATGATATTGACTTTACAGGTGACGCGTCGAAAATATGTTCAAGTAACTGACATTCTGGATGTAATAAATGGCTCAGAAAGTGAATTTGATGAGTTGTCCAGTTCCGATGAGGATAAAGATGTGTGACTTGACTCTCATCTTCCTAATGTTGGTGTGATGGCAGCAGAAAATGATGTTAGCAGTGACTCAGATGGTGATGTTGATGATGATGATGATGCTCACTCTTCAACAGCTGATATGACCCCAGCACGGGGTCAGCAGAAACTAAGACCACAAGTCAAAAAAAACATCTACAAATTTGATAAGCGCAGACCATTCATTCTGCCTGCAGACACTGACTACGTTCACGTTAAACTTGAACCAGAACCAATTGAAGGGGTTACTCCTTATGAATATTTCAAAAGGTTTGTAAATGATGACATGTTTGTCAATTTGGCTACAGAATCAAATAATTATGCTCACCAAAAATTAGGAATCAGTTTACAATCTATTGCTCATGAACTTGAGACCTTCACAGGAAGGTATTTTCACATGGGTTTAGTCAAAATGCCGGCTGTTGGATGTTTCTGGGAGACAGACACTCGCTATGCACCAGTGGCAGACATGATGTCCTGAAATCGATTTCAAAAACTAACTTCATATTTGCACATCAAAGATAATTTTCTGGTGACTGATTCAGAGAAACAAGATAGAGCTTGGAAAATAAGGTCTTGGCTAAATAGCCTGAATGCTAATTTTGCAACAGTTAGCCCAGAAGAAAACCATTCCATAGATGAAATAATGGTGGCTTTCAAAGGAAGAGCACTCTTGAAGCAATACCTTCCCAAAAAGCTCAAAAAATGGGGCTTCAAATTGTGGGCGAGGTGTGCTGCATCTGGGTATTTGCACATCTTTGATGTCTACCAAGGAAAGGGTACAGGCATTGGCAATGATGAAGATATTTCTGACTGTGGACTGGGTGGAAATGTTGTCTTGAAGGTATGTTCTACACTGCCAGAAAAGCACAACTTCAAAATATTTGCTGACAACTATTTTTCAAATTTTGCAATGATAAAGGAATTGACACAAAGGGATCTATTTTATGTTGGCACAATCAACAGCAATCGGCTACATGGGGCTCCCCTCAAGTCAGAAAAAGAAATGAAAGCCGAAGGAAGAGGGGCGTTTGATTGTGTTGTAGAAACTACCACCAATATTTCTCTTGTTCGCTGGCTGGATAACAAGTGCGTCACAGTAGTGCCTTCATACCTTGGAGCTGAATCACATGATGCTGTACGCAGGTATGATAGAAAGCAGAAAAAGCACATCACTGTTGAAAGGCCATCTGTCATTGGCGTGTACAACGAGTCGATGCGTGGAGTAGATTTGCTGGACATGATGTACTCATTGTACAAGTATCAGCTCAAGTCCAAATGGTGGTACTTGTACATCTTCTATCATACTTTGACCATTACCCTGGTTAACGCATGGTTTGTCTACAAACGGGACTGTGAAGAGTTGAGAGTGAAAAAAATCCTGCCTCTTAGAAAATTCCAGGCTCATGTTGCCACAGTCTTGTGCAAATCGGGAAAGCCATCGCGAGAAAGAAAAAGGAAAGTGCATACCAATATTCGTCCAATCGACGATGTAAGATTTGATCGCATTGATCACTTTTCTGCATATGAAAGCAAGAGGCAACGTTGTAAAAATTGCCCAGATGGTTTTGCCTTTGTGAAATGTGCTAAGTGCCAGGTACATTTGTGTCTTAACAAAACCAGAAATTGTTTCGGTAATTATCATGGCCAATAAGCAGCCCAACATGAAGAATGAGAATGCCTGCTTTGCTTTTCTGAATAGATCTTACTACATCAGGCTTGTCAAATTGCATAATTGAATCCTACTACAAAGAGATTGTACATATATTTGGAAGGATAAAGTGATTGCTAATTATTAATTTCTTTGTTCTAAACTAACACACAGTACATGACTTTGTTTTTTTAAGAGGTGGTGTGATTCCATAATGACGATATAGCATTCAGTATTTCAAAACATTTAGTTTGAACTACAATTCATTTCAGTTTACAGTTTTTTGTGCTCATATTCCGTGTTGAAGTTTTGTATTTATTTTGAGCGACTGTAGGATTCTGGTCAGACAATACGTACCTGAAAAGCCCAGAACATTCTGTTGTAATTACAATCATTTCAGTTTTACTTGTTTGCGTTCAATTTTCATGTATTTGTGCTGCGTATTTGTTAAAATAAATTCGTGAAAATGACGCTATGTATCTACGTTTTTTGTCCCTTATTAACCATTGTAGCAAATCTGCTACAAGTCGGAAATCTGGGTCAAAGCGGACCACCAAAAAAAATAAGTGGCTAGAACCATTTAATGCATGGAAATGAGCATGGTTTTACATGGAAATAATTTTTATTCAATTATAAGTATGTCTGGTTAATATAGGGCTAGAGACCTGTTTCAATTACTGATGGTTGTGCTAATATCCAAGCTCAGCAGACAAAATACTTGACTCTTTGCATAGGCGTTGCAGGTTGTGGTCCCATTTTGTTTTCTTTTTTGGTTCCACCAGTTTTATGTAAACGTTGATGGTTGACTGTTGGCTTCTCTAGGATTAGCATGGGCGTTGTAACTTTTATGTATCTCTTGTTACTGTGTGCTTATTCTCTTTATCACTACTTTTAAGTAAGTATTTGACATCACACGTTTTTGTTTTGATAATTGTTTCTACCTCATTTCTTAGCAATTCCACAATCCACTCTTACAGCAGACCTATATAATCACTTTAAAATTGTTATCCTCAATATTTACAAAAGCAGCTATGACAAATCAGCTCCTCGGTACGAGTACGAAGCTGCACCCGGTTTAGAACTTATCTAGTATGGGTGAGGTTGAATGAGGGCTTTGTATTACAACCTCTTGCGGGTCACCATGGGGTAAGATGTAGCGCTTGCTAACCTCCTCTAGCTAAGGTAACATGCTTTTTCATTAAGCAGCACATACTTTGATGAATTATCAACAGCTAGTTCCGAGGATGTAGTTTGGAATCCTGCTTTTGTTAGATTTTTGTGTTTTTGTTTTGCAACCGTTCTTTATTACTGATTTACTTTTGTACTACAACATAGAAGGCAACGCAGCCATGCGTAATTACACTAAACACGTTTGTTTTTTTAATCATTACTATGTCACAGTGCTGTGGCGTTTTACCACATGACCCTTTGCTATGCCGCATACTTTTGTTTGCTACGAGTTGTGTATTTTTTCTTGATGACAAGAAACAAAAAACCACCGAATGACTGACTGAGTGACATTAGTGCAATTTTAATTTCTTTCCAAATCCAACAAACTGGAAATTTCACAGTGTTGTGTCTTCATGTTTGTTCTTTAACGCAATTAAATGCCCCTTAAAAATTCTTTCCTGCTCGCATGTCTGAATATGGCGAGAGTGAAAACAAAAAGCAAAAAGCTCTACTACCAATAATGACACAATATACAACGCGCGCAAGCCATGCATTGAAATTACGTTCCGCCAATTGAGAAACTAGACCCTTACTGTAACGAATGTTGCATTACTACTTGATCGCAGCCGATCTAAATCAAACTGAAATAAAGTATTGAAGGATTCCTAATCTATTTAGTAAACGTCAGATTTTTAAACTGAGTACTTCCGCCACTTCAACGCAGTTACTTTGCAATAAACAGTTCAAACAATATAACATAAAAGGGCTTGATAGCACAAAGCACCTCAAATCAATACGAGTCACCTTGCAGTTTACAAAAGTAATTTAGCACAACTAGAATCACGTAATAGAGTTTGAGCAGTTGAGGGTCGCTGTTCACGAAAAAGCAAATTTGCGTTAGAAGAATAGTTTTTCCGTATGTATAGTTATTGTAATCTGTTGTTTTATTTTGCAGTGATCGTTTTAATTGTAAATCTAATATGTCTGAAGCTCCAAACTTGATAAACTGTTTTCAAAAAAGACCTTTCTTTCGTATTTATAAACAGATTTGTAACTCTCAAGTCTTTCTGACGTCACAATGACTGTTTACGTGATCTAGTTTTCCAGCGTATTAAAGTGATTCTTGTTTCTTCTCGAAGATTTCCTTTTTATTTTTATTATTATCGATTACGAGGGCCCGCTAAAGTCAATAAAGTCAAAATTTTTTCAGGACCTTCTTACCTGATCAAACGTCTACTAACGTTCGTTTCAGGTGTTCAGAAGTCTGATTTGGTAGATTTTATTAGTCAAAATAAAGTCAAAATTTTGCAGAAAGTCAAAACTTGTCAAAATTATCTTCATCAAAAATTTCCTTACAAAATCGAACAAATTTATATTTTTTTGAATTTTTGAGCTGCTATCAAAATTTTATGCGCAGCTTTATTTCATTTTAAACTTCTCAAATAGTTGCAATGGTAAAAATGCGTGCGGTAGTTAAGAAGAAAATAGCACTTATTATTCATGAAATCGTCATTGTTGATGCATAAACACATAATTGTTAGACAATTAATCTATTCCTATAAAACCTTTGGGCTATTTACACGTGGTCTTTTTAAGTCGTAGCTTGCAAAGCAAAGAATGCCTAAACAAGCCAAATCTTCTACAGCGAAAGTTAGGCAAATTTTCCAGGAATATCCGGATGAGTTTTCGGCAACTCCTACCCACGATTTGCAATGCAACCTTTGCGACGTGTTAGTCAAATGCGGCAAAACGTTTTTTGTGGAAAGCCACCGAAAAAGTAAGCAACACCAAAGAAAATTGGAGACGACGAGCAAATTCCAAAGTAAGCAAACCTTTTTACAACTCGATCAAGTAAACTTCAAGGAACAGGTTGTCTCTTCCTTCTTAGCTGCAGATATCCCACTTCATAAACTGAACCATCCTTCTTTAAAGTCTCTGTTTGCTACAATGGGAAAAGTATTGCCTTCGGAGACTGCAGTTCGGGCATGTGTTGCTAAATTAGCATCCCAAAAAGAACAAATTCAAGAATTACTTCGTGACAAAACAATTTTTTAAATTGTGGATGAAGCATAGATTGCTAAACAAAAGTATATTAGTGTGCTTATGGGCAGCTTAGATGCCCCAAATCAGACATTCCTCGTTGATTGCGATCCACTTGACAGCGGTAGCAATGTTAATAGCAGTATTAT
This sequence comes from Trididemnum clinides, assembly GCA_963675345.1. NCBI lineage: Eukaryota > Metazoa > Chordata > Ascidiacea > Aplousobranchia > Didemnidae > Trididemnum > Trididemnum clinides. Next base: position 2,747,500 of record OY776297.1, read on the forward strand.
TCTGCACACTGTGGATAACATATTGCGACATCTTGAAATTATATGCGAGAATTTTGTATTGTTCTTGACTGATGCTGTTCGGTACATGTCTTTGGCTGGAAAGTCATTAAAGGAATTATACCCTTCTTTGATGCATGTCACCTGCGTTGCGCACTTACTACATAACTGGGCTATGCGTGTGCGTGCTCATTTTAAAAGTATTGACGAAATAATAGCAACGATCAAAAACAAAGATCGCAAGAAAGATTTTTGTGATGCTGGTCTGCCATCTCCTCCTGACCCTGTAATTACAAGATGGGCAACTTGGCTTAGCGCTACCTTATATTACAGTGAGAACCTTCCAGCTGTTCGTACCATTATCAACAATTGGACAAGTGCAGGGCTCTTATCAGCAAAGCAAAAGATGCTATCAATGTGGAAGATTTGGTGCCAGACTTAGTTAAAATAAATCAATACCGGACTCTAGCAGCCAACGTAGAGTCCTTAGAAGGAAGTGCCTGCACGATAACCGAAGTATCGGACTGCTGAAGAATATGCAATTCGATGATGATCCGTGCGCAATTAAAAACTACATTCTAAAATGACTATCCAACTCTGATTTAGAAACAATAATAAACTGTACCAACTTGACAATTGACCCAACAAGCTACGCACTATTGCAAAAAGCCCAGCCAACCTCTGCTGTTGTTGAGAGGTCGTTTTCTATGCTCAGTAAATTACTGGGAAAAGACAGAAATTTTGATGTTAAGAACGTAAAAAAATATATGATGCTGTATTAGAATAAAAAGTCTTGGTAATTATACTGTGTGGCTTTCGTTAAAAACATCACAGACAGACTGTTAATGTACAGTACAGTTTTGATAACAAGGCATTTTTTGTATTACACACTAATTGATACCGGTACACACAATGGCTCGTTATCCTAGGTTTTGACGTCATGCGTCGCTTTGTTGCATTAGCTTCAAGACTGAGTGATTAAGAAAATGTTTAAAGTAGGCTAATTTATTAACGGTGTTTTTTGTGTCATGTGATGTTCTAGCACTTTCTAGATTATTTTCCGTCGTATATATAAAGCGGCGAGATATTATTCATAGAGAGAAAGATTCAGAGTGTAGTTTAGAGCGAGATACTAGAGTGTAGTAAAAAGGCGTTGTTCTGTGATGATTGTTGTGATAGGAATTAAGCGATTATTTTGGTGGCTTTTAGTCTAGAACAGTACCACGCAAACTGTGGTATGCGTACCGGTGCCGATACGCAAGCACTTGACTGCCGGTACGCGGTCAGTTAGAAAATAAGATATGCTGAGTATTATTTACACTGATCAGGGCATGTTTTCACACAGTGGTGTAGAGTGTCGCGCCTCGCTCTTCATCAAGCTGCCATGCCAAACATCTTTTTGTCCTTTTTTTATTTTTTTTGTTAGTTTGCTTTCGGCTGTTGTGTGCGATTCTAGTTTTTACTATGTGCATTCGTGTGTTATTATTGTATGCGTCTAAAATCACACACACATATTTTTATTTTTTTTATTAGGGATAGATAATGTTTATTTTTGTCTTCTCTTGGTAGCTCGGTGATCGGCTTGCCTTTCCCGCCATTAGGTTGTTTATCCGTTATTTTTTTGCTAATGTGACGTGTACAGTGTCCTGTTTACATAGACGTGTGCAGCGACCTAATTCCTGGTGTCGCGTGCAGATTTTGTTACCAACCATGTGGTCGGAGATATTGTGCTCTCTTGCATCGTTGGGTTTCGTGACGGACGGACGTAATTCGATTGTTACCACAACCGCGTAAATTGGTGAAATAAAGTTTTGCTGTCGTGCCTTCCTCCTTGTGACTGCTAGTTCCCAGCGATTGGGTTCAGTCAGCACGTTATTGCTCAAAGGATCTTATCTTCTACAGTGGTCTGAGTATTTTTTGTTCTAAGCGTAATTTCAAGTACTTTCTAAGGTTTTCTTGGCTATATGGCATTTCATTCATATTCACTGACATGGCGATCTTTACTGGAAGACAGGACTACTTTCAATCTGCTCTCGTAGCTGAAACCCGATTAGTGTGAAAGAAAAAATGCGTTTGCTAAGATGCAAAATCTAGTGTTACAACGCAAAAAATTTTTATTCCGCAACTGTTATCGTTTGTCTTCCAACAGCTAGCTATAGTTAAACGCAACAAAGTAATTAAGACTTTAGAATACTGTAGGTTTAGCAGTGAGTTGAATGTGTTTGTTAGTAGTTTTGTTGAAAGCGAACTTTGAAGATACTAATTTTAATTTATCTTGCAAAAGTTTCTTAATAGTAAACCAACCGTACTAACCAAAAACAACCAAGTTAGTAATTAGTAAAACAATAGCTAATTTTGCTAGTCATCTATCAGCTGATAGAAAGTATTTGATAAGTCAGCTGGTAGAAAGCATAAGCGTAGGAAGTGGGGGGCACCGGCCCCCCTTGCTTGTCAAAATGCACTGATCTTGTCACAAAATTTCGGGCATTTTTTTTCGGGCAGTTTGAGTAAGTTTTTTTTATTTTCTAATCCTTTTACCTTCAATCATTACTAAGTACAATTTCAGTCTTTGTGCTACAACTTCAGGCCCTTATAATGCACCAGACTATAACCGAAAATTTGTGATTGTATATGTTTTTGAGCAAATCATAGCTAATGTCTTTGGGTGTTGTCCTATGAATCAAATTCCCTTTTTCTTTGTTGCTTACTGCAACCGTCATCTAGTAAGTTACACTTTTATAGTTTAAATTTGTGATTTTTGGGCATCATACAAGAGCCATTATGATTACTTTACTGCTGGTACTGGCAGGCTAAACTGCTATCTGCTAAATCAATTCATAATAGACATTTTTGATGCTTTTGTGACAATTCAAGCATTTTTTAAATTTTGGGCAATTACGATTGCTATACTGCAGGTTCCTAGCAGGTTAAACTAATTGAATCAAAAGAGATTTTTTTGATTTTATAACTATTTGGGCAATTTAGATAATTTCGGGCAATTGAGCGTTTAGCTTTAATTTAAATGGCATTTAGTACCAGCAATAGAACAATTGAAGCAATAGAAAACTTTCTTTTGAAAGAAAAAGTAACCAAAGCAGTATATGCTCAGCTATTGAACTTGAGAACAGTATCTGGTGACATTGATCGGTAATCTATTTGTTATTTTATTATCAGTAATTTTAAGTCAATGTAACTGCCAGTCTGCAAGACAAGAATAGCTACCTATTTTCACACCATCTTTGTCATTTTTTGGTCTAAACAAAAATAAAGAAGCTTGGCTTTTTATTTATTCTACTAAATGCTATTATTCTTTTTGGTCTTTGAAGCTAAAAGATAGATTGTGATATTTTACATTTTATAGGTAGAAAGTTTAGGAACAGGATCTCGATTTAGTGCTTTTTGCAATGCATTGCAGAAGACTGTATAGAAAGAAAATTAAATGTACTGCATGCAATAAAGTCATATATTCAGAATACATTGCAGATCAACTTAAAAGAAAGCAAATCAACAATTTATCAAAGAAATTTGTTTCAGTCGAAGAAGATTCAGTCGATCTCCTTCAGAAAAAACTATGTTTTGCTACTGCTACAATTATTTCATCTAGTGCTTCTGTAGCAGCAGATAATTCAACCTACTTAACTTCTGCAAGTTTAGCAGTAACTGGTAGTATCTCATGTAAACTAGATAAATGTGAAGAAAGTGTGTTGCCTTGTGAATAGAAATGTGTTTGAACTTACCACAGCCACTGAAGTGCAAGAAAGATTGGATGAAACTGTAGTTCAATTAAAAGATCAAGATGATGACTTGCATGAAGTTATGAATGGTGATGCTGGAGACAAAGAGGAAGATTTTGCAACAAATTCAGAGATTTTTACTGTTTCTGCTAATTCTGAGATGGCTAAAAATGTTTCTAATGAATCTGAAGACAAAGATTATGAAACAGAGGAAGGTCATCCAGTCGATAGAGTTGAACAAAGTTTTGCGCCCGCAAGTCCAAAAATTTTAACTTTCTGCCAATGCCGACATAGTTGAAAGTGTTACAATTGAATCTGATGATGACAACTTATCTCTTGAGCATGATTCAGAAAACACAATTTTTGTGCAAAGCCAAGTTCCAAAAAGTCATCAATGTTTACAGATGCTATCTATTACTGCTAGAATAATGTTACCCGCACTTATGAATTAAGATCTCTTTTACAAGCAATAATTCTGTTTCCAAGTGCCAAACTTTATGCTGCTGGTAGTAAATGAATTGTTAGCAAAGTTCACTTGTACGAGAACAATGCTATTTATGCAGTTTGCATTTTACGTTGGTAAATTTATGTGCAAGCCAAGTTCAAGAAAAACAATAGTGCTTTTTATTGCTTTTCATCCTGCTAGTATGATGTTTCTTATGCATGTGCGTTAAGTATTTATTAGCAGAAAGTCTGGTATCAAGTACTAGTAAATTTGAAATTTGACTGTGATAGCAATTGAATTGTTTGCAAAGTTACACTTGTACAGTTAGTTGTATTTTGAGAAAAAAATAATAAATTATTTTAATTGTATACAAGACAGTGATAGTAAAATCCAAATTATGACTTTTTTATTAAAACGTTTTAAAAGCAAAAATACCAAAATGCATAAGGCTTAAAAAACTTAATTTAAAGCACTTTCAATTACCAGTACCACTACTAGAAATTAAAGAAGTACCGCTATATAATCTGTACAAGTGTGCAATGTAATAAACACGTGTGAAATGCTACAGCGTTTCGCCAAGTATTTTGTAGTGCAGTGGACCTATTGTTTATTTTTAATCTGCGATGCAAGTCTGATTGTGATTCTAAAGAATTAAATGGTAGGTACACGGAATCAAATGCTTTGTAGTAACTTCTAACCAGTGTTTTATTGTTCTTTTTCTTTGAAAGTCATTCAACAAAAAGCATTTGTTTAAAAAGAAAATGTTCAAGTTGAAAGTGTCAAAATAGTGAGAGTGAGATCAAATAATTTCAGCAGCATTTCACAAGAGAAAGATAACACTAAAGAACATTTAATGGACGCCAGTTTCCAATTGCTTTTTTGACCTTTCTTTTCAGGATAATCATTAGGGATTTTTTTAATGACTGAATAAAAATATCTGGTGAGAAAAATATTATTATTTATTGGTTTAATATTTATTTCTTTTGGATTTTTTTGGTGTTTGGAAAGAGCATATTGGTACAATTATAGACAACTCTTTATAGAACAATTGCTATGATTACGTGAGTCAGCAGACTTATTACTGAAATACCAAAGTACTAGCTTAAAAAAATTTGCTTATTTTGTGTTCAGATTGGTAAGTTTAGTTAGATTCTTACACTAGAAATTTAGTTAAACTATATACCAAAGTAAGTTTGAAAAGTAGAAATGGGCTTTAAAAAATGCTACCCTTAATGCTATTATGTTTATTTGACCATTTTTTGTAAGTACCATTTTATTTCTCAATGAATTGACATTTGCTGTTAGCATCTGTGGTCCAAAATTGGTAATTTTTATTCCATTACCGTAAATAATGTGTTGAAAATTTTTTTGGGCAAAATTCAATTGCAGTGACAAATTTTTTGGCCAAAAATTTGGTGCCTCCCCCAAATTGTTTTGAGCTCCTACGCCCATGGTAGAAAGCATAATACGCTATTATTAGCAAAACATGCAGCAGGCACTGGTACTTTGTTTTTCTTTACAATTTAAATTACGACGTACCAAGTCCTCGCTTGCAAACTTGTGAATTAAAGTGAAAGCAGAATTTCCGAAGTTAAGTAATTTGGCCATTAAAGCACCACTTTCATTTCCTTCCACATATCTTTGCGAAGTTGGCTTTTCGACTATGACTTACAGTGCTGTTCATAATTCAGGAGCCACCCTGCGAAATTTGTCGATATTCTTGTTCCAAGCCATATTTATTCATTTATATGAGTTGTGTATCTACATGTTATATATTTTCGTGAAGGGTATGTTGCAGGTAATTTAATGACAGCAATAATTTTTTTCTGAAATTTTTTTGAAACCCAAGATGCATCTCATAATGTGACGTCATACCGAAAACTGATTTTGTCATTAGTAACAAAGCAGCATAACAATATTATTGTGAATAGCAAATTGGATATTTCAGGATGATAAATGCACCATGCCATCGTGCTAAGAAAGTGCAACATTGGTATGGAACCCACAAAGTTGAACGAATGGACTGGCCAGCCAAATCTCCTGATTTAAACCCAATTGAAAATTTGTGGAACCGAGTTAGCTGTATTGTCGGTAAAAACAAACCTAAGACTAGAAGAGAGCTTATCGAACAGGTTATTGCTGCTTGGTTTCGAGTAATTACACCCGAAGAACTCAAAAAGCTTGTTGATTTACTTCCTCGCCGCTGCAAACTAGTCATCGATAACCATGGATGGCCGATAAAATATTAATCCAATTCTTCTCAATTCAAACGGCCCTTTTTAGGGCCCCATAATCCCTATAAAGAGTGCTAATAATTTGAAAAGGCTGTTACATATCCCAGTTTTACAACAGAATGCATTTTAAAAAAAATTTCTGGCAAAATCAAAACATGGTATAAATTATGACGTCATAAATAGAGCAGCATGATGGAATCACTAAAAAAATCACAAACTACGAGGTGTGTCCGAAAAGTAACGAGACTGATATTATAAAAACTGTATTGAAAAATATTGAAATATACCAAAGTCAAATTCCTTCAAAGTAATTCCCTTCCACTTTGAAACACTTGTGCATTCGCCTTTTTTAGGATTCAATACACTCTTGGAAGGCATTTTCTTGGATCTTTTTGAGCTCCGTCGTCGCGGCCATTTGATGGAATCGATGTCAGAAAAATGGGTTCTTTTCAGAACAGATTTGATCTTGCGGAAGAGAAAAAAGTTACACGGGGCCAGATCGAGGGAATATGGGGGGTATTCCAAAGTTGCAATGTTCCTTTCTGCGAAAAACTGACTAATACTCAGGGCTGTGTAATCAGGAGCGTTAATGTGATGGAGCCTCCATGCGTGAGCTTCTCAAAAAGGTCCGCCTCTTGTCACGCACTGTCTCATAAGACGCCGAAGAATGTCTTTATAGACGGTTTGGTTCACTGTTTGGCCTTTGGGTAGGAATTAGAAATGAGCGATGTCTTAAAGACATACTTCGGCGCCTTATGAGACAGTGCGTGACAAGAGGCGGACCTTTTTGAGAAGCTCACGCATGGAGGCTCCATCACATTAACGCTCCTGATCACACAGCCCTGAGTATTAGTCAGTTTTTCGCAGAAAGGAACATTGCAACTTTGGAATACCCCCCATATTCCCTCGATCTGACCCCGTGTGACTTTTCCTTCTTTCTCAAGATCAAATCTATTCTGAAGAGAACCCATTTTTCTGACATCGATTCCATCAAAATGGCCGCGACGAAGGAGCTCAAAAAGATCCAAGAAAATGCCTTCCAAGAGTGTATTGAATCCTGAAAAAAGCGAATGCACAAGTGTTTCAAAGTGGAAGGGAATTACTTTGAAGGAATTTGACTTTGGTATATTTCAATATTTTTCAATACAGTTTTTATAACATCAGTCTCGTTACTTTTCGGACACACCTCATAAGTGTCAAATGACTTTAACGTATTTTATTGCCAAAAAAATTATCGTTTTCCATTTATTGCTATTCACAATAATATTGTTATGCTGCTTTGTTACTAATGACAAAATTAGTTTTCGGTGTGACGTCACATTATGAGATGCATCTTGGGTTTCAAAAAAATTTCAGAAAAAAATTATTGCTGTCATTAAATTACCTGCAACATACCCTTCACGAAAATATATAACATGTAGATACACAATTCATATGAATGAATAAATATGGCTTGGAACAAGAATATCGACAAATTTCGCAGGGTGGCTCCTGAATTATGAACAGCACTGTACTTAAAGGGAAAGTGTAGAAACGCACTCAATATCCATGTTCCCCTTCGAGAAGCACTGTCTTTCATTAAACCGCAATTGGATAAGCTAATAGAAAAGAAACAAACTTGACTCTATGGTACAGTTGTTGTTTATTAAATAATACTTGCTTTTGTCTATTTTTCCCGTTTGAAATACATAGATGGTACGTTGAATGACAGAAAGTGCGCTGCCGGTTCACTATATTAAAAAGTTTTGAGTAGCACTGGTCCAAAAGTCTCTGATATTTATTGAAGTGCTTTAGCCCTGTGTTTTGGCAAGCGAAGGAATTTGAAGTTGTAAAGTGATTTGTGAATATATTGTTCTGTTCTTGATCGAGAAGTGTGTGGGTTAAAGTATCTTAGTGGAAGCCAATATTTTCCTAGCTATTAAGTTGCAATCAAACTTAATTATTCGATCGATACTGCAAGTGGCGTCGATTTTAAGAATAAATTAAGATTGAGATAGATTTAAAACTCTATTGAAACGCGACATCTGGGGGCTCGCCCGGGATTTCTTTTTATCGGTTGGTAATTTAAAATGGCTGCGGGAGAACTTAATATGGAGACGTTTGTAGACTTGAAGAGACAAGTACAATTTTTGGGCTTGGATGAGAAGCAGAGGAACAAGCTTATAACGGACGAATGGCGCCGAATGAGAGAAACCGATGCTGAAGAACGGAGAATAGAGGCTGAAGAATGGAGGTTAGCAGCCCAAGCTGAAGAATGGAGAATAACGGCTGAGAACGAAGGATAGCGGCTGAAGCTAAAGAGCGAAGGTTAGCAGCCCAGGCTGAAGAACGGAGAATAGCGGCTGAAGAACAAAAATAGCAGCCCAGGCTGAAGAACAGAGGTTAGCAGCCCAGGTTGAAGAACGGAGACTAGCGCCTGAAGCTGAACAACGAAGATTAGCAGCCCAGGCTGAAGAACGGAGAATAGCGGCTGAGGAAAGGAAGGCTGAGCTCGAAGTTGAAAAGCTGAGGTTGGAATTGGATGCGAGGAGGCTCTCCCAATCTCAGAATGGTGAGCAATTAAATCAAGGATCGGTTGAAAATTTTGTGAGAACGCCACCCTAGCATCTTTCGTAGACGGGAAGGATAATTTGGACGACATATCTTTTGAGATTTGAAAGGTACGTTAGTGTGGCTAAATGGAATAGAAGTATTTGGGCAACCCAGTTAAGCCCGCTGTTATATCAAGCAAGGCGGTAGAAGTGTATAATAAACTGTCGCCAAAAGAAGCCATGGATTATGAGCGTCTTAAAGTTGCTTTATTGGAAAGATATGATTTTACTGAGCGCGGATACCGCAAGAAATTTCGAGAAGCAAGACCGGAAGGACACGAAAGCCCAAACTAATTTATATTCAGGTTAAAAAATTACTTCACCAAGTAAATAGAGTTGACCGAAGTGGAGCAAACCTTTGTTGGCGTGGTTGATTTGATTGTACGCGAGCACTTCACCAGCTCCTGCCCTAAGAATCTATCGATATGGCTGAAGCAGATCAACCCAAAAACTCTAGATGAGTTGTCACAGTTGGCTGATCAGTATTTGGCAGCGTGCAATCAGAAGCTGTCAAGTAAGGAAGTGATCAAACGTGATACCTAGACCTCCGTCACGAACCTACCGAGTTGGATGCGCTGCGCAAGTTCGAAGATTATTGGATGATGCCAAAGCAAAGGATGAAGAATATTTGGAGCTAAAATCTGGAGAGAAAATTAAAGTCGCGCGTAATGGTGCCTGCCTGAGTAATGAAAAAAGAAGTATATGCCTCTTGCGACCGGAAAAGTGGGCGAGAATGAAGTTGAGGTCCTTCGTGATACAGGCTGCAAGGGAGTTATGGTCAGGAGAGAGTTGGTGCAGGAAGATGAATTTACTGGTAGCATGGGCTACGTGATGGCTATCAACCGGACATTGAAGGAGGCACCCATTGCTAAGATTAAAGGGAACACGCCTTGCTATACGGGAGTAACCCAAGCCATATGCTTGCGAGATCTTTTGTTCGACCTAGTCATTGAGAATATTCCTGGTGCACGGAATCCAAATGATCCTGTTCCTGATGTGGAGACATGTGCCGCTGCGGTCACGAGGGCCCAAGCTCGGAAGAATGCCACGATCAAACCTTTAGCTGCAAAGGTCGTGACGGCTCAGACTTCCGTCACGAAGGATGAATTGGCAAAACTGTAACAGAAAGACACTACTCTGGAAAAATACTTGAACCTGAAGAATGCTGTTAGAAAGGGAGATTACGAAATAAAGTATGAAAAGCGTAGGGGTATTCTATACAGGATTCGAAGCCGAGTTGATGGATTAGGTGAGTGCTCAAAGCAGATTATGGTACCGAAAACGTTAAGAAGGAAGGTTATGGAAGTCGCCCACGACTCTATTTTCGGAGGACATCTTGGAATCAAGAAGACTAAAGACCGCATTCAGAAGAATTTCTACTGGCCGGACATGCAAGGTGATGTTACTAGTTTCTGCAGATCATGTGATGTATGTCAGAAGACAACTGCTAAAGGATTCGTCGTCCGTGTGCCACTAGGAGATATGCCTTTGATTAATATGCGGTTTAGTAGAGTCGCCGTAGATTTGGTTGGACCAGTTTCACCTCCAAGCGAGAAAGGACATCGATACATCGTGACCTTGTTAGATTATGCGACCAGATACCCTGAAGCCGTTTTACTCAAGAATATTGAAACAGAGACAGTGGCGGAAGCATTGCTGGATATGTACAGTCGTCTAGAAATACCAGAAGAAGTTTTGAGCGATCTTGGCACGCAATTTGTATCGAAGTGCATGGAGGAAGTATCAAGATTGCTGTCCGTAAAGCGACTAAAAACTACGCCGTACCATCCTATCTGCAATGTATTGGTTGAACGTTTTAATGGTACACTCAAGAAAATGCTAAGACGTCTGTGTAACGAGCAGCCCCGCCAGTGGCATCGTTTTGTTAATCCCTTACTATTCGCATACATAGAAGCGTCACAGAAGGCCACCGGATTTTCACCGTTTGAATTATGCACGGGAGGACAGTACGCGGACCAGTACAAATCCTAAAGGAGCTGTGGACAGGGGAGACAGATGGTACAGAGATGAAGACGAGCTACCAGTATGGTTTGGAATCGCGAGAACGCTTAGCCAACACCATGAAGATTGCCAAAGAAGAGTTGCTAAAAAGCCGGAAAAAAACAAAACGCTGTATGACAGAAGAGCCAAGAAGAGGAGAAAATTCTAAGAAGGCGACAAGGTATTATTGCTACTGCCGGTGGACACAAACAAGTTTCTGATGCAGTGGAACGGGCCTAATGAGATAATAAGCAGATGTGTAAATGGTAAAGATTATCAGGTAGAAGTGAATAAGAAGGTAAAAACGTTCCATGCAAACATGCTGAAGAAGTACATTAAAACAGCTGATCAGGACCGAGCACCAGAATAAAATTCGGACGATAACCAGGCAATGTCTTCTGATGTTTGTACCGGGATTGCAGGAGGAAATGAAGACCTGAGTGTAAACGATGACGAGATGATGGAATTGGCTACGGTAATGGTCATCAGAAGGAAACAGTACAGGACGTCAAGTTGGGAGTCGAACGGACTAAAACACAACAGGAAGAGATGATGAGCACCTTGTCAAGACACGACGAAGTTTTTTTAGATATCCCAGGTAAAACTAACATGATCGAACATAAGATAGAGCTCACTGAAAATAATCCAATCAGGTCACGGCCTTATCCTTTGCCGTACGCCATGAGGGAGAACCTTGAAAATAAAATAAAAAACATGTTTAGCCTTGTAATTATTCGACAATCGAACTCACCATTTGCATCCCCAATTGTAATTGTGAAGAAGAAAGATGGATCAGATCGCATCTGCGTCGATTATCGAAAATTAAACAAGCTTACAGTAGCAGATCCGGAGCCTATGAAAACAGGAGAAGATTTATTCCAGCGGTTTGGGAAAAGCAAGTATTATCACAAAATTGATCTCAGCAAAGGATGCTGGCAAATTCCAGTTGCGGAAGGTAACATCAAAAAGACTGCATTTGCGACACCTCACGGCACGTGCGATTTTCTGAGGATGCCTTTCGGAATGAAAAATTTGGGGGCAACATTGGTTGATGGAATGAGAAAGATTTTAGCTGGAATGAGCAACGTGGATAGCTACATTGACGACCTCATAATACATACCAATGACTGGCAAGCGCATTTACTCTACAAGTGTTAGAGGAACTGCTTCGTCGTTTGCGGAAAGCTGGACTTACAGCAAAGCCGTCTAAATGTGCATTTGGGGCCAAATCCATCGAATTCCTTGGACATTATATCGGCCGTGATTGGATCACAATAAATGGGGACAATTTAAAGAAGATACCTATAGCACGAAGACCGACTACGAAAAAAGAGGTAAGATTATTTTTGGTGTTAGCAAACTATTACAGCGCCCACATCCCCACATTTGCAGCGGTTGCAGTGCCCTTGACTAATCTAATGCGCAAGGGACAACCAAACAAGATTCGATGGGGACAAGCTCAAGAAAAGGCCTTCAGCAGCTTGCGAGACTCTTTGTTGAAGTGACCATAACAAGCCGTTCATACTACGAACTGATGCCTCAAACTGCGGGCTTGGTGCCGCCCTCATGCAACAGCATGACGAGAGACTATATCCAGTGGCGCATGCCAGCAAGAAACTTGCATCAGCTGAGACCAAATATTCAACTTCAGAAAAGGAATGTTTGGGTATTGTGTGGGACATAACAAAGTTCCAGCTATACTTGGCTGGCAAACAGTTTATTTTACAAACTGATCAACAGCCCCTTGCATATATAAACAAGACCAAGTATCAGAACCATCGCATAATGCAATGGGCTTTATATTTACAAGGGTACGATTATACTGTACAGGATATTCCTGGAAAGGATGATGTAGCGGCTAATTATCTTAGTCGAGTGTTGAGCTAATTGTGCTGTGTTTATGTGTATTGTTTGTGTTATGCTTTAATTGTATATGTGTGTGAAATATGGTAACCAAATTTGTTTGTGCATCATCAAGAATCTTATTAGCGAATGGGACTCGCAAATTTCGTTATTCTTAGTTTATTATATTATTGCTATTATAGTCTTAGGAGGGGGCGTATGTCACAAATAAGTAAATTTGCGTTAGAAGAATGATTTTTATATATGTATAGTTTTTGTAATTTGTTGTTTTATTTTGCAGTGCTCGTTTTAATTATAAATCTAAATTGTTTGTAGTCCTAAACTTGCTAAACTGTTTTCAAAAAAAAGACCTTCTTTCTTTCGTATTTATAAATAGATTTGTGACTCACAAGTCTTTCTGACGTCACAATGGGCGTCTATGTGACTTAGTTTTCCAGCGTATTTTAGTGATTCTTGTTTCTTCTCAAAGATTTCTTGTTTATTTTGATTATTACCGATTACGTAATTTATTAACAGTGTTTTTTTGTGTCATATGATGCTCTAGCACTTTCTAGATTATTTTCCGTCGTATATATAAGACGGTGAGATTTTATTCATTCAGAGAGTGTAGTTCAGAGAAAGATAGCAGAGTGTAGTAAAAGTGCGTTGTTCTGTGGTGATTGTTGTGATAGAAATTAAGCGATTGTTTTGGTGGTTTTTAGTTTAGTAAGTCTCTGATATTTATTGAAGTGCTTTAGCTCTGTATTTTGGCAGGCGAAGGAATTGGAAGTTATAAAGTGGTTTGTGAATATATTGTTCTGTTCTTGATCGAGAAGTGTGTGGGTTAAAGTATCTTCGTGGAAGCCAATATTTTCCTAGCTATTAAGTTGCAATCAAACTTAATTATTCGATCGATACTGCAAGTGGCGTCGATTTTAAGAATAAATTAAGATTGAGATAGATTCAAAACTCTATTGAAACGCGACAATCTCATTTTTAGATTCGCTAGATATTTGACACTTGCTGCATATTTATAGCCACTGACGAGGTGTGTAGGCCTACAATTAAATTACTTTCTGATGCTAGCATCTCGAATTCCTACACTAGCAACTTTTCCTCTGAGATCCTGGCAATCACTTAGAGCGTTAGTCCAGGATCTTTTTTGATTTGTTCTTCTATACTGAAATCCATTTGAAAGAGTCAACCATTCAGTATCTGCAGACAAAAACGAAAATTACGATTTTGAACAAAAGTAATTGTTTGCATATCGAAAATAGCTACCTTTTTGGGGGGGAGGAGTATGGAGTAGTAAATTGATAAAATTTTGTTGTTTTGAAATATTTGTTTGAAGAATTATTAGCGTCTCGTTTAGCTTATTTGTTTCCTCTTCGGTTGTCAGTTGATTGTATTCTTGTAAAACATGTTGCAAATCTTTTGTACGTGCTTGGATATTACTGATATTCTTCTGTAGCATTTCCAGGGAGTTGTTTAACTCATTAGTCTGATTAATCGTTGTTAGTAGATTTAATTTGCGTTGGATATCTTTTCTATGTTTTTCCAACATACTTGTTCTGTTTTCAACAGCTAGTAACTGTAGTGCAAGTTTCAGAGAGCAATTGCTGTATTCCAGTTTTAACGTTTCAATTTGCTTAGTAAAGTTTCGAATTGTTTCCCTTAGAAATATAGACTCTCTTTGAATTGCAGCATATTGCGGGTCGTGGCTAGGCTGAAAAATAGAACTGGATGATTAAACGACTTTTTGCAAATACCTGTACATTAATATGACAAATTACAAAATGTTAAAACAATGCATGCGAGTTTCAAACAGTGACGTTGGTACAGAAGCGGTTTGCACTTTGTTTTAGGGATTTGCTTCCAACTGAAAATGATTTCCAACATGTAATTGATAAAATCTGAAAGCTAATATATGTTTGAAATTTCGGGGGGATTTTTTTCGAGTCTGTCTGTGAAGTAAGGGAATCCAGTAACGTCGCTGTTACAAACCACATCAGCTATTTTTCTTAAAGAACACCCTCACTAGTTGAGATTCAGGATACCAATTCCACACTCTCTCAAATTTACCCCGGGCAAGGCCTAATTTAACCTTAAGCCAATTAACACTGCCTTAATTTTGCGACCATTAAAGCTAGATATTTGAAGTTTTTAATTTTTTCCAAAATTTATCAGACTTTCGGTTGCCTTTAAATTGGTAGGGACATTCATCATAGTTTTGAACTAAACATAGCAATTTCGTAATCCACTTAAGTAAAATTCTTCATACGAGAGGCATTCAGAAAATAATGCAACTGATTTAATTTCTTGCAGCATTTATTTAACCAACGTTTGATTCTTTTACGGATTACAGATTGATAACTAAGGTTTACATATTTTTTTAAAGTAGAGTTTTAATAACTGCAACCTGCAATTCAAAGATTAAACAACCACTCTGTGTCTTCTTCGTTGGAAGGAAAAATCTGTGTAATTGCCGCAAAGCAATCTCGGAAAAAGCAAAGAGATGCTATTGAATTTCTACTGTCGGAGGGAGAAACAGCTCTTAGCCCATTAATGCCAACGCGTCCCTAAAGAGACGTAAATGGATAGGTATATCAAATTTTGCATTTCTTACCCAAACTGCTGATGTTAAGCTATTATTTTTTCTAGGGTTATAGGAACAACAAAACTATCTAAATTGCGTAGTAATGCGTTTTGTGAGTAAATTTTAGTTTTACTGTGCAAAGTTCAAGTTGATCTAATTGTGAGATACAAAGCCACAACATGGTAACCAACATCAGAATTACAGATCTAGGCATGTAACATTGTTTTTTATAAACTGTTTTGTTTTGAAAAGTCTGCTTATACTAAGGGTTATCAACCGGGGAAAATTTACTCCTTGTGGATAAGTTTGACCTGCCTTGAAGGTTAATTTTGTTAGCAAAAAATTCATACTTTTACCTATTGCAGTAGGCATCTGTAGAAGTGAAAATATAAAAAAATTTGGGGGTAAATTTTACTTTAGAAATTTGCCAAGTGGTAAATGAGAGAATAAAGGTTGAGAACCCTGGCTTAAATCCAAAGCTTGGTTATCAAAACAAAGAGTCATAGTTTTCAGTTTTATGTTGGTTGTACAAAGGTTAGAAGTTAGGTGAGTCCCTGTAATGACGCTTGGGGGCTTGCTAGGACAACTAACAAAAATTAATAAATTGCATATTGAAAGCTTTTTCGTATACTTTTTTAGCTAAATACTTTTAAATCAGTGCAATTGTTATAATTCTGTAAGTTTATATAAGAATAGCAATTTAAAAATATTTACTTTTGTAAGTAAAACTAAAAAGTTGGAAATATTTGTGTATTTATGGTATAGCAAAAAAACTTAAAACAAAGGAATACGTTTAAGCTACAACTAATTTTCTTTTACCTTATACAAAAAACTGTACTGGAGTGTGCTTAAAATTTTGGCAACTTTGAAAAAGGATCCAACCCAATATCCCACCCTTATTGTACTTATACCTTTTAATCAATTTGGATGTGTAAGTGATGAGGATAGTGCAAACAAAAATGGCATGCTAAAAATGTAAACAACATCGAAAAAGTAAAACTTTATCAAAAAGGTAATTTAGTTGTCCACCGCAATCAAGATGATGACTATGGAAATAGCTTTGATGATGATTAAAACTCTGAAGTTATTGTAGTAACACAGAATCGTGACAACCTGGACCATTTAAATTCAACTCATGGCATACAAGCTCAAGGAGAGTACAGAGGGTACTAAAAACACAAGAAAATACGTTGACTTCTATGATTTCAGATCATCAAAGCGAAGAAATAACAAAAAACAAACAAATCGAGCTGCCAAGAGAAAAATAATCAGAATCACCAAAACTGACTGGGACAGTCTCACTAGCACTGAAAAATCAAAGAGATGCAGTGTATTAGTCAACAAAATAGTGTCCCCCATAGCTCTTCGTAGTTGACGAAATGTATTTACTGATAAGTGTGTCATAAAAAGCTTACAGCGGAAAAATTTTTTTCATTAGAAAAATTGCATCTTTATTAGCTTTTCATTTTCCAAGATTTTTGAACCAGTGCTGCTTCTTTTTTTTACAATTTATTCTCCATTAAGCTATATTTTTTAAATTACAGCAAACATCACTTCAGTGCTCAAGGATCTCTACAGGAACGTACCATTTTGCCCTCCCGAAACTAATACCACAAAAATTTCCTTTGAAAGTTTAACCTAAAAGAACATTTCATGTCGATTTTCATCAAAATATTTCGAGTGGGTCGATGACCGGAAAATAATGAATTAACATAGGCAGAAGGTTAAATCAAGTTGTATGGCACCAATGCGGTAGACTACAGCACAGTGACGAGTGTGGTCAAGCAAATCAATGAGGGACAGAAAGAACCTAAACCTGCCAGAAACTGGTAAAAACCCTGCCTGTGGAATTATAAAATTAGAGAACATGTGCACTTCTAAAAAGGTGGGAATTTCAGGCAGAAACCGAACCTGTCAACCTGGAAGGATAACCCCTCACCCTGATGTTCAGCCAGGGCCTACTACTCGGCAAACGCCCTTTTCAGGGCGGGGCGATGCGCTCTTGTCAGGGCACACCGTCGCCAAGTTTCGAAGGCCAGCGGTCTTGCAGCTGAACATCGAAGGCCTCACTGCAAGCAAGATGAATATACTTTATCATCTCGCCGTGCAGTATGAGGCAACCGTTAGTATCTTTCAGGATACCCACTGCAGTTGTACAGATATGCCAATGATATCAGGCTTTGCACTAGCTGGGTCTTCTTTAAGTAGGAAGCATGACCTTGCCACGTTTGTCCGCAACGGGCTAAAATGAACCTTTGTTGATCAGTCTTCAACTACATCGGAGACTGAGTGTTGTGCGTGGACGTTAATGGTCATAGAATCGTCAATGTCTACAAACCTCCACCTACGCGACTGCATTCGTCTGATCTCCCAGTGTTCCTTCACTCCTTTCTCCATACTGGCGATTTTAATTGTCCACATGTCAACTGGGGTTATAGAACCAGCAGTGCCGATGGAGAGTGCCTTGTTGCTTGGGCAAGCCTTCTCGGCATTGTCCCTCTCCACGACCCGAAGGACGTGGCCATCTTTCATTCTGGCCGCTGGAACACTGACACCAATCCTGATCTGACATTTGTCAGTGTTGGTCCTGACAGCCGTGAACCTGACAGATGCATCTTAAAGAAGTTCCCTAGGTCACAACATCGACCCCCGCTTATTGTTCCACCGAGACTTGCTCTGCCTGTTCCAAGCAAGCCTGTTAAACGATGGAACTTCCGCAAGGCCAACTGGAGCCACTACAATGCATAAACCAACAAACTTGCCAAGTGCTTGTTGCCACCAGATTCATTGGATGTGGATCTGACCTACCAGAAATTCTGCAATGTCATCAGAACAGCAGCCAAAAATTCTATCCCACGCGGTCATCGAAATAACCACTTACCGTGTTGGGATGCTGAGTGCCAGAACCTCTACAGAACATTTCTTGCAGTCGCCTGAAGGAAACGACTCTAACGAGGCTGCCATTGCCCTGCTCCTCAGGTTCGACAAGAAACGCAATGATCGATGGTCCGAGTCAGTTCAGAATGTTGACTTTTAGCACTCTAGCCCAAAAGGAAGAAGTATATTGAACAACCTAACTGGCAGACCACGGCGCCCCTCTCGTCACTGTACCGTCTCAGCTAACGCTATTACGTCCCAACTGATTAGAAACGGCAGATACGAGGGTATTGACCGTGAGTCATCTCGACTCATCTTGCAAGAAGTGTCCGATTATTGGAGGGCCACTCCAACAAATTCAGTGAACATCTCTGAAAGTTTTACCTCTCAGGAGTTCGCTTCTGCCCTCAAACACCTGAAGCCAGGAAAAGCTCCAGGTCCAGATTCTATTTGTCCGGAGCTAATAACCCATGCTGGAGCTGTACTGAAGTCCTGGTTGTTCGGGCCCCTTTCTTCCTGCCTGCGCCACATCAAAATTTCAAAAGTGTGAAGAAGAGTACTGGTAGTGGCGACCTCTAAATCCAAGAAGCCTTTAGAGGACCCGAAAGCTAATGTCTCATCTCCTTGCTTTGCGTTCCCTACGAGATCCTCGAGAGGTTCATACACGCTTGTGTTGAGCCGATTGTTGACCCACTTTTCCTTAGAGAGCACACTGGGTTCCAACGGTGGATCACACTGCTTTGCTTACTCAAAACATCAAGGATTCGCTTGAGGCCGAGAAGAAGGCTGGTGCCGTGTTTGTCGATCTGACAGCTGCTTACGACACTGTCTGGCACCGTGGTCTCACCAGCAAGCTACTCAGGTTTCTACCGGATAAGCACATGGTCCGGATGATCATGGAACTTGTCCGGAATAGAAGCTTCCCGCTCACCATTGATGACAGCAAGCAAAGCAGGTTAAGACGTTTGCCAAACGACCTCCCTCAGGTATCGGTCTTGGCCCTCTCCTTTTCAACATCTACACATACGATCTGCCTTCCATGACTTCCCAGAACTATGCATATTCTAATGACTTAGCAATGCTGTACGCTTCCCGAGATTGGAAGGCTGTGGAGGACACTCAAAGCCAAGACATGACTATACTTTCACTAAACTACACTATCTCCAGACTTGGAGGCTGAAGCTCAGCAATACAAAAACGGTGACGGTGGCCTTTCATCTTTACTACAGTGAAACCAAACGTGAGCTTAATGTTTACAACAATGGCAACCTATTGCCGCCCTGTTCAGTCCCAACGTATCTTGGGATGAAGCTGGACAGGTCGCTCACTTTCTACCACCACCTCGAGGCTTTGCGCAAAAAACTCTCCACCCGAGTCGCGCTGTTGAGGCGACTTGCGGGATTCGGATGGGGTGCAGGTGCCAAGACATTGCTCATCTCTGCTTTTTCCTTGGTCTACTCCACAGCTGAGTACTGCGCACCAGTTTGGTGTCGTGGTATGCATACTCGCCTCATTGACAGCATTCTTAATGATGCTTTGCGCATTGTCACTAGATGCTTGCGTCCCACACCAACGGAAGACTTGCCTGTTCTCGCAGGCATCCAGCCAGCTCAGCTCCACCAATTACGAGCGACGCTCTCCTTGGCGAATTGTGCTATCCATGAACCCAACCGTATACTGCACGGACAGTTGGTTGGGAAGAAGGATGTGCACCAGGGGAGACTTAGATCAAGACGCCCATTTGTACCTGCTGCGTGGAAACTATTAGATATTTGTCTGAACTGGACATCCGCGTGAAGCAGTGCACAAAACATAAATACTTGGAGTGTACTTCAAGGGTCCGTGCTTTCATTCTCAGGGTCAGTTCAAGGTCACTTGGAATGAGTCAGCCCAGAAGATCTGGGTAAGGCTCAATCGCCTGCGGACTGGTGTAAGACGTTTTTAATCGTCCATTTACAATCGGGGTCTCTCTCCATCACCGAATTGCGAATGTGGCGCCACTGAGCAAACTGCAGATCACGTCATATCTTCATGTCTCATACATCATGTACCAAGAGGAACACGAGGTCTGAAGGTTTTGGATGATGCAACTCGATGTTGGCTTAAGACCACCGCTGCCAGCATCTAATCTGGGCAGCGCAGCAGCCCTGGATGATTAAAGGATAAACCCTCTGCCCTGGCCTTGATTTATGCTGGCCTGGATTGAGTTTGGGAGTTTGACCAAACGACGGCGACGAGAGCTGATATCACATAAAAAGATTACAATAAAGGAATTAAATGGCGAAGCCCTCCAGGAGTTTCCAAAAATACTTTATCAAATATTGTTTTAGTGCCTTTTTACCCCTCACTTTGTTTCGATTTTCTAGTTTAAGTTCTGCACAAAAAGACAGGGTGATTTCGGGGTGAACAAAGAATGTGAATAGGCTAGAATAGATTCTTTGAAACAACCGTAGACAGAAAAATAAATTCCTTTCATGAGATGGAAATTGTGGAAGGAACGATTTACAAATACAAACATTCCACGGAGTAAATTGTAAGAGCGCAGTTGAGGAAAATTTTGTCAGCGGATTCTGACTAATTTCCAATAACAATATAAAACTTTAGCGCACTGAGGAAATCGATCTTTCGTCCACGGTTCTGAAAAGAGGTTAGGTTATACAAAATTTTATTCCAAAATAATTCTGGAAAATTGGCGTTTTAAAGTCAGTGATAAGCTGTAGAAAAAAATAAACTTCTATTCTCATGAACCTAGTTTGCTAAGAAACTTTGCTTGTAACAAATTTTATGTCATATGCATACTGCTGTTACAGATTATGAATACCACCAACCAAAAAAAATAAATACAAAATGCCTAACTCCTTTAAAATAGGTCTCTCATTGGTTGTTTCTATTTTTTTAACAACTCTCTTCAAATTTCCAACCCATTTTGGTGGTGACAAGTCTGCGACCCACCCCACTAGTCTACCTCAAGATTGATAAAACCTGCTCTTAAATACATTGTAAAACCTTGTATTTTTTCTTAAAAACCTATTACCTAATCAACAAGACAACTAGCAAATCTGCACGCGCCAGTTGTAAAGTGCAATCGACAGCCAGCAAATATGCACGCAGCTATCGTAATGAGCATTTTACAATCTCTCAAACTAATACAAATTTGAGAGATTGTAAAGTTGATTTACTAGAGATGGTCAAACTCGTTCTTGCAGAAGCCAGCGAGAAAAAGATGCAGCAGGTATCTCTATCTAACAACACCTTTAAAACACAAATTTCTAATATGTATGCAGATGTGATGGAATTGATTTTGAATAAGATCAAAGCCTCTCCATTGTTCTCATTTTAAGTAGACGAATCAACTGGTGTAAAGCTCATGTGCTTAGTTGATGATTTCCTTAGGTTACTTTTATGCAGGTGACATCCATGACAACTTTATATTCTCTAGTGCAATTCAAACAACTACAAAAGCAGAAAACATTTTGAAAAGGATCTCTGCACTTTTTCATACTAAACGCCTAACATTGGAAAATTGTGTGTGGTGTTTCCACGAATGGAGCACCAGCAATGCTAAAAGCGTAGTCAGGATTTCAGACAAAAGTTGAAAAATTGGCTTCAAAAACTAAAGGCATCTACTGCATGATTCATCGATATCCTTTTGCCAGCAAGACCCTTTCTGACCTCCAGAAGGAAGTACTGGATTTCCTGATCAGAAATGTAAATTAAATCAAAGCAGGGCCACTCAAAACTCGTCTATTTAAAGAATTTTGCAAAGAAGTGAATGCTGATTATGAGGTTCCTCTCTTCTAAACTGTTGCACGTTGGTTGTCAAAAGCAAATATTGGAAATCGTTTTGTCGAGCTAAAAGAAGAAATTAAATGGTTTCTTCTAGGACAAAAAAGGATAGTTTATTCACTTACTTTGATGACAACGATTGGACAGCGCAAGTTGCATACTTCACAGATATTTTTCATCAGCTCAAAAAGCTTAATCTGAAACTGCAAGAAAAGGAGACAAACATACTCAGCTTTCAAGATTGATTGTCTTCAAGCTTTGATATGCAAACCGCAAAACTGGCACAGAAAAGTAAACCTGGAGAACGTTGCTATGTTTGAGAAATTGTTCAATGTTATCGACCAATCAAAAAGTGGATTAAATCAGTTGCTAAAAGACAAAATTTTTCAGCATTTTTTTCAACAAACTTAAAATCCTTGTAGAAGAAATGCAACGATACTTCCCTTAACTCATTGGAGACGAGGAAGCTCTCTTGTAAGAAGCTGTTCTTCCAGTAACTCTGCTATTGAGTGTGTCTCGGACAAACGGCAAGATGAGTTTTTGGAACAGCGAAATAATTTTTTAGCACGTGACTTGTTCTCTAAAAACTCCCTGACGTAGTTCTGGTGTGCTGTACAATTTCCATGTCAAAACCAAACTATGCTTGACTTTTGTTGTCTGCTTCCATTTGTTTCCACCTACCTCAGTGAGGTTGGATTTTCAACTCTTGTCCACGTTAAAGCAAAGTCTAGAAATAGACTGGACATCGAGGATAATTTGAGACTAGCTCTTACAAACACATCACCAAGAATTTCAAGACTAGCTGGGAAGATGCATGCTCAATCTTCCAAATAAGTGCTGTTATTTTTGCGCAACGGCTCACGTTCAGAATAGCCAATGCAAAAACAGCGATCTTGAAGAAAGCGACTTCGTTAGAACAGCGACTGCCAAAATAGTGATTGTGTGAAAAAAACAACAACTTTGCAGGAATTAACTCTCAATACAAGCAACACAAGATATTATGCAGTATTTATTTCCAAATTATATTCGCTATTTTGATAGTCGCTATTCTGACGCAGTCGCTATTTAGAAGTCGCTCCTTTTACAATCGCAGTTTAAAGAGTCGCCATTCTGCTCGTACACCTGCATAACAATGTAAATGCAAGTAAATTTGAAATGTGAAATGGTAGTGTTTTTTATGCTGTCGGTTATTACTTTGACATTTTTAAAGTTGCACGTAATGACTGGGGCCGTGCTCTTTTGTAATATTTTCGAATGGGGTCGCGAGATCAAAAGCGTTGGGAACCATTGAGCAAGCAATTTACCCATGACTAATTGTAGATCTTTATATGATATATTAAAAAATATATTGTGGCAGTT
Source organism: Trididemnum clinides (assembly GCA_963675345.1). Lineage (NCBI taxonomy): Eukaryota > Metazoa > Chordata > Ascidiacea > Aplousobranchia > Didemnidae > Trididemnum > Trididemnum clinides. The sequence continues at coordinate 2,770,962 of OY776297.1, forward strand.
TTTGCGAAACGTCAATGTAGTGTGTCCATATATTCACTTTAATTCGAGTGAATCGTGAAAGAATCATCACAGCATTGGTGAGGCAAAGTCACAGAAGTCTACGTTCTTGTTTCCTTGAGAAAGATACTTCAAGACACATTTACCGACTTGATCTCTTACTTGCTGTGGAAATGTGCTGTGCCTGCAATGCCAATGGTGGTGTGAAAACAAAAGGCTTTAAGTGTAGCCAATAAGTTTTGTCCATAATCGGAGATCATCTGTGTCGTTTATAATTCAATTTCCGATCAGCTGTCGTTTTTGCCATGGCGGCATCATTTGCGGAGCACAGAGCGCTTTCATCAAATTTTAAATTTTATCGCTTTTAGTCTGCCAGTGATGTGTAGAATAGCTTACAGACGCAATTTTTATCATATTGAATAAACTGGGTTTTATATTTTGTTCTCCGAATTACTTCTCTAAGGAGCCAAGCTGAAGATTTGTAAATGCTACAAGTTAAATCTTTAGTAGCATTTGACAACAACAGCAACATCTACTGACTGAAAAGTTGCTTCAAATACCATTGTTTTAAATGGAATAGGGGAGAGCCAGCATTGCTGGCACAGGTTTTAGTTATGCTTTAAAAACTTGTTTGTTAATTTATCAATCACTGTCAAATTTTTACTCATCAAAATCCATCTCATATCGCTACATCGAGATGCAATCGCAGAGTTTTATAATTAAACAGATAGCTGGTCAATTTGTTTGAAAATTTATGAAAAAATTGCACCAATCAACCTACACATGAAGACAAAGTCGACGCACTGAGTTCAATAGTGGGTGCATTTACTAAAATTCCTTCGTTTGGTGCTTACAGTAGTAAAAATACATAAATCCCCTTGATAGACATTATCTCGGTTCATTCTTACGCATGGACTCATGTCCTGCTAACTAAACTTACGTCAGGCTAGGCCACAAAGACGATCTTGCTAGCTGTGTCTGACATGCAAAATAAAAGAACTCTAATTACATTTAGGTGCCTTTCCTAAAGACGAAACATGTGCACGTGCTGGCTTTTCTTCGGATTATCCCTTTTGTGATGAACGAAATTGTGGGGGAGCTGTAATACTGTTTTTAAAGTCTTTGGTGTGAGTCGACAATTAATTTAACATAGTATGCAGTATGCATTCCGAAGAAAAAGCTCTCAAAACTAACGCCATCCCCGCACCCCGATTCTCTTGCTGTGGCACGAGTACAAACTGCTAATTGAATGCGAATTTATCTAAAAAATTAACGTTTGGTCATGCCAAGTCAACTTATTTTGAAACATACATCTGGCTAAAGTAAAACTTTTTTGACGTGTCTCTTCGAGCAGCACTTGATGCAGCCAGGACAAGTGTACAAATCCCAATTTTCTTTAGGCTTGCTGTTTGCACCAGAATTGCGGCAAATCCAGTACACCCATTTAACCTCTGAATTTCTCACCAAATTCAGGGTCAGAATTAATAGAAATTGTTGGCATTTCATCAGACAAACTTGATGATTCCTTAACTGTTTTCCTTTCTACCGTCTTGATTTATTCAATTGAGCCTTTTTTCGGTCGTTCTTTTAGATGATGGTCTTTACTTTTCCCTTTGTATTTTTCTCTCGCTTTTTCCAAAGTCAGATTTCATAGGTCTTTTCGTTACAATAAGAGATCATGCTTTTTTTCTAGAAATTTTGTTAGCCAGTGTTGTCTTGGGATCAGCACAAAAACTATGTCACATGGAAGAGCATACTTTGTCGCTGCTGACGTATCACTAGAGCAGGTTTTAATAACAATCATGACAGTGACAAACATTTTCTCCTAAATTGCCATGAACAGATAAAACACGATAATTATGTGATTTTTAAGGACTTTAAACATTTGTCGGCAAGAGTAATGTTTCTATATTTAAATCTTCAACTTCAGAATATGCGTAAAAGCAAGGTTAATGTTTTGGCCATGCCAACACTTTGCAAGCTTGACAAAGCTATATAAATAATCCCAAGAAATGTTTGCATCTACATACCCACCTTTTCTTCCCCTTTGAATGACATTGCAGAAGCTTCAGCAAACAGCTTGTTAAATGCTACCTTGGAAAAATATAGTCCGGAATAATGGCATTAATATTTTCAATTATTTTGACAAATGTGCCCCTTTGCGCTGATGATGATGAACTCAACAGATTCACATTTTCGGCCCCACCCCTCCACTAGGTTTTGCACCGTGGTGCAGTAAGTTTTAGCAATGTTAAAAATAACTTCAGCGAAGTTAAACCGATTCATAATCTTAGTAAAGTTATCAAAAAAATTAATGTGTGGAAGGTGCCAATGATATTGATCTTCCCAAAGACGTGAGTTAGGAATTCTAGGTGACAGAATGTGGTTTTGAATGAAATTTATAAATCGTTGTCGTTAATTTTTTTGTTTTCTATCTAGGTTTGCGGCATCTTTGAATATTTTAAAAAGTTTAAAATTAAGCTTGGTTAAACTTTTGATTGCCCCTCTATGAAGTTCAGTTGGCGCATTGCGTCCATTGATATTAATTTCAATGCGCCAACTAGTTTACACCGCCACCTAAATGCAAAATAGCGGTCAATTTTGCTGTGGACAAAAAAGTCTATTCAAACTAGAAATTATCCTTTTCTTATTAAAAATGCCAAAACAGCTTTTTTAATGCAAAATATCTCACATGCAAAAAAAATTACTCTATGTCAGCAAAAACTAACTAGTTTTCACGATTCACTTGTTTGGGCCAACGTTGCTGCCTTACTTTTTTAATAGGCTATTAGTAATACCAAGGTGATACATTGATGAGAAAAAATTTTCACGGCTGGTAAGTTTCTGTGAAGTAATAAATCAGTTACGCCAACTAACCTGCAGTGCCATCTATGACGGCTCTCCCGTTAATTAATTTAAAATACTCCGGCATTGTTGTTGGTGAGGATTTCTATTTTGACTGATAAGCTGCGTCAAGTTATTTTTTGCTGCTACTTCATGGGTGTTGGGCGCACAACAAAAATTTCCTTAAGGCAACTGACGCATTTGCTGCTTCATTTAAAAATTCTCACGTCAGAAAATACTAATTACTTCATATTACCTTGATGCTAAACACAAAAACCAAACAGACAGCAACGATGCCGACCAATAAAGAAATAAAAGCCAACATAAAAGCAGGATTCATGAGAATGCGTTTCTTGCCTGAAAAATATTGCAGTAATAACAATCTATGGTAAGGGTATAAGATATTAATATGATACAGTAGACGGTCGTTTTCTACACTAAACACTGAAATCAAACGGATAAAATTTCCTTGAATAGTTGGCCTAAAGCAATCAATACTGCAAAAACAAAATTAAACTGAACCTTCTTGAGAAAAAATTGGCATTTATGAGAATGAGCGAGACGGTTGCTGAAATGAGAGTCGTGTGTTTATTGTTCTAAATTGCTCACTAAGACCGTGTTGGAATGCGTTATAATGAACGCATTTTGCGACAAAATTCCCAGCTTGGTTAAAGTGTTTGTGGTGGAAAATAGTCTAAAAGCTAATTTACAATGCCGGCATTCTTGGCTGGTCCAAAAATGACCTCAAAACAGGTTGTTTGATGTACATGTAATCTTATTTTTATCCCTGAACTCCGAAACCGTTTTAGGTGAGACAACACTAAAAGGGATTACTCATTTTTTAGATTTTTGTTAATTGTGTTTATGTTTTTTATGGAATATGGTAGCATTTTCAAAAATAACCACTTTTTTGACCATTCAGAATTGAGAGATTTCATTGTTCTGGAGTGGGATCCATGCAAAGGTAGGCATGAAACACATCCAGAGACAATCAAATGTTGTCCTAAAAAGTTTATGACTACTGGCTCTGTAAATGATAAAAGAAGGAGCGGGCGTCCATTCACAAATCGATAAGCAAAGAAGGTGGAAAAAAGGCTGAAAATGTTTATGCGCAGCCTGCAAAAATCAGCATGTCAAGCTACTGTTGTTGTTGTGATTACCCCTTCTTTTCCTGGGGATGGAGGTACGGCATGAACAATAATTCAGGTTCACGCCGTCTAATTGAAATTATGCTAGGGGAAAGATGACCAACCATTTCGAACCAGTCATGAATGCATGTTGTTGTTGTAATTACCCTTTCTCTTCCTCGGGATGGAGGTACGGCATGAACGATAATTCAGGTTCACGCCGTCAACCTAATTGAAATTAGGTTAGGGGAAAGATGACTGCCCATTTCAAACCAGTCATGAATGACTGTTAGTGTTGTTGTTGTTGTGATTACCCTTTTTCTTCCTCGGGATGCAGGTATAGCATGAACGGCAATTCAGGTTCACGCCGCCAACCTACTTGAAATTAGGCTAGGGGAAAGATGGCCACCAATTTCAAATCAGTCATGAATGACTGGCAGCCCAGTCAACAACAAGGCGGACTGCCATTAGTGGGTACCCAGGAGTCGCCTACTTACGACATGCTGGGTAAGCGCCAAGCAGGGAAGCTGTGAATGCCATTTTTTAAAGTCTTTTGGTGTGACTCGACTTAGAGAACGAAATCCCTGGTCTACCGACGGCGAAGCGGACGCTCTAACCACCACGCCATCGCGCCGCTGTCAAGCTACTCTGAACAAAACATACAATACTCTAAGTGTTGCACCAGGAATTAAATTGTCGTCCGTGGAATTCCTATTACGTGCAGGAGCTTAAGCGTGCAGACTGTGACCGCAGAATGGAACAAGGAAAATTTATATTGGGTTGCCTTAGTGATTACGGTAAAATACGAGCAATTCTTATGTTGAAATATGACTATTTAGCTTGATTAGCTCATTTTAAGTCATTTTTTCTGCGCAATTAAGTTTCCCATATAATATTACACATGCATCACTAACTTTCAATGAGTTTGAAGTGAGAATTGGGAATATATTACAAATTATTAATGTCTAGTTAATTTTCAACCACCCTGAATAACCATAGTTTTTTTGTGCTGCTGTTTCTGTAGAATGAAGATATGTTCAATGGCAGCTCGTCCTTTCAAAACTTCGCGGGGCTTGTTACACTTGTTACACAACTAGTGCCTGCATAAATGCATTTATATCACCTCAAGGTTACTACGGATTGTATTCAAAGACCACAAAGTTGTTTTGGAAGACTTTTACGTTGTTTAAAACTTGAAATAAATTTTGTGCATAAAAAATAGTTAAAGTAAAGCAAATTTTTTTCAAAAAATATAGAAATATATAATAGAAATAGAATGTTAAAATAATTTTGTAATAAAGTTAGGTTTCCGCATTTTTGACGGAGAAAAGCAAGCCTCACATACGATAAAGCAAGCTACCGGCGTGATGATGTAGTGGTTAGAGCGTCCGCCTTGTAGTCGGTAGACCTGGGGTTCATTCCCTAAGTCGAGTCATACCAAAAGACTTTAAAAAATGGTATTCACAGTTTCCCTGCTTGGCGCTTAGCATATAAAAGGGATAGTATGGAGAACAAGCCGAGAAGCTTGCTTGTTGTGTCCTTGGCCAAGGCACTTAACGGGACGCCTCCACCTTTATGTGACAGACAGGTGGCCCTCCCGTACTTCACCGGATTACAATTGTGAAGTTGCTAACCCAGCATGTCAGACAACTCTTGGGTACCCACCAGTGGCAGTCCGCCTTGTTGGTGGTGGGGCTACCAGTCACTCAAGACTGGTTCGAAATAGGCTGCCACCTTTCCCCTAGTCTAATTTCAATTAGGTTGACGGCATGAATCCGAATTGCCGTACCTCCATTCCAAGGAAGAGGAGGGGTAAACAAACAAACAAAAAATAAAGCAAGCTTGGATAAACATGTTCAATACAATTTGAGTTTTAAAATATTATTTCAAACTATTTATTCATCCATATATCACACGACATAATCTACAAAAATTTATTTGTTTCTTTCTGTAGTACTGGTACATTAAGTAACTTCAATGTTAAACTTGACAGTCGACACTGTTGTTGTCATCTCGTAGCACACACTTGATAATTGTCATATGGAATGTTCATTTCTGTTTGCGTTTTTTCTCAATTTATGCATTTGATTATGTCCCTCCTGCATAGTACTTCCCGTCCGTAATTTTTGAATGATAGGTTTGTTTTTAAACATGAGAAAATTTCTTATCACAGGTTTGTGAATGAATGAGAAAAAATATTTCGACAGAGCAGCAATGACATTTTTGCTACCCCACCCCACACGAATAGAGCAGTGGTAAAGTTAATAACAAAATATAAACGTACAACACTGGTCAGAAATATTTGCTTTGCAGAATATCTCTATCTTTAAAAACTTTAAACCAAGGCCTAGGTCAAAGACACGTGATCAAGTAATCGAACTTTCAAGATGATTACCATCTCAAATACAAAGTTGCTACAAAAGTTAAAACAAATGGGGCAGCTTGTCTTCATAGTAAAGCTGGAATGCAAGCATTTTCTCAAAACTAAAATGGCCATAGCATCAAATAATAATTCACAATCTTTAAAAATTGCTCATTTAAAAAAAAAAGCGCAATTGCCTGTTGATAGATCAAACTTTCAGTGTTGTTCAAAACTTGGCAAAAAATCCAGATGCGTAAATTCAACACCAGCATGCAAATTGTTGAATAAGATTTAAAACCTTGAAGTTACAGATTTTTCATAAAATGAAAGCCAGTAAACTTAAAGATCAAAACATAGGTTAACAGTAAGAAGATTAAAAAAATCCCTATATGTACGGAGTAGACATGAAATTTGTCAAATCTAAAAAAAAAAAAATCATAAATAGCTTTATCGATGGTAGGGGTTACGACAAAATCTTGAACAAAAATTTTGCTGGCATGGTCACATGAACCTACTGCTGAACTGCAGTTTCGCACACTATATACTTATCACAGACTTGTTTGCGTGACTTGCTAAATTCGAGGTGCTGCTTGCATTCAGCTTCACAAAGTTTCTATTCTTTTTCCATTGCAAAAAAATACAAAACATTTTGAAAAACGAAATGCTCAGCTACAAATTTTTAGATCAAGCAAATTTGAAAAATAATTATGGTGCTGAAGCTCCACAGCACCATTAGACTAGCCGCCACTGGATGTGATAACTACATTATCACAGTAATTTACCTCTTTTGTCATTGATCGATTCAGTTGCAATATTTCGTGATGCCGATGCACCGTTGCTGGGAATGTCTGCGTATTCAACAAACCATAGATTAACTACGTATTTTATTCTCATAATCTTTAAACAACCGAGATTTCTACTTTCACCATTTGGTCACTCTTGCGCAGTACAATTGTTAAATAAGCCTACTGCCTCGGCAATTTTTATTGCCTGGATTGCTTCTTCTTTTGAGCAATAAAACATTAGACTCTTGATCGGGATGCCTGTTCTCAGTTTGTATCTGACCGTTGTTGTTACTATTGGTATCAATGAGTGTATTTCTCTTCTTGCTTACCACTAGAACTCCATGCTACGTCGAAATAAATTATTTGATATGCTGACACACTTAAAAACACAAAAAATTTGACAGCGCAATTCAACCAAAAATGTAACTAAAAACATAATTATTATAAAAGCACTTTTATTATTCATTAATATTTTAATGTAATATTTGTTTGGGTGTTCAGACATTTCATCAACAGATATTTAATCACCCGACACTTAATCACGATAGGGTTAGGGATGAGACACTTGATCACCATGGGTTACAGAGACGTAGCAGCCGCCCCCCAAACCCCCAATTGGGGGGGCCCAGGCCAACTTTGGGGGCCCAAGTTAGTCTGAAATTGCTTTTTGGCTACGTGACTATTTTCAGTTCAGCACACTTGTTTACAACCGATTTAAACTGTAGGAAGAAATTGGCTTGTGACATCATAAGTGAATGCAACGTCATTTTATCTCGCAGAATCTAGAATATTTCGATTGATTTTCTGGTAGAATCTTGAATATTCGATTGACGTAACAATGCCGTTGTTACGCAACAATCATAGAATGGTCTGGAATTCTGTTTGGCTATAAATACCGGGACAATATATATATACACTGCAGAGTGCAGATAAAGTATTTTATTGACATTGTATAGAATGAAACGTTCAAAAAGTGGTGCTCAAAAGAGAAAAGAAGCAGCCACTGCTCGAGATGCTGTAGCGAAATTGCCCAAGATGACAGATTTTTTCAAGATTACTGAGCAGAGTAGACCTGGCACTAGTACCGAGAGGGATGAAGAAAACTATAGTGTACAAGAAAAAGAAGACTATGACGATCAGCATCAAAGTGATTGTGAATTTCCAGAAAATGTAAGTTGTGATTTACCTGCCAATACGCAATCTTCAATATCAAAAATAACTGAATCTCAATTTACCCCTATCCCTGATGACCCATGTAAATGGCCTGAAAGTATTTCTGATGCTCAACGATGTGATATAGTAAAGCGTGGACCACATCAACTAATAATGAATTTTCCATATAATAACACAACTCCAAGGCGACGTTTTTCCTCCAACCATTATAAACGTGTGTTACCTAATGGTGAAAGTGTTCCACGGTCGTGGCTAGTTTATTCTGGGGAATCAGATCAAGTTTTTTGCTTTTGTTGTAAGCTATTTGGAAAAACACTAAGCCCCTTTTGTAGTGGTATAAATACATGGGAGGGTTTTTCGAAAAAACTAAAGGACCATGAAAACGGCATTTCCCACCAAGAATGCTGAGTCAATGGATGTTGCTGGCTGAAGGGATAAGAAATTCATCCACTATCGACAAACGCGAGATGAATATTTTTTTCAATGAAAGACGTTTTTGGAGAAATGTTTTAGAGAGACTTATCGACATTGCCTTGTTTCTATCGGAAAGGAATCTTGCTTTCAGAGGATCTGAAGAAGTCTTAGGATCTCCTCACAATGGAAATTTTCTGGGTATATTTGAGCTTTTGGCAAGAAGAGATCCGATCCTAAAAGAACTTCAAGACAGAATCAAGAATAAAAACACTAAAGATCACTATTTGAGTCCTACCATACAAAATGAACTAATTGAATTGCTAGCGACAGAAGTTGAAAAAGAAAATTTACAGCAATTGAAATTGGCAAAATATTTTTCTATAATTTTGGACTGCACTCCAGATATGTCACATCATGAACAAATGTCTGTCATTCTCCGTTATGTACTATGTAATGAAGAAGCTGCTGTTGTTAAAGAAACATTTTTTGGCTACTTGAGAATAAGTGACAGTACTGGGAAAGGCTTGTTGGACGCTTTCTTAGAAAAAGCGACCGAACTGCAACTCGAATTGTCTGATTGTCGAGGTCAGTCATATGATAATGGTGCTAACATGAAAGGAAAACATTCTGGGGTCCAAGCAAGAATGCTAGACATCAATCCCAAAGCTGTTTACGTGCCCTGTGCAAACCATACCCTTAACTTAGTTGTTGTTGACAGTGCTAATTCATCGACGGAAGCATTGACATTTTTTGGAGTACTTACAAGGTTGTATGTGCTGTTTTCTTCCTCTGCTCAGCGTGGGAAATTTTGAAGAAACATGTGGAGCTGTCCATAAAGTCACAATCTGATACTCGTTGGGAAAGCAGAATTAAATGCATCAAACCTCTTCGATACAATTTAAAAGAGGTGTTGCTGACACTGAAAGACTTGGAAGCCATTTCCATAGAAAGAAAAGATGGAAGAGCTGCCTCAGAAACAAAATCGTTGATAGCTCATTTATCAAAATGGAGTTTTCTTTTGTCGGTGTTTATTTGGTATGATATCCTATTCCAAGTCAATAAAGCAAGCAAGATTCTTCAATCGTATGGAGTCTCCCTTCATACAATGGAAACGGAAATCCAGGCAACTGAAAAGTTTTTGCAAAACTATCGCACAACGGGTTATGACAGTGCCACAACATCTGCTGTTGAAATAGCACAGGAATTGGATATTGATCCTTCTTTTCCTCCGTCAAGAAGTGAAAAGAAAAGAAGATTGTTTGATTACCAAGGTGAAGAGGAACAACGAGCTACTCCTGAACTGAAATTTCAAAGCAACTTTTTCTATCCATTAGTAGACCAGGCTATTATGTCAATAAAGGAGCGCTTTAATTTGTTACGTGAGGTTTCTTCCGCCTTTTCGTTTTTGTACACACGAGACAAACTTTTGCTTGTGCAACAAGAAAATGCTCTTCTTACTTGCTGTAAAGAGTTCCAAAAAAAGTTCGGTGACATTGATTCTGATGAAATGAGCGCTAAGCTACAACGGTTTGTTTTAATTTTACAAAAAAACGCAATCTCAATACGGCTCAAGACTTTCTGAACTATCTTCTAAAGACTCATTTATTTGAATTGTATCCGAATGTGTACATCGCACTTCGAATCTTACTAACTTGCCCCGTGACTGTTGCCAGCGCTGAAAGAAGCTTCAGCAAATTGAAACTGATCAAAAGTTTTAATAGAACGTCTATGACAGACAGTAGACTATCTTCATTAGCCATGTTGTCAATCGAAAATGACTGCGCCCGATCTCTTGATTATGACAATGTCATAACAGCATTTGCGAACAAAAAGGTTCGCTCCAGACTATTTAAATGATACTGTGTTTTTATAACTTTTTCATGTTTTTCAGTGTCATTGCTTTCGTTTCGCAGTGTCTGCATAAATGTCCTACTGAACTCTGGCATCGGTGCCGAATTTTTTATGACTTGCACCTTCGGTATCGGCATGCTTTATTCTGACATTAGCCTGTTTACTTATGTACAAATTGTGGTGTATTTTCTTAATGCAGCTTTTCAATTTTACACCTCTAAAGTGATATGACCTGTGCGCAGGGGCTCTTGCGCTTACTTTGGGGGGGTGGGCCCGAAGTTGGAGTGCTACGGGACTGATGGGTTAGGGTTGGGGTGATCGATTCTAGTCCACTTGCAATGTTGTCGTGTTATCAAATCTACGTTATTAGATGTCTAGTAATTAAATGTCCGTGATTAACAATCGAGTGATTAAATGTCGAGTGATGAAATGTCGGTAATCCATTTGCTTGTTTAGCTCAATATTCAACAGAACAACCAAAAGTTTTACATCAACTCTTTTCAAGTCAGATGCCAGGATTTTTTATTGTTTTTATTCAATTTAATGGTAGAATGTTCACACACTTGTGTAGAAATAGGAATGAATTCAAAAATTTTTCCAGGGTCACCGGTAATGGGATAGATGCTAGAAGAAAAATATCTTTTCCCTACACAGCTTTTTAGCCAGGGGTGTAATGGGATGAAAACGAGTGGGAACGTTACTCCCATACCTTTTCTGACGTGAGAACGCGTTTCTATGTTATTTTAATTAGAGGTCTTTTCAAAAATGCGCTGCAATCAGGCCACACCATCCCAACAAACAATTAGCATACTTAATTTTACACGACATGCAGTTGGCTAATGCATGCATTCGGCATATGGCCGTGCGTGGTTGGCCGGCAGACAACACCGATGTAAAATAAACTAGAGAGGGTCACTTTAGTTTCTGCTTCTGAAAGTTGTTGGCGAGAGCTGTAGTCGTAGGATAGTATTGAGTGTATTGTAGTGTAAAAGCCAATTTAATCCACTCAACCAAAGCAGGTCGAATGCCGGTGGAATGTTGACGCCATGCGTAAAGCAACCATGGACTGGATTGAAAGACCAAATGCAAACATTGAAAAATTTATTGCCAATGGGGTTCTACTCACAATTGTTTGTCACTGTAACCCTGGCAGTAGTCTAATTTACAAGAAGTTACTAAATTATTCTACCCAGAAATATGCCTTGTATTTTTAGAAGAATATTAAAATTCATAGTGACTTATTAGAATAATTTGCATCAGCCGCCGAGCAGGGATGACCGCATCGGTTAAGGGACTGAATCCGGTTAAGTCATGCTCCACGTCAATGGTTGCCAATATTTTTAGCGTTGCGACACCCAAGTAAAAAGATAAATAGTCCCCGGCACCCTGTAGTGAACCTACAGCAACTTTGCTAAGAAATTTTATACTACACAAAAACGTATTACAAAAAACACACAATGAAATGTGGGCATAGCCGGATTTGTGCAAACGTCAGTGTAAAATTTGTTTTTGATTTTTTGACTAAAGTTCGGTCGATGGCTTCAATTATGGAATCTGAGAAATTTTATGAACTCAGTTTTATAATCTATGCAATTTTAAATTCCCTACCCAGTGCTAATTTAACTTGACTAGTTCAGCCTCAAAGTGTGCAATTATGAGCTTAAAAATTTATCCACAAATTTTTTTAAAATCAGTATACTTACGATAAACAATAAATGAAGATTGCATCAAAAGCCGTTTTTGACCCCTTTATCCCGTCTTATAGGGAAATTTGTTCGAGCACATGCCAGCTACACAAGCTGTCAAGGCACATGCTTTCAAAGCGATCACATGGGTAATTATTATACAGCCATACAAAGTATTGTGTTGCACAAGATGATAGTTATCAAGAGTACCAACTTTTGGACTTAGACAACAGTAACTGCTACTTTTCTTAAAAAATTAGTTTCAATTCAGTTTCCGTGCATCACTGGTAGCTTAATTTATTGAGTTGTGCTATTTTTGTGTTCTGACTTATTGGGGAGTGATTTATTTACTTCTCCATACTCATTTCAGAAGATGTTCAGCGTAACCGAACGAGCAAAACGTAAAAATACATATATCGATGTAGCTTTTAGCTATGATCGTTTGTTTTTTCTCTACCGGAACAACAATTACCCTAGGCTAACCTAGACAAACTAAATAAAATAGTTTGTGACACTCCATCTTCAGCATGCAGTGAATACTTTTAGCAAAAGCAAAGCTGCCAAAAACGAATAAATCTGTGTTTCTTCACCGTAATCAGGTCACGTTTTTTATTGCCTGAGTTTGAATAATATTTGCAAAATTTCCCGTGGTTGGCAACTTTATCTTGCTTCATGAATCAACTCTTCAGCCGTTGCTCTATCTTAATCTTTACTCCTTTTACCTTTTCCCCGTACCTCACGCACGCTACTCAACGGCGACGTAGTAGAAACTTGTTTCGGTGAACTGTTGTTGAGCATCTAGAGAGTGGAAATTTTACTGCTTGGGATTATGACGTTTATACCTTCGATTGGTTTTTGCTGCTTTTACTATCGGCTTATTTGCTCTAAAGTTTGTACGTTGAAGAAATTTATGCTGGATTATTGGATTCTCTTACAAGCTTTGGAAAGACAGCAGTCAAGGTCTCGGCATTCCTTTGAGACTCTGTATTCTTGACAGTCTGAACTAAAGTAATGGACTCGAGTCGGAATTTGAAATTGCACTGATGAAAGTAAAAAGACAAGATGAATTTAAAGAACTGAATAACTTTCAGTTCAACTTGCAATTACTGGCAGCACTCAATGAAATAAATTAAACAGCAGAGCTGGTATCAGTGTTTATACCACCTCTCGCGGCACCCTGAGCATCAAAGTTGGAAATCACTGCTCTGCACCTATAAGCCATAACCATTGTTCAACGGCTGGTGTAGTTGTGAGGCCTAAACCCACTTCCAGGTTTCTTTTTAACATGCTGAGTGTTACAAGACCTAGGAGTAGATCCAATTATTTATTCCCTCAATACATTAATATGTGATATGGATTTATTGTGATCACTTCTAAAAATATGAGGAATATCACTGGATAGACTGATTTATTACGTGTTTGTAGCCGAGACTACTGCAACCAAAACACTACTTAATGATTAGGAATAATACTAGGATCTCTGTCATAATAGCTTAATACATAACAAAGGCTATATGTCAACCATTGTTTTTAACACGCTAAGAGTTATCAGACCTAGAGGTGGATCTAATTATTTGTTCTCTTGATACGTTATCCCAATCAATCATTCATTTATTACCTCTGTTGCGGGTGATGTGATCATATTCGCATTCATCCGCCGGAACTTCATGAGCAACAACGTACATTTCTAAATTAAATAAATATTGTTCAGACGTGGTGCAAGTTTTCACGGTGTAAAGAGTCAAGTAATAATTGTTTTTGTAAATTAAAAAATATCAGTCGGTTGTATTATATTTGGGTCCAAAAAACTTGCTACGACGTGCGAACTAGTTATATAAAACACATGAAACAGCTTGTGTCAAATCTGCTTCGCAGTGTCTGGCATCTCTGAAGCAGCACGAATGTTATCAACTCGATTATGCAGTTGTGCAAAGACTAAACTTGCAACTGATTGCATAGATATCTTAAAACTATTGTCAGCTAACTTAGTTTGTGTTAAAAATAAACCCAAAGACGATAGGCAATTAGGCATGACTTTTTATCTGTAGACAAGTTGTCATATTGTAGCGTGTTAACCAGCTTCACTGGTGGTACCTTGTCCGGATACCTGTGCGTTACGCTGGGTTCAGAAAAATCGCTTTACCAGACTGTGTTGGGTTCACGCGAGAAACGCTTTTAACCCTTATCAGAACAGTGTTTTTGTGTAACTTAATCGGATCATATGTTGACAATTGTCAACATGCCATTTTCTTGTGTTTTTCAATGCTAATGCGCACTGTTTTAAAAGTATATATGTTGTCCTCTTATGATCGATTAATCAATCTCACAGCGCAATTGATTGATCGCGCTGTGCGATCCGTTGATTGTATGGTCAATTTGATCTGATAAAGCATTACAATCTTGAGTCTAAAATTCAAAGTCTGCTTCCTACCCAAGGTATTATTTCAGCTTGTTTAGCTTTTAGCTGAAGTACAACAAAATTTCAACAAACTAAGGTTGCATTTCAAACACAAAAATAATCAAAAATGTAGTACAACCACAAATTGTTCAACATTCTAGGCAATATGTGTTTTGTGGTATTTTTCTGTGTTGCGGGAAAACACGTTGGCGGCAAACCAAGCATGCAAGGCGAGTATGCTTACTACATCTGTAACATCTTCCCCGTTTGATGTCTTAAACTGTAAGGTTTATGATGTTGGAAGCAGCATCAACAAACCCTATCTTTTCGGCAAGTACCTTTGTTTCACCTCTCAATTTTCGGTTCCTTGCGTATGGTTGACCAAGCTGAAAGCTTAGTTGCTAGAAAAAATCTGTTTTTCTATCACATTTTCCATTGCCTTACAATACGATAAAAGCGTTGTTAGTCCCAACATTTCTCTAATCGTAATTGATAACCATCGGCCAACGATTTGTTATCCTCAAGCAACTGAATTCTTTTCCTCAAGCAACAATTTTCATCAAGAGTGTCAACTCCTCCTCTATGCTTATTGTAATCTGTCATAACTGTAAGTTTTTTATGGCAGTCCGTAATTGAAATAGAGGAGTGTGAAGAGGACATCATAAGCACATTCTTGTTGCGTTTGGGGACATATGACAATAGTAAAATTTTGTTAGAATGGTTATACAATGCTTTAGTGCTTTCAACCTCTCTTCCTTTTGCTGCTTTGAACTGTGATGATACTTCACGCCGATTAGCCATAATTGTCCCAATTAGTGTCAGATTTTGCTGCAAAAGGTTGCACACCAGGGCACGAGAGGTAAAATACAGGTCAACATATATGTCTCGACCTGTACCAAAATAAACTAAGCACAATTTTATTACAATATCATTGGCGAGGTTTCTATGAGGTCCCGAGCCAAATTCCCTTCCAGAATAAATCATGCCTTTCAGAGCGAAACCTGTTGTGGCTTCGCACAGCCAAAAAAACTTAACACCGTATTTCCTTGGTTTTGATGGCATGTATGTTCGTCCGGGAATCTTGCCATGATACCCAACGAGTTCTTCATCCACAGTCAAGGCCTCATTAGGGATGTAGATGTTGCGCAGATTACTGTTGAATGTTTCCTATACTTCTCGGATAGCAGGTAATCTATCGTTTCCTTGTCTTGATGGTCGATTGCGATAGTTATCGAAGTGCATGCAACGTAGTAGAAATTTGAATCGATTCAATGCCATAGTGACTCTATAAAATGGTCTGCTGTCAATAGGATTCTACAAGCGATGTAAGTCTGTGAAATTATCTATGTCCAAGCCAGCACGAATTATAATAGCAAGACCGGCTTCAATTTCTTGGGATGTAAAGTTTTTTTAAACAGAGTTTGGCGACAATTTACACTCATGTCTCAGGTCCCTTGCCTTTTTGTTTGTCTCACGTACTATGTAAAGCATAATTTCAGGTCGGTAGAATATTTTGAAAGCATCCACATGATGTTCAGGAGCAGCAATAATTCGAGGTTGTTGTGTCAATATGTTTTTTCTTCTGAGCCTGCTGGGAAAAGAATTATCATAATACGTTGCATTTTTAGCTGTTATTGCTACTTGAGCTTCATCTTCTGAGCTACCATCATTGTCATTAGGTTCTTGATATTCATCACTACCAGCATCTTCATTTTCTTTCTCAAACACGTCTATGTCAGAAAGTTCCTATTCCAATGGAACTTCGTCATCATCAACAATAGATTCCGTTTCGCTGCTGCTTGTAGCCTCAGCAGCAGAATCGTTGTTCACATCATCAGAAACTATCTGCAGTTGTTTGAGGGCGTCTTGAAACGTAAATCTTCTCTGTCTATCCATAAGTAAAATTCTAGCTATGTTACCCAAACAATCGTATGTACGGCAGTTGCAATTAGTTAGTATTTCAAGCCAAGTACAGTGTATGACTATTTACTGGTATTGGATCAATGTTCTAAATTCTGAAATGTACTAATATCTAGGTAATTATTCTGAAATGTACGTACTACTACGTCTGAGATGTAAGAA
Source organism: Trididemnum clinides (assembly GCA_963675345.1). Lineage (NCBI taxonomy): Eukaryota > Metazoa > Chordata > Ascidiacea > Aplousobranchia > Didemnidae > Trididemnum > Trididemnum clinides. The sequence goes on from OY776297.1 coordinate 2,787,680, forward strand.
CTGCTGACAGAAATCTAACCTCCTCCAGCCAAAGATCAAATCACTAAATGCAGTTGCAAATTTCTTACAAGTTTCTGTCAATTGTGTTGAAACAATAGCAAATTATTAGTTGTAACAATAGTTATTCAGTTACAACAATAGTAACAGTCATTCATAGTAATTTTAAATCTCAAAGGTGTTATGTCTCTGTAAATCTGCTAGTGTTACTATTTGTTGACATTTGTCAACAAGGGTTCCGATTAAGATAAAACGCAAATAACTTATTGTAGAAACAATTTGGGATTTTGATATCACTACAGTAATAAGCTAATAAGAAGTTTTCCTTTGTCGATGAATGGCGCTGAGCTAGCATATAGGGGGCGAGTGTAATCAAACGAAAAAAATCGATGTTGACCAATGTCAACATATGTTCTAATAAGGGTTAAAAGTAGTAACGAATCGCTGTAAAAAAACTCGGGGGAAAAGCATGGTATTTTCTGCCTCAGTCACGATCATTGTTCTTCAAAATAAGACTGGTTTTGTTCACAAGCAGCCTGTTGTTTTACAAATTTTATCGCTTTCGTTCAATAAATACGGACGGACGAAGGTAAGAAGTAGGGATGGGCGTTGAAATATAAGTTGTTTTCAGGATTGCACAAAGTAGCTATTTCACAAATTGGTGAATTGTATTTGTAATTTCAAGTCCATGGTTGTGATTATGTGCCCTGGTGCGGGCATGGGGAGAATATCCTATGTAATGAGTTACATTTCTTCTCTGTAGATGTTTTTAGTTATTCACATAAAAAAGATTTTCAGTCCCACTGTGCAATTTTACTGAATGGTATTCTCTCTTTTTGATTTGGCCTCAAGCTTTAGATTTCATTAACTACACTCCAAAACTCAGCCCTCTACTCTTAACGACTCATCTTACTCGTTATTTTCAAGTTGTTGTTTGCCACCAAGTAATGATTGTTTTATTTCATTTCAGAAATAATTCATTACTTTGTAGGCCTATTTCATAACCTGGCTCAATCTATTTTAAAACTATATATGTCGCATCTAATCCCTGGCTTTGCTTATTTTTATGAGGCCAGCTTTCGTGCAGTTAGGAGAGAGCAAAATGGGCCATTTCTTTCCCTACATTTCCAGCACATGTTTCCGGTAAAAACTACTGTACAGTTTTTGGTCTATAGCTCAATTTCCTGTAAAAGTGCTAAGTTGTTTAGATTTCAGCTCAAACTTTGAATTTCATGAACTTTTCCATAATTTGAGATGTTGATGGAGCTGTATCATCCATAGGCATAGGAACGGATGTTGATATAGTTGTGACCAAACCTTTAAAAACGCGCCAAAACCGCTTTTAGTTTTCAAACCTGCTGAGGTTTAAGATTGAGATTAGTAAATGAGGAATGTTTGATTATATTTATTTGCGATAGTAGCTCACAAACAACCGTTTAAACCCAAACCCCATTACAGCAAATATATCATTCGATACTTTGCATCAGGCCTTGGCAACATGGTGCCCGCACGGGTCTTTGTTGTGCCCGCAAGGATCTCGACACATACGAATCTTCAAAAAAATCCAAAGCAAAAAAGGTTATCAAGTCAAAACTGGGGCAAAATACTCTATAAAAAAGTCGATGAAGATCTTCATGTTTGTTTCGAGAACATAACGGACAAAATAACCTTTTTGAAAAAGTTATCTCCAAAAAAGTCTTCACGTCTGTTTTTTAAGAATGTCTGGATGCACGCAGCTTGCGAGAAACTATGCTTATTGCATCACCTTTACTGTTTTGAGTTGCGCATTTCTCAGATCTGCTTTGCACCGTTAGCTGAACAGCTTCGTATTAGATACATACTATAAAGCACTGTTCTGTTTGTGTGTTTGTTCGTTCGCTTTAACCGCTTCGAAACTACTGGGTGAGCAAACATAAAACTTGGTACGTTCAAACAATGCTTTAAGGTGAGTGTCATAAGAAATAATTAGAATTTATCAAAAAATCAAGTCTCTAAAAATTTCAATTATTAGACCACTCCAAGAAAATAAGTTGGTGATCTTCCAAGAAAAAAGGAGGGAAAATAAAGATGGTTTTGTTTTATCTTTTATCACAAAGTATTAGTGTCGATCTACATATCATCTAAATGTTGAAGCAATTTTTCTTGGAATTGGCTGAGGCCGGCGCAGCCAGCTGATTTGATTCTTAACCTCAAAATATTATTTATGGGGGCAGTGATATTGCTATAGCTTGACTGTAAGTGCTTCATTTCGGGTTAGTTTGCTTTTTGCATGGATGTGTTTATGGTAAGAAAAAGCAACATGCTTGCTGCTACAGGCGTCAGCTCATGCAAAAACGCCTACAGTTACAACGAGGTTGTAAGAAATGGTCCTAATACTTAATAGGTTAATCCTGAAAATACATATCAATCACATTGGCGCCCTCCCACAACTTTGATATACTTTCAAGCACTTGCTTTATCTAACGGATAAAAGTATTTTTAGTTTGAGAACACCTATGGTGAAAACAGGGCAAATAAGGCGTTACAAGGGACTAGTTGAACTCGGAAGACATGTTGCGCCTTAGCTCAACCACCCATAATGTATTTTTAATCGATTGCCTTTCAAGAAACGTTTGCTTTTGCTAAAAGTAATTCTTTAACATCTTGCGCTGTATCAAGGTGCAACAAGCGATTATTCATTTCAGTGTTTTTAAAGTTGGCTTTTTTCTTCTATTTTGAATCTTTTGAAGGACTTAAAAAGTCAAAAAGCACTTAAAAAAGCACATTTAATAGTATGACGGAATAATAATATTAAATGTTTAAAAATTGCGCGCGTTTGTACGCATCTTCTTTTCTTAACTGATGTCAGCGTACGGCGAGTTAAGATTTTTTATGTTAGTCCACGGGAAAATACATTTCTTAATGTTTGTCATCAAACACTCGCTTTAATTCTTGTAAGTTGGTCGGAGAGCAGCGCTTCTTATGCATTGTTAGACAGTTTTCTCTGACGATGCTGATAGTTAATCAAGTCAATGTCAATTGCTAGCTAGTATTTTTTAGTCATTTTTAGGTCATACCGAAAATTTTAAAAGCGTTATTCACATTTTCTGGTTGGCGCTAAACACGAAAGGTGTGTTTAAGAGCATTGGTTTCCAAACTTTTTCAAGTCACGACCCACTTTCCAAATCATAAATTTTCAAGACCCACATTTTTTTGCATGCACTTTGAAGTACTTGCATAAAAGTGCAGTAAAAACAAAACAGAAATTCAAAATGTTTATCTTATTGCAAATTACAATTACATTATTAGAGACAAAGCATGGATTAATTTGAATTTTGAATGACTTTCGCGACCAACCGAAATTCCGTCCACGACCGAGCAGTGGGTTTCGACCCATAGTTTGGAAACGGCTGGTCTAGAGCAAAAGCCAGCAAACTCTTTAGGAAAGCTAGTTGTGTTTTAGGGAAAGGCTCACAACGAGATTGCTCAATCTTGATGTAGCAGACAGATTGTTGCGCCAGGCAGTCTATTTGCAGCGGTGACCTGATTCAACTAATTGCTTGCAAACAGAGCCTGAGCTCATACCCTTAATTGGAGTTTGTAAGCAGAGGCGAAACACTTTGTTTTGCATGCGGGAAGGAGTTTGTCTTAAGCAAGTTTAATAAATAGATGCTTTTGTGGATCAAGGTTTTAAACGTTGCTATTCTCAGCTCCAATCATCGGTGAAAATCTTGCTTATGAAATGAACATTTTGAAAGTGAGTATTGTGCGCATTTTTAAAGTTTCCGGTAAGGCTGGCAATATTTTGAATGGGAGAGAGGAGCTGAACATTGATATTTAACAGGTAGCTATAAGCATGTTTTATGAAACCGCAACGCTCCTGCGTCTGCTCTTAACCCTTTAAGGATAATAAGATTCTAATTCATAAAATTTGAGACAATTCCTTTATTTTTTGGTAACAAAAAAATTACAATGAAGTTCAGAAAAGTGGTTGTTACACCATAATCACATGACAATGAACAACCGTGTAACATACGTGTTACATTATCCCTCAAAGGGTTAAATATAAGAAATTTGATCAGGATACTCTCAGCTACACCGGTTTTGCGTTTCATCAGTTGCAGATATACAGAAGTGTTAAAGTTTACTCGAGAAGCTGTGGATTCCAATCCTACTGAAATCTTTTTAGCCTTTCCTTTCTGCTCTATGACTCCAATTATTAACAACCGAAAAATTGCTAAACATTACGCTATAGATGAAATGCAGATCATGTTCTAAAAATTTGCGCTAAAATTGCTACTTACTGCCATTGTAAACTAACAAACAATTGTATGATGTCACAAAATTTTAATTAATACAAAAGAAAGCATTGTATTGTGCATTACCAAATGCGTTTGTAGCCAAATAATAGTCTAACTTAATGAGCAATATAATTTAAAAGCAAATTACTTGAAATCTTGATGTCATAGAAAAAAAATACACATTTAAGATTTGGATTTAGTGGCTTTTTAAGCATTGCAAATCGGCCCTACTCTTTTATGTAAAAACATAATAAGCGACATCTATAAAAAACGAGTTATGGCAACTTTTTCTACTTTTAGACAAAGCTGCATGCGTTGTAAAAGTCTGGCTGTCTAAGCCTTAACCCTATTTGGCCCGGGGGGGGGTCGATTCGACCCACAGCAAATTAAAACTGTTGTAACTTAGCGACCGCTTGAGATAAATGTTTGAAATTTTTTGACTTTTCCTAAAATTTATCTGGCTTTTGGTTGGTTATAAACTGACAAAGATATTCTTTGTAGTTTTGACTTAAACATAGCAATTTCGAAACCCACTCGGGCAAATTTCTTTATTGACTGCTTTTGTATAATAAAGAAAAAAAGGAGAAAGAGCGCACACGCAAAACCGTGACGAGCTACGTAAACCGCAGAACTTGTTTGAAGTGAAGCACTGACTGTAAAGCTGTACAGTTTCTCAGAAATCTTTCTTCTTAAAACCTTTTCGCTGTGAATAGCAACTCTTAATTTGACAAGCCAAAAACATCAAAGTGCTTTTAGATACACGGCTATTTTGTAACTTTTAGTTAAATAAATAATACCTTCTTGACGCTAGGCCTTAACCTATCAATGAAGTAATGCTAGAAAATATTCGTAATTTTGATACTTGACAAATGCAACAAAGCAAAAAGAATTGTTTTCAAGCGTAAAAGCCAGAAAATAAATTTGGCGGCGTGATAATATTGTTTGCGCTTTTCATAATGATTTGTAATGTTGTTACCAATTAAAATTGGGGATTGGTTGGTGGGAGAGCAACGAGCGCACTTGCAATTTTTATTAGATGGAAAATATGCAGTGGTAGATTACGGACGCAGGGGCGACAGACAGCAAAATTTAATTTAGGAGTTTTATAAAACTTAATTTCCGTTGCTTTACGAGTAAGCTGTTAGTATTTAATCAAATACCGAATTGTTATCAGCAAATACAAATCCAAAACGCAAGAAGCCAATCGTGAATCACAAAATTAAATTTTTTTTAAGGGGAGAAGGAGCTGTGGAACATCTCCTGAGTTTATGAAAAACACCAAAATTTTTTTCTGTTGACCGCGTGACAAAAGCAATGTGTTTGTATTCTACATCTCTACACACTTCCAAAAGCAAATGAAGATTTTTTTCCGTGTTCTTTTGTCCATTTTTATAAGCATTACCGGTACGTTTCCTGCTGCATGGCCGAGCAGAAAGGCAATTCCATTGAAGTTGACATTTCAAGTTCAAACTACAGCTTGCGTCAACTATCACAACATTATAAGATTGAATGCTGACTCAAATATCGTCTTGTCATTTTCATTCTTCTAAACCAGAGATGGGCAAACTTTTTAGTCGGAGGGTAGCATTGACCATTCAAGAATTCGCCGAGGGCCAATGCGTAAAATCTTGTAATAGCTGTATGCAATGCAAGAGCTTGCAATAGCTTAAAATCTTGAAATAACTTCTTGTAAAGACGTATCACAGGGCTTTGATAATGATGGCGTCCAAAAACAAAGATCATCACTCTTTATTTGGACGGAAAATGCGTCAGTTCAAACTAAGAATTGCGTAGGGCTCTTTCAATGGTGGCTTCTATCGTTTTTGGCTCTTCAGTACGGCAAGTGCGGCCAATCCTTTCTTATTGAATTGAATTCATGGAAGTTTGTATAAGTTTGGAGGGCTGCACAAAATGCTCTGGCGGGTTTTTATGGGGGAGTATTGGTGTTATTATGGGGGAGAGGATAAAAAATAGGCTACGTAGGTCTATTGTTGTAGCACAAACTTGATAATAAAACAAATTAAAGTTTACAATCGTTTGATATAACAGGCGTTTTGTAGCAAATACAAAACTTAAGTTTGCTTGAGGACTTTTTTCATATGACTCTTCATATACACACGCAGACTTGGACAACAAAAGATGCGTAATTCTAGTTGGCTAATTCAGTGAAGTGCAGCCAAAAGTCGCTAATTCTAATCTAATTTGAAAAACTAAGTCTCTAATTCTAATCTAATTTGAAAAATTCTTAATTCCAATTCTAATCTCATTTCGAAAAAGTTCCTGACCGAAGAGTCGGGTGTGAAAAATATAAAGATCTTTTATGTTAGAGATCAGAACCACCTTCGGAAGTATTGGCACTGATTGGAATGATTTACATGCGAGGCTTACTAGGACAAGCACATCAAAGCACTAATGCGATGTTCCATCAAATATTTGGCAATCCAGTTTTTAGTGCAGCTAAGTCAAGGAATAGATTTAAATTTTTTGATTGCTCACATATCACTTGATGATCATACAACGCGTCCTACTTCTTAGCAATACGATAGATTTGCAGCTTTTCTTAAAATTTTTGAAGAATTTAACAAAAACTGTGGGAAATTTCTAGTTCCTAATGATTATTTGTCGCTGGATGATACTCTTTATCCTACGAAAACGCAAATCAGTTTCAAACAATTTAATCCGAGCAAACCAGCCAAGTATGGAATGCTGTATAAATCAATCAATTGTAAACCTTGCACCAAATTGGCAAAGCAGCCTACTAGGTGCAGCATTAGGTGCAAGGTTTACAATTTTCATATCTTCGCCTACAAAAATCAGTCAATGCTTTTCGCTATCCATTTACCTTTTCAACTGCTGTGTATTCTGCTCAGCCAAAAGCAGAGCCGAGATTTTACTACACTCCTGGGACGTCACAAACAGTAAAATACCTAATTCAAAATTTGGAATGCCACACAAATTTAGTGGCAAGAAACATATTATATGACAGATTGTATACTTCAATACCAATGGCGCAGTGGCTGCTTGACCGCGAAAAAACTTCTGTAGGAACTTTACAATCAAATAGAAAAGCAATTCCAGCCGAAATTAGAGAAATCAAAGACCGAGATTTATTGGGAAAAGAATGACGGCACATTAAATCTGCACTCGCATGTAGTAAAAACAAAAAGTTTAGGAAAGCGAAATGCTTTATTATTGTGAACAGTACCACCGCTTCTTGCAACTACAAAAGATGACAACAAAAGTAAGCTCGTTATTTACAAACTATACGACTTTTCAAAAGGCGAAACAGACATCATTGACCAAAAAATGGGGTCTCCAGCTGTACATCAAAATCAAAGCGCTGGACTATGAATGCATTTTGATACGTTTTGAATACATGTCGAGTGAACGCTAGCACGATATATGCAATGAACAATGATCTGCAGCCTCAAAACATAAAATCTGTAGATTTCGGATTTAATCTAGCTATGTCTTTGATTCGCCCACATATAGCACAACCAAGTTTAATTGGCATAAATTCTTCTGTAGTTCGCAAAATTGAGATAGTACTGGGGAAAAAAATATCCTCCAAACATGTAAAAACATCAAGTGGCTTTTTTCCTCATCAAAGTGAAAAACGAAGGCGATGCGATGCATGTATCTGTAAGATTAAAAGAGAAGGAGCAAGAGAAAAGAAAAACAAAATTTCTAAGCAATTGAGCCAGTGCCAAAAATGCGCAAAGCCTTTGTGTAATAAGGATCTTATTCGCATTTGTGGTTCTTGCTTGCAAGACTAAACTGTTGTTAGACTTACACTTAAGGATAAAATTGCATTGCCTTAGTTGTTTTTGAAACATACGAGCGTATTGCTGCTTTGTCGATGATATATGTATTGTTGATATTACCCGTAAATTTAATGTAGCGTTCCCGTATTTTCATATTAGACGATAAATTATAAGCAGAAACCGCATGACTGCGTACTAGCTAATCCAGAAATAGCCTATTTTGTTTCACATTTGAAATGTATTCTGTTACTTGCAAGTGATTTTTTAAATAATAGCTCTAAATTCGCTAACGCCTCAAAGCACTGGTAACGAAGATAAAGCTCAAATTGATGACATCATAATTAATCCTGATTGAACATAAAAACTGTAAGGACCGTTTAAATATCATATGACACCTCCAGAAGGAAACAAAACTGCCGTATTGGTGTTATTATGGTGGGAGGGATAAAAGATAGGCTGCATAGACCTATCGTTGTAGGACAAACTTGCTATTAAAAAGAATCAAAGTTTACAATCGTTTGACACAGGTTTTTGTAGCAAATTCAAAACTTAGAACTCAAGCTTGTTGGAGTACTTTTTTCATTTAACTCGTCACATACGCAGACTTGGACAACTGATTAATTCTAGCTGGCTAATTCGGTGAATTACAGCAAAAAGACGCTAATTGTAATCGAATTTGAAAAAACTAAAAGTTTCTTATTTTAGTGTAATTTGAAAAATCCCTAATTCCAATTATAATCTAATTTCGGAAAAGTTCCTGATCGAAGAGTCGAATCTGAAAAATGACCAAGACCTTTTTTATTAGGGATCACCTGGATTTTCGAAAAGTTAGGCCGAAAATCAAGATGGAAATTAGGTGATCTCTAAAATGAAAAAAGGCCTTCACAATAATTTGGTGGCGAAAATGAAAGAGTCTTAGAATTGTTGCAAATACAAAGTGGTTTTGCGAAGATGTTCAAATGGCATCAAAATTCGCTGGGTAGTGAAAATTTCAAACTAATTTTAGAAAAACTGGAAAGCTCTAATTCCAATTCTACTTTAATTTGTGGTAATCAGAAATGCTTTAATTTTATTTTACTTTAATTTGAGAAAAGCATTAATGCTCTAATTCTAAGTGTTATCTAATTTGAAAATGCTAAAAAAATTCTAATCGTCCACGTTTGCACACAAGGATGGAGAGGCTTACAAAAACGTCGTATTGCGTCGCACAAGGTAGAAAAAAGAACAGACGAGTCATATGATTCGTGAGCATTCCTTAATTTGAATGAAATTTATGTTTTGATCAATAAAAATATTTATCCGTGATGAACAAGCATAGCTTGCATAATGAAAAGAGTAATAATTTCATAAAGTTAACAAATTTTTGTCGTTGAAATGCAATTTTACAGCCTGTTTCACATTTACTAACAATCAATTCAAATTACAAAAATCTATCTAGAGAGTAGACACTTGGTCTAGTCCAGGAATTCCCACACTTTTCCAGCCTGAGAGCTACTTATGACATGACTAAGTCAAAGAGATCTACCATCTACTAAAAATGCAAAACATATTATTAATAAATAGTAATTGTTCAGTACGTGATGACCTTTTTTTTTTTGGAGAACGCCACCAATTTGATTGGTATTTGCGAAGTGAAGCCGAGTTGTGATGTCTAACAGTTGTGACGAAGTTTTGTAATGTGCATCATTTCAGAGGCGCTGGGCTATATGGTGAGCCTGCTGTTATTTGTAGTATTGAAAGTGCGCCCAGACTGTATAAAGTTTGAGAACTGCTGCCTTACTCTCATGCCTTGCACTTTATGGAATCAGCCAGTGATGCATAGTCCGGATACTTTTTTAAATATTCTTTCAAATTTAATTTTTTTAAATGCCTTGCGATTTACCCACAATGCCTTCGCGATCGACGCAATGGGCACCTCTGGTCTAGTCCAACACAAGAAATGTTATACAAACATCACGGCTGGTAAATTCCTCATAAAAGGCAAAATGGCAAATTGATGATGAAGTGTTGAACTTTTTACCTGGTAGCTGACAATGATAAACTGCGCTTAGCCGATCGCAAAAGCACAACGTCGAAGAGTAAACACGACGAAAAAAGAAAATTCGCCGGCCGTTTCTTTATTTTAAATTATAGTCAAAAATCTAAAATCTAATGCTGTGCATTTAATTTGCAATAACTTGAACGCTATTAATCTGATCATAACGAAAAGTATATAATTAAATTGAAAAATAAATTCTTCATCTATCTGAGCAAACACGGAATCTCTAGTGTGAGCAGTTTAAAAGTTATTAGCTGCCAAAGTGCTCGGGTCGAATCGACCCCCCCCGGACTTAGAAAGCAAAAAAAAGCCCGGCCTTAATAGGGTTAAGTTGATATAGACAACATAGGCATAAAAGCAAAAATGATAAAGCCTCTCCAAGACCTTTTTTCAGCTCCCCAGAAATCAGAGAAAAAGGCAAAAACTTGTTGAGAAAAAGTTCCAAAAACTTGATTTATGAGTTGATGGGAGCGTAATTCATCGAGAGTAGATATTATATCCTAATGTAATTCAATAAATAAGTCCCGTGACTCCGTGTCACGTGATTTAGCTATTGTACTGTAATTTATATTGTTGGCGTAGGTGTCTTGAAGAGATCTTGTGCAGTAGATGGAAGCTGATTAGTCGGCATCTTATTACAATCTTAAAATATGTTGTTTTTTTGCATTACGATTTTTGAGATCTAATTGAACCAAAAAAAACGTTTTATAAAATGTATAGAAATTGGTCGTAATAAACAATTATTATATAATTTTTAGACCATATGAATAACGAAAAACTAGCAGGGCGGTGCTTTTGTGAGATATGTGCAACGCATTTGACTCATTGCAGTAGAAATTCATGTTTAAAGTTTTAAGTGATTGCGAATTTGATGTCGTAAAATATATTGAAATGATCTGCCAAATGCTTTAACATAAACAAAAATTATTTATTTCCTTTTCTTCATGTTTCAGAAAGCGTTCACCAAGGAAATCCTTTATCACCGCCAACTTTTATTTGGCTTGCATGTAATGTCTAGCTAAAGCACTAATGTGGGATGAAAAATTCACACATATTGGCCTTATAATTGCAAATGACACACTTAGGCTACTTCGCAGATAGCGGTTTTCGCAGCCAAGAATAAAACCGATATTTGGAGGATGTTTTGAGACGATGTTTCGTCGCTAGTTACTGAATGCAAACAGAGCTCACTAACAATCAGCATAACCTCGTCTCAAAATCCTGCTCTAAATATCGGTGAGAAGTTTTACTCCGAGTTACGAAAACCGCTATTTGCAAACGCAGCCTAAAAGTGCCGTATGACACCTTAATGTTTTGAACGACTTTCGCAACCAAGACACCTTTTCACATTAAACAGTTTTATGAAGAAAGTAGTTTAGACGCCTGATAACTAATCAATAATGGCAAAAACTTGAAATAATACAACGACTTGGTGAAAGCCTTTGACCAGTCAACACCCTAATGCAGTGTTTTCCAACCTTTTTTTATTTTACGACTCACTTTTTGCATATACATAATTTTGTGACACACCAACTCACTTTTGTAACCTGAGGTTAGTATATTCAGCTATGCTAAAACATACTGATGCATTAATAAATTTCAGTGTGGAAGTTCAGCAATACAAGTCATTCCGTTCACTCTGGGCCGGTAACTTTGTGGTCCGCAATGGGTTTCTTGTAAGCAAAGAACACTGCATTTATGCTTGAAACACATTTTTGTAATAAGATCTTCTTTAGCAGCTAATAGTCCTTGAATGTTCAGGGATATAACTGTCATCGACGGCTTTGAGAAAAGACAGCTTTGAATATCGCCTTGACGATGACATTTCTTCCAGTTTCGGCACGACATTGATTCGAGTACAACGGAAATTTGTAGCTTGAAGTGGTAGCAGAATTCGCAGCAAAGCTGACAGGGAAAGCTGACAGGTACTCTTCTAAAGAACAGGATGTTTTATGTGGCTCTGAATCAGAAGAAAAGTCGATAGCGGCAACAGCGAAATGGCCTCCCTCAAGACAGTGTCTTAGCCCCATTGTTGTATAACATCTACACCAATGATCAACCCACGGACGAAAGAACATCTCGTTTTATTTATGCAGACGATCTGTGCATTACATTCCAAGAAAGTTTCTTTGAAGCTGTTGAACGAAATTTAACAGACTCTCATACTCTGCTGACTGAGTACTATGCAAAGAACCATCTGAAACCAAATGCATCAAAGACTCAGGTGTGTGCATTCCATCCCAGAAATAGAGAAGCAAACCGACCACTCAGAGTTACTTGGTCCGGAACAATGCTGGAATACCACTCAAACCCTTTATATCTGGAAGTCAAACTCAATTGCACACTCAGCCATAGAAGCCATATTTTGAGCACTAAGGCCAAAGTCAACACCAGGAACAACATTTTGAGGAAATTGACCAACTCAAAACGGGGATGCACGCCTCATACCCTCAAAACATCAACCCTGGCCTTGTGCTATACAGCTGCTGAATATGCATGTCCTGTATGGTCAAGATCCGTACATGCCAGCAAATTAGATCCAGCCCTAAACAATGCTTGTCGGACCATTACAGGCTGTCTCAAACCTACCAACACCAGCAACCTACACCTACTTGATGGTATCGCACCACCCGAAATTAGAAGAGAGACAGCCAGCAGAGCGGAAAGACTACGCCAATCTACTGACCCAAGGCACCCACTATTTGGATCTGAGCCAGCACCGACGAGGTTAAAATCAAGAAGATCTTTTCTGAGCCATGTCCAGCCCCTTGTCCAGCCCAAAGCAGAGACAAACATGGAACGATGGATCGATAAGTTAAAATCCAAACCACCCTCTGTCGATATGGGAATTCAACCATCTCAGAGTCTTCCCCAAGAAAGCAATGCACCATGGCCAACATGAAAAACACTCAATCGGCTTAGATCTGGCGTAGGCCGTGCCAGGGCAAATTTAATCAAATGGGGATACCATACTGGCGACCCCTCGTGTAATTGTGGCACAAAGACACAAACAATGGAACACGTACTGCAATGCCCACTGCTCAAAACACCTTGCTCTCGTGACGATTTGAGCACTTTTAACGACACCGCAAAGAAACGCGTGAAATTGTGGCAATCAACCATCTGAAGACATGATACAGACAGACAATAAATTTCAGTAAGGCTTTAAGTAAGGCCCTACTAAGCCTTACTTAGTCTCGTTAGCGTGTCGCGAGACGCAGGTTGGAAAACACTGCCCTGGAAAACACATGTCATTTGAGAATGAAGCTCCTGGTTTCGTTTTTGATAATACTCAAAGATATTAAAACACTTTTCCCCTACATGTTAGCCCAAAAACCTATGAGTTTCTCAAAATTTGTCTGTAGACTTATAATAAACGTTAGCGACCCGAGTATTTTTAAAAGGGAGAGCATGGGGGAAAATTAAGCTGATTTTTTGTTGTGCTGTCAAGACTACATTGAAGAAGCATGACACACTCTCTCCTCCTTAAATACTCTGGTGATTGTGAGGCCAGAAGTAATTAAAATTTTTTTCTTTTTCCTGCAGGTTTAATCAAAAAAGTTTATGCAAGTTCTCCAAAAAAAACAATAGTTTTGCAACATCAATAATAACAATATAGCTTTGCAATAGTTTTGCAACCTCTGTAAAAGGTGCTATTTTTGATATTTTTGATGCTGATCTTAGCTTGAATTGCTTTGTGTCAAAATTTTGAAGCTCAGACCACTCCATCAATTTGAGCAAAAATATTTATTGAAAGAAATCCCATTTGGTGTTAAGCCCACTTTGTGCCCACTTCGGAGAGTTAAAGATATGAAATAAACAAGCTCATTTATCATGTTTTGTTTATATTTAGAAAGTTTTGTGGTGCCCTAGGATAAAATATATCAAAGCTAAAAATGGTCAAACTTGCAGTAAGTATTTTTAATTTATAGCTTGTGATTTTAAACGATACGTTAACATAGATCTGTATTAACAAATGATAAAATTTGCGTTTTCCTGCTTTTTAGAAATGTCAAATAGAAGCAAAAACTTGCTCATTCTGCTGTTTTTTAAAGTATTAACGGGAAGCTGAAACTTATTTTTTCCTGTTTTTTTATCAAAAATATGAATGTATTTTTTTGTATTGTCCATGTTTCTCCTCCATTGACGAGAAAGCGGATTGTTTCGCTATACTTTGGATGGGATGTTCGCACTTGCTTTGGAGTTACCATTTCTGAGGTGTCTGGACCACCGGTCTCCCACATAAAGGTGGGGGCGTACCGTTAAGTACCTTGCCCAAGGAAACAACAAGCGAACTTTCCGGCTTGATCTCTACAACCCCCTAAATGCCGAGAGCCAAGCAGGGAAGCTGTGGATACCATTTTTTAAAGTCTTTTGGTGTGACTCAACAAGGAGAATGAAACCCATGTCTACCGACTGCGAGGCAGACGCTCTAACCACTACACCATCGGGTCGGTCTATATAGGTTGAAACTTTGACTTTTTTCTGCTTTTTTAACATTACCCCAATCGCATTTGCAATAACATTAAGATTTGATTTGATTTTTCTGTTAGTGTACTCAGAACCAAATAAGTAATCTGCAAACCTTATAATTAGTAGAGACATATTGCAATGAGCGCTCTTAACCACTTGCCTGACCTATTTTTTCAGGTTGTCGGGCAAAAAATGATCCATTTTTTGATGCAAATAGCTGTGCAACATATTTTTGGTCCAAACCTATTACTTTTCAAAATATTTACGTTTGAATTGTGATGCAAAATGCAAAAAAATCATAAGCGAACCCCCCAAACAGTACAAATTCAACAACAAAAGAACATTTAGCATCAATTCTAAGCCAATAAAAGTCTTTAGAAGTTGTGTAATAGACAATAGTTGTTAACGCCTGGTAAGAAAAATCCCAAAGCAAGGACAAACACATAGGCAAACTTCGCATTTGGCACACCAGTAACGGCTTTCACGGAGAACTTTCTTGCCGTTGACATCAATTTTCCTAGTGCAAATAAAACATAATCTTGTTGGGTTTGACTTCTTTCGAGTTGGAGGAGCAAAACGGGAAAATGCCTTGCTGTAAGTCGTAAAAGGGACACAGTCTTTGATGGGCGTCCTGATGATAATTTGGGAGTATGATACGTTTTAAAGATTTCTCGGATCAAAGTCATGCCGTAAGAGAGAGGTGATTTAGTTCCACCCAATTTAGTGTATAAAGCAAAAGAATTCCAGATTGCCAAATCAACTATATGCAAAAAAATCTTTTAGTAATATTTTTTCCTTCTTTTTCTTGGTGTTGGTCTACTCGATCTACTCCACCCATTGTGTTGTTGTAATCCATGACCACCTTAGGCTTATATTTTACTTTTGTCACCAGGCATTTTCTAACTTCTCAATCTAGCTCTTCTGGTGTAATTGAAAGTTAAAATGATCTTTATTTAGATTTAAGATCTACTTAATATTCATAAAAACTTAACGTTTAGAAAAACTAAAATAAGTTTTTCTTCGTCAGGAGTGATTAAAGCTCAAACACAGACAACGGCTACATAATCAACAGAACTAAAAGGAGAAAAAGAGAACCATGGCAATAAACAAGTGGAGCAGCGACAACTGGCAATCAAAAATTTATAAATTTGTACACTTCGGGATAAAAAATTTTGTCGTTAAAAGAAAAATCAGTTTTGTGTATATAAAATGATTCTAAAAACCGTCTTTTCTTATAGTCACTTTCAATAGCTAAAATTGCAGAGCTTTCCCAATCAATCCGGTGTCCATTTAAGCAAACGTGTTTCACTAGTGCAGATTTCTTTATTAAATCCTCATTTGTTAGTTGGGCAATTATATCAGATTTGACGTCCCTCTGATGTTCTTTACGTCGTGTTTTAAATGATCGACCAGTTTCACTAATATAAACACCTGTACAATCTAAACATGGAACTTTGTATACAACGCCGCGTTGATCAAATTTGTTAATTTTATCTTTTAGACTTGGCAGCATGTTTACCACCGTGCGTAATGGTTTTGTTGCCACTTTAATTTGATGGTTTTTCAAAAGACGTTTTAATCTTTCAGTTATTCTGGGCATCAATGGCAAAATAACTAATCCAATATGTCTTTCTTCTTTTGATTTAACTTGATTTTGAGCTTTTCTTTTTTTCAGTGCTTTTTGTATGAACCATTTAGGATATTTATCATTTTCAGTGAGCATATGAGATAGAAAACTTTTTTCTTTTTTTCAGTCTGCTGATTTGGTAATGAGCGATTGAGCTCAATTGTATAAATTCATCACAACTCCTTGTTTTTGTTCATTGGAGTGAGCAGAATGGTAATTCAAATATTGATTGGTGTGGGTGGTTTTTCGGTGTACTTTAGTGGACAATTTTCCATCCTGCGTTCGCATGACTAAGACATCTAAAAATGCTAATTTGTCATCTTGCTCTAGTTCCATTGTAAAATTTATGTGTGAGTCCACGTTATTCAAATGATCAAAAAATCTATTCACTTCATTGGTTTGCATGATCACATTGGTTTGCACGAACACTTATTTCACATTTCAAGGAAAACATTATCAGCAGATATTTGGCTTACCTATGGGGTCCCCCATTTCTGTGGTAATTGCAAACTTGGTAATGAAATATGTCAAACAGAAAGCAATCTCATCGTTTAGTTAATCTCCTAAATTATGGAAACGATTTGTCGATGACACATTTGTGATCATGCAAACCAATGAAGCTCTGCAATTTTAGCTATTGAAAGTGACTATAAGAAAAGACGGTTTTTAGAATCATTTTATAACACAAAACTGATTTTTCTTTTAACGACAAAATTTTTTATCCCGAAGTGTACAAATTTATAAATTTTTGATTGCCACTGTCGCTGCTCCACTTGTTTATTGCCATGGTTCTCTTTTTCTCCTTTTAGTTCTGTTGATTATGTAGCCGTTGTCTGTGTTTGAGCTTTAATCACTCCTGACGAAGAAAAACTTATTTTAGTTTTTCTAAACGTTAAGTTTTTATGAATATTAAGTAGATCTTAAATCTAAATAAAGATCATTTTAACTTTTGGTTAAACCTTAGGCTTAGTCAAACTACCAGTTCTTGTCGCCACATCCATCATATGTTTGCTATGAATGTTTGATAGAAGTGAAACGTCCTTTTTATCTTTCCACTTGACAGCTAGTAGCTTATCCCTGCTCTAAGCAGAGACTTCTCCTTTCTGCAGTTTTTCTTGTTTCATGCCAATCTGTAAGTTTTTTCTATGTAGTCTGACTGTTCCATATATGTCCGTATTTTTAGAAACCAAGAAGTCAGCAAGATCGGGAGAAGATAGCAAATATCGACAGTAAGACAATGCCCTTTATCGAACAGTGGTTTCATCAAAGTCAGTGCTATTTGAGATGACACTGGCCAACACTGGAAATCAGGGTCAAAAACACTAGTTGCCCTAGTATAAATAATGAAGTCGCACATATACCCCGAAGTCGATTCACACAACATAAAAAACTTTATTCCAAAGCGAGCTCTCTTCGGTGGTATATATTGGACCCAGCTGAGCCTGGCTTTGTACAACATAAGACTTTCATCTATGGTGACATCTCAACTTGGGGTGTATATGCTTTTGCAATTATCAAGAAATTTGAAGAATACAGGCCAAATTTTATTTAGCTTAGGGTTTGGATGACTTCCTGGATCAAAATCTTCATTGCCCATGAAATGCAGATACTGTTTTATTTTACAAAACCTTTTGTACGACATAATTTTTTGAAAAAATGGTATTTCTATCATTTGGTCATTAGACCAGTACATTTGTAAATCTGGCTTTTGAATAACCCTTTGTAGAAAAACTGTTCTAAAAACACCTTCACTTCATCATTGCTCACTGATTTCCAGGAAGTTGCCCCACTTTGGACAGCATACCTATTTGTTTCCTCAACCATCATTGTATTTACATCTTCATCCATAAGTTTTTCAAAATATTGCAGAAGCCCACCTTCATTATCACCAATAAAGTTCGCACCTGCAGTTCCGGTAAAAGGAAAAGGTGGCCGAGCCATTCTTTCAGCACTCAATTTTTTCCAGCATTTTGCATCTGAAGCAGTAATGCTGGTGTCATTATCACTGCTATCACTAGAAGAATCATATATTTGATCTAAATCACTGTCACTTTCAACCTCATAGCTATACTCCTCAAGATCAGAATCATCACAGTCACTTTCATCTTCAGTGCTTACCAATACAATTACCGGTGGACATATATTGTTGCTAGCCATTACACTAGCTTATTCTGAGATAAAAGTATACATGTTATTTCATACATTCCCTTTAAGCTATTGCAAATAAGATTAGAAGTACAAATAAGCCAATTTTTTCATTATTATACCGATTCTAACAAGCTCAACTCACCAACTTTTTCACTGACTTTTTCAAACCTTGAAACTGATCTCAACATCATGCTAATGGCTAACTGGCGCTCCTAGTGGCATTTCTGATCCTTAAATAGTTTATAGATGGCGCTAACAGCAATGAAAATGGAAAACGAGTAAACACGGAATGCGGAAAGACCTCTTGCCAAAAACGCGAATTATCTCGGCATAGCTCGTTTCTGCACAAAAATCAAAACCGTGGTTTCTCGGGATAGTAAGGTAAGTGGTTAAATACGGATGTTGGTCTGTTTTTTGACAGAATTGTTTGGTATATTGCTATAAGAATGTATGGATGAAATTTAGGGGGCTTTAAACTGCCTCCTTCTGGCTACTTTTTTGTGTAACGCAGCAACAGTATTAAACTTCCAAGCAGTACACGGACAGAAAAAAAAAAAAACACTCTACTAGATATTGATGATACAGGGAGATAGATCCTGGCAATTACAGCCACAATTAAGCAAATGAATCACTAACCGTTTTCGTTTTCTCGGAGTTGGTTCGAGCGATTCAATGAAACAGGTTCATTTTTTTCTAAACGTTCAAAAAACATTGATTGCAAATTCGAAATACTAAGCTTGGCAAAAATCTTTTAAAAATATTTAAAGTTTTTTGTATCAATTGCCTGCTTCAAACCACGTCGACAAGTAGTACGTGTGAATTAATTTTTGAAATAGCAAACGAAAATTCAAAACTTTTGATGTCATTTTTTTCTTTATTGGTTAAAAACTTTTTTGTGAAACTTCACATAATTTCTACTTGCATGCCAAGCTTTCGATCGAAAGATAATGAGCTCAGTAACAACGTTAGGTCTGCATTGGCTCATGTAGAAAAAATATCACGTCAATTTTTGTTGCTTGCTGCATCATTCGCTGTAAAATTAAATTCATCCCATAGAACTGGCAGTTTTAAAACAAGTCTATAACAAAAAATATTCTATATTCGATGGTAAAGATTTTTTTCGTGATGATGAATGAATGATGAATTATATCACACTCAAACACAAGACAAAACGAAAAGTGTATGAAGCGTGAAATGAACATATAGTTTTCAAATCAGCAATTATTGACCAAACCTAATGCAATCGGCGCTAAACGCATTCTCTCAGCTCCACCCATTTGAAGAAGATCAAAAAGTGATTAAGTTCAACATTTTCATTATATTTTGAATGTTTCATCTTGTCAGTTAAACATCATTTTTACAAAATTACTTTTCACTAATGAAACTCCCATCTTTCCCCCCCGATTCTCCCTTTCAAAATATTCTCACAAACATTATTTTTATACAGGAAAACTTTGGCGACGATCTAAAAACAATTGTATTGTTTCCTCAAAAGTTATGATACAATAAACATGATTGTACTTGCTTTGCACTTTTGCATACAAATCATCTACGTTTTCCATTTCGTATGCATCTAAAAACAGAAATTGTTGTAATTTAGGGCAGTAAAATACTTGCAATTGGCAACTTATCAGTAATATACCGGCGCGATGGTGTAGTGGTTAGAGCGTTGCTTCGCAGTCGGTAGACCTCGGGCTCATTTCCCAAGAGGAGACATATCAAAACTTTAAAAACTTTAAAAAATCACTTTAAAAAATAGTGTTTACACCTTCCCTGCATGGCGCTCAGCACGAAAGGGATTGTATAGAGAACAAGCCGATAAGCACGATTGTTGTGTCCTTGGGCAAGACACATAAAGGGATGCCTCCATTTTTATGTGGCAGACAGGTGGCGGGGCCAAACAGTGGCATCCCACAGCCACTGAAGACGAGCAGAAAAAGCTAATGAGAAGCTTTTCCAAAAAAGAAAGATTTTGCTTACACGAAGAAAAAACTCAATCGCTGCTCGAGATCTGAGCACAGCGAGCTGTTGCGTTTTTAAGAAATTAAAGAGCAATAGCCCTGCTTCCTGATTTATCGCTTGCAAGTTAAAGATTGTCTATTGTGAATCCAGCTTGTTGACTCTCGAATTCCTATTTTTCGCAACAGCGTCCGGTACTTTATATTTAAGTCTGTTGAAAGACTTTTCCTGGTATATTCAAAAATAATTTTGATCTATAGCAAGGACAAAAGTGAAATACCATGGAGTTTCAATAAAACTATGAGCATAAAAATGAGATTCATTTATAATTTTTTGTGAAAAGAATAAAAATAGAATGCTGGTAAACACTTTATTTAAAACATATTGTGTTTTAACCAGATGCAACTAAAAAACTAAAAAAACAACTAAAAACACTTTATTAAAAACATATTTTGTTTTAACTAAAAGCAACAACCAAAAAAATGGCCTACCCCAGGGTAATGTTCTGGCCCCACTAACTCTTTAACATCTACACAAATGACCAACCTTTACCAGAAAGTACACAAAGATTTCTCTATGCAGATGACCTTAGCATCACCGCCCAAAACAAATCTTTTGAAATGGTTGAACAGCATCTTCGAAAGGCACTACCAATCTTATCCTTATACTACCAAAACAACTGATTAAAAAGCAATCCGGCAAAAACATAACCCTGTCTATTTCGCCTACGCAACCATCATGCTACCCGAAAAATGAACGTAATATGGAATGGAACACCAATCTCGCACGACAAATACCCCGTATGTTTGGGCGTCACAATGGATGGAACCCTCTCCTTCAAAGAACCCACAAGAAAACTAAAGGCTAAAATTCAATCAAGAAATGCTCTGCTTTCCAAATTAGCAAACTCTAAATGGGGAGCAAACCCTTATACTTTGCGCACAACTGCTTTAGCGCTGTGCTTTTCTACAGCTGAATACGCTTGCCCAGTGGGGGAGAGATTAAGTCATGCAGGAAAAGTCGGCTCAGCTTTGAATGATACATGCGACGAATTACAGGATGCCTTAAACCGACCCCTCTCAACAAGGTGTACAGCTTGGCAGGAATCGCTCCTCGCGGCATTCGCCGTGAAGTATCCAGCCAATCTTAGCGACAAAAATGCTATTTGGACCAACGACATCCCATGTACGGATTGACAGCCGCCCCATCCAGACCAAAATCTAGAAAGAGTTTTTTAAGAACTGTTCCCATCTCGACAAGCACATCAGGCACCAAGTCAATACACACAACCTATGGCAGAACTACACGGACAATATTCCAGATCAAGATAAGCTCCAAAATTTCCAGGTTCAAGAATCTCTACCCCCAGGATACAAATTTCAATGGAACAAATGGCGTTGCCTCAACCGTTTAAGATCAGGTGTAGGCAAAACCAAATCTCTTCTACTGAAGTGAGGCTACTTACCCCCCGGCACTGATACCACCTTCCAGTGTGGAAAAGAAAATCAAACCATGAACCATTTATTAACTTGCGAAAAAACTGGAACAACCTGCACCATGGATGATTTATTACAGCAATGCCAAAAAAGTCACAACGGCTTGGTGCAACTTAATCTAGCTCAAAACGGACTCGAAGAAGAAGAAGACTAAAAACAACATCAGTTTAATCAGTATAGTTACCTAGTACTGAACTAAATTAAATGATTTTTGTACAAAAGCGAAACTACGATAAAATGCTTCCCAGTATCATTTTTGACTTTGTTCTCTGAATTCAGAATTAATTAGGTTGGTAAGTGCTTTTCAAATTAATGTGTTTTGCGGAAGTACCTTCTTGCTATTTATTATGATCGACGAAGTTATGTTTCCTATTTCATTCGTCTATAGTCGCTATCAATTGCTATCCATCGAGCAGCGTATATGTCAATGCCATTTTTAAGGTGTTGCGATATCTCAACAACGACATCAAAATCAGGTTTTGCTCACGTTTTGGACAGTTATATAGAAACAGTGTTTTCTCATTCACATGAAGCAATTTCTATTTCCTCGAGTATTTAAGCAATTGCTTTATTTCGGTCCAATTTTTTGAGATGTAAAATCTCGTTTCTAATCAAGTTCATCGTAGAATCGTAATGATTGATGATTTCACCCAGAGCTATGATCAGTGGCGTACGCACGGGGGCTTTAGGCGTCAAAATCTTATGGCAATTGATGGTATACAGTTGTTAGTGGTGGGTAGTAAGTAGTTACTATCACAAGTCACTTTTTTAGTAACTGTAATTGAAATATAGCTACTTTTTTGCTGAAGTAACAAAATTTGAAACTAGTTATAAATTGGACTCTGCAAAAGTTACGAGTCACAGCTATGCGATGCGATTTTGAAAAATACTTGCGCGACGAAGAATTTATTTTAAGGCTGACGTATTTGACAGATATTTTTTCGAGATTAAATGAACTAAATTTGTACTTACAAGAAACAGAAAGTATCAGTATATTTGCAGTGCATGAAAAAATTCGAGGTTTTATGAAAAAACTTGTTCTGTGGAAAAACTGTATTAACAACCAAAATTATGACTGTTTTGAAACATTACAAACCTTTATAATAAAGATAGAAGAAAAAGTTGATGATGGTATAATCAGCGAGATATCAGAATACTTGAATAAGTTAAAAGAAAGTTTTGAATTTTATTTCCATGAAGAGATGAATGCTATGCCACAGAAAAGATGGATTATAAACCCCTTTAAGCCTGCCATGACAACTGGGATATCAACAAAAGCTGATGAAGAACTTATCGATTTATCCGAAGACTCTTCCTTGGAAATGAATTTCAACACAAGAAAATTGGTACAGCTTTGGGTGCCACTCACTTCCACCGAGGCATTAAAAGTATTTATTCCAAATAAATCTGTGAAATCAATTTAAATACAATTTAAATACGACAATATTGACGATAAAGCAGCTTTATTACATCATTACCACACTCCATCGACTCACATTACAGACAAAACCAGATATTGCCGATTGTTTTTTTGTAACGTTTATAGGTCAACCGCCCAAACATCTTTTATCTATTTACGAAAACATATGGCTAGACAAATTAAATGCCACCATTAACATAAATAAAATGCTCTTGCCCTCAATTAAGTGACTTTGTAGGTATTTTTTTGTTTTTGAAATACTGTTTTAGTTTAATTCCTCTCACATCTCAGTGTGTTATCTATCACTTACGTCACTACTTCTACAGGTTATGACCCTTCACTCCTTATTATGATATACTGCCCGTTGTTTATTTAGTAATTAGACGTCTCTTTCATCTCACATCTATTTCTATATAACTTAACCTATCATATTAGTTTGAATATATTTTGAAAGGAGTCGGAGCTAGTTTTATGGCCTGTAGTTTTGATAGCTGTTTATTGTTATTGTAGACCCTGTGCAGATAAATATTTTTGCTTCTTGTTAAGTTTTGAAGATTTTATTATTTTAGTACAGCCTTTTCTCTGGTTTACCACTAGTTAGTTTGAACATATGTTTTGTGCGATTTTTATTATTTCTTTTTTTGCAGAAACTGAGGATGCGTTAGCGAAATTAATATTTCTTATGGCAAATAAATGCCTAAGCTGACTTTATTACTGTTTATTAATAGCAGACCCTTTTTCAACATTTGCTGATATGGAGTAAAGTCGCTTGGATAGACTATCCTGCTAGAGTTTGATTACTGTTTTCCAATTTTAATTATTGTTTCCTTTATCAATGTTTTATTTGCGTTAATTTATTTCATTTGTGTTTCATGTTCTTTAATAAATAGGCTCATCCTTCTCAAAGACCTCACTGAACATGCAATTTGAAAAAAATTTGTTTTTTCGCCAATGCTTTTACCCAATAAAGTTAAGTAGGTCGCCAAAAACTGTGGTCATAAATAGTGGGTCGAAACTCTGAAAAGTTTGGGAACCACTGCTCTAAAGGTTATCAATATTGATGAGCGACGCGATGACGTAGTGGTTGAAGCGTCCGCTTCGCAGTCGGTAGATATGGAGTTTATTCCCCTTGTCGAGTCATAACGAAACACTTTAAAAAATGGTATCTATAGCTTCCCTGCTTGGCGCTCGGCATTTATGGGAGGTTGTGGAAAACAAGCAGGCAAGTTCGCTTGTTGTGTCCTTGGGCAAGGCACTTAACGGGACGCCCCACCTTTATGTGGAAGACAGGTGACCCGGAAATGGCAACTCCCAAGCGAGTGCGGACATACCGTCCAAAACATAGCGATACATCGCTTTCTCGTGAATGGAGGATAAATATAGCAAATAAAAAAATTTGTTACTTACTTGGCGCAGCCATTTTTCAATTTTGTTACAGCAATTTTTAAAATGGCACTTGACCGCAAATTAATGGATTGCTTTTCTACAAGATGGTGGATGCGCTCACAAGAATGTATTTTTATATTTTCTATTTGTAAATTATCATTGGCTTTGAGTAAACGCTTGGTCAATTAGGTCTATTCTGAAAAACTTAAGCATAATAGACCAATTATAACACAAACTGAGCAACCTAAAATAAGTTCCACAGCGCTAATCCTACAAACAATATCAACTGATATTTAAAGAAAGCTTATCTAATGTAAAAAAAAATTAAAGAATCTCCAGATGTGCAAGGAAAAATTTAATCACAAGAAAATAGCTAAAAAATATTACTCAACGGAATTTAACCTGCTTAGTTTTAATGACGTCATCAGTAACCAAACGCCTTTGCATTTAAAAAAGTTCACTACAGCAGTTAGCGCTGTAGGACGCTGAGAACATAAAGTGAGCTAAAGTAACATTTTAAGGCGATCAAGGCCAAAACTTTGTGTTTACATCTATTCAGGAGCCGAACCTTAAAAGATTTTCAGGTACTGTTCTAAATATTCTGTTTCCTAGTTTATTCCATCAAGCGAAATATTGCAAAATCATGAAATTAAATTTAACAATATTTTTCATATTTATTTATGCTTGCACCAAACATTTCTTTCCCTAATGAAAAAAGCCCAGCTGTTAACAATTGCTATTTTTTCTCGGTTTATTGTCCTCTGCTGTGAGATTGCTTTATTTTGCTTGCTAACATGGTGGTGCTGTTAGACATGGGACTTGCAAGCAGAGTCTGCTATCCAAATGTTGCTTGAATGTACAAGGAGTTGCAGAGGGCGCAAGTGCAGAGGGCGCAGGTAGTGCTCCCCGTCTGGCCAGCTCATCAGCCGCGTCGTTTCCCGGGAGAAACGAGTGTCCGGGGACCCATTTTAGCCTGATAGAACAGGAGGAGAGAGAAGACAGTTCCTGCCAGATCTGCCACAGAGTTTGAGGTAAAAAGAAAGATGGAGGAGAGGACAGAGTGGTGAGGACAGAACGAGAGTCAGATAGAAGAAAAAGAGAAGAGAAGTGGCAGGCTTGTTGGTGCTGCCCAGACTAGCAAGGAGCGTGCAGAATGGCGCAAGTCTCAGCGGAAAAACTTGAACATACTTGACCTACTGAAAGGGAAAGAGTGGCCTCGGTGCCACAGAGAGAGCAGTTGGCAAGAACGCCAGAGCCGCCCTTGTCATGAGGAGAAGGAACAGAGCCGTCAGTCTAGAGTACCAGATCATGAGGGTGGAGAGAGAGTCAAGATGGGCCAGAACCACACCTTGGCGAGAGAGAGGGGGATCGGAGCGAGAGCATGAAAAGGAAAGGGCGAACTCCACTGTGAAGGAAGGCCGAATCCAAGGAAAAAAGAGAAGACTAGCAAGAACAGCTTCACTAGGAGAGGTAGAAGGAGGTACGAACAAGTGAGTGGTCGCAAAAGCTCTTCAGAACAATCTGTATAGTCTTGGTTTCACTCCTAGTCTGGCCAAACCTGAAATAGGACAGGAGGTTGGGAGACGAAGAGCCCTTTCAAAAGATGAAAGAGTCAAATGAGTCACGGGGAGGTAGAGGAGCTTCGGAGAGGAGAATTGGAATAGAGGAAGACGATGAGGCAGCCGGTGATGGTACGACTAGCCGCTCGGTGGAGGCGTTCCAATTTGATAATGTCGGTAACGTTTAAGAAAGGGAATCATCCGGGTAAAGCGTAAGTAAAAAGGGGCCGAGGAAAAGTTTTATTGAGAAGAGAGAGGGACTCGTTAAAGTGGCCCCATTACGAAGCAGAGATACAGCGTCAAGCTTTGAGACGTGGGAAGAACTTCGCCTTCAGCGAAGATACATGTTTAGTAAAGGAAATAGTGCGGTCGAAGGTGATCCCAACAAAGGTTAAAGTTGGGTTGAAACGGAGGCGGGAGCCGAGTAGGAGGAGGTTGGGCTGGAGGTTAGCTTGGTGGGGATCCACTGAGAAGAAGGAGGTCGCACATTTGCTCGGATTGAGAGAAGACACCAGTACTCCGACCAGCGCTCCAATCGAAACAGAGCGCTCCTTGTGAGGCCTCCACCACAGTGGGGACCGAGAGAGGGCAGATCGTCAGCGTAAAGGGAGCAGCTGACGGAAGAAGGCAGAGAGGCCGGAAGATCATCGATGAAGAGAGAGAAAAGTACAGGGCCAAGAACGGATCCTTGCGGAACACCTCGATGGACTCGAAAAAAGCGGCTTTTGTGATTTTGATAAATCACACAAGCGCGCCTATCAGAAAGGAAAGATTGAGTTCAACGAGCAAAGCAAGGAGGGAGGACAGTCGAAATAAATGGGTAGAAAAAGGCAGGATGCCAGACAGAGCCAAAAGCTTTAGAGAAATCGATAGTGGAAAGGATCATCCGAGAGCCCGGCCTGGGTTTGTTAAACCCATCCGAAATGGACTGAGAAAGGTACAGAATTTGATCTAGAGTAGACCGTTCAGGGCGGAAATCGGCCTGGCGGGGAGAGAGAATGGAATTGGATTCCAGAAAAGAGAGTAGACGAGATAGAATGATGCATTCAACAAGCTTTGATACGCAGGAGGTGAGAAAGATAGGCCGGAAGGAAGCAGGGGAGTCGAGAGGTTTTCCCATCTTGTGTATGGGAATAATAGAAGATGTCTTCCAGATGGAAGGAAAGGAATACGAAATCTAGGAGAGATTGAAGATGTGAAGAAGAAAATCCATGCCAGAGCGAGGAAGATGCTTTAGCATGGGATAGGCAACTTTGTCTGGGCCCGTGGCAATGTATGAGGAAAGGTTGGAGGCAGCCACAAAAAAAACCAGCTGGGGAGAAAGGAGAGCAGAAAGACAAGTGAAACTCCTCCGGGCACGTGACTCCTCCGGGCTCGTGAAAGAGACGAGTATTTCTCTGCAGAAGGACAGTGGGAGTCAAAGTCATCCCAGCGAGCTTTCTGAAAGTTGAACGAAGGGGGACGCTCGTTGGGGCGAAAGACCAGAGAGAGAGGAACAGATAGAAGAATTGGTAGATGATCAGAAACCAGGTCCTGAAGCACCTCCCAGGTGCAACAAAGGGCCAGAGAGAAGGGAACAAAGGAAATGCCTGGGGAGGAGCGACTACCAGAGGAGCGATGTAGAACGGTGGGTATGACAGGGTCACTGAAGGGGGAGGAGGTCATAGGAGATGACCCAGTCGAATACTTTCTCTCAGCGGGGGTTGGGAGTATCTCTTTAGTCCCAGAGGGGGTGATGGCAATTGAAGTCCTCCAGAATGAAGAGATTTCTGGAGGAGGGAAAAAAGGAGGGAGAAAAGAGTCAGTTCTGCCATTCGTCGGAGAGGAGCGAATAGGGGGGCGTACACATTAAAAAATGACACCGAGGAGAAGTTGTTTAGAGAGATGTTGACCCCTTCATAATCAGAGTAGGGATCGAGCGAAGAAAGAGAGGAGGTAGAAAGTTCAGAAGAGGATAGGCCCTGCCTGATGAAAATGATGACACCGCAGCTAGTGTGCGTGGCATCAAGAGAGAGAATGCCAAACCGGGAGGGGGTGCGATCAGAGCGCAGAGCAGAGAAACCAAGAATCCGGAAAGAGGAAGAAGAGTTAAATTGAATTCCTGGATACAGATGAGGTCAACAGGATGGGCCCAAAGAAAGTGAAGTAGTTCAGTGCTCCTGGCTCTAAGACCTCCAGCATTCCATTGGAGAGCCCTGAGAGAGTCAAGGGGGAGAGGAGGCAGGATCAAGGGATGGTGGTGAAGGGGCAGAGGGATAAGATACTGAATGGCCCGACGGGGGATAAGAGGTTTGAAGACGAGGGTGGGGAGGGAGTGCAGTATTACAGACAAAGGGCTGGTTGTACAGTTGAGGTATACATGTCGGAATAGGTAGTTACAGTGTTACGAGTGGGGACAGCTCCAAGAGTTCTGAAATTGGAGAAGAAAAGTAAGGAGGATCTTAGATTGACCTATTTGGAGCAGGGGCAGCATTGCACTGACTTGCCCCGCCAGGTGGTCACATTTCCAGTGCACACAGAGAAGGGGAAGATGAGGCCAGGGTTGGGATGAACGTTACCGCTCATCAAGAGAAGGTGAAGAATGAGGAGACAAAGACGAGCAATAAGAAGAGCAGGAGAAATCGAAAAGTGAAAGAGAAAACATGCATCCGATTTTGAGGAAGCTGTGTGCTGCCCTTCTACGGCAGTTCAGGGGGCAGCATAGCGAAAAAATGAAGGGGAGTGCCCGGGGTAACTGGACTCTCGGAAAGTTCAACGGCCATTTCGACCCAGCCCAAACGGGTAGGGGACCACACCATCACGTTGAGGAGGCTGTTGATTAGTGCAGTTTTATGATATCAATTATGCTATTTGTAGGTAGCTAAGGATTGTATTCATATAGTTTTGGACGGCTGGCCTGAGCTCCTGTGATGCTTGGTTTGCAGATGGAAGTCAGCAATACTGTGCGTGCTAGCTCTATACACTTTTGTGGCGTTTTACATTTGTTCGTGCCTTTTTTGTGTGTGCCTTTTGTAGAAAACCGCCTGATCGTGTATTCGCTTGCAGAGACGTAGCAGCCGCCCCCCAAACCCCCCAATTGGGGGGGGGCCAGGCCAACTTTGGGGGCCCAAGTTAGTCTGAAATTGCTTTTTGGCTACGTGACTATTTTCAGTTCAGCACACTTGGTTACAACCGATTTAAACTGTAGGAAGAAATTGGCTTGTGACATCATAAGTGAATGCAACGTCATTTTATCTCGCAGAATCTAGAATATTTCGATTGATTTTCTGGTAGAATCTTGAATATTCGATTGACGTAACAATGCCGTTGTTACGCAACAATCATAGAATGGTCTGGAATTCTGTTTGGCTATAACTCTTTCGGTCCCGTCCGCCATTTTGTAAAACTGGCGTGCCCGTAAAAAGAGCGTCCATCAAAAATTTTTTTGCCGGCACATTTACCGTCGCGTGAGCGAAGCACACAACGAAATTCAAAAAATTCAATTACAAACCACAAACAGAATGTTAGAAAGGTTTATATATAAATGTTTTTGCTTGAACGAGATGAACGCAAACAGTTGCTCGCATATCCGCCATTTCTGTTATTGCCGGTATATATACCGTCGCGGGAGCGAACGCATAAAGATCGCTTGCCGGTAATGATACCGGCGCGGGATCGAAAGAGTAAATACCGGGACAATATATATACACTGCAGAGTGCAGATAAAGTATTTTATTGACATTGTATAGAATGAAACGTTCAAAAAGTGGTGCTCAAAAGAGAAAAGAAGCAGCCACTGCTCGAGATGCTGTAGCGAAATTGCCCAAGATGACAGATTTTTTCAAGATTACTGAGCAGAGTAGACCTGGCACTAGTACCGAGAGGGATGAAGAAAACTATAGTGTACAAGAAAAAGAAGACTATGACGATCAGCATCAAAGTAATTGTGAATTTCCAGAAAATGTAAGTTGTGATTTACCTGCCAATACGCAATCTTCAATATCAAAAATAACTGAATCTCAATTTACCCCTATCCCTGATGACCCATGTAAATGGCCTGAAAGTATTTCTGATGCTCAACGATGTGATATAGTAAAGCGTGGACCACATCAACTAATAATGAATTTTCCATATAATAACACAACTCCAAGGCGACGTTTTTCCTCCAACCATTATAAACGTGTGTTACCTAATGGTGAAAGTGTTTCACGGTCGTGGCTAGTTTATTCTGGGGAATCAGATCAAGTTTTTTGCTTTTGTTGTAAGCTATTTGGAAAAACACTAAGCCCCTTTTGTAGTGGTATAAGTACATGGGAGGGTTTTTCGAAAAAACTGAAAGACCATGAAAACGGCATTTCCCACCAAGAATGCTGCAGTCAATGGATGTTACTAGCTGAAGGGATAAGAAATTCATCCACTATCGACAAACGCGAGATGACTATTTTTTTCAATGAAAGACGTTTTTGGAGAAATGTTTTAGAGAGACTTATCGACATTGCCTTGTTTCTATCGGAAAGGAATCTTGCTTTTAGAGGATCTGAAGAAGTCTTAGGATCTCCTCACAATGGAAATTTTCTGGGTATATTTGAGCTTTTGGCAAGAAGAGATCCGATCCTAAAAGAGCTTCAAGACAGAATCAAGAATAAAAACACTAAAGATCACTATTTGAGTCCTACCATACAAAATGAACTAATTGAATTGCTAGCGACAGAAGTTGAAAAAGAAAATTTACAGCAATTGAAATTGGCAAAATATTTTTCTATAATTTTGGACTGCACTCCAGATATGTCACATCATGAACAAATGTCTGTCATTCTCCGTTATGTACTATGTAATGAAGAAGCTGCTGTTGTTAAAGAAACATTTTTTGGCTACTTGAGAATAAGTGACAGTACTGGGAAAGGCTTGTTGGACGCTTTCTTAGAAAAAGCGACCGAACTGCAACTCGAATTGTCTGATTGTCGAGGTCAGTCATATGATAATGGTGCTAACATGAAAGGAAAACATTCTGGGGTCCAAGCAAGAATGCTAGACATCAATCCCAAAGCTGTTTACGTGCCCTGTGCAAACCATACCCTTAACTTAGTTGTTGTTGACAGTGCTAATTCATCGACGGAAGCATTGACATTTTTTGGAGTACTTACAAGGTTGTATGTGCTGTTTTCTTCCTCTGCTCAGCGTTGGGAAATTTTGAAGAAACATGTGGAGCTGTCCATAAAGTCACAATCTGATACTCGTTGGGAAAGCAGAATTAAATGCATCAAACCTCTTCGATACAATTTAAAAGAGGTGTTGCTGGCACTGAAAGACTTGGAAGCCATTTCCATAGAAAGAAAAGATGGAAGAGCTGCCTCAGAAACAAAATCGTTGATAGCTCATTTATCAAAATGGAGTTTTCTTTTGTCGGTGTTTATTTGGTATGATATCCTATTCCAAGTCAATAAAGCAAGCAAGATTCTTCAATGGTATGGAGTCTCCCTTCATACAATGGAAACGGAAATCCAGGCAACTGAAAAGTTTTTGCAAAACTATCGCACAACGGGTTATGACAGTGCCGCAACATCTGCTGTTGAAATAGCACAGGAATTGGATATTGATCCTTCTTTTCCTCCGTCAAGAAGTGGAAAGAAAAGAAGATTGTTTGATTACCAAGGTGAAGAGGAACAACGAGCTACTCCTGAACTGAAATTTCAAAGCAACTTTTTCTATCCATTAGTAGACCAGGCTATTATGTCAATAAAGGAGCGCTTTAATTTGTTACGTGAGGTTTCTTCCGCCTTTTCGTTTTTGTACACACGAGACAAACTTTTGCTTGTGCAACAAGAAAATGCTCTTCTTACTTGCTGTAAAGAGTTCCAAAAAAAGTTCGATGACATTGATTCTGATGAAATGAGCGCTGAGCTACAGCGGTTTGTTTTAATTTTACAAAAAAAAACGTAATCTCAATACGGGTCAAGACTTTCTGAACTATCTTCTAAAGACTCATTTATTTGAATTGTATCCGAATGTGTACATCGCACTTCGAATCTTACTAACTTGCCCCGTGACTGTTGCCAGCGCTGAAAGAAGCTTCAGCAAATTGAAACTGATCAAAACTTTTAATAGAACGTCTGTGACAGAATCTTCATTAGCCATGTTGTCAATCGAAAATGACTGCGCCCGATCTCTTGATTATGACAATGTCATAACAGCATTTGCGAACAAAAAGGTTCGCTCCAGACTATTTAAATGATACTGTGTTTTTATAACTTTTTCATGTTTTTCAGTGTCATTGCTTTCGTTTCGCAGTGTCTGCATAAATGTCCTACTGAATTCTGGCATCGGTGCCGAATTTTTTATGACTTGCACCTTCGGTATCGGCATGCTTTATTCTGACATTAGCCTGTTTACTTATGTACAAATTGTGGTGTATTTTCTTAATGCAGCTTTTCAATTTTACACCTCTAAAGTGATATGACCTGTGCGCAGGGGCTCTTGCGCTTACTTTGGGGGGGGGGGCCCGAAGTTGGAGTGCTACGGGACTGTTCGCCTGATCGTGTATTCGCCTGACCGCCTAATTGAGGGATCGTCTGATAATTAAATTGGCAATAGTTCAAGTTGTGTTCGAATGAATAATTCAGGCGCGTAATTTCCAGTTGAATTTCGTGAGTCAACATTCACTACAGCGTTATTTTTCTCAACCGGATTCTATGAAGTTACGAAAGAAATATTAGATCATACGAGGTGCATTCAATAAGTTTCCAGACTTTTTTTGTACAGGCATTTATAATTGCCGTAAACTCGAGATATTTCAGTATGTTGTTACTATACTCCTTATGAGATGATTGACGAATTTTTTCTTGTTTAGGTGCAAATTTATAGCTACAGTAGGAATTAGAGTACACCTTACTAAATCCTGATTGTCACAGCTGGTGAATTTCAAAAATGCAATCTGGACGTGAGGACACATTAGAAGAACGATAGGCGATCAAGTTCTGTTTTAAACTTGGAAAAACTGCCACGGAAACGTATGGTATGCTTCAGACTGCTTATGTACCATCTTGCATGAATCGATCATCAGTTTTTCAGTGGCACAAGAGATTCAAGGAAGGCAGGGAGTCCGTGAGGGATGATGAGAGATGTGGGAGGAGTAGGGAAGTCAGAACATCAGAGATGATTGGCCAAATAAACGATTTCATGAATAGGGACCTTCGTGTTTCTATAGAGACACTAAGTGCACAGTTTAATGTCAGTGTGGGAGCTGTACACATAATCATTCGTGAGGAACTGAAGATGTGGAAGATTTGCGCGAAGTTCGTCCCAAGAGTGCTCCGGGAAGATCAGAGAGAAAGACGTTGCAATGACAGCTAGGAGATGGTCGAGCTCATTAATTCAGATCCCCAAGTTCTTGATGCCCTGGTAACCTGCGATGAAAGCTGGATCTATTGTTATGACCCAGAGACCAAGAGACAGAGTTCCCAGTGGAAGCATGCTGGATCTCCCAGACCCAAGAAGGCCAGACAGAGCAAGTCCACCCAGAAACTCATGATGATCCCTTTTTTGACAGCATGGGCATAATCTACATTTACTGGGTTCCCACTGGAATCATAGTCAACAAGGAGTACTATATTGAAGTTTTAAGGGAGTTCAGGAAGAGATTCCGTCGGAAGAGGCCAGAACTCTTCGAATCAGGTCAGTGGCATTTCCATCAGGACAATGCCCCATGCCACAACTCCATCCTCGTCACAGACTATTTGACCCAGATGGGCATCAAGACGGTTCCCCATCCTCCCTACAGCCCGGACCTTGCTCCCTGCGACTTTTGGCTATTCCCAAAGCTCAAGGAAAACCTCAGAGGCAATCGTTATTCCACAATTGAGGACATGAAAGAGGCTGTGACGAAGGTCCTAAACACGCTCACACAAGAAGACTTCCAGGGGGCTTTCCAGAAGTTGTTGGAACGGTACAACAAGTGCATTGATGTCGGAGGAGAATACTTTGAAGGGGACTAGAGTTTTTTGTGTGTACGGTTAATAAAAGTGTCCATACCAAAAAAGTCTGGAAACTTATTGAATGCACCTCGTATATAGACAACGCGTAGAACGATTTAGATGTTTTTAGTTAAACAACCATGATAGCTGACATTGCGATCATAATCAAATATTTGCAATTTTCACAACTTAAAAATACTGCGTCAAAACTACGAAGTTTCTCATAATCAAAAAATTTCAAGAAACTTGTCAAAGATGCTAGAGGTTTGAAGAATTTTGGAGATGGTGAACAATCAACACTTACATGATTTTTGGCTGAATATTGATCTAAATTTCATATGTAGGTCTATATATATCATTCCAAGTATAGGTCTGTTTTAAAGTTAACATCTTCCTTTTATCTTTCCACATATAACCGTGTACTCCAGTTTTGCTGTCTTGCTATACGAGTATAATCAAAAAAATTTAACTGGCTAATTTTAATCGTATTAGCAAATCTCTATGCTGTTTGTTTGTTTTTGCACTTCCTGGTTACTTTTGTGTGCTGTACATGAAATGCGTTGCATTCGTCTGAGGAACCACATCTCAGCACCATTTAAAGCGTTTTCGAGTTCCTTTGTAAGTTCACAGCTATTAAGCGGACCAGGCTCTAAAATGTAACACACAACTCGAATTGGAATATTTACATTTATATTTTTATTTCTCAGGAAACTAATGAAATCAATGGAACAGTTTTTGGCCTGAGCAATTGTTGACCTATTTTCAGATCGACATCTTTCATCTTCAGTAAGAATGACCCCTTGATATTTAAAACTTTTTGTTTGTTTAATTGGCTAGTTGGTGACCAGAATTTCACATTCAAATAATCTGCTCTCTTTGGCGGCCACCATGCATTCCTTTTTATGTTCTTCAAAGCTATTACCATTTTTTGTTTTCTTTAGTTTTTGTCACTATCTTTAGAAGTTTCACCTGTGAGGTTGCAATCAATACAGCATCGTATGCGTACAGAATGTTTTATTGTCTTTCCTCCCACTTTGGTCCCTTTCAAATCATTCAAATGAAGTTTGTAGAAAACAGCTCAAAATTATTTATTCTTGTCAGTAAAAAAATGAAAAAATCAAAATACCAGCTATGCTTTGATTTCATGCCTTAAATAGCTTTTAATAAATGAAACAAAGGATTTTGAAATTCAAAATAAGTTTAAAAGTCACATCATAAAATGACCGATAATTTAACGCTAACTGGTTAAATTAATGTGGTTTTACAATCTAATATTCTGCGATTAAAAAGTAACAAACATTACTATTTCTATCAGCAACAACATTTTCCATGTTTCAGGCGATCTCAAAACTGCTCTAACAACTGCTTTTTGTGTAAGTTACTGCTTGTTAATGAAAGATTATTATATTATACACACACGATATTATTCTACGCACAAAACAAGGAAGGAAATAACCTATTTTGCTGTAAACACAAATAACGGTTTTGATATAGTTTCAACTACATTTAGATCGAGGTCTATTTGTTGCGGTTATTGTTAGGCCTAAAATATATATACCAATTTGTCATAACCATTAAGGATGCAGTAAATAACTATAAATATCTTTTGCCCAATCGATCTTTTACTGCCGGTACATCAGGTTAAATTTATTCGCCTTATGAGGCTATGGAGGTTACCAACCAAACGCATTTAAGTTTAATATTTTTGCTGAGTTGAGTAATTTCTAGAGGTTAAAGTTAAATGAAAAAACGGGGTATTTTTAATTAGTTACTTCAATTAGTTAGGGCTAGAGATCAGTTTATAATTGCTGATCAAAAATTGGTTGCTATACATCATTTTCCATTTTCACTGGAAAAATTTTCCTACAAGACCTTAGAACAGAGGTGCCCATTACGTCGATCGCGAAGGCATTGTGGGTAGATCGCAAGGCAATTAAAAAAATTAAATTTAAAAGAATATTTAAAAAAGTATCCGGGCTATGCATCCCTGACTGATTCCACATAGTGCAAGTCATCAGAATAAGGCAGTAGTTCTCAAACTCTATACAGCCTGGGCGCACTTTCAATTCGTTACAAAACTTCGTCACATCTATTAGACATCACAACCCGGCTTTACTTAGAAAGTAGCAATCAAACTGGTGGCGTTCTCCAAAAAAATAAATAAACTCATGGTATGCCTGAGAAAATCTCAATATGTTTAGGTGGTAGATCTTGTTGCCTTGGTCATGCCATAAGTTGCTCTCAGGCTGGAAAAGTGTGGGCACCACTGCCTTAGAGGCTTTCAATTCTTAAAAAAAAGTAGGCTGAATTTCTTGGTACATTTGATCTGTTTTTCTCGCAAGCATGGTTCTTTGGCGTTATCCACCTCAATTTGCGAAAAGATTTTTTAAAAATGAAGTCTCTAATCATTTTCGCAACGCAACCTACCGGTCAAAACCACTCACATCTTTGGTGGCTGGGCTTTACACAATTGTAATTTCCAGAAAAACTAAGTTGGCTACTTTGGTACATTTTGACTATTCCTCTATCTATCAAAACTTTCAAAAAGATTCATCAAAAAATGAAGTCTCTAACAATTAAAAAATGTAGCCTGCTCCAAGCAAAAAGATTGGTGATCCCTTTAGAAAAAGAAAAGGGATAATAAAAACGGTCTTGTTTTATCTTTTTCAACCAAATATCGGTGCTTAGCTGCACCAAATCTAAATGTTGAAGCAACTTCTATGCAAATGGTTGAAGTCGGCACAGCCGGCTGATTTGACCTTCTTACCCTCAATATTACTGACGGGGTCCAGCTATTGCGAATGCTTGACTGTGAGTGCTTCATTTCGGGTTAGTTTGCTCTTTGGCTGGCTGCGTTAATGCCATGACCGAGGAACATGCGCGCGCCAGAGGCTTCAGATCATACAAATACGCCTAGAGTTACGAAAAGGTCGCAAGTAGTGGACCTAATGCTTAACACTAGATTTACCAAGGATGTTTAATTGGCTGCCGGTAATTCTGAAAGTACTTATCAATCACCTTGGCACCCTTCCCCAACTTTGGAATTCTTTCAAGCACTAGATGAATTTTACGGCTAAACGTTCGCGGAGTTTAAGAACGCCTATGGTAAAAACAAGGCAAATAAGACATTGCCAGGGACTCGAGAAACTTGAGAAGCATTTAAGGGATATGCACCATAGGCTGGCCCATTTTTTTAACGTTCCTTAATTTTTTTGTCGGTTTGAAACAGTTTTCCATTTTGCTTACTGATATTTGCAAACCAAAAATTTTTGTTGAGTTTTGAACTTTGACCGTGGTTCACTTAAAGTGAAATGCTGAATTTTTCTTAAAATTAATCAAATTTAAAGTGTGTAGCCGTATCTGATCATGAGATTCTCCAAACTTTGAGCTCATAATTTGCGTGTCATTTCCTCTTTAGACTTCGCTTTAAAATATCTTTACTCTGCTTCAAGTATGAATGATATCAAACAATGCATGTTTCTTGTGTTATTTTAGTTGATTCTGCAGCCAGGAAAAGTGCTGGAGTTGTCTTTTTTGATCATTTACCACCAATTCACAAGGTGGTGGACAGAGAAAAAGCTTCTGAGCAGTGGCTTTCGTAATTGTGAATTAGGAACTACAGTTGTAGATTCACTAGTTGCTCAATGTACAACGTAGGCTATCCAGGATATCTTGACACTTTTGGCGCGAAAATGACATGAGAGCGGTCATTATTGGTAAGCACAAAGCTTAAAATATGATCAGTAGATCTGCCAACAAAAGTTGTATGAAATAATTGTAGATGAGCAACAGGTGTACTAATAACTTTGACTGTTCTGTTTCTTACAGAGAGAAACTGAAAGGTGTTTGATAAATAGCTCATGAATTAATTTGTGTAAATGACAACTAGGTCAAAAGGAAAGCTAAGAAGCTTTTTGATAAATCTGTTGTGAATGAGATCGGAGGATCTAAACCACCAACAAGCACAACTGTGTTCCTACATTTTCATTGCTTACATTCTGAACTGCAAGAAAAACAGTCTATAACATCTTCTCTGCGTAACTCTGCTAAAGTTTCGGTTGAAAATGTGAAGCAATGGTGGTTATGTAAAGCTGGCATCCTGACAAAATGTAATAACACTCTCATTTTGGGTCTCTGAACCAAATTGTGAGAAGAGATTAAACCATGAAGATAGAAAGTTTTTGGAGAAAATGAAAGGCAGCAGAGAAGGTGAAGTTTTATCACTGGATAGAGTAGCAGTGGCTAAAAACAAACAAAAAATAGAAAAGGTTTTGCAGTTCAAAAAGGAAAACACAATGAAGAATAAAGGAAAATGGATCATGCAATGAAATCATGTACTACTGCTGAACAGGAAAAAGACAGTGAAGATAGTACATCAAGTGATGCTGGTGAAGAAGACGCGGACTTTCATTTTCCTAAAACATCTAATAAAAGAAAGAAACAACTGCAAAAAAGCGGCCTGCTGTTAGTCTAAATCTTGATTCAACCCAGTGGAGTGAAATAGTCAGCGTTATGGCAGACAAACACCATACAAGCCACAGAAGGCTAACAGAAGTAATGTCTGCTGTGGTTAGCTCTGGTAGTGGTAACATCAATGACTTGTCTTTGACAACAGCCAAGAAGTAATGTCTGCTGTTGTTAGCTCTGGTAGTGGTAACATCAATGACTTGTCTTAGAGCGTCCGCTTCGCAGTTGGTAGACCTGGGGTTCATTCCCCTTGTCGAGTCATACCAAAAGACTTAAAAAAATGGAATCCACGGCTTCCCAGCTTGGCGCTCGGCATTTAGGGGAGGTTGTGGAGAACAAGCCGGCAAGTTCGCTTGTTGTGTCCTTGGGCAAGGCACTTAACGGGACGCCCCACCTTTATGTGGAAGACAGGTGGCCCATAAACCTCGAAAAAGGCAACTCCCAAGCGAGTGCGGACTTCCCGTCCAAAGTATAGCAATACAATTCGCTTTCTCGTGAATGGAGGATAAAATATGGCAAATAGAACAAAAAAACAAACAAACAAAAAACACAGTGCTTAGACACCGTAATAGCATGAGAGCAAAGGGCAAAGTGTGTATTTGATAAAAACCTTGAAGCAATTCATGATTCATAAATTAACAGATATTTGCTGCACTAGAATGGAAAAATGCTACTGAGCATATAAAATGTAAGAACATCCAAAGAAGTTATTGCTATTTTCTTGACTCGTGAGAAAAAGTGAAATTTTTCTCGTTTTCTCTATATCCTATATAGCATATAGCATAGATTCTGAGCTAACTAATAAAATTTGGGACACTTTAGACAACTGTAACATTGGAAAATATTAATCATTGGTTTAGTGTTTGATACAGCTTCTACAGTGTATTAACACAGGAATTCATAAAGGAGTAACTGAATACTTGAAAAGAGCATTTGACAATAATCTTTTGCAACTGGCTTGTCAACATCAAGTGCTGGAGCTATTAGGTGGAGCGGCTTCTTCTTCGGTTTATAGAGCGACAAAATCACCAAATGAGGAGGCTTTTCCAATCCTTCTTGACTGTTGGCCTGGTCTTGATAAACTGGACTTCCAAGTGCACAAAGCGAAAAGTAAGAAAGAAAAACTGAATGTGAAAATGTCATTGCTTTTTGCGAAGCAGCGATCATTGATGATGCCTCCAAAAAAGACGTTTAAAAAATTTCAAAGCTAACTGTCGTTTTTCTTGGTGAGTATGCTTTTCTTATGTAGATGGCTCTACATTTAGAAACAATATCACATTACGTCGTAACTGTGGTAATTACTGTACTGATGAGGTTGTTGCGGTATGATATGTAATGTAGAATAAGTATATTTTATGATAATGTAATGTTGCATGTAGTATTGCAGGAGGTGAGCAGTCTGATAAAAAACAATTTTGAAGGCACCTGGTGCAAGGCATCACACTCGCTAGATGTCGAAGGTGACCTACAATCTACTCTATTAAAATTGCCATGTTGCAGCACTAACTGAAAAATGACATCCCAGAATGTTTAATGGAAATTATGGATCTTGCTCAGTTTCTATGCTTTTATTATGTCAACCCATGGTCGAGAGCAACTCTGCTCTTTCAAGCCCCAAACGAAGATTTAAATTTATACAAAATGTTGTAAGAGATTTTGACTTTTTGATTCTATTAAGGTCTGGCGAGGATTTGAACCGTCACTCCTCGGTTTCCAGGCAGACGTCTCAACACCTTGCTGTGTTCAGATCGACTTTAACCACACAATAAAGTCTTGTAAGCAGCAATATATTGAAACATCTAAACTATGCTACATAATAACAAAGATCGAGGAATGTTTGTGGCAACGGTTAAATACCTTGACCACTTTACCTTTAAAATAAAACAAAAATCTTAATTAACTACCTGGCCTGCTATTCTACGAACTGATAAACCTAAGCGTCTTAAACAGAGCAACAAAGTAAGCTAATTCCAAACCAAGGTACAATCTGGCTATTTTCAGCTCGTCCAAGTACAAATGCAAGCGCTCATGCACGTTTTTTCACACAAAGGATTTCCGGGTTCAAAGGTAAAGTGTTTCCAATTCGATTTGTGATATTTAATTTTAAATGTGAAAGTTTTACGCTACAAATGTTGCTTACAAATATAAATGAACACAAATCTGAGGGATTTCGACAGCTAAACCAAGCCATTGTTGGTAAGATTGAATACCTCTTTTGGTATTTTACAAAGCGTTTGGTCGTCCTTCCACTTTTCAGCGATGCTAGTGTTTAGCAAAAACAAAGTATGGCTAGAGCTATGAAAAGATATGACAAAGAATCTTCTTTCAAAAGTTCTGTGCAGCAGATTCCTGTGGTAGCACCTTTCACTCAACTGAAAGATTTAATTGATCTAGAGTCATAATTATTTTTCAAACTTATCAAAGAATAATCAGTGTTTTTGCTGAAGCTGGCTTCTCTCTGAGAGAAAGATAAGGACTACATTCGCACCAAATCACAACTTCTTCATCTAAAAGTTGTCAACAACTCTTCAGAAAGAGCATTTGGACTTGTCATAGACTATCATTAGTCTGTGGTAACGAAGTCACAAACACTTCCCCTTATCAGGTGGTGAAAAACCTTCATGAAAAACAAAACAGCCTCTTGTTGAAACAAAACGTAAAACGGTGTACCAAAAATATCATGTATAAAATG
Organism: Trididemnum clinides; assembly: GCA_963675345.1. Lineage (NCBI taxonomy): Eukaryota > Metazoa > Chordata > Ascidiacea > Aplousobranchia > Didemnidae > Trididemnum > Trididemnum clinides. Next base: position 2,828,935 of record OY776297.1, read on the forward strand.
TGGTAAAATTTAACAACTTTTTGTGTGAAATGTATGTGTTAGTGTTAATGGAATTGCTAAAGTAAACCCCATTTGCTTGCCAGAAGTTTAGATTACTGCTGAAATTGTGTTCACTATGGTGTTAGAGATCAATAGAAGACAACGGTTGAGCAGTTTTGGTGATCGGCAAAATTCAATATTTTTAAAACTTTCAGACTGGGTGAACCAGGGTCAAACGTTAATATTTTTTTGTGAAATTTGGTGTCAGAAAAGCATTTACCAAAAAAACATTGTTACCAACTGACAAAAATAATAAAGGAAAAAATTTTTTTCAAGATTTTGAGCCAGCCTAATGCACAACTCTACATTTTTTAATCGATGGCGTTTCAAGACAGCATTAGTTTCGTTTCAAAACAAGATTTGGCTATGTCAAAAAACGTAAACATTTTAAGTGTTTTCACTACTATCCATGAGGTGAAGTCATCTCGGCCGACTTAATAGATATTCTTAACCTCGACATTACTGATGAGGGGGTATGCGGGCGACCCCGGCAATGCCGGTTAGTTGTATCTATTTCTACTAGAAATTGACCTATCGGTAATAAATTGACTTTTTATTGTCCTATCAAATTAAAAATAGGAAAAATACTCTTTGCATTCAGAACTCTCACAAAACACCAAGTTCAAGCTTACTAACAAAAATATGACTTTATTGAAAAACTTTTCTCTAGTCATCACTATAAAATGACTCTTTGAACAACTTGACCACATTGCTTCCTCGTGTAAAAGCAAGGCATTTTACGAGTACAGAAACTGTTCGTGACGGCCACACTCTTGTTATTTAAACATAACTCGTAGATTAGGAGTGGTAAACTCACAAAAACGATGTTCGAGTGGGTTGTTGGCAGTGCGGTCAAAAGTGTTGCATGCTGCGTACTTTATGTTGGCAAATATTGTGCTTGCATATCTCTCAATGGTTGCATTGTTGTGCTCATAGAAATGCGCATGATAATAATTTTCGTTTTAGATCGAGCTATTTGTAATAGAAAACTGTACCAACAAGTAAGCTCTAGTGAACTTCGAAGCGAGTTTGAGCACAACGATTTTGTAGTACAGGAGTTTCCAACTGGGGTACATGTATCCCCTGAGGAACATATGCAATTTTCAAGGGTTAAACTACGTCTAGGAAAAATGCTATTACCAAAGAATAAATTGCGATAGTTGATGAATCTCAGAGCTTCACAGCTATTTATTTTCTTTTTTTCTAGACCAGCACATTGCTCTCAGAGTTAGATGAAACAAACCGCTAAGACTACACAAGATGTAAATATAGCATTTTATTTGAAAACTCAAAACCTTGCGGACTTTCTGACCAGCACAAAGTTAAACAAAGTTGTTCCTTGCTTGTTGATATATACGTCCTAGCTGGCGTCGCCCGCAGAGGCCCTCCATCAGTAGTGTCCCGGTTTAGTATTTCGGTTCAACTGGCCAAGACGGCTTCACCCATCCGGCTCTTGTGTGAGCAGTAGCGAAAGTAAATAAATTTAATGCACTTTCAATATTCTTCTACACAAAATTGTGATCATCATATTCTCTTAAACATGACTGGCAATGCTCACAAAGAATCTTGCCACAAATTATCGTCAATACTTCTGAGGGAGCAGGGAATTATTAAAACTAATTGTAGCGGCAAAATGGTGGTTGCTTTCACAATTAAAGAAAAAACTATTTAATGGTAATCCTATTTTGCCAATTGTTGCTGCCGCTTTCCTATATATATTTGTGGTATTAAGCTCCTAATTTGGCTGCGCTATTGGCCTTGTTTCCGGCATAGCGACATGAGTGGCAATTGTTCTCAGTATATTCAGCTTTATAAATTGTTCTGGTTATTGTTTTGTGTTGATTTTTTCTTAAGCTTGGAATTTTGTTTCAAAGATGTAGAGTATAGACATAAATGATAAAAATACCTCAATAGGCAGCATCTCAGCATAAGAAAAAATCTTTGCTTTATAGTATATATGACGGCGTCACCCGCAGAGACCCTGTCAGTAACGTCGGGATTGATAGGGTCGGTTCAGCTTGGCCTATCAGGTTCTTGTGTGAAGAGTTACCAAAAGTTTATGTGTTTTCTGCACATAAGATGTTCACGACTTTTTGTGCTCCTTTTCTTAATAGAATATCTCATTTCAAGATCCTAGCTATGCCTTAAGTCTATGTGGTCTGTTCATTGCTGACACGAACCCAAGGGAGCCTTGCGTTTCCCGTAGTTTGGAAGTAGGGATTACATTTCTGATATTAAGATATTCAAAAGAAAAAGGGCAGAAATGTCTTTCAAGTGGTGCAATTTCACACAGTGAGGCTGTTTTCTATTGATTTCCCCTTAAACTTTCTAAAGATTTCTGTGGCTACGCATTATGTAGCATGTTCTTATGTCCCTGCTTGACGTGCCCTGGGGAGTTTAAAATGTCCTTGCTTTTCCCCAAATTTTTGCTTTGACCCCGGTAGCTCTATAAAGCTATTATAAAGCAAAATACCAATAATATCTTCCATATGGTGCGATTTGACACAGTGACGTTGTTAGTTTTGATTTCGCCACAAACTTTTTAACGAGAGGTTTAAAAAAAAGATGTTGCTCTGTTTTTTAGACAGAATTGTTTGGTATATTGCTATAAGAATGCATGGATGAATTTAGGGGGCTTTTAACTGCCTCCTCCTGGTTACTTTTTTGTGTTATTCAGCAACAGTATTAAACTTCCAAGGAGTACACGGACAAAAAAAAATAAAAACACTCTACTAGATATTGATGATACAGGGAGATAGATCCTGGCAATTACAACCACAAATAAGCAAATGAATCACTAACCGTTTTCGTTTTCTCGGAGTTGGTTCGAGCGATTCAATGAAACAGGTTCATTTTTTTCTAAACGTTCAAAAAACATTGATTGCAAAGTTCGAAACACTAAGCCTGGCAAAAATCTTTCAAAAGAATTTAAAGTTTTTTGTATCAATTGCCTGCTTCAAATCACGTCGACAAGTAGTACGTGTGAATTAATTTTTGAAATAGCAAACTAAAATTTAAAATCTTGTGATGATTTTTTCATCAGTAGTCCAAACCTTTTTGTGAAACTTCACTTAATTTCTACTTGCATGCCAAGCTTTCAATCAAAAGATAATGAGCTTAGTAACAACGTTAGGTCTGCATTGGCTCATGTAGAAAAAATATCACGTCAATTTTTGTTGCTTGCTGCATCATTCGCTGTAAAATTAAATTCTTCCCATAGAACTGGCAGCTTTAAAGCAAGTCTATAACAAAAAATATTCTATATTCGATGGTAAAGATTTTTTTCGTGATGATGAATGGATGATGAATTATATCACACTCAAACACAAGACGAAACGAAAAGTGTATGGAATAGTGCATAATAAGCATATGGTTTTCAAATCAACAATTATTGACCAAACCTAATGCAATCGGCGCTAAACGTATTCTCTCAACTCCAACCGTTTGAAGAAGATTGGAAGGTGGTTGAGTTCAACATTTTCATTATATTTTGAATGTTTCATCTTGTCAGCTAAACATCAATCTTACAAAATTGCTTTTCACTAATTAAACTCCCACCTCCACCCAAATTTCTCCTTTCGAAAATTTCTCACAAATATTATATTTACTCAGAAAAACTTTGGCGACAGTTCAAAAGCAGATGCACCGTTTTCCCTCAAAAGTTATGATATAATAAAACACGATTGTACTTGCTTTGAATTTTTGCATACAAATCATCTACGTTTTCCATTTCGTATGCATCTAAGAACAGATGTTGTTGTAATTTAGTGCAATAGGAGGGGGAGCGTCACTTGACCGACAAAAGTAAATTACGCAAAAACATCCCTTGACCGACGAAAGTGAAATACCCAAAACCATCACTTGATCAACAAAAGTAAACTAATTTCATCGGGCGGAAAGCCGACAGCTGTTGTCGGAAAACTGACTGTTTTGGAAAACTTCTTTTGTTGTTGTTCAACTGCCGCTTTGAGGGAATTTCAGAAATTTTGTCGGTCAAGTGACGTCGACCCCAATGAAGTACAATAGGCGTCGCTTATTATGACCATGGATAATATGACCAGCCGCTTATTATGACCAATTTGGTACGGTCCGGAATTTCTCCATTTAAAATTTTCCGTTTGATATGACCAAATTTCGGATAATATGACCAACATTTTCTCCATCTCTCTTATTGCACAACAGTATTTTTTCCCGCCACGCACTTGTAACTTCGCCTTTTCAACATATTGTTACATACTGTACTTAGTTTTACCATCACTTGTACTGTCACAGTACTGTTTTCCTGCCAGCGTCACACTGTTACTTCGGTTAAACGATGAATTTGGCGGTGTTTGGACTTCTTGTGGCTTACGGCGTCGATTCAGGAGCTATTGTGGAGGCTTCGGCTTTTACGACCATTCGGATATTATGACCAAAATGGTCTGGTCCCAAAGTGGTCATATTAAGCGGCGTCTACTATACTAGCAATTGGCAGGCTGTCAGTCATTAACCGGCGCGATGGCGTTGTGGTAAAAGCGTTTTCTTTGCGGTCGGTAGACCTGGGCTTCATTTCCATTGCTTAGTCATAGCAAAACACTTTAAAAAATGGTATTCACAGCTTCCGCGCTTGGCGCTCACCACAAAAAGGGCAGCGAGGAGAACAAGCTGGCAAGCTTGCTTGTTGCGTCTCTGAGCAAGACACTTAACAGGATGCCTCTATCGTTTTGTTGTAGAGAGGTGGAGGGCCAAGCGTAGGTGGCCCAGTGTAATTGAAGAATGCCAGAATAGGCTAAGGAGAAGCACATAATCTGAGGAGCTTCTCCAAAAAAAAAAAGAATATTGCTTACACGAAGAAGCTCAAGCATTGACTGAGATGTGGGCACAGTGGCCTGTTATGTTTTTTAGAAATTAAAAAGCAATAGACCTAGTTCCTGATTCACTGCTTGCAAATCGAAGATTTTTTTATTGTGAATCGAGCTTGCTGGCAAACGATTTTTCATTTTTTGCAATAGCGCCCAGTAATTTTTATATAAATCTTCTGAAAGACGTTTCCTTGTGTATTCAAAAATAATTTTGGCCTATAGCAAAAACAAAAGAAAACACCATGGAGTATCAATAAAACTATGAGCATAAAAATGGGATTCATTTATATTTTTTGTAAAAAAATAACACTAGAATGCTGATAAGCACTTTATTAAACATTTTGTTTTTAACTAAAACCATTATCGGTTTAATAAGCTGAGTTGCTCAGTACTGGACTAAATTAAATGTTTTTTGTACAATAGAATAGCGAAACTATAATAAAATGCTTACCAGTATTATTTTTTGACTCGGAATAATTGGGTTAGTAAGCGCTTTTCAAATGGATGTGTTTTGCGGAAGTTCGTGCTATTCAACATAATCGACAAAGTCAGGTTTTATATTTCATTCGCCTATAGTCGTTATCAATTCCTATCCATTGAGCAGCGTATATGTCAATGCCATTTGTAAGTTGTTGAGATATCTCAACAACGTCATCAAAATCAGGTTTTGTTCACGTTTAAACAGAAAAATAGAAACTGTGTTTTCTTATCAACATAAAACAATTTCTATTTCCTCTAGTATACAGCAATTGCTTTACTTCGGTTCAGCTTTTTGAGATGTAAAATCTCGTTTCTAATCACGTTCATTATATAATTGTAATAAGTCCTCCCTGGGCTATGTTCAGTGGTATACGCACGGGGGCTTTAGGCGTCAAAATCCCCATAACATTTGATGGTATACAGTTGCTAGTGGTGAGTAGTAACTAGTTACTATTACAAGTCATTTTTTTAGTAACTTTGACTGAAACTTGGTTACTTTTTTGCTCAGGTAACGAAATTTGTAACTAGTTATAAATTAGACACTGAAAAGTTACGAGTCACAGCTACTGTAGTTTCCGTTTGCTGCTTTCACAGCAGAAAGAACGAATATTTCCTTAATTAAGAGTTTCCCAAACTTTGTGCCGTGGAAGATTTGCAGGTGTGCCGCTGGTTTTTTAAAATACTTATTGTCTATGTAAGTTTTCAACCAGAATTGAGTAAATGCTACCATGAAGTAACGGTCGAAAACGTTGGAGATCGTGTTTTGTTGCCAAAAAAAGTGGTGAGCTTTAAAAAACAAAAAAGTTAATTGCTGTCACATGTGATGCAATCAGCGATTAATATTAATAGATTTATGGGGCTGTTGTGCCGCGATATTTATTTAGCTTTTTTACTGTGCTAAAAAATAAAAAATTTTGGGAAACACTGCCTTAATTTGTCATTAAATGATGAAAAAATAATTCACGTTTTTGGTCCAAAAATTAAATTTTATTGGGCTCTTCGACAAAATGGTGATTTGGGACCCTTTTGCATTGTCAATTAACTTGAAATTGTCAGAGATTATATAGAAATAAATTATATTCACAGTCAGAAAGTATGAAAGCGAAATCTTTCATCGTTTAGAGTGTTTCTTTGATAACTGACAAGGAATGAGGCATATTTGCCCCCTCATTGCCAAAGTTGAAGTGAAGTTGGTCTGACTTATCCAATCGATATGATATCTTTGTCTTTGTCTTGCTGATGAGCGGATGTGAGAATGACGCGATGGCGGTACCGACGCATTGGCTGAATAGTTTAGACACGCCAACGCTCAACGTGCTTACATCAACAGTTCAACACTGTACTACAATAGGGGATGGTTCTGCTCATGTCCTACGTATAATAAAGGCTGCGGCGAACTTTGAACCAGTGTACGTCATCGGTTGGTGGAAGCATGGGTTTAAATCCCATTCGCGTAAATTTTTATGACCTGTTCTTTGAGATTAACCTTCAAAGCCACGACTAGTTGCAATTAACATAAACTATAAAACTCTAACAGAAACTGTATAGCTCGGGAAGATTGATGCATCTATTTGAAAGTCTCTAAAACATAAGGTTAATAGGTGTCATGGAGGGTTACACATTGGAAGTGCTTTCCATTCACTGGGTTCCACTTCTTTTTGAAAAGGATGCATATAACATTTGAATATTGATGGGAGACAGTATTGCACTAAGCATTCAAAATGTTTGCTTCCTAAGCAAATTAAACAACATTTTCAATTGGCGGTTTGGCTGTTACTCCATGTATACTGTGACTAGTTAATTTTTAAAATTTTTTGCTGAAACTTTTTTCGCTTGATAACTGTAACAGCTATAACAAGTTACTTTGATAATAACATGCCCACTACTGATAATTTTTTAACTCAATAAAAATCCATGCAAGCACCAGCCCAAAACTTGCTTTGGAAAGCAAGAAAGTATTAACTTTTCGGTGTAATTTTGTAAAATTTTCCCGGAGGCTTGTGCGCGGACCCCTACAATAATCGCGCATTTGGCATTATTGACCAGACCAATTAACCCTCTCTCTCACGACAAATTTCTGCATACCTACTAGTGATGGTTAAAACTAGAGTTTTACGGTAGACGTACTCAAAATAATAGCCTTTTTTAAAGGTTTTCTGGAAATTCGGTAAATTATGAAGGCATTTCTAAAAATTAAAGAGATATTTGAGCTTAACTTTAGTTCGAGACCTTCCTAATGATAAATAAAGCAAATGAAAATAAAATTTCTGTAGAGTTTATCAATATTTGTTACTTACTTGACGCAGCCATTATTTAATTTTGTTACAGCAATTCTTGGAATGGCACTTGATCGAAAATCAATTGATTGCTTTTCTACAAGGTGATGATTGCGTTTACAAATGAAAGTACTTTTATATTTTCTATGTGTAGATTATTATTGGTTTGGAGTAAATGCTATGTCAATTAGGCCTACTCTGAAAAACTTAAGCGTAATACAATAGACCAATCATAACCAAAACTGAGCAATCTGTATTAAGTTCCACAGCGCTAATTCTACGAACAATATCGATTGATATTCAAAGAAAGCTTGACTGATGTACTTTACCATTGCATTTTTGTATTCACAACAACATCAGTATGAGTCACTAGTTGGCTTACTTGAAACACAGTTGTTAGAAAAATTCAATCACAAGGAAATAGTTGTAAAATATTACTGAACGGAATTCAACTTGCTTTGTTTTAATGACGTCATAAATAATGCAAACGCCTTTTCATTTCAAAAAAGATTTACTAAAAGATATACAATTTTTTGTGTTTGTTTAATTGGCTAGTTGGTGACCAGAATTTCACATTTACGCGACCTGTTTTTTTGGTGATCATTATGCGTTTCTTTTTATCCTCATTCAAAGTCATTTCCGTCTGTTTGCTTTCTTTGATTTTTGTCACTAGCTTTTGAAGTTCTATCTGTGAGGTTGCAATCAATACAGTATCGTATGCGTTTCAAATGTTTTTAATAGCTTTCCTTCAACTTTGGTCCCTCCTAAATCATCAAAAATAAGTTTGTTAAAAGCAGCTCAAAATTTTTATTCTTGTCAGTAAAAAATGAAAATATCAAAATACCACCTCTGTTTTGATTCAATAAATGAAACGATAATAAATAATAAATTTATTAAAAACTTGAGTAGTTTTTAATAAATAAAACGAAGGATTTTAAAATGCAAAATAAGTTTAAAAGTCACATCATAAAATGACCGATAATTTAACGCTAACTGATTCAAATCAATGTGGTTTCACAATCTAATATTCTGCGATCAAAAGTAACAAACATTACTATTTCTATCAGCAACAACACTTTTCATGTTTCAGGCGATCTCAAAACTGCTCTAACAACTGCTTTTTGTGTAAGTTACTGCTTGTTAATGAAAGATAATTATTATATTATACACAAGAATATCATCTTAAGCATGAAACAAGGAAGGAAATAACCTTTTTTGCTGCAAACAAAAAAACGTAATACAAGATGCCAGCGATGCGCTTTGACCAAACTGCAGACAGTAAAACTTTTTCGACTTATCAAGTCTCTTCAGTGCAGAGTATTGATAGACCATTCACTACAGTGGACCTAGTACAGATCCCACAAGTGTGACGGTCTAAGATATGCTTTGTTTAAAGCGGGGTACACAACCTTTTCACTATTGGAGGCCGCATTACCAATTCATTTCAGTTTACGGCCACCAATGGATCAAATTAAGAATTTTTAGTTCTTGTGAAAGTGAATACTTTTTCTCTTCCAGGATTGCTACTTTTGCTTGAGCAAAATTATCTAGATTTACTTTAAAATATGGCAAGAAGTAGCCAGGTTTATCAAACAAATTAACTAGGACAGTGGTCTCCAAACTTTTTCCACGGAGGGCAACATTGCTGACATTATAAAGCCCCGTTGGTCAAAAGTAAGAAAAATGTAGCTATGAAGTAACGATCAGTAACGTCGGAATTCTTGTTTTGTTGCGCGAATAGGAGGTGATCTCCAAAAGAAAAAAGGTCATCATCTGTCACCAATTATGCTACTCGCGATTAGTTTGAGCGGATGCAAGTGGCTACTAAACCTCACTTAAACTCATACAGAGATTAAACATGTTTCAAACATAGCATAAACGGTATGCAGTGTTAACAAATTTAAAGTTTTTAGCTTTCAACTCAGCAATTACGATATTGGAAACTATCTGGGATATCAAAAAACTATCCAGTTTCATGGCCATTATCTAACATATCAAATTTGATATCCAGCTCGAACAAAAAAATCTAGATCTATCTATAGAATAGCTAGAGTGGCAACCTTGTTCTCTTATTGAACATCAAAATTTTGAATGTAAAATTTTTGATCTGCATTAAAGCTTTCGTTCAAATAAAATTTTTTTTCTCTTCATTTTTTTCTTCAGGGAAAGAGAGATACAAGAAACTGCAATACTTACAGATTAATAAAGCTAGTAGAGCACGCCATGAAGATCGTAGAGAGAATGCTGGAAAGAAGGATTCGAGAATTAGTAAATATAGATTCAATGCAGTTCGGTTTCATGCTTGAAAAAGGAACGACAGACGCATTGTTTGTAGTGCGAAGAATGCAAGAGAAATATAGGAATAAAAAGGAAAAGTTGTACATGTGTTTTGTAGATACTGAGAAGGTATCTGATAAAGTTTCAAGTAAGCTGATGGAGTGGGCAATGAGAAAGAAAGGTTTACTAGAAGTAATTATAAGAGCGGTGATGAACCTCTACAATTGGGCAAAAACGAAAGTTCGAGTGGGATCTGAGTTATCTGAAGAATTCTTGGTACAAGTTGGTGTACATCAAGGGCCTGTGTTGTTGCCACTGCTTTTCACAATTGCAGTGGATGCAATCTCAAAAAATGCAAGAGAAGGATTAATGAATGAAATTTTGATTTCAACTCTGGCAAAAGATTTTGTTTGTGAACTATGTGTTGATAAATAGGAAGGAATTGAGGAACCAGGTGACGAAATATCATTTTTCGACCAGGTTGACTTGGCGAAGAGCTTTTGTTATTATTTGGGGGACAGGTTAAACGCCAATAGTGGAAGTGAAGAAGCAATAACAGCAAGAACGAAAATTGGATGGATAAAATTTAGAAAATGTGGAGAGTTACTTTATGGGAGAAAGTTTTTGTTAAAAATGAAAGAAAGGATTTATCAGAGTTGTGAAAGATCAGCAATGCTGTATGGGAGTGAGGCGTGGTGTCTAAGGGAGAATGAGATGGCAATTTTGAGAAGAACTGAAAAAGCCATAATGAGTGCAATGTGTGGAGTCAAGATGATTGAGAAAAGAAGGAGCAAAGAACTTATGAGTTTCCTGGGTTTAAAGGATACTTTGGAAGGACAAGCCAGGGCGAGTGGAGTGCGATGGTATGGCATGTTTTGAGAAGGGATAATGGTAATGTTTTAAGAAGAGCATTGGATTTTGAAGTGGCGGGAGAAGAGGGGGTGGGCGACCGAATATGGCATGGAAGAGACAAGTGGAGGAGCATACCAATCAGAATGGACTGAAAAGGAAAGATGCTATTGACAGAGTGAAGTGGCGTGATGGTGTTTACGAACTGTCGAGAAATACGAGGTGAATCCGGCCATCTGCGTTGACGCAGACAAAACCGGATTTAAAAACCTAGATCTCTCTCTCTCTCATGTAAGAGTAAAGCTCTTCTTTGGAGATGGATAACGCTAACTATATGTGCACGGCCGCAAAACTGATCACTCAAGGTCGCATGCGGCTGTACGGCCACAGTTTGTGCACCCCTGATTTAAAGCCTCTAGCTACTTGTTGGTCACCGACTGCATTGAAGAGACCTCATAGGTAAAAACAGTGTCACTGTCTGCAGTTTTCTAAACAAAAACGGTTTCGATACAGTGTCAACCACAGTTTAGATTAAGGTATTTTGTTGCGGTTATTGTTAGGCCTAAAATATGTAAACCAGTTTGTCATAACCATGAAGGATACAGCAAATAACTATAAATATCTTTTGCCCAATCCCACGGAACTGCAAAAACAAGGGCTCAAAACATTGACATTTTACTACCGCTACATCAGATAAAATTATTAGGCTTGTAGGGCAACGGGGGTGACTAAACAAACACATTGAAGTTTATCATTTTTGCTGAGTTGAATAATTTCTAGGAGAAATAGAAGTGAAATGATCAATGGGGTAATTTTCATTAGTTACTTCAATTAGTTAGAGCAAAGAATTTATTTATAATTGCGGATCAAAAATTGGTTGCTATACATCATTTTCCATTTTCACCTAAAAAATGTTCCTACAAGATAAAAGAAGCTTGCATTTCTTATAGAAAGTAAGTTTCTTTGATGCATTTTGACTGTTTTTCTCGCAAGCATGATTCTTTGGCATTGTCTATCTGAATTTGCTAAAAGATTTATCAAAACGTGAAGTGTCTTAACATTTTTGAAGCATAGCCTACCGGTCAAAAACGCTCTCAATTTTAGAGACTGGGCTTCACACAATTGCAATTTCCATAAAAATTAATTAAGCGACTTTGGTATATTTTGACTATTCTTCCTCGAAAGCATGTTTGTTTGGTATTGTTAATTTAAATATTTAAAAGGATTCATCAAAAAATGAAGTCTCTAAAAATTTTAAAATGTACCCTGCTCCAAAAAAAAAAAGATTGGGGATTCCCTGGAAAGAAAGACAAAAGTGATCCTGTTTTATTTTTTGCAACAAAATATTAATGTCGAGCTACACAACATCTAAATTTTGAAGCAACTTTCTTTCCAAAGGGCTGAAGTCGGCACAGCAGGCTGATTTGATATTCTTAACCTCGACATTCCTGACTTGCTATTGCAATTGCTTGACTGTGACTGCATCATTTCGGGTTGGTTTGCTCTTTGGCTGGCTTCGTTTATGCCAAAACGAAGGGACGTACACACGCCAAAGACTTCAGCTCATACAAATACGCCTACAGTTACGAAAAGGTGGCAAGTGGTGGTCCTAATATTTAATCGCCTACAGGTGGTCCTTAAAATACTTATCAATCATCTTGGGACCCTTACCCAACTTTGAAATTTTTTCAAGCACTTCAACCAAATTTTATGAGCGGATAAGTGTTTGTATAGAATATCTGAGTAATACTAACTTACTGCCATGTGGGAAGTGCCTGCCATTGCAGCTGAGAACAGTAGTAATCCCTGCCTAGATTTGAGTGATTCAATGCCATTTCGTGTGGTTTCTGATGATAAATTCGGTTTAAGAACATTGGATATGAAAAAGATAGAATTCATCAAGTTGAAGATGGAAATAGAAAAGGCGTTGAAAGCAAACAAATCTTTGGAAGATATTTCTGAAAAGTGTGACAGATTTTATTTCGAGGCTTCATTGATTCAGACATCTATGGATAAAGGATGAGCTTGATGGCCAAATAGAGAAAGTTGTTGTCGGCGCCATTGAGCTGTTGTATAAGACATGTTTAGGTTTGTTGAACATGCTAGTGTCAGTAGCTTTGACTCAAAATTTGTGAAAGGAGTAAGTATTCAATCATCAAATAACAGTGAAGATCACGTTTTTGGTTTGTATGGTAATACAGTTGCACCCGAACCAGTAAAAGCACATATCCCTCCTAAGGTGGTTGGATTAAAATTGTTGAAAGATTCCAAAGAGAAGGAACCTGATGTTGCGGAAAACCCTACAGTTTAAGGCCTTGGTGATAAAGTAAGGCAATTAAATATAGATAATCGTGATCCTGCTATGTCATCACCAACACCAATTTTTGTTGTCTTTTGCCTCTGATAAAAATGGCGGATGGCTGATGTAGAGAAGATGATTACTTATGACACACTTTGGCCCAATGTTCATGCACCAGTGTTCACAGCTGGATGTGAACTTAGAATGCAACCACCACCAGGATTTCAGAATGCGTTGCCTATTACGCACAACACACCATTTGTGTATCCCTTGAACATTACATCCATTAATGGTAATTCTTTAAAATATTGTGAGTTGTAGAAAATTTTGATAAATATGTTGCAACCAGTGCCCAGATGATGGCTACAGATTACTCCAGCTTGAATCGTTTTGCTCAGGTGAAGACTGGGTGGCTTAGCAATTGTGAGTGGCTTAGGCAGAATTTATGATAAATCGCAGACTTATTGCACCGCACGAGCTCGCCTAAATTCAAGGTTTGGTGACAGACATCGCTTAATGAATACAGTGAGAAAGAATCTTTTAGAAGGAGATAAGATTAGCGAATGAAATGGCAAAGCCTTGTTCGCATTAAGTGATAATATGTTTTGCTGTGAAGCTACTTCCGCAGTCGGGGAAAGCTTTTTGAGCTGGATAGTCCAGATGTGATTGAAAAACTGTTTGATAGACTACCTTACAAGCTCAAAGCAGAGTTTGCTTCAATATCTCGAAAAAATGAAACAACAGGATGTTCCAACTTCTCAGAAATGAGAAAATTATTGCACCGAGCTGCTCGTGATGTTGAGAGTTTGTTAGGACAGCATGTGCTAGCCTAGAAGGGAAACCAAAGAAATTGGTTTATTATCTCACGTATTTTGCCAAGAAACTACAACGTCGCCGCTGCAAAAAGTATTTTGGATAATGTTGACACAACCAAACTGGTCAAATATCCCTGTTGCGATGGTGAGCACCAGTTGTGACATTGTAACCTCTTTAAGGAGTTTGATTTGGAGAAAAGAACTAAAGTGGTGAAGGAGCACAGGTTATGCTTTAATTGCTTGAAAGCAGGTCACGGAGTTGCTTATTGCAGACTTAGCAAGAGCTGCAGTCATTGCCACAGACGTCACAAAACGCTATTGCATAGAAACGTATCAAACAGTAGTGCCCCTCCCAAAAAAACATTGTCGTTTGAACCAAAGAAAAACACATCTGTAATAATTGCCAGCAATCAATGGGCAGCCAAAATAAACCAATGTGGAAGGAAGCTACATAAAGTGTTACTCGTTAGTATTTGGGTTGATAATCCCTGTAAGTCACTGACGACCTGGGCATTTACGGACGAAACATCAGTAACTAGCTTATGCACCCGGGAACTTGCAAAAAGGCTTAATGCTCCTCTAATTGATTGTAAAGTTGGTATTTATACAACCAATGCCGTGACACCAGTGAATACAAGCTTTGATTCCGTGCAAAGTAGATGGAATTTCAAGGCTCGGTGGAAGACTCCAAAGTTCTCCTCTTAGTAAGTGTGCGAAGCACCCCGTTTTGTTGCCTACTCACCACCATGTTACAAAGCTGTTGATTCTCAAAATCTATACCCGGGAAGGACACCTTGGAAGCAATCATATATTAAATGCCATACGTGAACGTTATTGAATATTGATGGGAAGAACAGCTGTAAAAAGTGCCTTAAAAATGCATGAACTGCAGATTTTGGAAAGCTAAACCTGGCAAATAGCAGATGGTGAATTACCCGTGCCTAAAGTAACTCCCTCTGCGCCTTTTGCGACATGTGGTATTGATTTAATGGGTTCGTTATTCGTCAAATAGGGAGACGCTCTTGTAAACGTTGTATGTGTATTTTCAGCTGTATCACCACGAGAGCCGCTTCATTTGAAGTGTTGTAGTCTCTTGAATCAAGTCTCTTGAATCAACCGACGCGATGGTGTAGCGGTTAGAGCGTGCGCTTCGCTGTCGGTAGACGTAGGGCTCATTCCCCTTGTCGAGTCATACCAAAAGACTTTAAAACATGGTATTCACAGCTTTCCTGCTTGGCGATCAGCATTTAGGGGAGGTTGTGGAGAACAAGCCGGCAAGTTCGCTTGTTGTGTCCTTGGGCAAGACACTTAACGGGACGCCCCCGCCTTTATGTGGAAGACAGGTGGCCAAGTTTTCCCTCTGAAAAGAGGGTTGGTGGCAGGAAGGGCATCCGACCGTAAAACAAATGCCATGTTATAAAAATGCAGATATCTGCTGTGGCGACCCCTAATGGAGAATAAGCCGAAAGAACAAGAAGAAGAAGAAGAAGACTCTTAAATCCAGTGCTTTTATTCAAGCGTTTCGTCGGTTTTGTAATCGTAGAATTACAAGGCCACACTTTATGTACATCGATGACGGAGGGAAATTTTGTGATGGCTGACAAGGAGCTCAATCGCGGAATTAAAACACGGAATTCGAAGAACTTTCAGAATGCTATGGTGCAAAATAACATTGAGTGGCGTTTTAATCCACCGCTAGCATCTCATCAAGGTGGATTCTACGAGCGGTATTTTCGAATTGTTTGTAAAATTTTGAGATCCATTGTCGTAGAAGCGACTCTGGAGGAATACGATTTGATAACATTGTTGACCAAAGTTGAGCGAATTCTGAACAATCGCCCCACATCGGACACTCCCTCTTCTCCGAACGAATTTGCTGCACTCACGCCGAGTATGTTGTTGACCGTTGTTCTTGATGACGGACCTCTGTCTGGAGTATTCTTAAAGATCGATGGATATAAAAGATCCTGGAAGAAAACACAGTATTTTGCGAATCAATTTTGGGAAAGATGGCTCCGTGAATACTTGCCTCTTCTACAACCAAGCTTTAAGTGGTTTGGTTCATCAACAATTTAAAAAAGGGTGATCTTGAGCTCATTCAAGATAACCAATTGAAAAGAGGCTGTTGGCCAAAAGTTGTAGTCAAAGAGGTGATGCCGGATACCGCCAATTTGGTGCGGAGAGTCAGAATTAGAACTGGAGACAGAAGAACATTTGTAGGAGACGTGAGAAAACGATGCATGCTGGAAAGACAACTTTTAGATAAATAAATGAACAAAATGGTCGAAACCGCATTCCTTTCTAGTTTTTGTGTGTTGCGATTTTTTTGCTTGTTTTCACAAGCTTCATGAAGCTAAACGCATGGTTTAACTGTAATTAATTTTCGTGCCGATATTATCAGCTTAATAATTTGGTTTCTTTCTTCTTTTCCTTCTTTTTTTTGTAAGTTTGGTCTTGATTTGAATTTTCTATTTAACCCTGATTGTAAAGCGCTTCTACGTTTGTGTTTTCGGGGTGGGTATGTTACGAATTTATGCTCCTATAAAATTTGTAATCTTTTGCTTGTTTGTCTGATTGCTGCTTCTGTCACTCACCAACGCGCCAGATTTCAGAAACGTGGTTGATAGGACAGGAGCTAGCAACTATTTGAAAATTCCTACTTCTATTATGGTTCTGATTTGGTTATTATTGCTTGCATTGTGCTGTTTGTTTGTAATATTTGCGAATAAATTTCAGTCTTTCGAAAACTGCGTAACATGCACAACCCCACATTCTTTAATCGATGATGTTTCAAGCAACGTTAGTTTTGTTTCGGAACAAGATTTGGCTATGTCAAAAAATATAAACTTTTTAATAGTGTTTTCATTAATATTTTTGAGAAGCCAGCTTGGCCGACTGAATCGGTATTGTTAACCTCGACATTAGATGAGAACCTCTCCAGACGACGCCGGCAGTGCCGGTTAGTTGTATCTATTTCTACTAGAAATTGACCTATCGGTAATAAATTGACTTTTTATTGTCCTATCAAGTTAAAAATAGGAAAAATACTCTTTGCATTCAGAACTCTCACAAAACACCAATTTCAAGCTTACTAACAAAAATATGACTTTATTGAAAAATGACTCTTTGAATGACTCTTTGAACAGCTTGATCACAATGCTTCCTCGTGTAAAAGCAAGGCATTTTACGAGTACAGAAACTGTTCGTGACGGCCACACTCTGGTTATTTAAACATAACTCGTAGATTAGGAGTGGTAAACTCACAAAAACGATGTTCGAGTGGGTTGTTGGCAGTGCGGTCAAAAGAGTTGCATACTGCGTACTTTATGTTGTCAAATATTGTGCTTGCATATCTCTCAATGATTTACATTGTTGTGCTCATAGAAATGCGCATAAAAATAATTTTCGTTTTAGATCGAGCTATTTGTAATAGAAAACTGTGCCAACAAGTAAGCTCTAGTGAACTTCGAAGCGAATCTGGCCACAACGGTCTTCTAGTACAGCGGTTTCCAACTGGGGTACATGTATCCCCAGAGGTATATTTTCATGTTTTGTGGGGTACTTACATCGAAGAAAAATGCTATTACAAGAAAAAATTGCGATAGTTGATGAATCTCAGAGCTTCACAGCTATTTATTTTCTTTTTTCTGGACTAGCGCATTGTTCATAGAGGTAGATGAAACAAGCCGCTAAGACTACACTATATGTAAATATATTTTTTTACATAAAAACTCAAAACCTTGCGGACTTTCTGATCAGCAAAATGGTAAACAGGATTGTTACGTAATTGTGGATATATAATAATTGAGTATGTATTTTAGTGATTGTGTTTAAACAGCATTATTAAACCAACGCGTAATTTTGTAGTCTTTGTGTGCGTTTTTGCAAATGCTTTTTAACAGTTGATTTTGTTTTGCATGTTATTTCTAATTGAATAAGACAAAATAATAAAGCTGGATGAACAGGAAAACAAAGTATTTCCAAGACTTACTTACAGTTCGGATTTATATTTACTGTAAATAATGGTTTGGATATATTCCAATGTGTGTCCTTTGTCAAAAGCCTCTGGGAAATGATTCGATGAATCCATGTCTTCTTCCTAAACATTTGAACAGAGTCATCCGTAATTTAAGGACAAAGATCTTGACAGTTTCAAACGTATAGAAACTGTGTTTAGGAATCAACAATTGGATAAATGTGGTATGTTTATCCAACAAAATGGGGCAGCAATGAAGGCATCTTATGAAGTATCCTAATAATTGCTCAACAAAAGAGAGCTCAAATTATCAGGGTAAATCTTGTTTTTATATCTGCTTCAGTAATCGCATATTCTGTCATTGACGATGAATTAGTAAAAAAGTTTAATTTCATCTTTCTGTCAAATTGTACGGTCCAACGACAAATCGAAGAAATGTGTCCAAAAGACAGCAACTTAAGGACATGATATCTTTCTACAGATAGATTCATTTTTCAAACAACATAGTTTAAAGTGAGAAAATCTAAGGGGCTGCATAGCTGACTGGGAACTGGCTATGTTGGGACGAAGGCCTGGATTTACTGTATAACTCGTGTCATGGAAGTAGTTCAGCCAGTGATATTATGCATTGCATGATCCACAGGTTTGCAATGTCTTGCAAGGTCCTTCCTGTTGAGCTATTCGGCGGGCTATCATTGGTGATTAAGATGGTTTACGACATAAAAGGAAGTACCTTGAACAGCCGATTATTTAAACCTCTCGGTAAACATTTTGGTGCCAATCACAGTGTACTTCTTTTCCATATCAATGTGCGTTGGCTTTGACGAGAAAATATTGCACGTCTCTGAGCTTCGTAGAGAATTGATAGAGTTTTTCCAACAATCAACAAGTGTGTAACGTTTGTCCCATCTTTAAGGGATTCTACTTTCATTCTGAGCCTTGCTTACCTTGTTGATATTTTGATGCTTTGATTATGCTAAACCAGAGTCTCCGAGGAAGAAAGGTAACGGTGTGCGAGTTATAGTTAAAATCAAAGCATTTCTTGCAAAACTTCGGCTGTCGAAGAAAAATATTCGGTCTGATAGCTTGTGTATGTTAAACACTGTGACAGATCAAAGTCGAGAACAGAAAATTCAAGGAGTTGATTACTGAACATCTTACGAAGTTGAAAAAAAAATTGATGATTATTTTTCAAATTTTAGGAACGATAAACTTGTGTATATCTTAGAAATCATTTACCTCAAATGTCCAGGTGTTGCAAGCTCGGACAGGTGCGCACGAAGATCTGGTTTAATTCCAACATGATGATGATGCACGTGATGTGTACTCAGAGAAAAATTTTTATGATTTTTGCTTTTCGATGCGCAAGTCATTGCGCTGAGCCTGCTATTTACGTATTGTTGTCGTTTACATCAACATGGCTTTGTGAGTTAGCATTTTCAGTGCTGCTGGGAATAAAATCAAAATTCGAATCACAACTCAAAACAACTGAGCATGATCTTCATTGTGATATTGCTAACATTTCTCGTTGTGTTAATGAGCTTGGTGCCAAGTATTATTAATCATCTGACTAGCTTAGATTTCTGAAATTAAGTTTTGGCTGGATTGTACTGCTTAGCTTGAATTACGTTATTGGTTGCATTACATGATTTAAATCATTTTCCCTGCTTTCTTTCTACTTTTGTTTAGTATTAATCGCATGAAATAGACAAACGTCATATTAAAACGATATTCAAAATTTAATTGCTTTATTTCTTGATTTTCATAGTAGTACCCTTTGATTTATAAAAGTGCCCGAGGGGTACATAGGAAGAAAAAGTGAGGAACTCCAGCTCTAGTAAAACCAATAGATGATTTGCCCGAGAGCGCAGGATAAAAAAAGAACGAGAAAACGATAGCGCAACTTTGAAATATTTTTGCTTCAAATTAAATGCTTATCAGTTCAATGTTTGCATAAACTTGTATCATTAAAAAGAGCATCAATGCATTCCAAGTACCATCATGGTTATAACCTATTACGGTACAGTAAGTTAATGATATTTTTGTAAAGCTTTTGTTCAAAAAACTGGTCTCATAAAAATAGTGCTTTGGTCTGAATGAAACCCAAAGACTTTGAAATTCAAAAACGATCCAACCAAACCTATACTGTAAAGACCCAGATAAATCCGCTTTGCTTGATATCACAACTTCCTGTTTTCATTCTACGGATGAAAAGTGGCTGACACTTTCGAATGGATTTTGATACAAAAGAACATATTACAAGAGAAGCTGGATTGACGTTCGAAGTGATTGTCATTATCATGGAGGAAATCTTGCAAATGAAAGAATAAGAAGTATCGTCGTGTAAAAGTTGTTTTGTGTAGGCTTATTTTTTAAAGGGTTCAACAAGCGGGTGACGAACAAGGCGTTGACAAGAGTTCGTATATTTTTTTGTTACGGGAGTACTGCAAATACTGTATTTTGTTTGGGTGTTTGTGCTGGATAGCGTCATTATAAATCGCATAAATCAATGTAATTATCGTAAATACAAAGATTAAATTTACACTTAATATAAATAACTATCCCCCCAGCGTTGGTTATACTATCGGCATGAAAAAAAATGTACCCTTAAATTTCTATCTTTATTAGTAGGGAGTCTCTCTTGAGCTTAGTTTCGCTTACCATTATTATGCCATGTTTATAAGCAAGATTATTGAGGTACAATCGCAATTTATCTACATTTTTTTGAAGGCAGATGCAGTTGAAATGAACAAGAAAAATTTTTGTTTTATTATCGAAAGGTTGAAGAAGCGAATTTATTGACTTGGGAGTATGATAACTCACGTTTGCTGCATAACTTATAGAAGGTTCAACGTAATTTTTATCATTAATTATAACGTTGTTTATTAGATCATTCAGGGAAATAAAATTAGAGGAATTTTCTTGATTAGAACTATTAATGTCCAGGTGCTGTTGCGTAAACCTGCTGGTTAATTGATTAGAAGGCGCTTGCATGTTTGCAGAAGGTATGTCATGATCAGAGCCGCACTTATTGCGTAAATCAACTGGAATCGAGCAAGGCTTATTAATTATTAGTACAACGTTTGCAACAAAGGTTACCAGTAAGGCCGAGGTCATTCAACGCATCACAGCAAGACAAAGGCACGTATTCACAACAAACATTACAGATTGCACACGCGTTAGCTATAAAGGAATTGAAACAAACTATGCATTGATTGTGAGAAGCCATTTTTCACAGATAAAAATGACAAGATAAGAACTAAATACCAAGGTTTCTAGATTTCAGAACTAATGCAACGAAAAGTTTTCGTTGATTTGACGAAGGGGCATATAATCAAGTTTTTTGAAATCAATATCAATATTATACCTGTACAGATCATCTGGTGAATCTATTTTAATCCATTTGCCCTTCTTTCATTTGGTTGCGATTCATCTGTTTCTGCAGATGTCTTCATCAAGATTGAACCATTTTTTGTGTGAATTTGTTCAAATTGGTTATTGCATTCGTTTTTTACATATCTCAGCAATTTGGCTTGCAGCGAGGTCAAATCTTCTGCTACATAAACGTTTGAGAATCTCACGCTATCCTTTAGCTTCTTTTTTGAGGAAATAAATAGACTTCGTTTTTTGTAGCACATAAATTTGACTATTATGAGTCTTGGCTTTCCATTTCTTTTTCTACCTAATCTGTGCGCACGTTGTACTTCCATGTCGGTCAGACTTATATTCATTTCTTTTGGAATATGTAATGCCATTTCTTCTCCATCATCAATATTGCTATTCGATTCCGTCACGTTGCAAAATTCTTAAATTTTCTCGTCGGCCATATTGTTCAAGTGCATCAGTTTTATAAAGGCTTAAATTGAGCTGCTGCCTTAGTCTTTCATTTACTGCTTCAGCTTTACTTAACTTTTGCTTATAAATAGCAAAATCATTTTTCAAATTATTAAGCCACTTCTTGCAATAACTTTTTAAAAGAAGAATTAATTTTTTGAAGTTGTTGACGATCTTCTTCAGTAAAACTGCTCATTTTACAGTTGCAATTGTCAAACTTTTGTTTGCCTTTAGTCATTTGTCCTTTTCTCTTCTAGAACAAGAAAAAACGCGTCTGTCTCTCATGATAGAGATCTTGTGAGCTGATCAATTAAACACTTGCAGGCACAACCTAATAGAGTGTTGGGGTAATTTCTGATTAGATTATTTGATTCAATTTTTAATAAATCTAAATTAAAGTCTCCGAATATATAACAAAGGTGACTTTTACTATTAAGTTTCTGACAAACATTTTACAAGTAATTTTCAAACTTAATAACGTTGTTTTTGATATAAACGGGAGGTCGACAAACGACTCCGATTGTTATTGGTCCGAAGTTTGTTTCTAATTCAATCCAGGTTTTTTTCGATGAAAGACAGGTGGCAATCCAAATTTTTTTTGTAAGTCAAAGATTTTTTGATCCACATGCCGACAAAACTTGATTGTGTAGCGCTGTCGGATCGTACAAAAGCATAGCCATCCAAATCTGTTACTATACGCAGCATTAGGTTTTAGTTTAGTTTTCGACAAAGCAATTTTGTCGGATTGCTCATCAAAAGTGCTCATATTATCACTCAACTTACCAATATTTTTCTGAAGGCTTCTAATATTTAGATGAATTATAAATAGGCTGTTGATGCTACTTGGGAAAGAATTATTAAAGGATTCAATAGCAAAGTAATCACAGGTTTTAAGCAGATCATTGTATTCTTTCACATTGAAAATCACTTTTTTGTAATTTCAGTTTGATTTGTTTGCATTAAGTTTAGAGTTATCTGAATTAGCTGTTGTGGCGACTTTATAAAGCGGGATAAAACGCCTGTAGTAAATGAATCTCTCTTCATTGCATCTTTATAATTTCGTGCAGAAGCAGATATAATTCTGGCTTAATTGATTAATTTGAAGAACAAACTCGTCAAGTGATTTTCCAGCATTTTGTTACACAGTTGCAAGTACGAGTAGGTGCCGAGCATAAATTTAAGTTTTAGATTGGACATAAAACTATTTTAATGCACTGATAGTGTCATCGTTTAGTTTCTTCTAATTTTGACTTATTCACCGGCGCGATCAAATATGCAGTAAGAATATTCAATTTATTTATACCGTCATTATTTCCACGCATGGCATCTACAAAATTGGTGAAAACTTTGCGCCAAAATTTCCATTCGTCTTCAGCTGTTGCTGCCTGAGGAACAATCGCTAACTTATCGGGTTGCAAACACTTCCACTCAACCATAGCAATTTTAGCAATTTATAAAAAAGTCTTTTAAATTGTTATAAATTCCGCACATTTAATTTGATATCACCTTTATTTTAGCTTTAAAAGACTGTTTTCTGCAACTGCAAAACAATAAGAAACGAAATATTACACTTGTCCAAATCACAAAAGAAAACTGCTTTGCCAGGTAACACTCATGTGGATTTTAACTGCAGCAATGACAAATTTCAAATGGTGCTTGTTTTATTAAATTGTGATTATGATGCCTTGGATGACTAATAACAAACCCAAAGCAAACTAACAAATAACCAAAACGCTGTGAATTGATGATGGAGGTTCAAATCTCACAACATAGTCTAAGCTTATGCGCAAAAAAGCTGAAAATTGTGAGAATAAAATAAATGCAAATCATCATTTACAAAACACTATTCCAGCGAACCTTGAATTACGACTTTTGGAAGATCAGAAATTGTTGACTTATTAAGAAAAAGAAAAACATATTTCAGTTACGCATCTATTGCATTACGTTATTTAAAACAAATACTTAATTACCTACAACGCAATCAAGTCTACATCACACAAATAACCTTTTATATACTATACCTGGGGCTCTCTACATTTAAGTAGTCGTAGCCCATTTTTGTACGGTAAAATATTTCGTGGCCTATTTCATAAACTACTGCGTATATCGGTTTTCATGTTTTCAATCTGGGTTGAAGGCGCTGACTTTTTTCTCCAGATCTATTTTTCCAAAATCCGAGGATCTTTATTTGTGATCGACTTTTACCTAGTCCATATTTTTGTATTTTTGTCCGCTATGGAAACCGCTGTTATAATTAGTCAAGATTGAAGTCTTGGCCTATTCCAGTTATGTGCTGTCGTCCACCAATGGATGATAACCCATGTACTATACAATGCCATATTATTGAGAACACAACAACCATTTACACATATTTGATTTAAACTTTAATTTGGAACTGATTTTAATGATTTAGCAGCAGGCAAAAATGCGGTTGAGTACTTCCCAAAATACCAAACTACTGCAAGCTGCGCGGAAATTAAACTTGCAATCCCTTGCTGAGAAGGCCGACAACTAATGGGATATGTGATGCAAAACAAAAGTTACACTAAGCAGTTGGTGGATATTAACTTCAGGAGACAAAATCGGCCCGCTATAGGAAAGAGGAAATTTAAGAATTAGTTTCAAAAAATAAAGTCATCGAAAGCCAGAACCAGGGGCGGCTTGTAGCTAAAATTAATGGAGGGGCTGCTTCAGAAAATTTTAGCCATTGTTTAATGAACAAACAATAAAAAAAGAAAGTTATACATAAACTTGAAAAACTCTAAGCAAGCAAAATAAAACAAATTTGCTTACGAATAGCCTCAACTGTTACATTAATTTAAAAAAGAAATTTATGCACCAGCACACAAGGGTCGGTACTGCATGAGCGACAGTTCTCTTTCTACAGCTGCATTGCAATCTATTGCTAATTTCAAACACCATATCACAGGAGCTTTGAAGCAAAAAGATTTTTATATTTTTTTCATAAACTTAGGATGGTTGTTGAGATTAACATTATGAATTATATACAATGTAACTACAAGTATAAGAAAAATAAAGGAAAAAAAAGAATAATTATTTATATCGAATGTCATTGATAAGATGGAATGGGGACTGGGGTGCTGCAGTTCCACAGTACCATACACAAGCCGCCCCTGGCCAGAACGATACAATTCATTCAAAAAGAAATTCGCGTTTTCTTTCATATCGAAAAAGAAGGGGAATTCCGCTTCCCTGTAATATAATACGGCCATACCAACTATCATATTGCGTCAAGTGTAAGTGAGAAAGAACAGATAAGTTAGAAAAACAAAAATGTTTATGTTCTCAATGATGTTTAGCATTAAGCTATAAGCATATTACAATATGCAACAACATTTACTTATTTGAAAATGACTTTTTATGAGTTTCCTGGTTTTTCACAAATCCCATAAAAGCTTCTGAAACAATTTTCATCATTTGCTTCAACAGAATTTTTTACAACTAAAACTGCGCAATCTTCACCGGACCCTGAGTTATTTGGTTCCCCTTCAGACCATATGCTTGTATTGATCAGTTCATCACCAGTTATCCAATTCCAATTGTCATTACCACTATCTTTTAATCCAATCCAATAATCGTTATTTTTCGTCAAAAATTGCGACAACAGAAACCTGTCACAAATGTTTTTTAACAAAACATGTCGAAAAAAATTTTTACTCTCTCACTCATTCACTCACACATACACAAACGCAATGACACACCACGTACTTGCGCGAGTACCAATGAATGTCTAAATTCTACAATAAACAAAGCTCTAGGCACCTACAGAAGATTACCTCATTTTACTTTACCCCTTTTCCCTTCTCAAAATATACTCTAATGTTACTTCAATTACGTTCTGACGGCGTCTTTGCTTATTCTCACACTTGCAAGATCTCCTCCAAGATTTTTACAGCTTCTTCGAGCATTTTCCCAGTTTTGTTTCCTCTCCGTCCTTCTATACTGAAATCCGTTTGAAAGCGCTAGCCATTGGGTATCTGAACAGTAGAAACAGAAAATTGTGGTTTAGAATAAAGGTTTTATTAGATTGTTTTGAGTTTTACAGTAATTTACAAATAATCACAACTTTTATCTGCTGAATTTATCTCAGGCACATCTATGGCCCTAAAATGGGCTATATTTAAGTGAAGTAGATTGATAATCTTGTTTGAAAAATCAATGCTTTTCAGTAAATAAAACGTTTGCTATCATTGTCTACGTCAAGGGTGTAAAAACGTTTTACAGGTAGGCCGTTTTCATTCAATCGAATGATACCTCGGCCAGACCTGGAGCTTTTCTATAGCCTTTGTTTAATGGGAGATCAATCTCAAAAAAGAGGAGTTTTTCAATTGAAGCCTTTTATTTGCGGTAATTAATCTGTGGACCCAAACCATAAGCAACTCCCTTCCGTAGGCCGCTTAACTTCATCTCACGGGCCGTAGGCTTCATAGCCTGGATTTACTTTTAAAGCTTATTTTCCAAATGAAATCATTGATCTAGAAATTAGCGCAAGCATGCCTGAATATTTTGAAAATTACTACAATATGACCTTGTAAAAATTGCGTGAAAAGTAAAATGAGTATGGAAGTGCCCCAACAAATAACATGTTTCTCAGTTAAATACCGATAACAAATTTTGATTGTTTCTATGTTCTTATCTTAACTCCCAAGGCTGCTGGTAATTCTGGCTTACGATAACGTGTCACCTTTGCACACTTTATCAAAACTCTCTTGTACGTAAATAATTACTAACCAGTAGCTGGTGGATGGTTGTGCAGAAGTAAATTTATGTAATTTTGTAGCTCTTGAATTTTTCGTAGTTGTCGGCTTGCTACTTGGTGAAGTTGTTGATTTAATGATTGTTGTTGGAGCTGAATAGTACTTATGTTTTGCTCTACTATTGATAGAGTTATGCTTAATTTGTTTGTTTCTTGTTTCATCATTGCTGTTATTACGTCAGTTATGTTGCTTTCGACTCTTTTTAGATCCATGAAAGTTTGATTTCTTTCCTGCTTTAACTTTGTTGTGATATTTGCTATTTGTTCGTCAAATCTTCTGGTAGCAATTGTGATTTGTTTTTGAAAAGAAGTTGTGATGTTTGCAATACGTTTATTAAACGCTGTAGTAACATTTGCCATTTGTTTATTAGTTGTTGCTATTACGGTTTCAATTTGCTGATCAGTTGTTTTTGTGGCATTCACAATTTGTTGTTTCAATATTGTTGAAACGTTTGAAATTCTTTGAGTAAGGTTTTGCTGAAACAGATTGGTTGCAGCCGGGTTTTGTAGGTCGTTGTTGGACTAAAGTCAGAAATTATATTTAATATTAAATATTTAATGAATATATATTTTCTTATAATTACGTTGGACAATTGTTTGGTTGAAACAATACTCAAAACTAAATTGCTTGCAACACAATTCAAACCCACATCCTGTAAACAACCGACCAAATATTCCACCAATAGAGCTGTATCATACCAATAAAATATACAACCAATTGGTAGCTAAGTCGTAATCAAAGTGAATATGAGTTCGAAAACTATACAAAGCGTGCTAGCATAAGCGCATATAATAGGTATTCATTTCTTCCGAAGTTTGTGGAGTTCCTGGCTATGTCTTACTTGCCTTGTATAGTACTTAAGAACTGGATTTGCTCACATTTGAAACAGTTAACAAAGCTTTGTTTTTTCCTTTCATGAAAAGCAGGGAAGTAAAATTTTAAAGTTGTAGGGTGGGAAAGGTGCCAAATTAATTTATATATGTATTTTCTAGAACAACCTATTAAATATTAGAACCGCCGCTGACGATTCTTTAAAAATTGTAAGCCTATTTATAAAACCAAAGCCTTGGGTTAGGCACCCATGTTGCTTGGTCCTGACATAACGCAGCAATGCAAGTAGCAAACTAACCGGAAATGAAGCACTAACAGTTAAGTTGTTACAGTTGCAGGGCCCCCATCAGTAATTCCACGTTGAGAATATCAAATCAGCCGGCTACGTCGGCTTCACTCAGTTGCAAGGAAAGTTGCTTCAATATTTGGATAATGTAGCTCGACACTAATATTTTGTTTCAAAAGTCAAAATCAGGACAACCTCTGTCTCCCTTATTTGCGAAGGAATCACTATTGACTTTGCTCGGAGCAGGTTACTCTTCAGAAACTTTAGAGATTTTGTTTTTGATTAATGTTTTCTAAGATTTATATCGATAATGCCAAAGAACCGTTCCTCCGAGGAAAAATAGTCAAAATACACCAAACAACTCAGATTTTTAGAAATTTTCAAGTTTGTGAAGTCCAGGCACCAAAATTTTAGTGTTTTTGACCGGTAGGCTACATTTCAAAATTTTTAGAATCATAAATCTTTTTGTACATTTAGGTAGATAATACCAAAGAGCCATGCTTGCGAATAAAACAGTCTAAAATGTAAAAAAAAATTAACTTATTCTAAAACTTGCTAGTATGTTAGGTCTAGTCGGAAAATTGTTCAACTAAAAATGAAAAATAATGTATGGCAAGCAATTGTTGATCAGCCATTGTAAAGTAATACTTAGCCCTAACTACTTAGAGTCACATATTGCTGACAAGTAAAATTCCTAAGCTTTCAAACGATACTGATTGTTGGTACCTTATCGTAACCTTGATGTATGAAACTCACCTGTTTTCACTTAGCTTACCAAGTTTTTGCGGGACCGAAGAGTTGCAATACAAGTTTTCAAGTTTGATGTTTTTAGTAAAAAATTAATACTAAAGATGCATATCATATATTGCCAAAATTGGCATGAAACACCCTTCAATTTGTTTCAAAAAATTTGAACATCGGTTAAGAAATGATGTCAAAAATTAGCTTATAATTGAAGCAATTTTGTAAAAGTATTACAGTTTTTGAAAAAAATCGTGTCATGGTGATTTCTGATAGCGAAAGAATTCACATAAAATGCTAATTTAATGCAAAAACGTTGTCAGAGGTCAGCCACTTTTTTTCAAAAGCAAGTAGTGATGAGGTTTGATCACGTGAGTGAAATCTTCCTATTGTCAAATTAATGTTTGCGTAAACTTATCGAGGAGTATCTAAGACTTTTCAATAGCAATTGGTTTTGTGAACTTCTATCATCACTAAATAAACTTAAATTTATCTATTTTCCACATTACTCCAATTTACAAACGACGAGCAGGAGTTTGTAATAACTATTGTCAACGACTCAGCGTAATCAATCGCCGTAGGTGGATGATTGATACCTTTCAAGAGTGTAAGTGTGTCAGGGGTTTTGTCCATTATGATATTAGGCAAAAAGTCCCCGTAAAGAAACGCCATTTCATTTCATGACTCAATATTTTTGTAAATTTGTATGTTTCGCCGTTTGCCAAAGCCATCGTATTATGTTTTCTTTTTACAGAATGTGACATAAGGTAAAGGTGGAGTTTCGCAAGCTAGTAAGCAGCAGAAACTAATGTTAATATCGGTACAGTTTACATTTACAAAGATAATGTGGTGGGCTTTTACCGGCAGTTTGGTATCTGTTTGGAGTTTACATTTCATTCACGATACATCAATTTAATTAATCAAAATATCTTCTTTTTATCAATGTTAGTGGAGCGGTGATACCCTAAAACTTGCATTAGCATTCATCGGCAACGTAGTCAAGTTGTTTGAACAACGGTTAATGGTAGCAATGGCTGTAGATCCAAACCTCGCAGTGCCCCGCTGTTTCGTCCTTGATAAAGACACTTCACGACACATTCCCCGACTTGATTGCTCTGTTGGTTATAGTAATGTGCTATGCAAGCAATGTCAGTTTTTCCGAAACAGATGTGATAACAGAAATGCTCTAGTGTAACCAACACAAGTTTTGTCCGTGACCCGAGAACAAAATTACATCATTGATAACTCATATAACTCATTTTTATTCAACACAATGTGTTTCAAAAACTTAAATTTACACATTGTCAAATTTGCGTAAAACTAGACAAAATTTGTCTTGCTAGGTTTCATAGCAAAAAGACCGAAATAAAATATGTTAAAAAAATTAAAACGTAGCACTAAAAACGCTTTCCGTTTTAAACATATTTTAATTTTTAACACTTTTTGTTTAAACTGATGAAATTTGATTAAATTGAGTAAACTCGAATTTATATTTTATTCACCAAACTTCTCCTATCAAGAGCAAAATCAAAGGTTTGTTAATGTTATAAATGATGTCTTCAGTAAGACTTCACAAAGGATTCAAATTTAAGTCTACTGATTGAGGAAAGATGCTTAACCGTTATCTTTAATAAAATAATTAACTTGCAACTCCTCAGCATTGCTGCTAACGTAAGTTTGTATTTGAGATGATAAGCTAAACAAAAAATTTTCTTCTGCTACTTCCTGGGTTGTGCTCATAGAAAATATTTCCTTTTAGGAATTTGACGCATTTTCGCGTCATTAAAAGATGATCACGTATGAAATACTGATCACTTTATATCACCTTCATGTTGAATACAAAAACCAAACAGACAGCAACGACGCCGACCAATAAAGAAAAAAGAGCTAATATAAACGCAGAGTTTATGAGATTGCATGGTGTCTCTGAAAAGTATTGCAGTTATAATAATCTGTGTTTATAGAAGTCTACAAAACTTTAATATGATACAGCAAACATTCATGTTCTTTAATTTCTTCTCTTTCTTCTTCTTCTTCTTTGTCATTCGGCTTATTTTTGATTAGAGGTCGCCACAGCAGATATCTGCATTTTTATAACATGGCATTCGTGGTCAGATGCTATTCCTGCCACCAACCCTCCTTTCAGAGAGAAAACTGGGTCACCTGTCTTCCACATAAAGGCGGGGGCGTCCCGTTTAGTGCCTTGCCCAAAGACCTAACAAGCGAACTTGCTGACTTGTTCTCCACAACCTCCCCTAAATGCCGAGCGCCAAGCAGGAAAGCTGTGGATACCATTTTTTAAAGTCTTTTGGTATGGCTCGACAAGGGTAATGAACCCCAGGTCTACCGACAGCGAAGTGGACGCTCTAACCACTACATCATGTTCTTTAACAAACACTGAAAGCTGACGGGAAAAATTTCTTTAAAAAAAGTTGATCTAAACCAATCAATACAAACAAAAGCGATATTGAAACTAAACCTTCTAGAAAAAATTTTGAAGTTATGAGAGTGAGCGAGACGGTTGTTGTAACAAAAGGTCGCATGTTTATTTGGGCAAACTGCTTACTAGGATGTTGTTTTCTCGATACGTAAGGCAGTTTACAATAAAATTCCAGCTTGGTTAAAATATTTGTGGCGAAAAAATAATCTTGAAAATTTTTTACAGTGCCGGCAGTCTTGGCAAATCCAAAACTGATCTTAAAATAAGTTGCTTGAGCTAAAACCGTAGTTTTCCTGCATAACTGTTTTCGGAGAATTAAGATACGCTAACCAACTAGCTAATTTACCTTTTTTGCCATCGGTCGATTTAATCACAATATTTTGTGAAGTCGATGCACCGTTTCTTGGAATGCCTGCGCATTTTACAAACCTTGGATTAATTTTGCATCATTTGTCTAAGCTTCAAATAACCGTGATTTCTACTTTTACCATCTGGTGGCTTTTACGCAGTAAAAGTTATTGAATAAGCCTACTGCCTCGGAAATTTTTATCGCCTGGATTGATTATTCTATTGAATGATTGTATATTAAACTATTGATTGGGATGCCTGTTTTCGATTTATTTTTTGACCGTTGTTTTTTGGTGTTGGCCCGTTTATTCGTCCTCTTCCTTGGCATTAGAACTTGATACCACGTCGAAATTCACAATCTGATGTTGTGAGGTAGTTTTCTGTTATCGTACTATCGCTAATAGAGCCATATCTAAAGTCCCACGCTGTCAAAAAATGTTTTGCTACTATCAATTTCAATACTTTATGTTGAATTATTGTCCTGCTCACGCAATTGCTGTAACCAAATGTTGTACCGGGAATACTAGATTTGTCAAGTTCGATTTTGTTTGAAAGCACAAAATTCAAAATTATTGTGCAGTTTTTATAAAAATTTGGCCAGGCTCTTTTGACATTTGTTTGGAAATAGAAATTCGCAAAAAGCAACATTTGATTTAGTTCACATGTAGGTTGGCCATTTTTTGATGTCTGGGTCCCATAACAACCACAGAGATACAACAAGCATGTTTAAAAAGACAAAAAATGTAAAAGAAAGATGAAATTTTGAGCACAGACAACAATTCAACCGTAATAAGTCAAGAATTTTAAAGCTATCCTATAGCTTCGGTGATAAAATTTCAAATGCTAAATCTTAGATTTTTTTGTGTTGGGAAAGAAACTGCAAGAAATCTGAATACTACTTTTTTCAGGTTGTGCTTTTATTACGCAGTTCATTCTTTTAAAGTAGGTAAACGAGCAATATCTTAGACGCAGTTAGTGGATGAAAAATTAACCAGGTTTCTGTCATCTAAGCTATAAGTCTCTTATAATCAGATCCATCCCCGCTCTCTTTTTTCACTCAGGTCGGGGCGCTCGCAAACTAAAAATACTTGGCAGCGAAATGCCACCAAAAAAGTGACTACAAGCATAGGTAATACAAATACACTCTATGATTTTTTATCAACATTTTAATGTAGTATTTTTGATTGGCTCAATATTGAAAAGAACTACTAAAATTTTTACAGTACATTTACTGTTTTCAAGCCATATACTTGGATAGTAACTGTTTTGGACCAACAACAGGGTAGAATAATGTGTTCGCTCACGTAATTGTGCAAAAATGCAAATAACTTTAAAAATCTATGCACAGTTTCCGGAGAAGGGGTGAGGCTGAGGGAAAAATGCTTTTTCGCTAGACCGCTTACCGTAGTCAGGAGTGTAGTGGGGTAAGAACGAGTGGAAACGTTGTTCCAATACCTTTTTTGGCGTTGGAAGACGTTTCTATGTTATTTTAATAAGAGATCTTTCCGAAAATATTTTGTGATCAGGCCACACATTACAACAAGAGTTTAACTTTTTTGATTTTTACACCGTATGCAGTTGGCTAACACATACTGTAGACACATGGCCGTGGGTAGCTGACAAACAACATAACATGTACTTGAAATTAATTAAAGATATACTTTGTAGTCTTAGTTTTTGCTTATGAAAGTTGTGGGAGAATATTGTAGTGTGAAGCCATTTCAACCTACCTAAGCAAAACAGGTCGACTGCCGGTAGAATGTTGACGCCATGCGTAAAATAGCCATGGACTGGATGGAAGGACCAAATGCAAACATTGAAAAATTTATTGCCAGTAGCGGTTCTACTCATAACTGTTTGACATTACAATCCTGGCTGTGACCCAATTTACAAACAGTTACTGAATTATCTTGTCCAGCGATAAAACTTGCATTCTAGAAGTACGGTCGATGGCTTCAATAATACAATCTGAGAAATTTTATAAACTCAGTTTTATAGTCTAAGCAATTTTAAATTCCCTACCCAGTGCTAATTTAACTTGACTTGCTCAGCCTCAAAACTTGCGACTATGAGTTTAAAAATTCACCCACAAATTTTTCTAAAATCAGTGTACTTACGATAAACAATAATTGAAGATTGCATCAAAAGCCGTTTTTAGTTTCTTTTAACCTGAAATTTTTGGCATTCTGTTCGAGCATATGCCAACTACACAAGCTGTCAAGGCACATGCTTTCAAAGTGACCCCATGTGTAATGATTATACAGCCATACAGAGTATTCTGTTGCACTAGATGATAGTTATCAAAAGCACCAACTTTTGGACTTAAACAACAGTAAATGCTACTTTTCTTAATAAATTAGCTTCACTTCAGTTTCAGTGCAATACTGGTAGCTTAATTTGTCGAGTTGTGCTATTCTTCTGTTCTGACTTATTGGGAAATGATTTATTTACTTCTCCATACTCATTTTTATAAATGTTTGGCGTAACCGGCCGAGCGAAATATCAAAAATTAATATATAGTTTTTGGCGATGATCAATTTTTTTTCTCGACCAGAACAACAGTTACCCAAGGTTAACCTAGACAAACTAAATGAAATAGTTGGGGGCACTTCATCTTCAGCATGCAGCGCATATTTTTAACACATGGCAAGCTGCCAAAAACTTATAAATCTGAGCTAAAGTAATGAGCTTGAGTCGGAATTTGAAATCGTACTGATGAATACTAAAAGACAAGATGAATGCAAAGAACTGAATAACTTTCTTTTAACTTGCAATTACTGGTAGCACTCAATGGAATAAATTAAACATTAGAACTAGTATCAGTATTTATACTCTCGTCTTGTGACACTCCTGAGCATTAAAAATGGCATCAAAGTTGGAAATCACTGCTCTGCACCTATAAACCATAACCATTGTTCAACGGCTGGTGTAGTTGTGAGGCCTAAACCCACTTCCAGGTTTCTTTTTAACATGCTGAGTATTATAAGACCTAGGAGTAGATCCAATTATTTATTCCCTCAATACATTAATATGTGATATGGATTTATTGTGATCACTTCTAAAAATATGAGGAATATCACTGGATAGACTGATTCAGTACGTGTTTGTAGCCGGGACTACTGCAACCAGAACACTACTTAATGATTAGGAATAATACCAGGATCTCTGTCATAATAGCTTAATACATAACAAAGGCTATACGCCAATCATTGTTTTTAACAGACTAAGAGTTATTAGACCTAGAGGTGGATCAAATTATTTGTTTTCTTGATACGTTATCCCAATCAATTATTCATTTATTACCTTTGTTGCGGTTGATGTGATCATATTCATATTCATCCGCCGGAACTTCTTGAGCAACAACGTAGATTTCTAAATTAAAGAAATATTGTTCAGACGTGGTGTAAGTTTTCAAGGTGTAAAGAGTCAAGTGATTATTGTTTTGTAAATTAAAAAATGTCAGTCAGTTGTTATTATATTTGGGTCAAAAAACTTACTACGATGTGCGAACTAGTATTATAAAACATATGAAACAGCTTGTGTCAAATCTTCATGCAGTTGCTACTATCGCTGGAGCTGCACACCTGTTGTCGACTCGCTTTTGCGGATGTACATGGATTGAAATCGTTACCTGTTGCATAGATATCCTAAAACTATTGTGAGCTAAATCAATTTGAGTTAAAAATGAGCCCAAAGATGATAGACAATTAGGTATAACTTTTTTCTGCAGACAAGTTGTCATATTGTAGCGTAATAAACGGTTTCGCCGGTGTTACCTTGTCCGAGATGCCTGTGCGTTACGCTGGGTTAAAAAAAGTCGGTTTATGAGACTGTTATGGGTTCACGCAAGAAACGCTTTTAAAAGTAGTAACGGATTGCTCTAAAAATAATGGAAAAACACGCCATTTGCTGCCTTAAACATTTTACAAAATAGAGAGGTTGCTAATTGCTTGGTAGCAATTTTCTGTTGTATTAAGGTTTTGCTGTATCATATTGTTTTGTATTGGGTCTGTTTTTTGAACCCAATGGTAAATTTATTTTTATTCAGTGTTTTTATTGTTGACTGTTTTTTGCACTCGCCTGATGAAACCCAACAAGATCGAAATTGGTCGCGGACTATTAACATGATGTAATAGATTGCTGTATGGTACCATATGATGTTGGCGATTATTTTTGAGCGAAATGTTTTATTTTACCTGCCTTAGTGACAATCATTCTTCAAAACATGACTGATTTTTTTTTAGACCAACCTGTTGTTTCACAAATTTTATTTCTTTCGTTCAATAAATACAAGGGCAGAACGTGAAAAGTAGGGATCGGCGCTGAAATATAAATCATTTTCATGATTGCAGTAAGTAACTATTTGGCAAATTGTGTGATCCCTTTCGTAATTATATTTTTGATTTCAAGTCAATAGTTGCGTCTATGTACCCTGGTTCGGACATGAGGAGAAAATTATTTTTAATATGTCAGACCCACACTCGATCTCAGTAGGTTTATTGAGCCATCTTTACAAAAAAAAATTTTCCGTCCCGCCATGCAATTCCGCTGGAAGTTCTCATTTCTTTTAGATTTGGCCTCAAGTTTTGGATTTCATTGACTATACCCCCAATACCCACCCCTTTACACTAAAACCAAGGCTTATCTTATTCATTCTTTTTAAAAAGTGCATGAGGCTCAAAGCCAAGTTGTTCGTTGCTGCCTAGTAATGATCGTCTGTTTTCTTTTCAGAAATAATCCATTTCTTGGTAGGCCCATTTTGCTACTTGGGGCGATCTCTTTCATAATTAATTTTGTGGCATCTGATCCCGGGCTGTGCTTTTTTTTAGGACACCGGCATACACGCTGGCAGGAGAAAGCGAAATTAGCCGTTTCTTCTATCACATTGCTCGCACGTCTTTCCCGTAAAAATTTCAGTTTTTAGTCTGAGATTCAATTTCCTATAAAAGTATTGAGTTGTTCAGCGCAAATTTTTAGTTTCATGAACTCTTCCATAATTTGAGTTGTTGATGGAACCGAATCATTCATAGGTACCGGAACGGATGTTGATATAGATTGTATTTAAAGCTTGACCAAGACTTTAAAAACGTGTCCGGACAGGTTTTAATCTTCGAATTTGTTGAAGTTTAAGGTTGAGACTAGTATAAATAAGGAATGTTTCATTATTTCATTTGCGTTGGTAACTGAAAAACAGACGTTTAAACCCAAATCCCATTTACGCATAACATATCAGCCGATACTTTGCACCAGATCTGAACAGCATAGGACCCGCAAGAGTCTTTTTGGTGGCCCGCCAGAATATTAACACATACTGACTCTCAAAAAATCCAAAATGATAAAGGTCATCAAGTCCAAAATAGGGAAAAATAATCTTTAAAGAAGTTGATGACGATCGCCATGTTTCTTTCGAAACCATAACTAGCGAAATGACCTCTTTGAAACAGTTAATCTCCAAAAAAGTATTCATGTCAATATTTCGAGAAACTCGGGATGCACGCGGTCCTCAAGAAAATGTGCTAAACGTATCCTTTTTTCTATTTTGAGGTGTCTGCTTTTCAGGTTTGCTTTACACCATTAGCTAAACAGCTTGATATGACATATAATAACTATCATCGTGTTGTGCAAAAGCATTTGCAATCTCACAAAGACAAAGCTAACGCGAGTCAAGGCAAATTAGCAGCAAAATGCACGCTTAAAAATTGTTTATTGTGATGTTATGATAAGGCAAATCCCACCAATTCTTTATTGGAAGCAACTTTTCAATTGCGTTTTTACAATTTGGTACATTTTCAAAAAACGAAGAAAACCTATTCTACAAAGTAATTTTCAGTGTGGAATTGTTGCATATTGTATATTCTAGAGGAAAGCAGTTTTTGAAAATTGCCAACAGTGATGTAGTTCTCGAGACCGGCCTTGGTTTCCAGACCGTATCTTTAAAGTCTTGAACGCGTGACGTTTGTCTCAAGCCTCATCTTAATATTTCGTTGTGGGGGTTGAGGCCTCAATGTCTTAGTCTAGCAGCTTGGTATTGGACCCAAGACCGACACACTTCAGTTGAAAAATATTTTGCTTTGGCGAGAAAGTTTTTTTTACCACCATAACTTATTGTGCTATGTTGTGATGTTTTATGCATTTTTTCTTCACCATCATACCAAAATGCTTCAATAAACAAAAGATTTCCTTCTTCCTGCCGAAGATTTCCTGCATTTTGTCGATACCATTTGGGACAGCAAGCAATTATTATTTATTTGGCAAATCTCAAGACATATTTATTTCTTGACATCAAACGTAGACAAAAAATTGCGTTCGTTCCTAAGCATCTTCTTTTCTTAACTAATATCGGGTGGCGAATTAAGATTTTCTATGTTAGTCCATGAGAAAATAAATTTCTTAATGTTTGTCATCAAACACTCGCTCTAATTCTTGTAAGTTGGTCGGAGAACAGCGCTTCTTGTGCATGGTTAGACAGTTTTCTCAGACGATGCTGATTGTTAATCAGGTCAATGTCAGTTGCTGGCTAGCATTTTTAGGTCACTCTTACCGCTTTTATGGTCCCAAGTTCAAAGCTTTATATAAACGAATTTCGTAATGAAACTCATTTGCAGGTTGGTTTAAATGTCAGTTAGTTCGAATTCTCCCATAGTAAAAGTATAGACAGGGTAAAGGTAACTTGTCGTGCAGTTTTAGTTTAGAAGTGTTTAAGACTACCATGTTTGAGCAACTGCAACACTGGCAGCTGTCGATTGAAAATTGATGTCAAGCGAGCAAAGTTTTTAGAAGTGCTAAGCAAAAGCAGCTCAATGGGTCTGTTTTTATTATCTCTAAAATACCTTGAGTGACAATTACAAAACCGTAACAGAGTTAAATGCATGCAAAGAACTAGGTATTATTTTTGTAGATCTTTTTTATGAATAATCACGCTGGTAAAAGAAATAACACCTATTCTCCGTTGAATAAATGAAATTGCTTATTTCTAGCATATCAGATGCGCAGAGTTCATAGCTAAACGCATTTTGCTTGATTACGAGTATATAAAATTTTTTCTTATTTGCCTTTTTGATATTGGTAATTGAGCCATTACCAAGCTATAGGTACACCAATTACCGCCATACTTTCATCGGTATCAATCAAACTAGTTTGACGTCATAAAAATGATTGGCATTACTTTACAAATGGTTGTGTTTAAAGCATGCTTTTTTGCATTTGGTACACTTTAATTCACTTCCTTTATTGAGTCATACCAAAGATATTAAAATTGTTATTTACATTTTCCCTGGTTGGCGCTGAGCACAAAAGATCAATAGCATTGGTACCCGAACATTTTCAAGTCACGATCCTATTTTCAAAACATAAATTTTCGAAACCCACATAATTTTGCATGAACTTCGAAGTACTTGCATAAAAGTGAAAGGAGAGATATTCAAAATGTCAATTTCAAATTACAATTACATTATTTGAGACAAAGCATGCGTGAATTTAAATTTTGAATGACTTTCGCGACCAACCGAAATTTTGCCCACAATCCAGCTGTGGGTCACAACCCATAGTTTGGGAACGGCTGGTTTAGAGCAAAAGCCAGCGAACTCTTCAGGAAAGGTAGTTGTGTTTTAGGGAAAGGCTCACAACGAGATTGCTCAATCTTGATGTGGCAGACAGATTGTTGCGCCAGGCGGTCTATTTGCAGCGGTGGCCTGATTTAACTAATAGCTTCCAAACAGAGCCTGAGCTCATACCCTTAATTGGAGTTTGTAAACAGAGGCGAAACACTTTGTTTTGCACACGGGAAGGAGTTTGTCTTAAACAAATTGAATAAATAGATGCTTTTTTGACATCAAGGTTTAAAACGTTGCTATTTTCAGCTCCAAACATCGGTGAAAATCTTGCTTATGAGATGAACGTTTTGAAGGTGAGTATTGCGCGCTTCTTTAAAGTTTCCGGTAATGCTGGCAATATTTTGAATGGGAGAGAGGAGCTGAACATTGTTGGGGGCTCCAGCCCTTGCTTTACATCTACTCTTCCAAGTGCAGTAGGGTATCAATGATTTAGGGCAAGTTTTAAGCATGTGAACAATAATTTTTGATGATATTTAATAGGTAGCTATAAGTATGTTTTATGAAACTGCAACGCTCCTGCGTCTGCTCTTGAATGAAAGAAATTTGATCAGGATACTCTCAACTATACCGGTTTTGCGTTTCATCAGTTCCAGATATACAGAAGTGTGAAAGTTTGCTTGAGAAGCTGTGGATTCCAATCCCACCAAAATCTTTTTTAGTCTTTCCTTTCTGCTCTATGACTCCAATTATCAACTACCGAAAAATTAAAATGCTTGTGATACTATGATAGTTTATTTCTTTTGCGGAACATCACCCCAGCGATGAAATGCAGATAGTGTTTTTAAAACTTGCAAAACATTTTATTCCTTATTGCCATTTGTAAACTAACAAACAACTGTATGATGTCGCAAATTTTAATTGGTACAAAAGAAAGCATTGTATGGTGCATTACCAAATGTGCGTGCAGCCTATTGATTTAAGGTTAAGCAGTTATGGACATCATAGGCATAAAAGCAGAGGAGCTCAAGTCTCTCCAAGACCTTTTTCCAGCTCCCCAGCAATTAGAGAAAATGGCAAAAATTGTTGAGAAAACTACCAAAAAATTTAATTGATGAATTGATGAAAGAGTAATCCATGTAGAATCGAGATCAAATCCTAATCCAATTCAATAGAAAAGTCTCATGGCTCCGTGTTACGTGATTTAGCTTTTGCAACTTATACCGTTCTCGTTAACGTAGGTGCTTTAAAGAGATCTTATGGATGGAAACAGACCTGTTGGTATCGTATAATAATCTTGAAGTATGTTGTTTTTTTAGAACTAATTGAACCAAAAAGTAAACCGTTTTATAAAGGGCATATATATTGGCATAATATACTATTATTATATAATTTTATAGACCATATGAATAACGAAAAACTAGCTGGGCGATGCTTTTGTGAGAGATGTGCTTAGCATTTGACTCATTGCAGTAGATATTTATGAGTTTTGAGCGATTATGGATTTGATATCGTAATATAGATTGAAATGATCTTCCAAATCCCAAAATGCTGTATCATAAATAATAACTTCTCATCTCCTAATTTCTAATGTTTCAATAGAAACCCTTTATCATCTACAATTTTTATTCCTCATTTCAAATGAATGCAGTGTCTAACTAAAGCATTAATATGGATGAAAAATTCACAGAAATAGACCTCATGATTGCAAATGACTTACTTAAGCTACTTTGCATATAGCGGTTTTCGCAGCCAGGAATAAAAGTTCTTGTCGATATTTAGAGCATGTTTGAGACGATGTTTCACTGCTAGTTACTGAATGCAAACAAAGCAATGCACTCAGTATCAATCAGAATAATCTCGTCTCAAAACCTGCTCTTAATTACGGGAAACAGTTTTATTTCTTGCTGCAAAAACCGTTTGGTGCAAGCGCAGCTTGAAAGTGTCAATGTTTGCAAATGACTCTTAATTTTTTGAATGACTTTTATAACCAAGACACCTTTTCACATTAAACAGTTTGTCAGCAGGTAGTCTAGATGCTTGATAACTAATCAACAACAGTAAAAATTTTGAAGAATACAGCGACTTGGCGAAGGGGTTTTTTTGACCAGTCAACACTCTAATGTCTTTTGACAATGAAGCTCCTGGTTGCGTTTTTGGTAATACCCAGTGATATTAAAAAACTTTCGCCCAACATGTTAGTACAAAAACTATTGAGTTTTTCAAAGTTTGTCTGTAGAGTCATAGTAAGCCTTAGGGTACTGAATATTTTTGAAAGGCTGAACATGGAGGAAAATTCAGCCGAATTTTGCTTTGCTGTCAAGACTACAGTGAAGAAGCATGGCACGCTCTCTCCTCCTTCAATACTCTGGTAATTGTGAGGCCAGAAGTATTTAATTTTTTTTTCTTTTTTCCTGTAGTTTTGGTCATGAAAGCTCGTGCAAGTTTTTTTCAAATAAAAAATTAACAGTTTAGAAGCTAAAATATTAATATGGGCTGAAACTTTACTTTTTTCTGCTTTTTTACATTACTCGAATCACAGTTACAATAACATCAACATTTGATTTCATTTTTCTGTTGTTTTACTCAAAATCAAATAACTACTCTGCAAACCTTGTAATTAGCATAGACATATTTCAACGAGCGGTTTTAAATACGGATGTTGCTCTGTTTTTTGACAGAGTTGTTTGGTGTATTGCTATAAGAATGCATGGCTGATTTTAGGGGGGTTAAAACTGCCTCCTCCTGGTTATATTTTTTGTGTTGCGCCGCAACAGTATTAAACTTCCACACAGTACATGGACAAAAAAGAATAAAAAGAACTCTACTAGATATTGATGTTACAGGGAGATAGATCCTGGCAATTACAACCACAAGTAAAGCAAATGAATTACCAACCGTTTTCGTTTTCTCGGAGTTGGTTCGTGCGATTCAATGAAACAGGTTCATTTTTTTCTAAACGTTTAAAAAACATTAATTGCAAAGTTCGAAACACTAAGCTTGGCAAAAATCTTTCACAAGAATTTAAAGTTTTTTGTATCAATTGCCTGCTTCAAATCACGTCAACAAGTAGTACGTGTGAATTAATTTTTGAAATAACAAACTAAAATTTAAAATCTTGTGATGATTTTTTTACTAGTAGTCAAAACTTTTTTGTGAAATTTCACTTAATTTTTACTTGCATGCCAAGCTTTCGATCAAAAGGTAATGAGCTTAGTAACAACGTCAGGTCTGCATTGGCTCATGTTGGAAAAATATCACGTCAATTTTTGTTGCTTGCTGCATGATTTAAATTCTTCCCATAGAACTGGCAGCTTTAAAGCAAGTCTATAACAAAAAAATATTCTATATTCCATGGTAAAAATTTTTTTCGTGATGATGAATGGATCATGAATTATATCACACTCAAACACAAGACGAAACGAAAAGTGTATGGAATAGTGCATAATAAGCATATGGTTTTCAAATCAGCAATTATTGACCAAACCTAATGCAATCGACGCTAAACGTATTCTCTCAACTCCAACCGTTTGAAGAAGATTGGAAGGTGGTTGAGTTCAACATTTTCATTATATTTTGAATGTTTCATCTTGTCAGCTAAACATCAATCTTACAAAATTGCTTTTCACTAATTGAACTCCCACCTCCACCCAAATTTCTCCTTTCGAAAATTTCTCACAAATATTATATTTACTCAGAAAAACTTTGGCGACAGTTCAAAAGCAGATGCACCGTTTTCCCTCAAAAGTTATGATATAATAAAACACGATTGTACTTGCTTTGAACTTTTGCATACAAATCATCTACGTTTTCCATTTCGTATGCATCTAAGAACAGATGTTGTTGTAATTTAGTGCAATAGGAGGGGGAGCGTCACTTGACCGACAAAAGTAAATTACGCAAAAACATCACTTGATCGACGAAAGTGAATTTGGCGAAACCATCACTTGATCAACAAAAGTAAATTATTTTCATTGGGCGGGAAGCTGACAGCTAATGTCGGAAAACTGACTGTTTTGGAAAACTTCTTTTGTTGTTGTTCAACTGCCGGTTTGAGGGAATTTCAGAAATTTTGTCGGTCAAGTGACGTCGACCCCAATGAACTACTTGCAATTGGCAGCTTGTCAGTCATTAACCGGCTCGATGGCGTTGTGGTAAGAGCGTTTTCTTTGCAGTCGGTAAACCTGGGTTTCATTTCCATTGCTTAGTCATAGCAAGACACTTTAAAAAATAGTATTCACAGCTTCCGTGCTTGGCGCTCACCACAAAAAGGACAGTGTGGAGAATAAGCTGGCATGCTTGCTTGTTGTGTCCATGAGCAAGACACTTAATGGGATGCCTCTATCGTTTTGTTGTAGACAGGTGGAGGGCCAAGCGTAGGTGGCCCAGTGTAATTGAAGAATATCAGAATAGGCTAAGGAGAAGCTCATAATCTGAGGAGCTTCTCAAAAAAAGAAAAAGAATATTGCTTACACAAAGTAGAAGCTCAAGCATTGCTTGAGAAGTGGGCAGAGTGGGCTGTTATGTTTTTAGAAATTAAAAAGCAATTGGCCTAGTTCCTGATTCACTGCTTGCAAATTGAAGATTTTTTTATTTTGAATCGAGCTTGCTGGCAAACGATTTTTTATTTTTTGCCAGAGCGCCCAGTAGTTTTTATATAAATCTTCTGAAAGACGTTTTCTTGTGTATTCAAAAATAATTTTGGCCTATAGCAAAAACAAAAGTGAAATATCATGGAGTATCAATAAAACTGTGAGCATAAAAATGGGATTCATTTATATTATGTGTGAAAAGAGTTTTGTTTTTGAACTAAAACCATTATCGGTTTAATAAGCAGAGTTGCTCAGTACTGGACTAAA
Source organism: Trididemnum clinides (assembly GCA_963675345.1). Lineage (NCBI taxonomy): Eukaryota > Metazoa > Chordata > Ascidiacea > Aplousobranchia > Didemnidae > Trididemnum > Trididemnum clinides. Next base: position 2,872,454 of record OY776297.1, read on the forward strand.
TTAAATGCTTTTTGTACAGTAGAATAGCGAAACTATGATAAAATGCTTACCAGTATTATTTTTTGACTTAGTTTTCTTAACTCGGAATAATTGCGTTGGTAAGCGCTTTTCAAATGAATGTGTTTAGCGGAAGTTCGTGCTATTCATCATAATCGACAAAGTTAGGTTTTATATTTCGTTCGCCTATAGTTGCTATCAATTGCTATCCATCGAGCAGCGTATATGCCAATGCCATTTTTAAGTTGTTGAGATATCTCAGCAACGACATCAAAATCAGGTTTTGTTCACGTTTAAACAGATAAATGGAAACTATCTTTTCTTATTAACATAAAACAATTTCTATTTCCTCGAATATACAGCAATTGCTTTGCTTCGGTTCAGCTTTTTGAGATGTAAAATCTCGTTTCTAATCACGTTCATTATATAATTGTAATAAGTCCTCCCTGGGCTATGTTCTGTGGCGTACGCACGGGGGCTTTAGGCGTCAAAATTCCCATGAGAATTAATGGTATACAGTTGCTAGTGGCGAGCTGTTACTAGTTACTATTACAAGTCATTTTTTCAGTAACTGTGAATGAAACTTGGTTACTTTTTGCTCAAGTAACGAAATTTGTAACTACAGTAGTTATAAACTAAACACTGAAAAGTTACGAGTCACAGCTAGTTTCTGTTTGCTGCTTTCACAGCAGAAAGAACAAATATTTCCTTAATCAAGTGTTTCCCAGATTTTCTTGAGTGCAGGATAGTGTAGATGTTGCCGTCTATAATGTCGACATCGGATTTTGCAAATATCATGACGGCTCTCAATATGTCTTCTGAGATAGCGGGGTAGAAGTCTACTATATCGAATTCGAGAAATTTGCATTCGCTTTTGTTTGGAATACTGTTGAACCACGAAATTACGGAGGAAGTGTTGCCCCACTGGTTGAAGTTGCTTTGTGATCGGATGGTGTTGTTGATTTTTTCCAGGATCTGTTTGCTAACAACTCCAATCTGCGATTTGGCAGGATTAATTAAGCGGCACTTAAGGTTGTTAGGAAAATTATCTTTATTGTCCTTTATGGTAACAAAAGCGTTCTTTCTTATTACGCTACAGAGCTCTCCAAATCTGTGTGGGACTACCAGAACAGAGGAATCGAACCGCTCATATCTTGGTCCATTGTATGGAAAGCGGCTGCCTTCAAAAGTGGCGCCAAGCGTTGCAACTTCTGCCTAGCCGAAAAACTGGCCATTTTACAAGCTGATCAACGCACGCTCCTAAACAAACGATCTGAGTTCATCTCCAAATGCAGACACCAGACTAAATTCAAATTGAAAAACAATAATTAATACTAACCTTTTATTCGTGGTTTGTAATTTGTGCACAGTTTTTACCTTTATTCTGTTTTTATTCTATTTTTTACCTCTTACCATCGTTTTGTCTACACTCTTTACCTTTAACTTTTTTCACGCTTCAATGACTTCCCGCCTTGCTAGTGCCAGCGCCCGCAACAACAACATCCTCTACCCGCCAGTTGTAATGAGCAGCGCTTGAGTAAGGCAGATCTGTAGAGCTTATCTTCCCTTGAGTTTCGAGCCTTCTATATAATTTGATTTTTAATTTGTATTTATCAATTTTGGAATTCATCTTATACCAGTGTTGTGTTTTAGAACTATTTCTTGACGAGCCGCCTTAGGCGAAACAGACTGTTGAGGTGTTTTTAACTGGATTAAATTTTTTTTATTGCTTTGGTTCAATCATTGAGCTCTCTACTGTCAAATCGACCGACTACGTACTTAATTTTTATGTAAGTTTTCAGCCAGAATTGAGTTAATGCTACCATGAAATAATGGTCGAAAACGTTGGAGATGGTGTTTTGTTGCGCAAAATAGTGGTGATCTCCAAAAAAACAAAACGGTTAATCACTGTCATATGTAATGCAATGAGCGATCAATATTAATAGATTCATGTGACTGCTGTGCCGCGATATTTGTTTAGCTTTTTTATTGTGCTAACAGAAAAAAATTTTCGAAAATGCTGCCTTAATTTGTCATTAAATGATTAAAAAATAATTCACGTTTTTGGTCAAAAAATTATATCTTATTAGGCTCTTCGACAAATTTGTAATTTGGGACCCTTTAACATTAGTTAATTAACTTGAAATTGTCAGAGATTATGCAGAAATAAATTGTATTTACAGTCAGAAAGTATGAAAGCGAAATCTTTCATCGTTTAGAGTGTTTCTTTGATAACTGACAAAGGATGAAGCATATTTGCTCCCCCTACCCCGATGCCAAATACGGGGTAAAGTTGGTCCGACTCATCCAATCGATATGATATTTTTTTCCTTGTCTTGTTGATGAGCGGATGTGAGAATGATGCGATGTCGGTACCGACGCATTGGCTGTCCGCCTTCTTAGTGGTGGGGCTACCAGTCACTCAAGACTGGTTCGAAATGGGCTGCCGTCTTTCGTCTAGCCCAATATCAATTAGGCTGACGGCATGAACCTGAATTACTGTTCATGCCATACCTCCATCCTAAGGAAGAGGAGGGTTAAACACAAACAAACAAACAACGCATTGGCTGAATAGTAGAGATACGCCAACACCCAACGTGCTTACATCAACAGTTCAACACTGTTCAACGATAGCGGGATGGTTCTGCGCATGCCCTATGATAAAGGGCTGCTGCGAACTTTAAACCAGTGTACGTCACCGGTTGGTGAGAGCATGGGTTTGAAACCCATTCGCGTTAATTTTTATGAGCTGATTTTTTTAATTTGTAGCTGAAACTGTAATTAAGTTACTTTCTTCGCTCGGTAACTGTAATAGCTATAACGAGTCACCTTGATAATAATAACTTGGCCACTACTGACAATTTTTTAACTTAATAAAAAATCCATGCAGGCACTAGCCTAAAACTTGCTCTAGAAATCAAGAACTTATTTATTAGTGTCACTTTCTAACATTTTCCCGGGAGCATGCCCACGAATCTCCTACAATAATCGCACATTTGGCATTATTGATCAAATGAGCCACCTCCCTTACTCCCGTACACGAGAAATTTCTGCGTGCCCACTAGCTAAGTAAAAACAAGAGTTTTAGGGTAGATGTACTTAAAAGTAGTAGCCGGTTTATTTAAGCTTTTCCAGAAATTCTGTAAAATATAAAAGCATTTCTCAAAATTAAAGAGGTATTTGAGCTTAACATTAGTCGGAACGTTCCTAAAGATAAATAAAGCAAATGAAATTAAAATTGCTGCAAAGTTTATCAATATTTGGTACTTACTTGACGCAGCCATTATTTAATTTTGTTACAGCAATTCTTAGAATGGCACTTGATCTGAAATTAATTGATTGTTTTCCTACAAGATGATGGTTGCGTTTACAAATGAAAGAACTTTTATATTTTCTATTTGTAAATTATTATTGGTTTGGAGTAAATGCTATGTCAATTAGGCCTACTCTGAAAAACTCAAGCATAGTACAATATACCAATCATAACCCAAACTGAGCAATCTGAAATAATATCCACTGCGCTAATTCTACGAACAATATCGATTAATATTCAAAGAAACCTTGACTGATGTACTTTACCATTGTATGTTTCTATTCACAACAACATCAGTATGAGTCACGATAGTTGGCTTGCCTGCAGCACAGTTGTTAGAAAAATTCAATCACAAGGAAATAGTTGTAAAATATTACTGAACGGAATTCAACCTGCTTAGTTTTAATGGCGTCATAAGTAAAGCAAACGCCTTTGCATTTCAAAAAAGATTCACTAAAAAATATTTAAAACTTTGTGTTCGTTTAATTGGCTAGTTGGAGGCCAGAATTTACATTTGCGCAATCTATTCTCTTTGTAATCATTATGCATTCTTTTTTATCCTCATTCAAAGTGAGTTCCATCTTTTTGCTTTCTTTGATTTTTGTCACTAGCTTTTGAAGTTCCATCTGTGAGGTTGCAATCAATACAGTATCGTATGCGTACAGAATATTTTAATGTCTTTCCTCCAACTTTGGTCCCTTTCAAACAATTCAAAATAAGTTTGTTGAAAACAGCTCAAAATTATTTATTTTTGTCAGTAAACAAATGAAAATATCAAAATACCTGCTCTGTTTTGATTTCATGCCTTAAGTAGTTTTTAATAAATGAAACAAAGAATTTTGAAATTCAAAATAAGTTAAAAGTAGCATCATAAAATGACTGATGATTTGACGCTAAGTGGTTAAAATCAATGTGGTTTAACAATCCAATATTTTGCGATTGAAAGTTGCAAACATTGCTATTTCTATCAGCGACAACATTTTCCATGTTTCAGGCGACCTCAAAACTGCTCTAACAACTGCTTTTTGTGTAAGTTACAGCTTGTTAATGAAAGATTATTGTATTATACACAAGATATTATCCTACGCACGAAACAAGGAAGGAAACAACACATTTAGCTGCAACCAAAAAAAAACATAATACAAGAGGCCCGCGATGCACTTTGAGGAAACTGCAGACAGTAACATTGTTTCGACTTATCAGGTCTCTTCAGTGCGGAGTACTGACAGACCATCCACTACAGAGAACCTAGTATAGGTCTCACAAGTGTGACGGTGTAAGATATGCGTTATTTAAAGCAGGGTACACAACCTTTTCACTATTAGAGGCCTCATTCCCAATTCGTTTCAGTTTACCCGGCCACCAATGGATCAAATTAAGAATTTTCAGCTCTTGTAAAAGTGAATACTTTTTCTCTTCCAGGATTGCTACTTTTGCTTGAGCTAAAATATCTAGATTCACTTTAAAATATGGCTAGAAATAGCTAAATGTATCAAAAAACTTACCTAGGACAGTGGTCTCCATACTTTTTCCACGAAGAACAACATTGCTGACATTTTAAAGCTCCTTGGGGCAAAAGTAAGGAAATGTAGCTATGAAGTAATGGTTAGTAACGTCGGAGCTCTTGTTGTGTTGCCCGAGTAAGAGGTGATTCCCCAAAAAAAAGGTCATCGTCTGTTCCACTGTCACCAATTATGCTACTCGCGATCAGCTTGAGTGGATGCAAGTGGCTACTAAACCTCACTTAAACTCATACAGAGATTGAACAAGTTTCAAATATAGCATAAACGGTCTGCAGTGTTAACAAATTTAAAGTTTTTACCTTTCAACTCAGCATTTATGATATGAGCTATAACCTAACTAGGATATCAAAAAACTATTTAGTTTTATTAACCATTATCTAACCATTATCTAACATATCAAATTTGATATCTAGCTTGAAAAAAACTATCTAGATCTAGCTATAAAATAGCTGGAGTAGCAACCTTGTTCTCTTCTTGAACATCAAAAATTTGAATGTAAAATTTTAATTTGAATTAAAGCATTCGTTTGAATTAAAATTTTTTCTCCTCATGTAAGAGTAAAACTCATTTGTAGAGAGAGATAACGCTAGATGTGTGTGCATGGCCGCACAACTGATCAATCAAGACCGGATGCGGCTGTACGGCCGCAGTTTGTGCACCCCTGATTTAAAGCCTCTAGCTACTTGTCGTCCACCAACTGCACTGAAGAGATTTGATTGGTCAAAACTGTGTCACTGTTTGCAGTTTCCTCAAGAAAAAAACAACCACAATTTAGATTGAGATCTCTTTGTTGCGGTTGTTGTTAAGCCTAATATATGTAAACTAGTTTGTCATAACCATGAAGGATACAGTAAATAACTGTAAATATCTTTTGCACAATCGCACGAAATTGCTAAAACAAGAGTTCAAAACATCGACCTTTTACTACCGGTACGTCAGGTTAAATTATTAGGCTCATAAGCCTAGGGCCGTGACTAATCAAAGACATTTAAGCTTAGTATTTTACTGAGTTGAGTAATTTCTAGGAGAAGTAGAAGTGAAATGATCAACGGGGTGATTTTAATTAGTTACTCCAATTAGTTAAGGCAATGAATTAATTTATAATTGCTGATAAAAAATTGGTTGCCACACATCATTTTCCATTTTCATTTGAAAAATTTTTTACAAGACCTAAGAAGCTTGCAATTCTTATAGAAAGTAAGTTCTTTGGTACATTTTGACTGTTTTTTCTCGCAAGCATGGTTCTTTGGCATTATCTGCCTGAATTTGCGAAAAGATTTATCAAAAAATGAAGTCTCTAAACATTTTTAAAGCGTAGCCTACCGGTCAAAAACGCTCACAATTTTGGTGGCTGCGCTTCGCACAATTTCAATTTCCAAAAGAATTAATTAAACTACTTTGACACATTTTAACTATTCTTCCTCGACAGCATTTTTTTGGCATTATCAATGAAAATATTTAAAAACGTTTATCAAAAATGAAGTCTCTAAAAATTTTACAATGTACCCTGCTCAAACCAAAAAGATTGAAGATTTCCCCAGAAAAAAGAGAAGGGACAATAAAGGTGATCCCGTTTTATTTTTTGCAACAAAATATTGGGGTCCAACTACACAACATCTACTGTAAGCTTATATGTTGAAGCAACTTTCTCTGCAAATGGCTTCTTCTTTCTTCTTGTTTTGGAAGGGTTCCAAATTTTCAAATGCTGGCAGTGATGGTACTCAGCCAGCATCTTGTGTCGACATCCAAAACCGTCAGTCCACGTATTTCTGTGGGTGCCCGATGTACGGGGCATGTCAGAATGATGTGTTCTTCGGTTTGTTCTGCAGCGCCACACTCGCAATTCGATGTAGGAGCAAGGCCCCATTTGTGCATGAACGACTGAAAACACCCAACACCAGCCCGCAAGCGGTTGAGCCTGACCCATGATGATCTGGGCAGGCCCATCCCCATTGACCTAGTGCTTGTCCTAGGGATGAAAGCACGGAGATCAGATGAACACTCCGAGTATTCCGTGCTCCATTTAAAGTCAGTCCATTGAGCTGCACGAATATCCAATTCAGTTAGATCTTGCAGTAACTTCCGTGCAGAGGGCACAAAGGGGCGTCTGGATTTTAATCTCTCTCTGTAGCCGTGTGTGGACCTAGCCAATAATTCATAGACAATATGGCCAGGGTCCAGGCTGCCACGATATGCCAGAGAGAGCGTTGCTCCTAATCGGCGAAGCTCAGCCGGCTGGATACCTGCGAGGACGGGTAGATAGTCTGTTGGAGTTGGACGCAGGCATCCAGTGACAATGCGCAATGCGTCGTTGAGAACACTATCGATGAGGCGAGTGTGTGCACTGCGACACCAAACTGGTGCACAGTACTCCGCAGTGGAGTAGACCAAAGATAGGGCGGCTGTACGCAGTGTTTTAGCTCCAGCGCCCCAACCTGAGCCTGCAAGTCGTCTCATCAGTGCAACGCGCGTTGTTAGTTTTTTGCGCAATGTCTCAAGATGATGACGAAACGTGAGTGATCTGTCCAGTTTAACTCCAAGATAGGTAGGGACTGGACAGAATGGCAGGCGTTTGCCATTGTTGTAGACATTAAGCTCACGTTTGGCCTCTCTGTTGTTAAGGTGAAAGGCCGACGTCACCGTTTTAGTGTGGCTGAGCTGTAGCCTCCAAGTCTAAAGATATGTTGAGATTGTAGTCATGTCTTGGCTTAAGACTCCCTCCAGGTCCTTCCAGTCATCAGAAGAGTATAACAGTGCCAGATCATCGGCATAAGCACACCTTCTGGAGACCGTTGAAGGAAGATCGTATACATAGATATTGAAAAGAAGGGGTGCCAGGACCGATCCCTGTGGGACGCCGTTTTTCAGACGTCGCAACCTGCTTCGCTTGCTGTCACCGGTAGTAAGGGTGAAACTTCTATTCTGGACAAGTCCCATGATCATACGAACCATGTGCTTATCCGGTAGAAGTCTCAGCAGCTTGCAGGTGAGGCCACGATGCCAGACAGTGTCATATGCAGCTGTCAAATCTACAAACACAGCACCGGCCTTCTTTTTTGCCTCAAAAGAATTCTCGATGTTTTGTGTTAGTAAGACAACTTGATCCACTGTCGATTTACCATGTCGAAACCCAGCCTGCTCGCCTGGGAGCAGGGGGTTGACAATAGGTTCAATACGAGCGTAGATCAGTCGTTCGAGGATCTTGTAGGGGACACAGAGCAAGGAGATGGGACGGTAGCTCTTTGGGTCCTCTACAGGTTTCTTTGGCTTTGGGGTCACAACTACAAGTGCTCTTCTCCAGACTTTGGGAATTTTCAGTTGGCGCAAGCAGGAAGAGAGGAAGCCACGTAACCAGGACTTCAAAGCAGTTCCAGCATGGATTATAAGCTCAGGACAAATAGAGTCAGGGCCCGGAGCTTTCCCTGGCTTAACGTGTTGGAGAGCGGCAGCGAATTCTCTGGGCGAAAAGTCGCCAGAGAGATTCACTGGAGATGGTATCAAAGCCCTCCAACGGTCAGACACTTCTTGAGAAATGAGTCGAGACGACTCACGATCAACACCCTCGTATTTCCCGTTTCTTACCAGCTGAGCAGCAATGGTGTTAGCTGAAACGAGACAGTTACGGGGGCTGTGTCGCGACCTGCCAGTAAGGTTGTTAATTATGCTCCATGCCTTTCTGCTTGAGTGTGAGAGGTCGATGTTTCGGACTGCCTCCGACCATCGGTCTCTGCGTTTCTTGTCAAGCCAAGTTATTAAGGCTGTAGCAGCCCTGCTTGATTGGTCTCCAGCAGGAGATTGCAGAAACGTTTGGTAGAGGGCCTCACACTTAGCGTCCCAACACGGTACGTAGGTGTTACGACGACCGCGTGGGATAGCTTTCTTGGCTGCTTTGCTGATGGTGTTGCAAAAGTCCTGGTAGGCCTGATCCACATTTGTTGAATCAGGTGATGGCAAATTCCTTGCAAGCTTATTTGTCAAGGAATTATAGTGGCTCCAGTTGGCCTTGCGGAAGTTCCATCGCTTTACAGGCCTTCCCGGTACTGGAAGGGAAAGCCTTGGTGATGTTATAAGCGAAGGTCGATGTTGTGACCTAGGAAACTTCTCCAAGACGCGTCTATAAGGCAAGCGACTATCAGGACCGACGGTGGTAAAGACAAGATCCGGGTTAGTGCCAGTGTTCCAGCGCCCAGAATGAAAGCTAGGTTCATCCTTGGGATCGTGGAGAAGGGCAAGATTATTGGAGCTTGCCCAGGCCAGTAGGCAGTCTCCATCCGCGCTGTTGGTGTTATAACCCCAGTCGACATGGGGGCAGTTGAAATCACCCGCATACAGACAAGGGTGAGTGAACACTGGGAGATCGGATACTTGCAACAGCGTTGGTGGAGGTTTGTAGATGTCTACGATTTTATAACCGTCAACATCCACGCACAACCACTCAGTCTCCGATGTCGTGGGAGATTGATCGTATAAGGTCCATTTTAGTCGCTCATGGACAAACGTGGCAAGGCCATGCTTCCTGCTTAGGGAGAACCCAGCTAGTTGATAGTTTGATAGCACTAGCTTTTCTGCAGATATGCAGTGGGTCTCCTGTAGAAGGATGACGAACGCCTCAAGCTGAGTAGCAAGATGATGAAAAACGTTCATTTTGCTAGCTGTGAGGCCTTCGATGTTCAGTTGTAGTATTGAGGGCCCACGGAACTTTTGGATGATGTGCCCTGAAAAGGGCAGTTTATGTGCAACGCACCCATCATCCCGTCCTGAAAAGGACGTTTGCTGATTAGCAGGCCCTTGAACATCGGAATGAGTGGATACCCTTCCGGGTGGGCACATTTGGTTTCCACAGAACATTACAAAAACTTTCCAATTTCTAAGTGTACTCACGACCCGCGCTACGTGAAAGCATGTGCCATGCGGGCCAAGTGGCTGAAGTCGGCACAGCCTGTTGATTTGATATTTTTAACCGCGACATTACTGACGAGCAGAGCCGGATTAAGAGATCGCGGGGCCCGGGGCAGATAAGAGTGCGGGCCCCCCAAATTATGAAACGCGAAAACAACTTAGATTTGGGTCGGGCTCGAAAATGTTTGGGAGCCACTGATTTAGTAGATCTTAATGATAGAAGACATAATAAGCCTTTGCTTTCCGAGAATAAAGTGTCTCAAAGGTAATCCTTGGTATTTAGAATGGGTGAAGTATAAACGGGTTAATTCAACTGTACAGTATTTATTTTAAACTAAAAATTGATTTTTTTGCGTTATTTGTGTTTTTGTTTGATAGAAATTTAAATTAAAAAAAAATTATTTTAATCAAAAGGTTGAGCCTAATTTGTTATTTTGATTTATTAAAAAAAGTAAATTTTATTAAGTTTGTGTAAAATTTACTTTGAAATTTATTTTAAAAGGTTAAATATAGAATAAAATTTTCGCACTGTTTTATTAACGGGGCAAATATAAACAACACAGAAAATATAATGAACAACACAGAGAGTGCAACACAAAAAAAAACTAAGGGAAATAATGTATTACAACTGGTGTTTTCGGCATTTCGCTGCTGCAAATTTATCAATAATATCCTCAAAGCTCATAGATTTTGTGAATCTCTTTTCGATGGCTATAATACAGAAATCACAGACCTAATCCGGCATCAGGAATGAGCGAAAGTAGTTTTTCACTCTTTTCAACGCGGAAAAATAACGTTCACCTTCCATATTTACAACAGGCAAGGTCAGATATATACAAAGAATAATAGCCACATTTGGAAAAGTTTCAATTAAGCAGTTCTTTTTCAAATATGACAGCTGTGCTTGCGCAGTATTTGTCTTCGAACCAAGATCAGGAGATGAGCGTAAATGAAAAGCGAAGTGCACAACTTCTGAAGGAAAGTCGCTATCCAAATTGCTTGCATATACTTTTAACCACTTACTTGCAGCGTTTTCTATATCACTGATAGCCCAAGTGTTCATATTCAGCAAAAAATTAAAATTCTGTTGCCATATGCAGTACACAAATTTTCGTCTTCTTACTTCTGCAATTAATAAATCAATGATTGGAAAGTAAGTTCCAATACGAAAGGATTGTCGAGCATCTTCCAAAACTCTAGTGTATCCAATGTCCTCTCCTTCATAATCAAAAGTCTTCTTCGTTTTTCGGTTGCGTTTGTTTGCAGACACATAGGTTTTCTACATACCGGTTGTGAGTTTCAAACCATCCTTTTCAGTTGTAACAAATTCATCCCTTAAATGCTGGCAAAAACTCTCGATTCCGTTGTAAAGTGCTGCGCAACTTCCTAAAGTTATGTCAGCACGCTGTAGACTTTTACTTATACTGTAAAACCTTTGAAGGGTTTTGTCCCATAAAACCCATAATATGGCTGTTTTTGAGGCATCTATACTCTTTTTCAAATACGATGAATCTGATTTGGTTTGATTTGTTTCATTGTCATCCAACGTAAAATCTTGTAACAGTTGTCTCAATTCAACAAAATTTTTCTTGAGGGCTGTAGTGGCGTCTAACATGTCTTATAACTGCTCCAACATTTGACAGTCGTTCGCAGCCATTAATTTGATTGCTATTATACTCAAAGATGTAATGTAGGGGGATCAGGGAGATCGCCGTCCACTTATCTTTTTTAGAAAACGCTTGACTGAAGTCACATTTCATTAATATTCAAAAATTTTTTGTTTTATTGTTTCTGAAATATGTTTTCAAATGTACTTTTATTTAAATAAATTTGTTTTAATTAGTACATCCTTTATCGCGAACACTTCAATTACATGTTGTCTATGTTTCCCGCCTTGCGCTGTAGCGAAGTTTGCCGTTGCGCATGTCTCTCAGACCATAAGATTTGAAATCAGTTCCAACCGTCCACCTACTTTATTATTTAGCAATACACCACTGATTATAACGGTCTCTACTGTGACGTCACAGTTACTTTGTCATTGAAGGCAGTTTTAATTTTTTTCGTACAAATAATAACTGTACCGGTACGTAGATATTTTGATTCTTCTGTTCAAGTTTGCTGGTAATGTAGGTTATAAAGCTATGAATTTATTTCAATTCAATTCAATAGTTCATAGTGCTAAAAAGCGCGGGGCAATTGCCCATTGCTTAATCCGGCCCTGCTGACGAGGGCCCTGTTATTGCAATTGCTCGACTGTGACTGCATCGTTTCGGGCTAGTTTGATCTTTGGCCGGCTGCGTTTATGCCAGGATCGAGGAACATGCGCGCGCCAGAGGCTTCGACCCATACGAATTTGCCTAAAGTTACGAAAAGGTCGCAAGTAGTGGTACTAATGCTTAATAGTCTACCGGTAATCCTGAAAGTAGTTGCCAATCATCCCCACATCCTTGTTTATCTTTGAAATTCTATCAAGCACTGGCTGAATTTAACGGGTTAATAGTTGGTTTATTTTAAGAACACCTATGGTCAAAACAGGACAAATAAGACGTTGCCAGGGACTCGAGAAACTAGGGAGACAGGTACTGGATATGCACAACTTCACATTTTTTAATGGATGGCGTTTCAAGTAACGTTAGTTTTGTTTCGGAACAAGATTTTGTCAAAAATTTGTTGTCAAAAAAACATAAACATTTTGATAGTGTTTTTATTAATATTCATGAGGAGAAACCAACTTGGTGGACTGAACCGGTATTGTTTACCTCGACTTTAGATTGTTATTAATATTCATGAGGAGAAACCAGCTTGGTAGACTGAACCGGTATTGTTAACCTCGACATTAGATAAATATATACAACTAACCGGCACTGCCGGTTAGTTGTATCTATTTTATACTAAAAATTGCCCTATTGGTAATAAACTGACTTTTTATTTTCCTATCAAGTTAAAAATGTGAAACTTACTCTTTGTATTCACAACTCTTACAAAACACCAAGTTCAAGCTTACTAACAAAAATATCACTTTATTGAAAAACTTTTCCCTAGTCATCACTATAAAATGACTCTTTGAAACAACTTGACCACCATGCTTTCTCGTGTAAAAGCAAAACATTTTACAAGTACAGAAAATGTTCGTAATGGCCACACTCTTGTTATTAAAACATAACTCGTAGATTAGGAGTGGTAAACTCACAAAAACGATGTTCGAGTGGGTTGTTGGCAGTGCGGTCAAAAGCGTTGCATGCAGCGTACTTTATGTTGGCAAATATTGTGCTTGCATATCTTTTAATGGTTGGATTGTTGTGCTCATAGAAATACGCTTGATAATAATTATCCCTTTTGAATCGAGCTATTTGTAATAGAAATCTGTACCGACGAGTAGGCTTCAACAAACTTCCAAGCAAGTCTGAGCACAACGGCCTTGTAGTACAGGAGTTTCCAACTGGGGGTACATGTATCCCCAGAGGTGCATTTGCAATTTTTAAGGGGATAGCTTGCGTCGAAGAAAAATGCTATTACGAGAATAAATTACAATAGTTGATGAATCTCAGAGCTCCCCAGCTGTTTGTTTTCTTTTTTTTTGACTAGCGCATTGTTCATGGAGTTAGATGAAACAAACCGTTAAGACTACACTACATGTAAATATATATTTTTACATAAAAACTTAAAACCTTGCGGAATTTCTGATTAGCAAAATGGTAAACAGGGTTGTTGAGTAGTTGTGGATATACAATAATTGATTATGTATTTTTGAGATTGTGTTTAAACGGCGGTTTTTGCAAATGCTTTCTGACTGTTGATTTTGTTTTGCATGTTATTTCTAATTGAATTAAATAAAATAAAAAATAACAAAGAGGGATGAACAAGAAAAAACAAAGTATTTCCAAGACTTGCTTGCAGTTGAAGTTTTTATTTACAGTAAACAATGGTTTGGATATATTTCAATGTGTGTACTTTGTTAAAAGTCTCTGGGAAATGATTCGATGAATCCATGTCTTCTTCCTAAACATTTGAACAGAGCTCATCCGGAATTTAAGAAAAAAGATCTTGACAGTTTCAAGCGTATAAAAATGTGTTTAGGAAACAACAATTGGACAAATGTGGTATGTTTATCCAACAAAATGGGGCAGCAATGAAGGTATCTTATGAAGTATCCCTAATAATTGCTCAACAAAAGAAAGCTCAAATTATTGGAGTAAAGCTTGTTTTTCCATCTGCTTGAGTAATCGTATATTCTGTCATTGAAGATGAGTCAGTAAAAAAGTTTAACTTTATCTTTCTGTCAAACTGTACGGTCCAACGATAAACCGAAGTAATGTGGTCAAAGGACAAGATATCTTTCTACAGATAGATTCATTTTTCAAACAACATAGTTTAAAGTGAGAAAATCTAAGGGGCTGCATAGCTGACTGGGAACCGGCTATGTTGGGACGAAGGCTTGAATTTACTGTACGTGTAATGGAAGTAGTTCAGCCAGTGCCATTATGCATTGCATGATTCACAGGTTTGTAATGTCTTGCAAGGTCCTTTCTGTTGAGCTATTCAGCGGACTATCACTGGTGGTTAAGATGGTATATCACATAAAAGGAAGTACTTCGAACAGCCGATTATTTAAACCTCTCGATAAAAATTTTGATGCCAATCACAGTGTACTTCTTTTCCATATCCAGAGACGTAGCAGCCGCCCCCCCAAACCCCCCCAATTGGGGGGGGGCCAGGCCAACTTTGGGGGCCCAAGTTAGTCTGAAATTGCTTTTTGGCTACGTGACTATTTTCAGTTCAGCAGACTTGTTTACAACCGATTTAAACTGTAGGAAGAAATTGGCTTGTGACATCATAAGTGAATGCAACGTCATTTTATCTCGCAGAATCTAGAATATTTCGATTGATTTTCTGGTAGAATCTTGAATATTCGATTGACGTAACAATGCCGTTGTTACGCAACAATCATAGAATGGTCTGGAATTCTGTTTGGTCTTGAATGAAACGTTCAAAAAGTGGTGCTCAAAAGAGAAAAGAAGCAGCCACTGCTCGAGATGCTGTAGCGAAATTGCCCAAGATGACAGATTTTTTCAAGATTACTGAGCAGAGTAGACCTGGCACTAGTACCGAGAGGGATGAAGAAAACTATAGTGTACAAGAAAAAGAAGACTATGTCGATCAGCATCAAAGTGATTGTGAATTTCCAGAAAATGTAAGTTGTGATTTACCTGCCAATACGCAACCTTCAATATCAAAAATAACTGAATCTCAATTTACCCCTATCCCTGATGACCCATGTAAATGGCCTGAAAGTATTTCTGATGCTCAACGATGTGATATAGTAAAGCGTGGACCACATCAACTAATAATGAATTTTCCATATAATAACACAACTCCAAGGCGACGTTTTTCCTCCAACCATTATAAACGTGTGTTACCTAATGGTGAAAGTGTTTCACGGTCGTGGCTAGTTTATTCTGGGGAATCAGATCAAGTTTTTTGCTTTTGTTGTAAGCTATTTGGAAAAACACTAAGCCCCTTTTGTAGTGGTATAAATACATGGGAGGGTTTTTCGAAAAAACTGAAAGACCATGAAAACGGCATTTCCCACCAAGAATGCTGCAGTCAATGGATGTTGCTAGCTGAAGGGATAAGAAATTCATCCACTATCGACAAACGCGAGATGAATATTTTTTTCAATGAAAGACGTTTTTGGAGAAATGTTTTAGAGAGACTTATCGACATTGCCTTGTTTCTATCGGAAAGGAATCTTGCTTTTAGAGGATCTGAAGAAGTCTTAGGATCTCCTCACAATGGAAATTTTCTGGGTATATTTGAGCTTTTGGCAAGAAGAGATCCGATCCTAAAAGAGCTTCAAGACAGAATCAAGAATAAAAACACTAAAGATCACTATTTGAGTCCTACCATACAAAATGAACTAATTGAATTGCTAGCGAAAGAAGTTGAAAAAGAAAATTTACAGCAATTGAAATTGGCAAAATATTTTTCTATAATTTTGGACTGCACTCCAGATATGTCACATCATGAACAAATGTCTGTCATTCTCCGTTATGTACTATGTAATGAAGAAGCTGCTGTTGTTAAAGAAACATTTTTTGGCTAGTTGAGAATAAGTGACAGTACTGGGAAAGGCTTGTTGGACGCTTTCTTGGAAAAAGCGACCGAACTGCAACTCGAATTGTCTGATTGTCGAGGTCAGTCATATGATAATGGTGCTAACATGAAAGGAAAACATTCTGGGGTCCAAGCAAGAATGCTAGACATCAATCCCAAAGCTGTTTACGTGCCCTGTGCAAACCATACCCTTAACTTAGTTGTTGTTGACAGTGCTAATTGATCGACGGAAGCATTGACATTTTTTGGAGTACTTACAAGGTTGTATGTGCTGTTTTCTTCCTCTGCTCAGCGTTGGGAAATTTTGAAGAAACATGTGGAGCTGTCCATAAAGTCACAATCTGATACTCGTTGGGAAAGCAGAATTAAATGCATCAAACCTCTTCGATACAATTTAAAAGAGGTGTTGCTGGCACTGAAAGACTTGGAAGCCATTTCCATAGAAAGAAAAGATGGAAGAGCTGCCTCAGAAACAAAATCGTTTTTGTACACACGAGACAAACTTTTGCTTGTGCAACAAGAAAATGCTCTTCTTACTTGCTGTAAAGAGTTCCAAAAAAAGTTCGGTGACATTGATTCTGATGAAATGAGCGCTGAGCTACAGCGGTTTGTTTTAATTTTACAAAAAAAACGCAATCTCAATACGGCTCAAGACTTTCTGAACTATCTTCTAAAGACTCATTCATTTGAATTGTATCCGAATGTGTACATCGCACTTCGAATCTTACTAACTTGCCCAGTGACTGTTGCCAGCGCTGAAAGAAGCTTCAGCAAATTGAAACTGATCAAAACTTTTAATAGAACGTCTATGACAGACAGTAGACTATCTTCATTAGCCATGTTGTCAATCGAAAATGACTGCGCCCGATCTCTTGATTATGACAATGTCATAACAGCATTTGCGAACAAAAAGGTTCGCTCCAGACTATTTAAATGATACTGTGTTTTTATAACTTTTTCATGTTTTTCAGTGTCATTGCTTTCGTTTCGCAGTGTCTGCATAAATGTCCTACTGAACTCTGGCATCGGTGCCGAATTTTTTATGACTTGCACCTTCGGTATCGGCATGCTTTATTCTGACATTAGCCTGTTTACTTATGTACAAACTGTGGTGTATTTTCTTAATGCAGCTTTTCAATTTTACACCTCTAAAGTGATATGACCTGTGCGCAGGGGCTCTTGCGCATACTTTGGGGGGGGCCCGAAGTTGGAGTGCTACGGGACCGTCCATATCAATGTGCGTTGTCTTTGTCGAGAAAATATCACACGTCTCTGAGCTTCGCAGAGAATTGATAGAGTTTTTCCAACAATCAACAAGTGTGTAACTTTTGTCCCATCTTTAAGGGATTTTACTTTCATTCTGAGCCTTGTTTACCTTGTTGATATTTTGATGCTTTGATTATGCTAAACCAGAGTATCCGAGGAAGAAAGGTAACGGTGTGCGAGTTATAGTTAAAATGAAACATTTCTTGCAAAACTTCGGCTGTCGAAGAAAAATATTGAGTCTGATAGCTTGCGTATGTTTAACATTGTGACTGATCAAAATGGAGAGCTGAAAATTCACGGAATTGATTACTGAACATCTTATGAAGTTGAAAACAAAATTGATCAATATTCTTCAAATTTTAGGAACGATAAACTTGTGTATATCTTAGAAATAATTTATCTCAAATGCCCAGGTGTTGCAAGCTCGAACAGGTGCGCACGAAGATCTGGGTTAATTCCAATCATCTCACTAGCTTAGGTTTCTGAGATTACATTTTGGCTGGATTGTGCGCTTAGCTTGAATTACGTTATTGGTTACATAAGATCATTTAAATGATTTTGCGTGCTTTCTTTCTGCTTTTGTTTAGTATTAATTGCATGAAATAGACAAACGTCATATTAAAACGATATTCAAAATTATTTGCTTTTTTTCTTGATATTTATAGTAGTACCCTTTGATCTATAAAAGTGCCCGAGAGGTGCATAGGAAGAAAAAGTGAGGAACTTCTGCTCTAGTAAAACCAATAGATGATTTGCCCGACAGCGCAGAATAAAAAAAGAAAGAGAAAACGATAGCACAGCTTTAAAATATTTTTGCTTCAAATTAAATGCTTATCAGTTCAATGTTTGCATAAATTTGTATCATTAAAAAAGGCATCAATGCATTCCAAGTACCATCATGGTTATAAGCTATTACGGTGCAGTAAGTTAATGATATTTTTGTAAACCTTTTGTTTAAAAAACTGGTCTCATAAAGTAGTGCTTTGGTCTGAATGAAACCCAAAGATTTTGAAATTCAAAAACGATCCAACCAAACCTATACTGTAAAGACCCAGATAAATCCGCTTTGCTTGATGTCACAACTTCCTGTTTCCAGTCTACAGATGAAAAGTGGCTGACACTTTCGAATGGATTTTGATACAAAAGAACATATTACAAGAGAAACTGCATTGACGTTTTAGGTGATTGTCATTATCGCAGAAGAGATCTTGCAAATAAAAGAATAAGAAGTATCGTCGTGTAAAAGTTGTTTTGTGTAGGCTTATTGTTTAACGGGTTCAACAAACGAGTGACGAACAAAGCGTTAACAAGAGTTCGTATATTTTTTTGTTACGTGAGTACTGCAAATATTTTGTTTGGGTTTTTGTGCTGGATAGCGTCATTACAAATCGCATAAATTTATGTAATTATAGATTTTTGTTGTCGTATATTTTGGCCAAAAAAAATCATTATTGGATTGGATTGAAGAACAAAGGTAATGATGATTGGTATTGGATAAATTACAACAAACAAGTTAATGTCAATACGAATCAGATATGGCACGAGTTGGAACCAAATGGCAGGAGATCGGACTATTGTGCAGCATTAGGTATGAGAAGCAATGCTGCAGGAGCGAATGATGAGAATTTCGGGGGTCGATTTTATAGCATTTGTAAAAATGAAGCAAAAGATCATTGAGCTTTAATTGCTAATGGTATCTAATTTTTAATTAGTACACAACCGAATATTTATTTTTATGTCTTAAGTCAAAACTAAAGGCTGCGAAATGCATAAAAAAAATATTCGGCTAAAAACATATTTGCTGTATTTGTCATCTAAAATACAGGTTTGCCACACTCTAATAACTCTGATCTAACGAAATCAAAGTTTAAGATCACCACTTTCAACGCTTGGTGGGCGCGCCTTTTCCTACTCCCACTTAGCTCTTTTTATTTCATTTACTTAATCATCATATTTTAATGGCAAAAGTTTTGGACAGTGCTGCTATTCGTGTGAATCTTTAAAGTCAACCTTAGTTTCTGCTATACTCAACAATCCTGAGCTTATGACTAAAAAAGCAAATATACCGGAAATTTCATTTCTACCGACTGCGAACAACATTAATTGGGCCTAATCTTGTTGGACATGCGGTTCTCCAACATTCGCCGCAAAAGCAGCGAAGTTTTATTTTATAATCAACTAGCTGGCTCTGATGGCTTCGCTTGACTTTTGATGGCCACGTTATATTTACCCCTAAATAGGGAAAATTTTTCCCGCTTGCTAAATTGAGACTGGTTTTCGTTTGAGCAAAATCCGTTTTTGTTCGTCAACAAATGCAAATTTAAAAAGCTTCAATTCTTGTTATGACATATCATAATGTTACGAACCCCTATGACACTCTTTAGGCAATAATCAATTTTACCAAATTTCATGTTTGCATGCCCAGCAGTTTTGGAGGAGTTTTAAGCAAGCAAACAAACGAATGAACGAACGAACGAACACACACCCAGAACTCTGCATTATGGTATAGATTCAATTCAATGCTGAGCAAAAGGTATGCATCCAAATCCGTAAATAATGTACTAGTTTGTCTCTAATCAATACACATCCTTTCTTCTCGTTTTCATTATCAACCAACCACAAGAGTTTGCGACCCCAGAGAAGAACAATCTATTTCTATTTGGCCTTCATTTAGCAATCGTTCTGTTTCAGCTTTAATAATCGCTTGATCAGCAAGTGAAAACTTTGGTGTTTTTATTGCTATTAGTCTGCAATCATGACTAAAATTATCAAGAAGTTGTTGGTAGTGCACTTGAATGCCTGGCATTATACATGACACGATCAGTTCCGGTAACTGCTTTTCAAAATTAAATGTCACACTTTTATGTTGCTGCAATAGGTCATCTTTGATGCTAACATTAGTTACTAAAATTTAGCATTACATAAAACTTTCGATTTTTATTCAACTGTTTGACTAAGATCAAATTTAAATCACATATTCCACAGATTTCCGTTTTGAGAGAAGTGTTGGACCCGTTAGCAACAAAGTTTATTTTCTCCAAACTTAAATTGTTTTGTTCAACGAATTTCTCGCGAATGTAGCTGTTTCAGTGTCTACTGAAACAATAGCACCAACTCCATTAATTTTTACTTTAGTGATGACGTGTTTCAGAAAAGAAGTCTGCAAAGACGTCATGGAGGGTAACGCAGATCTTCCTATATAATTAATTAATTAGTTGCGTTCTAAGCAACATTTTGCACAATGTGCATTATTTCCACAAACATTTTTTGTTTCTTTTTAGCAGGGCATCGACTGCAAAAATGCCATTTCATTTGTCAGCAACATTAACAAAAACATTCACCGGCTAGCTTACAAAAGCGTTTTGGTACAAATCATTTACTGTGTCATTAAAAATAGTTTTTTTAGGGGTAGACAGTTTTTCTGATCCCAAATAGGTATTAGATTAGCTTTTAACGGAGTTTTCGGTCATCTGATGAGTGTTATAATTTTCAGAATTTAGCTTTGCCACTCCAGTATTCAAGCTTTCTCGTAGGTATCAATAAACGTGAGAGTTTGATTTTCAAGAAGCCGCTACCTAAAATACTACAGATTTCATTAGATTACAGATTAGTTTATTTTGTCCGCAATGACAAAACACTAAAAAAAGCAACAGAGGACAACACAAGAATAGCAAGTTATGTGGACCAGGAAGCAGCGAAAGACCGAAAGGTTATCTATCAAGCTGCTTCCTAAGGCCAGCTCGAGAGCAGTAATGACGAATAGCTAAATATAACAAGAACAGCAAAATTCGACCAGGTTATCATAATAATTGTAACGATAAATAAAAATTTAGTAGTTAATAGACTTCCGAAAAACTCTTTTTGAATTGTTTTTTAAAACATATCATAGTTAAATGCTTTAGATTATCATTGAGTTCAGGCCAGAATTTAGTGCCGTGAAATACCAATTGATTTTGAGCTAAAGCTTTTGAAACAGAAAGTGAAAAGAAAATTGAACTTTTGGTTCGTGGTGAATGATATAAGTGCACGTCTTGCAAAGCAGTAAAATTCTTAAATAAATTTAATTGAAGTTCGTTGTTAACTATTTTGAGCATGAGGTTTCCAAGTTGAAGTTTACAGATAAGTTGGAGCTTAAATAATTCAAAACTTTTGTAGAGTTTAGTTACATGGCCATACCTTTTACTCCAAGAGATCGTTCTTAATTAATTATTTTGTATAACTTTAATGTTATGTAAAAGAAATTTTGCCGTTGTACCCCAAAAAGTGATTCCATATTGAATGTATGAATATCTAAGGCTGTAATATAGCATAAGCAACGTTTCGCTATCAACATAGTTAAGTGGTTTATATGTTATTCCGTTCCGTGTAGACAATTTTAAAGCAACTTGGTTATTTGACTCGTCCATGTGAGTTCATCGTCAATAAAGACACATAAGTATTTAACATAGTTGGCTCTTTAAATTAAATTTTGGTTTATATAGACATTAAATTCTGAATCGAATATTTTGGCCAGCATATTTTTGTATATTAGCGAATAGTTAGTTTTAGAGTAATTTGAAGAGAGTTTATTAGCTCACATCCAGTAATTGATTTTTGCAAGTTCAACGTTTCCCTTTTTCTCAAGACTACCCAAGTAATTATAAGATAACATTAAATAGGTATCGTCAGCATGCAAGGTAACCGAGAATTTAGTAAAGAGAGGCAGATCATTCACATACATTAGAAAAAGAAGTAATCCAAGCATAAATCCTTGTGGAACTACACATGTAATACGTTGTGTGGTGGAGCAGGAATCATTAACTTTTCTATATTAAAAACGATTTGTGAGGCAATTCTTGAGAAGGTCAAGAATTAGGCCTTGAATTCTAAAATATTTTTCAATTATTCTAACTGGGCCGACGCGATGGTGTAGTGGTTAGAGCGTCGGCCTCGCAATTGGTGGACCTGAGGTTCAATCTCCTTGTCGAGTCATACCAAAAGACTTTAAAAAATGACATTCACAGCTTACCTGCTTGACGCTCGGCATTTAGGGGAGATTGTGGAGAACAATCCGGCAAGTTTGCCTGTTGTGTCATTGAGCAAGGCACTTAACGAGACTTCTCCACCTTAATGTGGAAGACAGGTGGTGCAGACACGTCGCAAATGGCAACTCCTTAGCGAGTGCGGACGTTCCGTCCAAAATATAGCGATACAATTCGCTTTCTCGTGAATAAAGGATAAATATGGCAATAAAATAACAAAATAAAATTTTGTGATCAACAGTATCAAATGCTTTTGACAGATAAAGAAATAGACAGCAGCTAATTAAATTTTGGTCAACATTTTTAAAAGGTGTTCATATATATTGCAAAGTTAGAGAGGAATTGCTTCTAAACTCATATTGATGTTTACTCAAAAAATTGCATTTTTCCAGGAAGTGGCTTAACCGATGATACGCAAGCGTTTCAAAGTTTCTTTTAAAATTAGAAAGTAAAGATACTGGTCTGTAATTAGTGAGATCGTTTGGATCATCTTTTTGAAAATTGGAACTACTTTAGCTACTTTGGTCCATCAGGATTAACGCCTCTCTTTAAGCAATGATTAAATAAAAAACTTAAATACGGCGCTAAGATAATAATTCTCGCTTTAAGAAAATAAGTGTTTATGCCGTTACTTTAAATAGCTTTTCCATCTTTAAGTTCGCGAATAATTGTCATCTCCGGTTGACGGAGAGAATAACATAGAAAGCGAATTGGCTAACTGCGAAGCAGTGGATGTCAACATATAAGGCTGTTCGTCCGTCAAAGTCGCAGTTTTATTAAGCTTGGGGCCAATTTTCACAAAATGATTGTTAAAGGCTTCTGCCAATGCTTGGGGTTCAGTAATTAAAATATTATGATCGGTTACAACTTGGGACAACGAAATATGTTCGTAACATCAACAAGAGCAGAAATAGTTTCCCAAATTTTTTTGAATCGCTCTTATTTTCATCTAGACGCTTGTGAAAGTATTTACGTTTAGACATTTCTATTGGGCGATTTAAACGATTTCGATAAATTTTGTAGATACCATAAGCCGGCAGATCTTTTTATAGATAAATCTTTATGTACATGTTGTTTTTGACTTTAATCGATTTTAAAATATCTTTAGTCAGCCACGATTTTAACCTGATTCATTTTTCTCTTTTAGTAGTTGGCCTGATCGTTTTTATTTACTACTTCAGAAAAAGTTTTAATGAGCTGATTGAGTTGTATGTTGATGCCGATAGTGGAATCAAAATTTAATTTCCCTTGTTCTAATTTAAGCTCATTAACAAAACTACTTAATTTAAAGTTACTCATTTTTCTCGTTAGGAATTTGCCGAAAGAACGTTCTTTTCTCTGTGCTGAAATTACAGAGAATAGTAAAAGATGATCACTGATATCTTACATCAAAATACCACATATCGTATACTGTAATACTTCAAATTGGATTAATAGATGTTTGTTTAGTAGGGTTTGCAATAAGGGTCTTGTGCGCTTATTAATTAAACACTTGCAGAAACAACTTACTAGAACATTGGCATAATTTCTGATTAAATTAATTATTTGATTCAATTTTTAATAAATCTAAATTAAATTCTCCGAATATATAATAAAGGTGACTTTTACTATTAAGTTTCTGACAAACATTTTACAAGTAATTTCCAAACCTAATAAAGTTATTTTTAATATAAACGGGATGTCGATAAACGACTCCAATTGTTGTTGGTCCGAAGTTTGTTTCTAATTCAATTCAGGTTTTTTTTTATAAAAGGAAAGTGGCAATCCAAATTTTTTTGTAATAATAGTTAAAGATTCTTTGATGTAAATCAAGACACTACCTAAATGTGTAGCGCTATCGAATCGTATAAAAGCATAACTATCCAAATCTGTTGTTATACACAGCATTAGATTTTAGTTTAGTTTCCGACAAAGCAATTACCGGTATGTCGGATTGCTTATCAAAAGTCCTAATATAACTACTGAACTTATCAATATTTTTCTGAAGGCTTCTAATATTTAGATCACAGGTTTTAAATACATCATTGTATTCTTTCACACTGAAAATCACTTTTTTATAATTTCAGTTTAATTTGTTTGCATTAAGTTTAGAGTTATCTGAATTAGCTGTTGTGGCGAGTTTTTAAAACGGGATGAAATTTCTGTAATAAAGGAATCTCTCTTTATTGCATGTTTATAATCCAGTGCAGAAGCAGATATAATTCTGGCTTGATTGATTAATTCCAAGAACAAACTCGTCAATTGATTCTCCAGCATTTTGTTTTACCGTTGCAAGCACAAGTAAATGCCAAGCATAAATTTAAGTTTTAGGTTGGACATAAAACTATTTTAATGCACTGATAGCACCGTTGTATTTAGTTTCTTCTGATATTCACTTATTTATCTGCGCAATCAGGTATGCAGTAAGAATATTCAATTTGTTTTTACCGTCATTATTCCCGCGCATGGCATCTACAAAGTTAGTGAAAACTTTGTGCCAAAATTTCCATTCGTCTTTGGCTGTTGCTGCCTGAGGAACAATCGCTAACTTATTGGGTTGCAAATACTTCCACTTAGCAATAGCCTTTTTAGTAATTTTCAAATAGTCTTTTCACTTGTTATAAATTTCGCACATCTAATTTGATACCACCTTTATTTTAGCTTTAAAAAGACTATTTTCTACGTCTGCAAAACAATAAGAAGCGAAATATTACACTTGTCCAAATCACAAAAGAAAACTACTGTGACAAATAACACTGATGTGGATTTGGCATTTTAACTGAGGCAATGACAAATTTCAAAGGCGTGCTTGTTTCATTAAACTGTGATTATGATGCCTTGGATGACAAAACAAGAGCAAAGCAAACTTACTAAGAACAAAATCGTTGTAAATTGTTGATGGAGGTTCCAATCTCACAACATAGTCTAAGTTTACGCGCAAAAAAAACTGAAAATTGTAAGGATAAAATAAATGCAAATCATCATTTCCAAAACATTATTCCAGCGAACCTTGAATTACGACATTTGGAAGATCAGAATTTAGTTAACTTAATAAGAAAAAGAAAAACATATTTCAGTTACGCATCTATTGCAATACGTTATCAAAAAACAAATACGTAACCCATTAATGCCGAAAACCAAATTAAGATGTTTTTCAAAGTTGTTTTTATTTAAATTGGTGTATATTACAATTACTAGCATGTATTTAGTAAAATTTCAGGATTTTACTGCTTAGTTAGTGTTTTACAGGGGCGTAAAACATGCTGTCACAAGTTATACTTTTAGAATAAAAAAATCAAAATTAAAACTAGAAAACAGTATGCAAAACATGATGAAGAAACACAATTTATTTGGTCAAAAAACACTGCACATGTATTATGAATGCTATTGTGTCCACAATAGGGCTTATTTAGGCTGATGGTACACATCAAAGCAGTCGTTTTCTATGCACAGAGTCACTTTGCAATTCTAGCAACCCCAACGCGCCTGTTTGTGGCAATGACGGCATCGGAGCCTGTTGGGAAGCTTCTGTGGAAAATATCCCTATGGTTCTCACTGATGCTCTGGGGGACTGCTGCGAAAGTAGTAGCACGTTGAGCGTCGCCTTCTTGCACCCGAAAAATAATGACGAGTCACATGAAGTGTAGCAAACCCATGGAATGCTCCTGATTTGCTAACAAACACAACCGCCATGCATTCACCATGCAGGTATTGAGCATGTGGGTAAACAACACCCACCACCACTTCTTGCTCCGAATTCCATTGCGATAAGCATTGATGGCTTGGTCTAGCGAATCTACACCACCCATTCATATAGTTCACATTCCGACAAAATTTGGCTGTTTGACCCCACCAGTGCCCAGTCTACCCAATCGGATACACCTAATTTTTTATGCAAATTACACGAACACTGTAAAGAAAGGCAAAATATGAAATAGACCTATAAATTTAGAAGCATTTATGACAAACAAGTACAGCCTGGAATATTATTTCATTTATTCCAATAATTTACCGAAAAATAAAACACAGCACGGAATCAGATGTTCAATAGAATCTCGGAAATGCTAAAATGTTGTGCACATTTTTTTGAAACATCAAGAAGTGAAGCCACAACATGTTAAAGTGGTGAAGGTATGCTCATAAACAACAGCTTTCATCAACAAATAGTTGACATTCATTTATATTTTTTGTTAAAACTGGAATTTGTTGCTGTACCCAAACGGATACAGTTGGCACTAATGGGTCAATTACCTACATTACAGTCAAGTTTACATGACAAAAGTTACCTTTTACGAGTATATACTATATCAAGGATTCTCAATCTTTAAGTAGCCGTGGCCCACTTTTGTACTGTAAAATATTTCGTGGTCTATTTCATAAACTACTGCGTCCATCGGTTTTGGTGTTTTCAATGCAGATTGAAGACACAGACTTTTTTCCAGATCTGTTTTTTTTCAAAATCTAGAAAATTTTTTTGTGATCGATTTTTAACCAGTCTATATCTTTGTATTTTTGTTCACTATGGGAAACACTGTTGCAACTAATCAAAATTGAAGCCTTGGCCCACCCGAATTATTAGCTGTAGTCCACTAATGAGTCATGGCCCATCGGATGAGAACCACTGTACTATGCAATGCCATATTAGTGAGAACATAACGGTCATTCACACATAATTAGTTCAGACTTTAACTTGGAACTGATTTCAATGATTTAGCAGCAGGCGAAAATGTGGTTGGGTGTTTTCTCCAAAATACCAAATTACAGCAAGCTGCCCAGAAATTAAATTTGCCATCCCCTTGCTTAGAAGTTCGACGACTAATAACATATTTGATGCAAAACAAACGTTACATTAAGCAGTTGATGAATATTAACTTCAAAAGACAAAGTCGGCTCACTGTAGAAAATTAGAAATCAAAGAAATACTTTCAAAAATAAAGCCATCGAGAGATAGAACGATGCAATTCGTCAAAAAAGAAACTCGCGTTTTCTTTCCTATCAAAAAAGATAGGAAAATTTCCGCTTCCCTCTATTATAATGCGGCCATACCAACTATTATATTGCATTAGGTGTGAAGGAGAGAGAATAGAGAAGTTAGAACAACAAAAATGTTTATGTTTTTGATGATTCTTTAGCATTAAGCTACAAGCATATGGTAATAAGCAACAACATTTACTTATTTAAAAGTCATTTTTTATGAGCTTTCTGATTTTTCATAAATCCCATAAAATCTTCTGGAATAATTTTCATCATTTGGTTTAACCAAATTTTTTACAACTAAAACTGCGCAATCTTCACCGGACCCTGAGTTATTTGGTTCCCCTTCAGACCATAAGCTTGTATTGATCAGTTTATCACCAGTTATCCAATACCAATCGTCATTACCTCTATCGTTCAATCCAATCCGACAATCATTATTTTTCGTCAAAAATTGCGACAACAGAAACCCGGGACAAATGTTTTTTAACAAGACATGTAAAAAATTCTTACTCTCTCACTCATTTACTCACACATACACAAACGCAATGACGCGAGCACGTACTTGCGCGAGTACCAATGAATGTCTAAATCCAACAATAAACAAAGCTCTAAGCACCTACAAAAGATTTCCTCACATCACCTTACCCCTTTCCCTTTTTAAAAATAAACTTCTTAATGTAACTAACTTCAATTATGTTCTGATGGTGGTTTCGCTCATTCTCACACTTGCAGAATCTCCTCCAAGATCTTGACCACTTCTTCGACCATTTTCCCTGTTTTGTTTCGTTTTCTCTCTTTTATACTAAAATCGATTTGAAAGCGCTTACCATTGTGTATCTGCATAAACAGGAAATTGTGGTTTGAAATAAAGTTTTTATTCGTTTGTTTGAGTTTTACAGTAATTTACGAATAAATCACAACTTTTAGCCTAATTTATTTTAGGCACTTCTATGGCCCTAAAATGGGCTATGTTTAAGTGAAGTAACTGATAATCTTGTTTGAAAAATCAATGCTTTTCAGTAAATAAAACGTTTGCTGGCATTGTCTACGTCAAGGGTGTGAAAACTTTTTACAGGCAGACCGTTTTCATTCAATCGAATAATACCTCGGCCAGACCTGGGGCCTTTCTCTGGTCTTTGTTTTATTGGAGAACACGTTCAAAAGAGAGCAGTTTTCCAACTGAAAACGTTTATTTAGGGTGATTAATCTGTGGACCCAAACCAGAAGTATCTTCGTTCCGTTTGCCGCTTAACTTCATTTCGCGAGCCGTAGGTTTCATAGCCTGGTGTTCAGTAACAAAAGCTAAGAGTTTCTTTAAAAGCTTATTTTCCACATGAAGTCATTAATCTAGAAATTAGCGCAAGTATGCGTGGATATTTTGATAATAGATACAATGTGGCTTTGTGAAACTGTATGAAATGTAAAATGAGTATGAAAGTGCCACAACTAATAACATGTTTCTCAATTAAATAGCGATAACAAATTTTAATTATTTGTTTCTCCCGATCTTAACTTCCAAGGCTGTTGCCAGTTCTGGCCTACTCTAATGTGTCATTTTAGAACAAACTGAAACTCATCACACTTTATCAAAACTCTCTTGTATGTGAACAATTACTAATCAGTTAATGGTGTATGGTTGTGCAGGAGTAAATTTGTGTAGTTTTGTAGCTCTTGAAAGTTTTGTAGTTTTCGGCTTGTTTTTTGCCAAAGTTGTTGATTTAATGATTGTTGTTGGAGCTAAATATCACTTTATGATTTGCTCTACTACTGATAGAGATATGCTTAATTTGTTTGCTTCTTGTTTCATCATTGCGGTTTTTAGGTCAGTTATGTTGCTTTCGACTCTTTTCAGATCCATGAAAGTTTGATTTCTTTCCTGCTTTAACTTTGTTGTAATGTTTGCTGTTTGTTCGTCAAATCTTCTGGCAACATTTGTGATTTGTTTTTGAAAATAAGTTGTAATGTTAGCAATTTGTTCTTTAAACGCTGTAGTAACATTTACCATTTGTTTATTAGTTGTTGCTATTACGGTTCCAATTTGCAGATCAGTTGTTTTTGTGACATTCACAATTTGTTGTTTCAATATTGTTGAAACGTTTGACATTTTTTGAGTAAAGTTTTGCTGAAACAAATTGATTGCAACCGGGTTTTATTGATTGCTGTTGAGCTAAAGTTAGAAGTAGTTCAATAAATTTCCATAAATATATATTTCAGTAAAATAAAGTCAGACAATTGTTTAGTTAAAACAATATTCAAAACTAAATTGCTGGCAACACAATTCAAACTTTCAATCTGTAGATAATTGATCAAATATTCCACCAATCGAACTATAGCATACCAATCGTTTGCACAAAAACTACAATCGATTGGTATCTGAATCGTAATCAAAGTGAATGTGAGTGCAAAAACTATACAAATATGAGAGCAAAATCTGTTCTTGGGGAGGAAGGACTTGCGTGAGGAGGAAGTATTCGATTGGTTCATCTCTTCTGGCCTCTTCTCCCTCAATGACCCAGACATACCTACGCTATTTTAACGCTCCTCTGGCAGTCGCTCCTTTCCTGACATCTTCTTTGCTTCCTCCTCTTTTGCCTTCTCTTGCCCCTGGGCGGTGCTTCGGGACCTCAGTTCTGATCACCTACCAATTCTACTAACCATTCCTCTTTCTCCGATCTTTCGCCCCAACAAACGTCCTCCTTCCTTCACTTTTCAGAAAGTTCTCTGGGATGACTTTGCCTATTACTTTGACTCTCACTGTCCTTCTGCAGAAGAATACTTGTCTCTTTCTCTTTCCTCTGCTGCTGCTTTCTTCACTTCTCTGGCACTGAATGCAGCCAAATCTTCCATTCTTTTCGGCCGCATCAAACGCCATCCTAAACCCTGGTGGTCCAGGCTTTAGGATGAAGTGGAAGAAGCAATTTTTAAACGTGAGGTTTTTTCTGCAGCTCACAGAAGCAATGAAGATCGTCAGGCTTACATCTCCGCTTCCAGACGTGCTTCGTCTGTCATCGCCAATGCCAAGGCTAAGGCATGGCAGACAACTTGCTCTTCTCTCTCGCCTAAATCTAACTCTAAATCTGTGTACTCTTTCCTTCGCTCTGTTGCTGGCTCTTCTTCCTCCTCTCCTATCTTCCACATCTGTCCCCTCCCAGGGAGTCGGTTTCGGTTTTTTCCGATTATCTTAGATCCCACTTTTTTGTTTCTCTGGAAAAGGCCCTGCGTAGCAGAGCCTGAGGCTACATTTCCGAGCTCTATCGAGCCACGTGCCCTGTGGAGTCTCACTCGTCCTTTGCTCCCCCGTCTCCCCCGCTGAATTTCTTGCGGTTGCCTCAAACGTCTCCTCGTTTACTGCAGCTGGCCCAGACAAAGTTGCCTATTTCATACTGAAGCACCTTCCTCGCTCTGGCATGAATTTTCTTCTTTACATTTTCAATCTTTCCGGGTCTCTGCATTCCTTTTCTTCCCTCTGAAAGAAATCTTTTATTATTCTCATCCATAAGATGGGAAAGTTTCTCGACTCTCCTGCTTCCTTCCAGCCTATTTCTCTCTCATCTCCTGCGTCTCAAAGCTGTTTGAACGCATCATTCTATCTCGTCTACTCTTCTTTCTGGAGTCTAATTTCGTTCTCTCTCCCCGCCAGGCCGGTTTCCGCCCAGGAAGGTCTACTCTAGATCAAATTCTGATTCCTGCTCAGTCCATTTCGGATGGGTTTAACACACCCAGGCCGGGCTCTTCGACGATCTTCACTACTACTGATTTTTCGAAAGCTTTTGACTCTGTCTTGCATCCCACGCTTTTCCGCAAACTCCTTTCGCCTGGCCTCCCTTTTTGCTTTGCTCGTTGGACTCAATCTTTTTTTTGATAGACGCGCTTGCGTGGCTTTTTAAAATCACAAAAGTTGCTCCTTTTAAGGTGTTCCTCAAAAATCTGTTCTTGGCTCTGTAATTTTCTCTCTTTTGATTAATGATCTTCCTGCCTCGCTTGTTCCGTCAGCTGATCTCTTCATGATGACGATCTGGCCATTTGGTCCTCCTCCCCCCCCCGGTTCCTACTGCGGTGGAGGCCACACAAGGAGTTCTGATTTGATTGAAGTGCTGGTCTAAGTGGTGGCGTTTTCCTTTCAATTCGAGCAAATGTGAGGCCTCCTTCTTTTCAATAGATCCCCACCAAGCTAACCCCCAGCCCAACCTTCTCTTGCTCAACTCTCGCTTCCGTTTCAATCCCACTCCAACCTTTCTCGGGGTCACCTTCGACCGCACTCTTTCCTTTTCTAAACATGTATCTTTGCTGAAGGTCAAGTTTTTCCCTCGTCTCAATACTTTACGCTGTATTTCTGCTTTCTCATGGAGCCCTTGTGAAGAGTTCCTCTGTGTTCTGTGTAAAGTTTTTTTCTGGCCCCTTCTCACAAATGCTTCACCAGAATGGTTTTCTTTTTTAAAGCGTTACCAATATCACCAAAATGGAATGCCTTCACCGAGCGACTAGTTGTGCCATCTCCGGCTGCCTCTTGTCCTCCCCTATCCCAATTCTCCTCTCGGAGGCTCCTCTTTCTTCTCTACGAGTCGCCCCGACTCATTTCGCTTTGTCATCTTATGAGCGGGCTCTTCGTCTCCTAACCTCGTTTCCATTTCATGTTTGGCCAGACCTGAAGTAAAACCAAGACTCTGCAGATTTTCCAGGAAAGCTTTTGCGTGAAATCACCCGTTCATGCTTCCTTCTACATCTCCTAGGGAGGATCTTCTTGCTTTCCCTCTCTCACCTCATTAAAACATGCATTTCTTCGCGGTGGAGTCCACCCTTGCCTTTCTATGCTCCCGGTTTGATCCCCCTTTCTCTTGCCAAGGTGCGGCTCTCGCTCACCTTGACTCTCTCCCACCTTACTATTTGGTACTTTAGACAGACGGCTTTGTTTCTTTTCCTTTTAGCAAAGACGGCTATGGCGTACCAACTTCTCTCTCTCTATGGCAATGAAACCACTCTTTCTTTTTCAGCAGGCCCAGTAAGCTAAAGTTTTTCTGCTGAAGCCTGCACCCTTCTGCAAGCTCTTTGCTGGTCTAGGCAGCACCAACAAGTCTGCCATTTCTCTTCTCTTTTCCTCCTACCTGACTTTCGCTCTGTCCTCATGTAAATTATGTAAATTCTTCGGCATACAGGTTCCCTCGATTTCCATCAAGGAACTTCTGCTCCCTCGTCACGCTCGCTGTGTTCTCTCTCATCTTTGCTGCAACGGACACAGCCTACTGTTAAGTTCTTATCTTTTTAGGATTGGCAGAATTGAGAATCCTTCCTGTAGCGCCTGCGGACACTCGTCCCAGGACACCTCTCATATCATTCTGCATTGTCCAGCAACGGACTGTTTGCGCCGCTCGCTCTTTGGCGACTCTCTGTCTTTTTACGATCTCTGGTCCAGGCCCTGAGGAGTTGCCCTGGCGGAAGACTATGGCCCTAGCTTCATGGTTTTCCGCAATGCCCCCATCTCTCGGAAGGGGTCGGGTAACAACAACAGGTTAGCAATATCGGTTCAGCGGGAAAAGCCGGATTAAACCAATGGATAGTTGCAAAAACAAAATTAACAGTTTATGTTTTTTCACATAGCCAGATCTCTTTTCAAAACAAAACTATTGTTTTAAAACGCAATCGGCAAAAAAAATTATGGGGGTCATGCATTGCTACTACATGTCTTCCAAGTTTGTCGAGTCCTGACAAGGTCTGATTTTCCCTGTTTTCACCATAGGCGTCCTTAAACTGAACAAACTTCTATCAGTTGCATTGAGCAAGTGCTTGAATTGAAAGCATATCAAAGTAGTGGAAGTGCGCCAAGGTAATTAATACTTGTTTTCAGAATTAAGCTATTAAATATTAGGCACATTACTCACGACTTTTTTTGTAACTGTAGGCGCTTTACATTTGCTAACGTTTCTGGGAGGGCGCATGGTACTTGATCCTGGTATAGACGCAGCCATGCAAAGAGAAAACTAACCCGAAATCAAATACTCGCGGTTAAGTAATTACAATAGTAGCGCACTTTATTGGCAATGTCGAATTTAAGAGTATTGGCTTAGCCGGCTTCATCGAATTGATATTTGTGAAAACAGTAAAAAAAAGTTAATGTGTTCCTGACATAGCCAATTGTCGTTCAAAAATCAAAAGCACCGTTTTTTAAATAAAATTGCTTAAGCGTTAAAAAACATTTCAGGAGGTTGTGCATAGCCCGATATTTCTCCCAAAGTTTCTGGAGTTCCTGGCTACGTCTTACCTGCCTTGTATGGTACTTAGGAACCGGACTTGTTCAAAATTGAAACACCCAACAAAACTTTATTTTTTTCTTTTGATTTTTTGCTCTCAAACAAATGAAGTTAATCACTTTGACCGCAACGTCCATAACTTCCATCAAATGAAGAGGTAGAGTCTTTGATGCTGGAGTGTATCGGTGTAGTGAACAGTGCGAGAACGTCACATGAGGCCATTCTTCACCAGTGTGACAAATTCTGATTTGACGCCAATCAACGCTGGGGCACCGTCAGTACAGATGTGCTTGAAATTCTGCCAGCTGAGCTCTTTGACTTCAAAAACGAGTCCACAAGAGCTGTGACATCAGCAGCAGTAGTTGTGGCAGACAGTGTATTGCTGAACAAGAACTCTTCCTTTATCTACAGTATCTATCTTTCGCGTGTCAGGCGAAAGCGATCAAGTGGCTTTCTAGAGCGCTATCGATAGATTTGTCCAGTTGAATGCTAGCCTGGATCGCGCTTTGCTTGATTTTGGAGCAAACTTGCTGGCACACATTAGCAGCCAAGTCGTCAATCCGTCGGCAAACGGTGTCATTAGAGAGCGAAACTTGCTGGATTTTTTTTCGCCCACGATCCGATCATTCTTTCAACCATTTTTTCTGCGCATGGCTTGGTATGTTCCTCAGCGATAGTATGCGGCTTCTTAAACTTCGCATTTCGATGTGCCACCTCGTAGCTGCATTGAAGAGTAGGCTTTTCCTCTACGTAAATCCCAAATAAAGTAGCGTTGCTTCCAGATTGAATCGTACTCTTTTAGCAGACAAAGTATCGATATCATCATCTTTCCTTTGCGAATGCTTTTTATAGCAATGGTTTTTTAGTTTGGAGGGTCGTAACGAAGAATTTGACATGACGATCGTGCAATGAAGACACTGCGCACAATCACGACCTTTCCGAGCAACTTTTGTGAAGCCAAACGAGATGTAGCTCTCGCTTCATTTGCGTTCGATATTTAATAACTCAAAAATCTTGTTTAAGCCAAATATATGTAAAATTTAAGGTCTAGAGTCGAAACAGAAAACAAACGAAGAAGTAGTTAAATTTCTATTTATAAAACAGTCACAATTACTTTACCTTCGTAATTTACCAACATTATATTTTCTAGGGCAAGACGCACAAACTATTTCCACTACTTACAACCACTTTTAAACAACACATTGCAACAATATAGCGCGGATGCGCCGTCTCTATCCGCAACCAACTCTCACCTTGAGTTAAATCTATTCATCAATACGGATCTTCAGTTCGTCCCCACAACACCTTTTGACTTTAACCCTTTTGAATAGTGAATAGTAAAATTTCGGTCGTAAAGTTATAAAGCGAGCAAAATTGAAATTACCAGACGCATTATTACGTAACAAAGTTACTTTGCGAATTCGGATGTTCTTAAAGTTGTAAACAAGATTACGCCACAATCTGCAACTTGCTATGACAAGATTCTATTACTATTTATAAAGACTTAATCGTTTAAGTTATGTAACGCCACAGATTAAAAACAAAGCTACAACGTACCGGATAATTCTAGAACGTGGCAGAAAAATGTGTCACCGAACGTCATAACGAGGTCTACGACGTAATAATACAAACTACAAATTTAAGTTTAACTGGCGAATACTTAATATCTTGACACTTAGGTTTTGCAATACTAGTGAACGCCTCTGCAAAGCGACTTAGTGAAGGCCTTTGCTCGTGGCCTCCAAGGGGGGGCCGTGGGCCGGTTTGAGAAACGGCGCCTTAGGCATTCATCCGTCGAAAAAGAGGCATGTACTCTCATTGAAGCTGCGAAAAATTAAAGCATCTGGCTCTACAAAAGCATTTTGATTTGATTAGGGATCAAAGAAGCGTATCTTTATGTTTGATCTCAAACACCCATCAAAAATTCAAAGCGTCAAAAATCAGCGTTGGAGACTAGAACTCACTTCTTATGATTCCATTGCGATTTATCAAGCAAGAATTCACAATCGTGCACCAAACACGCTATTTATAGCCACTGGATATCCGGATCCCTGTTTTTGCCAACGTTTCATTCATTGAAAGAGCTTCATAAAGCATTGTGTCGCCCAGTTATAACCAGATTGGCTCATTATGTTAATGCAAAAACTCTACCGTTTTCCATAGATGACCTTAAAAATATCGTAAAAGATTGCAGAGACTGCTGCGAAATCAAAGCTTAATTTCTGAAGCCAAATGAAAACTAAATTATAATTTAAGCGACGCAATCGTTTGAACTGATTTGCACAGATCTTATAGGACCACTGCCGTCCTGTACTAAAAACAAGTACTTGCTTTTGATTATTGATAAGTATTCACGTTTTCCTTTTGTGTATGCGTGCAAAAATTTAGAAGCTAATACAGTTATTCGAAAACGCACAGATTTGTTTTCTAGTCTGGGTTTCCGAGTTACCTACACGCAGATCAGGTACTTAACTTTTTGCCATATGAGCTAAACTCTTGGTTGCGTAATATAGGCATTCCTACAAGTATATCCACTCGCTATTACGAAAAAAACAATGGACAAGTAGAACAATATACCCTAATGCAGTAAATTGGAGTAGTGTTTTTTTGGCTTTTGTTGTATTTTAGATATATATGACGACAAATTTCCACACAAGGTTTAACTGCAACTCAAAGCAATTATGTATAAATACAAGAACGGAATGGAATAAATGAAAACACCCACCGAGGCACCTGCTTAATATACAGTGTCATTCTGATTATAGTTACCTAATCTAGACCTGTTGTTTCCTAATTGGCCATTACTTGTTGCTTTGCGCCAGAAGCATGTGCGCTTAGTAAGCATGCTTACGGGGTTTACATAATCTTAAAGGCAAGGCGTGCAAGGCGCATGGTGGCGTTTACAGCATAAAATATTACATGCATTACAAAACACATCAGCTTTGCTATCAAAAAAATTGCAAATTACTTTTTGGGACTGAGTGTTGTGTAAAATTTTGCATTCTATTCGCTCGTTGTTGTGTACTCCCACTAACTGTACCTCTCTTGAACGCATGTTTATCCACGTCGGAAAATGATCTAATGGCTTATACTTGCAGTCTTTGGTAAAACCAGGACCTGTGTTTCTCAAACGTCATGTTAAAAGCAAAACTGACCTAATTGTTAAAGAAGCAGAACTGATCAAAGCCAATCCTCATTACACACACATGTAAGATTAAAAGATGGCAGGAAAATATTGGTTTTTCTACGGAATAAGCACCAAATTCCAACGTTTTTATTGAAGGTTCAACCGAGGATGCTCTTTCAAATGATGTTGATGCGTCAATTGATGTACTAAATGTGTAATATAATGTCAATACCCAACAAATTGATAATCATGATACAGTTGAAACTCGAGGCTCACATGCTACTAATCATGTAGATGAAACGAACATTCAAGATAACTCAGCCTTAACGACGTTTTTCGTCTAGTAGGTTCGCCGACCTGTTGATTGATATGGCGTTAATATTTATTTCTGTTTGATTATGAGTCTGCTTTTGCGTTGGGGGTGATTGTTATGAGATTTGAACCTCCATCATCAATTCACAACGATTTTGTTATTAATTAGCTTGCTTTGCTTTTGTTATTAGTCATTCAAGGCATCATAACCACAGTTTAATGAAACAAGTACGTCTTTCATATATGTTTTTGCCACAGCCAAAATGTCAAATCCACAAGCGTGTTACCAGACAGAATAGTTTTTTTTTGTGATTAGGACCAGTGTAATATTTTGTTTTGTATTGTTTTACAAACGCAGAAAATAGTCTTTTAAAGCGTAAATAAAAGTTGTATCAAATTGATATGCGTAATTTGTAACAGACGATGATTCCACTTGTAATCAATCAATCCCAGTTGAAGATATCATTGGCTGTAAATGGGACAAGGTTTTTGCCCATGTAAAAGTTTTATTTGTGCATCTCAAAACTTTTGTTGAGTAATTGCAAAACTTTTGTTCTATTTGAAGGTATTACAAATAATACAACTGTAAGAGATCTAGAATTACCGTCATCATATAATAAATATCAATGCTTATTTTTGAAATTAGACTCTTGCAATTTATTTTTAACATCAGGTCGAATTGGCTGTATCAACTACAACCATAATTTATACCGACCATTCGCACTGGTTGTTTTCAAAATTGATAGGCCTCTACATTCCTGCAGCATCAAAAGCGTGACAGAGAAAGGAGGCGAACATTTATTTAAAAATGAATGGAAATCTGCGACAAACATTGTTTCGCAGCATGAAAGCTTCAAAAAGGTTTTTAAAGTTATTAAAGCGCACGTACGTACGCGCGGACGCACAATAAATAAATAAAGAAAGCTGAAAGGAAAAAAATGTTTGCTTTACAGTATAAAATATCACTTTCGTAAATTTAGAGATTTAAATAGAGAAAAACAGTGCAGTGGATTTTGTGTTGAAAAAGATTGACGTCAGTTTCTTTGCTTTTATAGTATTTTTGTTGTTGGAAGCCGCAGGGACATTTTTGTTAAACTATTGGTGGGGGCAGTAGGTAGTACGGTAAAAGTTTATGTCATTTCACGTAAATATTTTTATTGCTGTTCGAAAAAAATATGATTTCAATCGACTGTTGGTAAATTAGCCATTTGCTAGTAAAGATGGCAAGATTTTGACAAGTTAGCAATTAGATAATGATACATTACGTCGACTCAATTTTTCACTCAGTTTAGATATGATTTTTTAGAATAGAATCAAATTTTATTACATCGCATTAACACTCATTTTTTCATGTTCTTAAATGCCCCTTTAATTTGCACTTGATTATGATAGCATTGCCAATGGCAGTAAACAGTACACAGCCGATACTGGGCATTACATCTGCTAATCCATCAAAAATTGATGTTGTCTTGATTGTAATTGCTTGAAATAGACAAAAGTAAGCATCAGTTGACTAAGATTCCTGTTGGAACTTCTTGTGTATAAAGCTGATTGAGTGCACTTCAAAAATCGATTGATCACTATATTTACCTGTTGGCGGAAAAAGACTTGTTGTTACAATAAAATAAATTTTCTACATGCAGACGAAGGTTGGATACCAAAAAATGATAACATAGTAGAGTAAAACGAGTGAACGTTCATTCATGTGTTGGAGAGCAGACTCTATTTGTAAGTCTAATGTCAGACTGCGCCACCACGACGGGTAAACTGCTTGACTCTATCAGCACTCTCCCATATTGGTGAAAATAATGCTTTAATTGTCTTGCCCAAGAACACAGCAAACAAACTGCCGACTTTTTTCCCACACAATCCCGTTTGTGCTCAACGTCAAAAAAGAATGCTGTAAATGCAGTTTATAAAGTTTTGGGGTAATTCGATGAGAAAATTTATCCCAAAAAATCTTTTCGAAATATCATCGAAAGGAGTAAAACAAAAAACTGTGCCTACAAAAGTGAAGAAATTTACCTAAGGGTGACTATTTACTTTATATCAGTCGCAGACGCAAAAACTGCTGCCACAAATATTTTTAAATGTAGCAGATATTTTTTGTTTGTCGAGTGTATTGATATCATAAACAGATATGTGCTTTTTTTTCACAATTTCGTTGATAAACTTGACGTTCCTTTCCCCTTAGTGATCGGGGAGCTTCTTCAAAATGCGGTATATGAAAACGGTGGCGATAATTTGGAAGTGGCGAGATTCGGTTGACAGCAAAACAAAGCCTAGGCCAACTTACAAATAACTATCACTTTTTACTGTAAACCAAATGTCGTCGCTTCCGAACTCCCAAGAACGTTTTCGAACGTATCTTAGACTTATCGTTATTTTCCAGATGGCAGTTCTCCATGTTTTCGCTGCTGTATGATTTGTTTTAGAAACGAAAAAAATTGCTTTGCTGCTGTATGATTTGTCTTTGGAAAGGAAAAACATTTTTGTTACTACATGATTCGTCTCTAAACAGGAAAAGCATTATGGCTACAGCACGATTTATCCTAAACTCTGCAAAATTTTATTTCATCTCGCACTTTACAGTTGGCACCCCATAGTTACAAAGCAAAATCAAGTTATTTTTTTGGAGTTGGCCATAAAACAACGTAAAATAGCAGTTGTTACTTGCTAGGCTTTTTTCAATTTAAAAAGTTTTTTTGGTTCAAGCAAAAGCACATACGGAAAATATTGCTAAACTTGATCAGATACATTTGCGAGATTTTGCACGGTGGAGTAAACTAGAATAAAAATATTTAGAGCTACGCTTCAAAGGCTTTTAAGATTGGCTCCTGATTAGACCCGAACACGTTGTTATTTGGCCATGGTCTCCGTAAAATGATACTTCAGCTCATTCCACGTTTATAGCGTCTTATCGCGCTAACCTATTGTAGTGAATCTTTTTTGAAACCAAAAAGTTTACCTGCCAATAACGTCATTAAGCTAAGCAAGTTAAATTCCGTTCGTTGAATATTTGCAACTATTTCCTTGTAATTGATTATTATTAATAACTGAGCTGGAAGTAAGCCAAATGGTGACTACATACCAGGCTTTGTTCTAAATACAAAAATGCAATACTGAAGTACATCAAATAAGTTTTTGGTGAATATTGTTCGTTGAATTAGCGTAGTAGAACTTGACTCCAATTGCTTAGCTCGTGTTATGATAGGTCTATTATGCTTAATTATGCTTTATCTTAAGTTTTGCAGAATAGGCCAAATTGACAGAACATTTACTAAAAACCGATAATAGTTAACAAAAAGAAAGCATCACAATACCTTCTTTACGTAGACACCACCATCATCTTGCAGAAAAACAATCAATCGAATTCCGATCAAGTGCTATTTTACGAATTGCTATATCAAACTTCAATAATGGCAATAAGTAAGTAACAAATATCTATAACTTTTACAAAAACAGAACACCACAAAATTGTTTTCCTTTGTTTTGTTTACCTCCAGAAAAGTGCCCAACAAATGTTAAGTGCACACTTATCTGTAATTTTGTGAAATTTATTCTATAAAAGTGAGTACTGTAAGCGCGTGCGTGCATGCATGAGTTCGTGCATGCCTGCATGAGTTCTTGCGTGCATTTGCGTTTACTTTTTTAAAACTTCTGAACATACAAGCATCAAACTTTGTACCATTAATCACTGCTTTGGGGTAAAGTGTTATAAGGGGGTTGGTAACGTCCTGTAGACGCCATGAAAAAAAAAATTTACTCTGCATTCCTTGACTGAGAAAAACGCTTTTCAGCTCAAACGGAAGCTATTTCCCAACTTAACAACTGGCAAAAGTTTTATCCCTTTAGGGGTAAAGGTGACGTCAAAGTTAAAGCATGATTGCAAGATTTGTTTTCTTCACTTTGTCAAGAAATACAGACAGTAAAAATGCATTTAAAAGTTCTTAAGGGAGATATAAACAAAATGCTTCTGTTAAAACAAAGTTGACAACAAAATAAATATTATCTAAAACGAAACAAGCGATATTTTTAAATATTCTTCGCGCTATTTTAAGACAATATTTTGTAACCATTAAGAACAGATAGGTTGCATAGCTTAATTTTTGCCACGAGTAAATCTAAAACTAAAATATTTTCTCGTTGTGGCGGAATGAACACTCTTCGCGCAACTAAAGAACTTACTATCACATATATTAGGGCTACCGGAAAGTTCTGTTCGTTTTTATGACAACAATTTTCGACACGTAAGCACATGTTTATTTTGTATACATTCTGCTTTCTATTTTTATCGTTTAATGTGTACATACAGAAGTAGCAAATTAGCTAAAACAAAGTTGATTTACGTTGGTTGTAAGTGTGAAGCATTATTGTACCCATGGTCACTGATAAAGTTCATTTACGCCACTGTATTTTATATGAATTTCAACAAGGAAGAAATGCTACAGAAGCATGTAGAAATTTACTGAAAGTGTTTGGTGAAGGTATAGTCTCTGACAGGACATGCAGAAGATGGTTCAAAAAATTTGAAACAAGTGATTTCGACCTTTCAGATAAGCCATGTTCTGGTCTACCACCTTTGAACAACGATGATGTTGTTAAGACCATTTTGGTGCAAGATTCTTTTCTGACAACATCGGAGATTGCAGAAAGGCTTGATTCAGCTCAGCAAACCATTTCGGACCATATTCGGAAGATAGGATTAGTGTGGAAATATTCAAGATGGGTGCCACATGAATTAAGTCAGAAGAATATGCACATCTCTGCTTGCTTGGAACAAAATCAAGCCCATTTTGAACAGAATGATAACTGGTGATAAAAAGTGGATTATCTACGAAAACACAATAAGGAAAAGAGCATATTGTGAATCCGGAAAACCTAGCCCTTCCATCTCTAAACCAAATTTGACTCTAAATAAGAGAATGTTGTGTATATGGTGGAACATTCGAGGTCCAATACATTATGAGCTTTCAAAACCGAGCGAAAAGCTCAATTCGAAGAAGTATTGTCAGCAACTGGATAATTTAAAGATAGCAGTCCAAGAAAAGAGGCCGGAGATGTTCAATAGGAAGGACATCATACTGCATCATGATAATGCCAGGCCACCTGCTGCTTTGGGGACTAGTCAAAAAATTGTAAAACTAGGCTGGAAAATTCTGTCGCATCCACCATATTCTCTGGACTTAGCACCCTCCGATCATCACTTGTTTTTATCCTTACAAAATTTTTTGAGAGGCAAAAAATTCAAAAAGGAAGAAGATATCAAACAAGCTCTGGTTAACTTTTTCGCATCAAAAGATAAAACATTTTTCAAAAATGGAATATACAAATTGCCGGCACGCTGGCAAGAAGTCATTAATGATAATGGCAATTATATTATTTAATAAAGTTTATTGACGGTTATATAAATTTGTACTTTGTTTCATTCCAAAAACGGAAATGCCAAAGGGTGCAAACCAAATCGTGAAAGAGACCTATCACAAAATGTTTTACTTCTTTAATTTTAAAAACGACCACCATTTTGATGCAATCACCATTTTGGTGAAATTTGTGAAATTGTTCCATGTGGAAGACAGATTTCGATATTTTGTATCAAAAAAAAATATTTCCAATAATCAAAAACTTAACCTAAGAAATGTTTTCCACACACTTCCAAATTAAGTGTGACGCAAGTCCCCTTTGTGACGCCTAAACAACCAACAGAGCACACAGTCCCTAAGGTATTGCATGGACTTTAAAGTCACAAATCTAATCATCAAAAAGAACGCGCCAAGTCGTGAAATACGCCTACCAGAGATGGAAATTGGTCGGGTTCGGTCAAGAATCCTAACCGGCCAGTCAGACCGGTCAAAAAACTGGTGAAAACAACCTTTTTGGCAGTCGAAAAATATGTTTTGAGCTCTCTTCAATTTTTTGGATCAAAATTACACTTTTTTAAAGTAATAAAGGTTGGGTTTGAAAATACTTTTGTTTGGATAAAATACCGTTTGGCATTCAATATGCTTCATTAACTAAACTATAATTTGTGCGGTACGCATCTGTTGCGTCATAAAGAGTTCTGTTAGATCAATGGATGTTAATTGACAAGGATGCCATTTTTATACCGTAAAATGAGCTGAAATGATAGATCAGTAATAATTAGTTTAGGAGTGGTTGCGAAACACTAAAAACAATAGAACAATTAAGTCGCAAAAAGTAGCGACAGTTTTTAAAATTTGTGGCTATTGGCAAGTACGTAGTACGTTGGAATGGAACGGTTGGAATACTGAATCGATCCGACACATGCATGCTGTTTTCCAGAGTCGCTTTTACTGTAAAGACGTTTACAAACTGATTCAAAATCAAATTGGCTAAAAGATGTTTTTCGAAACAAAAGCAAGGTTTTATAACGTTTTACTTTCAGATTGAAATTGTTTTACGTGCTTAAAGTCGGGCAGGCACCCATACAAGAAAAATTGTCCTAAAAAAACCTATCAACCGGAGCACAAATTATATCGGACCACGAAACCCCGACCGGTTTTATCTTAGACGCCTACTGCTTAATCACTACCTTTTTATTGTGGACGCAAAGACAAGAGCAAAAAAGTAAAAACAGAAAAGGAAGCATTAATACAATGTTTTAATTAAATTAGACCACTTCTTGTTTTGAAATTGCAGTTGTAAAGTTTCTTAGCAATATAGTTTTCTGATTTTTTATATTGATTTCATTGCGCAAAGTACGGGAGCATATTGGGTGTTGTTTTCAAATGCAGTATTTACGCCGGTAAATCAAAAATCTTGCCGATAAGAGCATTAGGTTGACTAATTGATTATTAACATGTTGTGCATGAAACCCAAACAGTTTATGAAAGTTATTCGAAAGGACATCAATATGAAATCTTACTAAAATCCAATCAAATACATCATTCCAAAAAGCGTCAACAATTTTGCAATCACGAAATAAATGTATTAAAGTTTCCGGTTCTTCACGACAAAACATGCATAAATTATTAGAAGCAATTTCAAAAACATACAGTTGTACATTAGTAACAATCGATCTTAAGTTTAATCCGATTTCAAATTACTGCGGTTTAGTTTATTTGTAACATAGTAGTTATTTTCATAAATAGTTGACCAATCAATTGCATCGGATGAAAGTTGCAATATATCACACCATTTTAGTTGTTGTTTAACAGATAGTACTTTAACGTTGTCTCTCAAAAATTTATATGCGGTCTTGCTTGAGATTGCCAGAGCAGCAATCTGCTGTTTTACACTTTGCTTAAAGTCAGGAAAAGCGTAAGAGGGTTCACGAGAGTTACTATTTATAGTTGTGATCCAGGCCATTGGTATAGCTGAAGTGCGTTTAATGTATTTGATAAAGCTCGTGTTATTTGGGATCATGTGAAATGCTGATGCCACTTCATCGTATGAGTATAATTTATAGTCCGAGTTAAAGCAGCTGAAAAAAATCAAAAATCCCGGCTTTGCAAAATTCTTCAACAAACATTGGTTGATTTCGGTATTTAACCGTTTTATTAAACCATAGATACTTGGAATCATTGTCGACATTAGTAAATTGTTTTATAGTTCTTAAGGTGTTAGGATAAAGCGTAAAAAAGCCACCCTACCTACTAGCGTGCTATTCAGCTTCATATTAGAACGCAAAATACAGAAAAGGACATTTTCGTCAATAAATCGATTTTCAAGTGATTTCCA
This sequence comes from Trididemnum clinides, assembly GCA_963675345.1. Lineage (NCBI taxonomy): Eukaryota > Metazoa > Chordata > Ascidiacea > Aplousobranchia > Didemnidae > Trididemnum > Trididemnum clinides. The sequence continues at coordinate 2,916,928 of OY776297.1, forward strand.
ACTGTATTGATAATTATTTTGATGCAGTTTAAAAATGAAGTTAAATCTGAGAGAAAGTACATGTTGATTGATCCTTTTTTTCACATCACAACGTAATTGAAAACAACCGATTTTTTCTTATTTTGAGCCCCAAATAAATTTATACATAATTTGATTGAGTTTTTTTATGAAAATTTCTGGCAATGTTACCGGTAAATCAGTGGCTTTATACACAATTTTGGGAATCACCAGACTTTTTAGCACTGTAATTTTTCAACAACGTGAGACCGCGAGATCACCAAATGTTTAAAAGAGTTTGCACTTCTTGCATTATACGTGAAAAATTTTCGTTGAAGAGTAAATTGTAGTCAAGTTGTTAATTGGTATATTAACACCCAAGTATTTGACAAAATTTTGAGGCTAAGATAAGCCGTCACTGGAAAAGGGTTGAGACGCAATGCCCTTGCTAGATCCAACATAAAAAGCATTGGATTTGTTCGTATTGACTTTGCTGCCTGATTTTTGCGCGAATGCATTTACAATGCCAAAGGCGTAGTTAAATTGCAAAGCATTTCCATTCAAAAAAGTAGCAGTATCGTCTGCGAACAAAGATACTTAAAAGATCTGTTTATTTAACGTGATGCCTTTGTATTGCCTGCTCTGACGCAACATAATAACTAAACACTCTACACATAAAATAAATTTTTCGGGTTTAGGCAATAACATTATTACACTCTCGTACTGGGAATCACTCAATTGATTGTTGAGTTTGGAAAAACCAATGCATCCCACAAATAGACACTTCATTTCAGTCTAGAAAGTTTTATAAAAATTCAATGGAAAAGCAATAGAGACCTGGAAAATTATTGTTGGCTAGTTGAAAAATGGCTTTCTGGGATTCATTATCAGTTATATGCTTTTCAATTCCCCACAATTTTGCCTTATTGTGGTAGCGATAGCGTTCATGTGAAATCGCAACAATCTTTTTCCCAACATTCTTGGTTTTTAAAATATAAGAATTCATAAAAGGTTTCAAGTTCTTTTAAATTATGTTCTTGTTTATCAATCAATCTACCTTAAGCATTGCGTAAAGATTTGATGGATTTTTTTCTGCATGCTATTTTTCCAAATGTGGAATATACTTTATATTTTTCCCCCTGATTCCATTCAACGGGCTCTACTTCTTGTGGCAACGCCTATAGTTTTAATTTCTATCAGCTTGTTGAGATCATTTTGACTGTGATTTCTATTATTTAAAATTTTTTCTTTTTGTTCGTATCACAGGATAATAAATTTGATTCCATGACATCAAGTTTTGATTATAGTACTGATTGTTCTTTGTTGGAGATCTTTTCTAGTAAAGAACAGTAGTTATAGTTTTCCCCCTAATTTATGCATTTAAGAGTTTCCCATCTGATATGAGGAGTAACATCTCCATTGGGGTTATTGTTTCCAAAATCACTGATCAGATTTATAATGAAAGCTATATAATCAACATTTAGCAAAATACGTTCTTGTAGAATTATTGATTTTCTAGTATTCTTTGCCCCGTTCCTCCAACCCCACTTTAATCGTTCATAATGCAATTTTGTGGTCTGGCGTAATGCTTTGGCAGATGTTGGCTAATTCTTAGTATTTTTCAAAATTCTTGTCGTTATTGATTAATTGGCAAGTGTCTTTGGCAGATGTGCTGGCGATGCCCGTTTGAAGTAAGAAAGAAATCCAGCCTTGTTGCAGTGCGTGGTCGTGACTGACATCTCATACAGCTTTACTTAAAAGGATTATTAAGCTCTCTAAAAACATTAAGATATGATTTTATTTTTTCTTTGGATAATTGGTTTGAGTGAATTACATCTTTGTCTAGTTTGTTGTCAAGAACCAGATTCCAAACTCCACCTAAAATCAAGTCGTGTTTGGGAAAATTTACAACTGTTGAAAAAACGGTTCAAAGAAAGTTGGTTTGTCCTTTGCGGGTGCATAAACATTGTCGATGACAAAAACCTTGTCGTTAAGTTTAATTTTGGTGAGCATTATTCTGCCTGCCTAATCAACATATATAGCTGTTTTTTCGTATTTAAGAGATTTTTCAACTACTATCGCCGCATCATTACCATGATTATTACCATGAGAATAAAGTATATCTCCTCCCCATTCAGACTTCCACAGCTTTTCATCTGCCTGATTGGAATGAGTTTCTTGTAGAAGAGTATAGTCAAATTTCTTGTTTTTATGAAAATGAAATGTTTTTTTATGTTTAAGGTTATTTCTCAACCGATAACATTAAAGTTTACGATTGTTAACAGCATCATCAGTACAATAGAAGTTAGAAGACAGGAAAATGCAGGACAAAATAAGCCTAATTAGTTTTAACTTCAAGGTTTGTATCATATTCAAATTTATATCCGCAAGGACATTGTGAGGGCTTTTAAGCTCTTGGTACGTTATTCTACCACAGTCACAGTGTACTGTGAATTAAAATTAGTACATTTGAGGTTTATTGTATTAGGAGACAACTTGTCTACATTTTGGCGTACACACACGATGCAATATTTTGCGCAGTTTAAGTACTTAAACAAATTATTGTCAAGCTGCTATATGGATTGAAATAGATTTCAGCACGGGATTCTCATCATGTCAATCTGTATAGTCAATCTTACAGACGTAACAATCTGTATAGCGTTCATTTATTTTGACGGAAAAACGTTGATTTGAATCTTGTTTAGCACAACAAGGGCGCACCACATATTGTTCCTTGCCACATTCGTCACAAGTAATTTCAACAGAGGTTTCTTCGGTCAGAACTTGGGCGTTACAAGAGATGCAAGCAATCTCGCATGAAACCTGTCACTAATCTTGAGATAATGTGGGTGACTGAATTTGACTATCATTTTGGTTTTTCCTCTAGGTTCATGTTCTGTTATTCGAGGTATTTCAGTAGGTAAATGCAGGTCGAGGTCGAATTCAATATTATCAATTGTTTTGCTTCAATTTTCCACCTGATTAGTTTGAAGGTGGTTGGAAATGTTGCCAAGCTGCTTTTGCATTTTAATTCAGCTTGTAGTAGATACTGAATCCGTTTCGTCCAACTCTGATGGTGAAATCTCTTTATTTTGACAGGTTAACTGGTTCAGAATGAGCATTCATTTCAGGCACAACTGTGCTTGATTCACGCAGTTTGCTACGTGTTAGCGCAGGAAAATCAGTTGCCCGCTTGTGGCATTTTGATTACAGGTGGCCTGCATTACCATAGTATTTACAAGTGATTACCTGCCCTTGGCAGGTAGCATATATTTTGCAAATACTAATTTGAATGTAACTTGGAATAGGGCTCCTCAAGTGAAAAAATTGCCACAGATTTTTTCACTGTGGCAATTTCATGCCTGGACGTAAACCATCACTAAGAATTTTATCTGTAATTTTTAAAACAGTATCAAAATTAGCTTGCAATTCTTTTTTATTGCCTCGTTAGTGCCCACCCCAATAATGTGTTTATATTCACTGCTTCATAAAGCGACAAGTTGTAAGTGAATTTGATATCTTTAAGTTTTGCGTACAATTCTGGAACATACTAACTGGTTTTGCATGTTATGTCGATGCTTCTGTACCTCATTTCTGCAACTCCGATTCAGTTTTCAGTTTTAAAGTTTATTTCTGACAACATTTGTAATACTTCAATTCTTCTTAAGTTCGTCTTTGTTTGAAAATCCAGATATGTTGGTCCAGCTAGATTAACAGCTTTATTGCCTCGGACTCTTTGGGCAAAAGATGGCTTGTAGTTACCTGCCATGCTTACTCGCTCAATGCTACTCGCCAATCCTGCTTAACGTCCACTTTTTGTATTTTTGAAAACAACCTCTAATTTGGCGCCGCCATCCCTCCCAGTTTTACTTAACTTTTGTACTCTTTGGTTACTCGAGTAAAAGAAGGAAGATCGGTAACATGGGAATAAAAAGTATGCCTACTCTGGCAAAGAGGTTTTTGACTTGATCACTTTTTAAAATACACTTGAATTAGGAACATCAATCGGAAGTTCTGAAAAACATTGACTTTTCGTTGCTGTTTACATAACTACTCGTTAGGTGAAGCAGGCGTGGCTGGTAAATCCAATATTTTTTATCTCGACATCACTGATTAGGGAGGAAGGGGGCTGCGGGCGATGTCGATAGAGCCCGTGATTTCATCTATTTTGTGGAATTTCTGATAAATCTTTAATAAAAAGGTCATCAGTAGGGCCATTTTTTTTGACCTAAAAAAATATATTTTTGACTTTATTTTAGCAAAATTTTGACTTTATTTTGACCTAACCGCTTTTGCCTATTATTTATGTCTTGTTGCACTTTTTTGATTAAAAATGTTTTATAATCCGCAATTTACATAAGTTTTTAAAGAAGAAGGTAGCCTACTTTAAACATTTTCTCAATCACTCAGTCTTGAAGCTAATGCAACAAAGCAATGCATGACCCCAAAACCTAGATAACGAGCCATTGTGTGTAACGGTATCAATTAGTGTGTAATACAAAAAATGCGTTGTTATCGAAACTGTACTGTACATTAACAGTCTGTCTATGATGTTTTTGATGAAAGCCACACAGTATAATTACCAGGACTTTTTGTTGTAATTCAGCATCATATATTTTTTTACGTTCTTAACATCAAAATTTCTGTCTTTTCTCAGTAATTTACTGAGCATAGAAAACGACCTCTGAACAGCAGCAGAGATTGGCTAGGCTTTTTGCAATAGTGCGTAGCTTGTTGGGTCAATTGTCAAGTTGGTACAGTTTATTATTGTTTCGAAATCAGAGTTGGATAGTCGTTTTAGAATGTAATTTTTAATTGCGCACGGATCATCATCGAATTGCATATTCTTCAGCAGTCCATATGCTTCGGTTATCGTGCAGGCACTTCCTTCTAAGAACTCTACGTTGACTGCTAGAGTCCGGTATTGATTTATTTTAACCAAGTCCAGCACCAAATCTTCCACATTGATAGCGTCTTTTGCTCTGCTGACTAAGATGCCTGCACTTGTCCAATTGTTGACAATGGTACGAACAGCTGGAAGGTTCTCACTGTAATACAAGGCAGCTCTAAGCCAAGTTGCCTACCTTGTAATTACAGGGTCAGAAGGAGATGGCAGACCAGCAGTATGAAAATCTTTCTTGAGATCTTTGTTTTTGATTGTTGCTGCCTTGATCGTTGCTATCATTTCATCAATATTTTTAAAATGAGCACGCACATGCATAGCGCAGTTATGTAGTAAGTGCGCAACGCAGGTGACATGCATCAAAGAAAGGTATAATTCCTTTAATGTCTTTTCAGTCAAAGACATGTACCGAACAGCATCAGTCAAGAACAATGAAAAATTCTCGCGTGTTATTTCAAGTTGTCGCAATATGTCATCCACAGTGTGCAGAATAATGCTGCTATTAACATCGCTATCGCTGTCAAGTGGATGGCAATGAACGAGGAATGTCTGATTTGGGGCATCCAAGCTGCCCACAAGCACACTAATATACTTTTGTTTAGCAATCTCTGCTTCATCCACAACTAAAAAAATTGTTTGTCACGAAGTAATTCTTGAATTTGTTCTTTTTTTTGGGATGCTAATTTAGCAACACATGCCCGGGCTGCAGTCTCCGAAGGTAATACGTTACCCATTGTAGCAAACAGAGACTTTAAAGAAGGATGGTTCAGTTTATGAAGTGGGATATCTGCAGCTAAGAATGAAGAGACAACCTGTTCCTTGAAGTTTACTTGATCGAGTTGTAAAAAGGTTTGCTGACTTTGGGATTTGCTCTTCGTCTGCAATTTTTTTGGTGATGGTTACTATTTCGGTGGCTTTCCACAAAAAACGTTTTGTCGCATTTGACTAACACGTCGCAAAGGTTGCATCGCAAGTCGCGGGCAGGAGTTGCCGAAAACTCATCCGAATATTCCTGGCAAATTTGCCTAACTTTCGCTGTAGAAGATTTGGCTTGTTTAGGCATTCTTTGCTTTGCAAGCTACGATTTGAAAAAAACACATGCACAGAGCGCAAAGATTTTAAATGAATAGATAAATTGTCTAACAATTATGTGTTTATGCATCAACAATAACGATTTGATGCATAGTAAGTGCTATTTCGTTCTCAATTACCGCACGCTTTTTTAGCATTGCAACTATTTGAGAAGTTTAAAATCAAATAAAACTGCGCATAAAATTTTAATAGCAGCTCAAAAATTCAAAAAATCTAAATTTGTTCGTTTTTGTAAGGAAATTTTTGATGAAGAGAATTTTGACAAGTTTTGACTTCATGCAAAATTTTGACTTATAAAATCTACCACAACAGACTCGTGAACACCTGAAACGAACGTTAGTACACGTTTGATCAGGTAAGAAGGTCCTGAAAAAGTTTTGACTATATTGATTTTAGCGGGCCCTAGTCATTAATAAATCTATCTTAAAGTTCTTGTTCTAACTGCAGCCTTGTGGGAAACCATCATTTATCACTATTACATAGTAAAACGTTCTTAGAAACAATATTTCACATGGATCTAAGCAAAGCATTTACGCTATACACCGGAAAACAGAAATTGTTTAATGTAAACAAGAAAACACTGTGCCAACTTAACTGTTTCCATGTGTGCAAGATCTAATTTTTATATCGTGGTTGAGATATTATAACAATTAAAAAATGCCATTTACAGATACGCTGTACACCGTACAGCAATTGATAGGGGCAATAAGGAAAATGAAATGGAGACTCAACTTAGTCAATTATGATAAATATTATTGTACTAGAGCAAAAACAATGCATTTAAAATGCGTTTACCAACCACATTAATTCTTAGTTTAGTGAATAAAGCTAAAAAATAATACTAGTAAATATTTTATTGCAAACTTTTGCCATTGTGCAAATAGCATGTAATTTAGTCCAGTTCTAGATAACTACTTATCAAACTGATGATGCTTTTAGTTCAAAAATAAAATGTTTTTAACAAAATGTTTATCAACATTCTAGTTTTATTCTTTTCCTAAGAATTACAAATTAATTCATTTTTATGCTCCTAGTTTAATGTAAACTCCATGATACTTTGTTTTGTCCTTACATTGGACAACAATTTTTGGAATATACCAGGAAACGTCTTTCAGCAGCCGTAGATGATTATTTGGTGCTTCAGCAAAATTAGAAAATCGTTTGTCAGCAGGCTTGATTCACAATACAAAATTTTACTGCTTGCAATAATTCAGGAAGTTTTGCTGTTAAGTTTTATAAAAAACACTAAAAAGGAAACTTGTGGAAAAATATGATGATTAAGAGCTTGCATTTTATTTTATCTTAAATTTCCTGATCGGATCGTACCTTTTATGGCTAAGTCTATATTATTATGTCGTGTCTTTAAATCATTGTTTATTATTACTAAAGTGGTCTTTTTATACGCGCGAATAGATTTTTGGCTCCATCCAATATATGTTTCCTTTTTTTGTACCTTTTTTCCTTTTTTTCTCTTTTTCAATTTTTTATTAGCTCTTTGAAAATTGCATATGTCTGCTTTGTGCAAAATATTCTCAGGAGATATCTGTCTTGACTACTGACGGTTGTTTTCGGTGTCTCCTCGTCTGTAAATACTTTTTGTGTAGATCTTCATTTTCATTTTAAAATTTTATTTGCATGTGCGTCTTTACAGACGAGCTAAGTAATAAGCTAAAACTGAAACTTAAGTTCTCAAAACCACTACACCCCACTGTATCCACATTTCAAACAATAATTAAATTGGCAAGCTCCCAACTGCAAGTATTGTATTGTATTGTAATGTATTGTATTGTACTAAATTATAACAACAGCCGTTTTTAGATGCACACGAAATGAAAAACATGGATGATTTGCAAGCTAAAGTTCAAAGCAAGTACAGTTGTGTGATGATGTATAATAGCAATAGTTTTTGAAAGAAAACACCGCAATTGCTTTTAGATTATCGTCGAATATGTTTCCATGAGTACAGATGATATTTGAAAGTAATTATCGAAGGGAAAGATCGGAGTAGGGGCAGGGGTAGGGGTTTAATCAGCAAAACGTAACTTAATTTTTTGAAGTTGATGCTTAACTGACAAAGTAAACATTCAAAACAAATCAACAACGTTGAATTTAACCACCACCTGATCGTTTTTTTCTTTAAATGATATTGATTAACAATTAAAATAAAGGCACAATAGACTATTACATGCATATCTCACTATGTCACATATTAGTTGATCCATAACATTTAAATTGCCCATTTCTCATAATAGTGTTAAAGTTTGTTGCTTTGTTTTGCATTATGAAACTTTACACGTTTAGAAGAACTGAGCACGAGAAAGTACTGATTCATTTCCAGGATGGTGCATGTTGCTTTACATCAATAGATTAAAATCTTGACACATAGTAATAAAAAATTTATAAAATTATCAGTACGTATAGCAACACCCTCTACGATACCAAATAACACATTAACTTGATTTATAATAAAAAGAGATTTGCAGTTTCGAGTTTCACCATGAAGATTAAAGGATTAAATACATCTTTTGCTATGTTTAATTTCGAGCTCGTTTAACTAAATGCTTTCAGATTTAGTTTTATTTGAAAAGATCATAGTTTTCTTCCTTTTGTTGCAAGATAACAGTTTGTGTAATGCGTTTTCCAGTGTACTGCCTTGTCCAAAAGGTTAAAATCTTGCATCCAAAGCAGCTGTTTCTCAATGGGTTGTTGACCATTAAATAAATCTTTATAGATTGATTTTGCATTTCCTCGATAAATTTTAATTGCTTCATCAGCTCCGTAACTATTCGTTCCCTCGAACAACTATACGGCGTAAGAAGCTGTTATTCTTTAGGTATAATTGATGCTACGTGATGCATCTAATGAAACAAGGGCTGTTAGTTGATAAATTAAACTCTTCCGCCAATTCTTAATATTTTTCAAAATTTCAAAATTTTTATTTTAATATTGGACTTTAGGAGGCCATGAAAAAGATTTTTGTCAAAATAATGCTGCAGCGTTAGTTGCTAAGGAAACAACAAACTATATGTTAAAGCGAAATATACCCTCTTAAGTTGTAATTTAGGTTTGAATACCCTGGTCAACAAAAAAAAGTTTTTGCTTTTTACACTTCACAATGTTTGGTGTTACTACCTATATTTGGTTCACTGATTCCAAATCTGGTGTCAGATTTTGTCTATCACGTCACGTTTTTGATTTACCAATGTGCATGTATCTAACAATGTTGTTGATAGTATTGTACTTCTTATTACACAATTTAAAACCATATCTTACCACTGGAAAACGTAAAGCTGGCATTAAAACTTAGAGACAGTTTAGATTCACAATATAAGCAACACAAAATAAATGTTTTTAACATGCAATAACTATAAAGCAATAAATCGAGTCCTAGAAGTGTTGAAGGCATTTAGCTTTTCTCTTGTATGATGAGCGCTTGCAATCACCTAGTAGAAACCAGCAGTAATCTCCCATCATGTTGGCATCAGATCTACCTTGATAACGGCTTTCATCACAGATATATCCTGATGGAACCTTTCCCCTTGCACATCACTTACAGCGCCAAGATTAGGTGGAAAGAAGTCCAAATGTGAATGCAAAAAGTACATTTTAAAAGACATTTGAGATCCTAAGTTTTCATACGCTTTCAGCATGTTGTCTACCATGTCAGCATATTCATTGTGTCTGTAGTTTCCCAAAAAATTGTTCACCACCAATTTAAACCCTTCCCAAGCTGAAAGCTCTAACGTGTTAAGCCGTTCTTGGAAAGCATCATCAACTATAAGCTTTCTGATTTCAGAACCTACAAAAATACCAGCTTTTAATTTTGCATCACTCTTTTAAGCCGAATACCTCTTTTAGAAACTTAAATCCTTCCCCATGTAGATCCATGGCTTGCACAAAAATTTTCATTAGACCAAGCTAAATATGGAGGTGGAGGTAAGTATACATCATTCGGATCAACAAAAGGCTGGTGTTTAAGTATAACATTATATGCTCCAATACATGGATTTTCTGGGGATGGCCAAACCTTAACAGCGTAATGACTACTGTCATGACAACTATCCCAAAGGCACATATGCTTGATATACCCCAACTGCAATCCCAAGAGAAGAGATACAACTTTTAGATCGCTGCATATTTTCCAGGTGTACTTAGAATAGTTCAACTGTTTAAGAAGAACTTTTATTGTATTGTATGTTTCTTTTCTTGAAGTGCTGTGACCCACAAGAATGGATGATTTGCTATTTCCGTTGTGTAGTAAAACGGCCTTTAGGCTTGTTTTGCTGGAATCAATAAATAACCTCCAGTCAGCAGGATTATGTTCATATCCTCAGTTATTCATTAATCCATCTACATTTGTACAGTAGCAGATATTGTTAGCAATTGCATAGTAAGAAAAAAGGCTTTTGTTGGGCTGACGGAAAGAAGAAATTGTGGTTCCTTCTTGTTATAGATTCCATTGATGGAGCCTAGACCCCAAAATTTCAGTCTTGTCTTTGGACAAATAAAGATCCCGAACAAGATCGTTTAGGCGTTCCTGATTTATGAAAAGTGGCTTCGACTTATCCTTAAACGAAGGATCAATTTCAGTGTCTTCACTTTCGTCAGAACAAGAAGGTTTGTCACTTAATACAGGTTCCACATCTCCAGATGAGAAACTTGGTACAGGAATGTCCGAACATTGGGAAACAGGTCTAAGAGCAGACTTACAAGTTGGATATATAATTTTGGACTTGCTTTTTTGAGAAAATCCTGTGATCTTGGTTATACAAAAGTAACAGACAGAAACGTGATCTCTTTGTTCACGCCATACCATTGGAACACCAAATGGCATTTGCTTCCTTTTTCCATCAAACCAAAACAAAAGACTTGTTCTGCAGCGATTGCAAGAAATATTTGGGGCCCATTTCTTGTTTTCACCACCTACTTTGCATCCAAAAGTGGGCGTGTGCTGACTTAATTCTGCTGGAAAGCTTTGCACGATGAGTAGGCGGAGTGTACTCACCACATATATAGCAGAAGTTGTCTGGGTGATTTATACAACGCCGTTTAGAGCTAGGAGGCATGGTTATTCTGTCTTGACAGCAATTTTAACAACACTATAACAATCTAAAATACAGTTACAAAATCAAGCTTTCAGCAACTTACCAAGTATATCAAAGGTGTATTCGTATAAATATGAAAATAGATCTAAACCTGCATGCTGCAAGCTTCCACTAAAGGTTACCGAGCTGTTAAAGCCAGCTTGGAGGTAAACTACAGCAAGCTTATAACTACAGTATCCTTCTGTACAAGATTTCCACCTGGCCCATTGCATTACAAAATTATTATGGTGAAAGTCGCGTGAAAAGGTTACAGCATTATTACGTCACAATCGTTTAATTATGCTAAACTAAACTACTTGATGGCACATGCACGAAAATTATAAAAGTGCATTTATCTCGAAAATGTAACCTGATAAAGGAAATCTGACTTCGGATTTGAACTTAGCACAATCAAATTACATAGAAACAGTTGTTAGTTATCATTGTAACGATTTCTTGTTGACCAGTAATATCAATCATTTTTACACCACCTTCTCAAACATCTGCCCACAAAGTTTTACGAGCAATTCTTTCACAATTGCATCTTTAAAAGAACTTGAAATCCACATTATTAAATCGTTTCAAAATCTGGTTTAGGATGATGCAAGGTATATCTACTGCTTAAGTTGTGGGAGAATAAGCTTTTAATAATGATAACTTTACCTGATAAACTAAGACGGAGAGATGAACAAATATTGCAAATAGTTTTTCTGTCACGTACACTAGCTTTAAAATTTCATTAAAACAAAAATGTATCATTTTCAGTTTGATTTTTTGCAAGTATTCAGAGGTAGATTTAGAAATATGAGCTGGGGGTTCCAGAAAATGTAAATAAAATGAAAATATTTTATAAAAATGCATCAGATAGATTTTGGCTTCTGACAGCCAAACTAATTTTTAGAAATTGACTCATTCATGAGTGAATTATGTATGTTTTTTCACTTACAAATAATTATGTTTACGTTTGATACAATTGTGAAAACAATCTTTGGGGTTGATTTTCTATAAATATTTCAACAACTCTTTGAGCTTTGACTGGAACATAATGGTGCGTATTTAGCAGCACCTATAAAGTTGGTCGTTTCTCACCCATCGTTGATCACAGTGCAGTTGATGAACATTTCAAAATTGTATGTGTTTATTCAACCGCACTCAAAACTTTGACCTAAGCTATCCAAAAAATAACAATCAACGAGCTACTGCATTCTGTTTGTATCAAACTCTGAAAGCACAAGCAACGCACACACTATAAAACTTCGCAACTATGACATCATAAGGAATTGGGATGCAATTGATATTACATGCATTTCTGAAATAAATAATTTGGTCACTTTAGCAACAAAATAGCTAAGCTGCAAACTGCAGGGCCAATGCGTTGGTGCTAAAAATTTACTATAAAGGCACTTGTTGCTACTAACAGGGGGGCGCTCTGGACTTCTTGGACTTCCGCCCGCCTGAGTATCCATATACCCAAGTATATAAGGCATCGGGAAAGACACGTCAATCCCATTTTGTACTGTAAAACAATTTTGTGCTTTCTTGCCGCGGACTGCCAACAAAAAAGACTAGTGATTTAGATAAATTGATTCGATAACATGAAAAAAGGAAAAATTCAAGATCCTGGCTACGCCTTAGATCTATGTGCTCCATTTATTGTTCATACGAAGCCAAAGAGGCCTTAGTTTGCGCTTTCCTTAGTTTGGAAACAGGCGAGGAATTTATGATATTGAGGTATTTTGAACCAAAATACCAAATTTGTCTTTCATGTCGTGCAATTTCACACAGTGACTTTATTTTCTTTCGGATTTGTCTTCAAACTTTCTCTAGATCCGGCTGGCTACGCATTATGTTGCATGTTTTTATTCCCGGCTTAGGCGTGCCCAAGGAGTAAAAAAAGTCTTTACTTTTCCTCAAATTGTAAGGTTCGATCGCGTTTGCGCGATAAAGCTGATATAAAAAAAAATAGAAAAAATGCTTCTTCTAAATATGGAGCGATTTTACCTTGCCGGGGCATGCCATCACTTGTGCCGACTTAAAACGTATCAATTGAAACAGATTCGCCTGCTTCAGAGTACAAAGGTTTGTGAGAGTGGCAACGAAAAGTTGTAGTAAAAATAAGCTGTAGCTTCTGTACACATATGTAATGGTCATCACCTTGATCTATTAATCAAGACTGATAATACTCACACAAAACAAATAATGCCGCGAACTATCATTTATATTTTTCAAAAAGCGTAAGAAGGGTAGGGGTAGAGGAGTGAAACACAGTCAACAATGATGTCGGTGTCCAAACGGTAGTTGTTTTGATAGTTAAAAAAGTGAGCTATTTATTAGTAGGCCTATTTGATCTCTTGGTGACGTCATTTTGTTTTTATATTTGTGATATGAAGTGCTTTGGTTGCGCTGTTTGCTTTGATTCAGCCTTAACAGGAAAAGGAACAATGCTTTTCCCAAGATCATACATTCTATTCTTTTAGACGACTATTAAGCTATTTTCAAGCAAAAACATTCCCTCTCATTACTGTTTTACAATTTGATGCAATTGTTGTTTTATTTTGATATTTTAATTTGACTCTTTATTACGTTTAATTTTGGCCTAATCGAGACCTCACTTTATTTAAATGACGATTAGTCTTACGTACCGGTACAAAGAGCCTATCAATAGCAAATATCAGTAATGGGCTTTACTATTAATGTTTGCTATAAAAATGATAGTGGATAGTTTTGCTGCCTGCTGCTGTTCTCACTATAAAGTGGTAAACATTGTTATGTGACTTAGAATTATGACATAACAGTGCGTTCTAGAATGATTTAAGACAGAAGAAAAGCATACCTAACGATCACTTACGTAACAATCGCTTATTGCTTCTTAATACAGCCCAAAATGTTTGAGATTTACTTTTAGCCAAAGCACCGTGTTACTATTTTCCGAAAATGCTTTCAACCAAGTTTCCACGGTCAATATTGTTTGAGAAAATGAAGAACGCAAATTTAAAAATTACTGTTTAATTTGTCGAAGCTGGCAAGTTGGGCGCTGGCTTAAGTTTAAGCCTAAATTGCTTTTCTCCATCAAAAAATGCAGTTTTTAAAAGATCTATCTTCAACTGTAACGTGAACAACCTCCTTGTGACCCTCACTTTGGTGTGGTGACAAATGACAAAGCTTATAGTTTAATTGTTCAGTACTTTTGAAAGAGTTCAGCCTAAAATGACGGTCAAACACAAAATCGCTGGTTGCATCGTCAGTAGGCAAATAGTTATTATTTAAAAAAATCTCTGCTTTGGGAATCATGTTGATTGTATCTCCTATACGAACCATGAATCACGTTTTTACAATGAGCATATTTTGAGTAATTAATGATAACAATGAAATGAAAATGATAATAATAATGAAATAATAATAATAATAAGATAATAATAATGGCAAAATGAAAACAATTTTTACAATTAATTGATAATTAGAATGTCATTATAGATCATAAAAAAAGGAAATTGTTGTGAAGTTGTCAAGCTTTTGTTTAAGCTTAAAATGGCTTTCCTCCGTCAAAAACTGCGATTTTTGAAATAATTACTTTTGATTGTAGCGTCATCGTTATTACACTCATTCTGGGGTGGTGTTCAATCGTACCTAGTTTCATATTTGCTCGTCCAGTAGTTTTAAAGGAGTTAAAGCATAGTACGTATAAATCTGATCTCATCATGTCTTTGAAAACTCCTCATGAGAATCACCCCAGGTTGAGATAAATCGTGCCCAGTTCAATGTTTGTACGCCCAGTAATTTAGGACAAGTAAACAAAACCAAACAAATAAAAAATCTTTACTTTATGTTGTAGATTATGAATGGAGTTGTTGTCTCGTTTACATAAAATCTTGCTTATTTTTAGATTACTGTAAGGTGTGACGGTAAATTGAAATGACCACTCAGTCAGCCAATTGCTCATCCTTGGAACAAAGAAGAGATACAAGATTTTTATTGGCTAGGAAGTAAAACCGTGCGAGATTTTTTCCAGAATGACTAAACAATATAGTTCTTCTTATATGTTTACGGCAAAATCTTCTAAATGGGTTCAAGCATTTAAAGCATGACTGATCAATCAAAAAGGAGAAGACCTGTGGATGTCTCTAGCCAAGAAGCAGTTTAAGAAATTGAAGGCATGATTAAATCTGATAGAAGGGTCGCGTTAAACGAAATCGCCACAAATTTTGACATGTCCATCGCGCAGTAACGCAATCGTGCACGAGAAGTTGCATTTTCAAAAGTCATCTGCAGTTGGGTTTCCAAGATGTCAACGGATGATCACAAAATACTACGCTGGTTTTCAGAGCATCATTACGCCTATACAGAAAAGAGAGAGATGCTTTTTTGTCTAGAATAGTAACAACTAATGAGACCTTGGTCTTTTATTACGAACCCAAATCAAAAGGGATTCATACACAAGGAACCATATTGTCTTGTCATTATGGAGAAAATATTGCTTTGTTTTATATCCTCAGTCAATAAACACTGTATAACTCCTCTTTGTTCTACGGACAAGCGGTTGGCTAACCTAGCGGTCATTACAATTCACCGTCACACCCACCGCCATCTAAAAGCAACAATATTTTTTGTAAATAAGATGACAACTCCATTTATATTCATCATATAAAATTTCAGATCCGCAGCTGCAAAACCACCAAATCAATTGAGAAAGTGTCGTTACTTCTTGACTGGCTTCCGTAAATACTATTTACGACCCAGCATTTTGGGGTTTTATAGATAATCTTAATTCATTTTATGAAATAGAAACAAAATATAGAATTAGCCAGTTGCTAATTAGCAATTTTCAAGGCGATCTCCTATTAAGAGGGATCTGCCTCCAGCATTATATTAAGGTGAAATAGAAAACTTTGCTCAAAAATGATCAACAACATCATACGGTATCATGCAACAATCTATTACATCATGTCAATAACCCGCGACCGGAAGGTGTAAAAACACTCAATAAAAAACATGCTAAAAAAGGACAAATTTACCATTGAGTGCAAAAAAAGATGCAATACAAAACAATATGATACAGCAACAACTACAGTATATCGCGGGGCCTCATTTAAGGACACACACACATAACATGGACAACAAGTCAAAACGGTAAGTCCTAATAGAGGTGTAAGATCATTGTTAAGACTTTATCATTTTAAAAAATATAGAAGTTGCTAGTTGCTAATTAGAAATTGTCAAAGAAATAGAGACCAAATCCGTAATTAATCGGTTGGGGTTTGTATGACTATTTCTAGCGCCGAACACATCAGGTACTACATTGTCAGTGATTGCTGATTTGAAAGCTGTATGCTTATTTTGCACTCTATCATACACTTGTCATTTCATCTTGCGTTTGAGTTGTAAATAACTTATCAATACGAAAAAACCTTTACAATCAAATATAGAGTAATTATTCACTACATATCTGCATTGAATCTTTCGGTTCTGGGGGGTTAAATCTAATTTTATTGCGGAGATATGCAGACGTAACATTGTTACAGAATTCATCATCTTTTGACAGAAAATTTGGCATGCAAGTAAAATTACGTCAAGATTAGTGAAAAATTTGAGAAAAAAAGCATGAGGTTTTTAGATTTTGGTTTGCTATTTCAAAAATTAACTTTTGCGTTCCATTTTTTGATGTGTTTTATACCAGGCAATTAATACAAAAAGCAAGTGCTTTTCGATCTTTAGATGAACGGTTTGCTCTCTTTTATTTCGAAAAAATTTCATCAAACCAACCCATTGACTTTTTATCTAACTAACCACCAAACTACAGAAGTTTGTTTGTCGCTATTGGTTTTCCCGTTGTGGAATTACGATGGAGTCGTTTAAAATAGAAAAATCATATATCCCCTGCCGAACGTGAACGCGTTCTCCTCAACTCCTTACCGACCACGTCACTCCATGTTCTGAGAAATAATTGTGTAATTTTGAAAATACACTGAAAGTGGTAGTGTCTTTGCTTATAAAAAGACAAAGCAGATATTGATCAACAATTTTCATACTTTTCTTGACTGAAAAGCGAATATTAGCAATCAACTGAGGTTGACTGGTAAAATCAGCCGTTTCATCAAATTGAAGTCCAAAGCAGGGCGCATGACAAAACTTGTCTAGAATAATTTCTTTTAGTGATGCAGCCATTACAACGTACATCTACTTTGCATGGTAGTATCGGACAATACCAGTTTTGCACTTTGGTCACAGCCCTGGCTCCTCCATGAATCTTCTGAGCTATTAACTTCAAGCAGATTATGCGACCCTTTCTTCCGGTAAAAAGCTTTCTATGAGACATTAGAACATGAGCTAATTTATTCGTGATGATACAAAGAGAGGCTGTTCAGAAGGTGTCACCTTCAATCGACCTTTTTCGAGCGCACCTAGCGGGGAGTTCTTGTTGCTATATGCAGTCAAACATTTGTCAGTGGCTTGCGCTTTTCAATAAAAAACAGTGCTAGGCAGAAATTTAAATGCAATAAATCGCTTTCTAAATAAGTAGTTTTGAACCGAAAAAGTTCTAAACTAGAGTTCTATGTCATGTAAACAAATAAATTTTATCTTTAGTAGATTTGACTCATTTACAGGCTTTTTTAAATAGCATGCAAGCAAATATAATGTGGTAATTTAAGTTGCTAAGGGTTGTTTGAAGCTGGACTTGGTACTGTTTGTAAAAAGCTTCACAGGCACTTATACTGTACTGCTAATAAAGTTTAGCAGCTGCGTCACGGCTACTAGTTGCTGACGTTGAGCTGCTATCAGTAAAGTAACCAATATTGATTTTCATCTGCACCTGCTGGTTCTGAAAGACTCAGTAAGTGTTGGTAGTAATTAAATTAAGATTTTTACTATTATGGTTTATGTCTGTAGCTGTATTAACTAAATTGCAAATCAATTTAGTATAGACGTAAACAATAGAATCGCACGGAGTTGCATTTCTGCCAAAAATGGTTCGAAGTTTTTGCACTTTATGCGTCGCACATTCTCAATTTTTGTAAAATTTCTTAACAATATGAACTCGTTGGGCGGTTGAAAACCACTCCATGAAACAATATCCCACGCAACAATTACTAAAGAAGCACAGGTAGTCTGCAAAGAATTCAATTTTACTTAAAGTATTCTTCAAAATAAACAAAAACAATTAATCGGAGTGAAGACAACTTGCAAAAACAACAAAAGTAAGTTTTTAAACTTTAAAACAAAAAAAGTTCGCCCTGTACAAATTCGGCGAACTTTATGAAACACCCTATATTTCCTACCTGCGTAAATTTTTTGCGATTGCCACTGAAAGCAATGGTAAGGTGACTCAATAACAATCTTTCCAGATTTAACAAAGGGCATTGACCGTCACAAGCTCGCCAATATTTGGTGCAAAATAATTGTTTTATACATGTTGGTCTATGTAAGCAAACACAAAGAAATACAAAAAACTTACACGCAACTCTCATCCGCATTGTATTTCACATCGGCAAAATAGATTTTTTCATCCGCACAAGTGCATACCATCTCTTAGATTAAAAAGCACAGTAAAAGATTGCTTGCATGCTTTTGCAAGATTTTTGCCTGTAATTCTGAACACGAGTGATTCTTTTGTCTATCCCATGTTCGTGTTTTAGTTTTTGCAGTAAATGTTAAATGATTGTTAATTGTTATATCATTATGACGTAACAACCAATTTTCTGAAATTCATTGTAATTTTGTTGTTACCAAACAATTTAGGAATTTTCTCAAATTTTATGAAATAAAATCTTATGTTTCTTAAAGGGTTGAACGTTAAGTAGTTTGTGCGTTTAAGTGAGGTGGTGATTACAATGAATACCTGTCAAACATCTAAGGCAGTAGTTCTTACCAGTTTTTGTCTGAGT
Organism: Trididemnum clinides; assembly: GCA_963675345.1. Taxonomy (NCBI): domain Eukaryota; kingdom Metazoa; phylum Chordata; class Ascidiacea; order Aplousobranchia; family Didemnidae; genus Trididemnum; species Trididemnum clinides. Next base: position 2,935,884 of record OY776297.1, read on the forward strand.
TTGTTTCATCCTTACGTAACACAACAAATGTAACCGTAACGAAGGAGCTTAAATTCCCTTAAATTTAGCCACGCATTCTGTCTAGAAAATTGAGTAACATCTGTTTTTAAAACAATTCATTAAAGTATGTCTCCACAAATTATAATATTTGCAGATTGATTATTTGATTTTAAGCACAATAACAAAAAATTGCGATGAAATGTCACTGTTATTGCAATTGAGCTAAGTATTCTAAAAAGACAAGAAATAGGCAAGTTTCAGCTTTTATTCAATGTATTTTTAATGAAACAAACGCATGAAAAAGTAAGTTTCATCTTCCTAATACTACAGGAAGTCTATGTTAACGTTAGATTTAAAATCACAAGGTGAAAATTAAACTGCTCATACACGGTTGACCATATTGTGTTTAAATATATTTTATTCTGCGGCAACTAAAAACTTTCTTAAATATAAATAAACATTATAAATAAGCTTGATTATTTTATACCTTTAAGCCTATTAGGACCGGGAGTTATTTGCTTTTTTATGTCCGGGGGGAGGTCGATTCGACCCCAGCACTTTGGCAGCTAATAACTTTTAAATCACTCACAATAGCGATATCGTATTTGCTCAGATAGATGCAAAATTTATTTTTCAATCTAATTATATACTTTTGGTTATGATCAGATTAATTGCGTTCAAGTCATTGCAAATTAAATGCACAGCATTAGTTTTTTGATTTTTGACTGTAATTTAAAATAAAGAAACAGCTGGCGAATTTTTTTTTCGCAATGTTTACTCCTCGACTTTGTGGTTTTGCAATCGCCTAGGCGCAGTTTATCAATGTCAGCTACCAGGTGGAAAGTTCAACAACTCATCATCAATTTGCCATTTTGCCTTTTACTAGAAATTTACCAACTGTGATGTTTGGGTAACATTTCTTATGTTGGACTACTTGTCATATGCCAAGTGTCTACTCTCTAGATTTTTGTAATTGAATTGACTATTTGTAAATGTGAAACAGGGTGTGAAATAGCACTTCAACAATAAAAATTTCTAAACTTCAAAAAATTGTTGCTCTTTTCATTTAGACAATAAATGAAACCTATGCTTGTTCATTTCATATCAATATTTTTATTGATCAAGACATAAACCTCATTCAAATTAAGGAATGCTCACAAATCCTATGACTCTTTTTTATTCTTTCCTCTTCGTTATGCGACACAATACGAGGCTCTTGTAAGCCCATTCATCCTTGTGTGCAGACTTGGTCGATTAGAATTTTTTTTTCATTTTCAAATTAGATTAGACTTGGAATTAGAGCATTCCTGATTATCCCAAACTAAAGTAGAATTGGAAATAGAACTTTCCAGTTTTTCTGAAATCAGTTTGAAATTTAAATTACTAAGCGAATTTTGATGCCATTTGAAGATCTTCGCAAAACCACTTTGTATTTGCGACAATTCCAAGACTTTTTTATTTTTGCCATCAAATTATTGTGAAGACCTTTTTTTTTGGAGATCACCTAGTTTCGATCTTGTTTTTCTGCCAAACTTTTTGCAAATGCAGGTGATCCCTAATAAAAAAAGGTCTTGCCATTTTTCAGATTCGACTCTTCGGTCAGGAACTTTTATGAAATTAGATTAGAATTAGAAATAGAAATTTTTCGAATTAAAATAGAATAAGAGACTTTTAGTTTTTTCAAATCAGACTAGAATTAGCGACTTTTTGCTGTAATTCACCGAATTAGCCAGCTAGAATTAATTAGTTGTCCAAGTCTGCGTGGGTGACGAGTTGCATAAATAAGTACGCAAGCAAACTTAAGTTTTGGATTTGCTACAAAAACCTGTGGCATCAAGCGATTGTAAACTTTGACTCTTTTTAATAGCAAGTTTGTCCTACAGCGATAGATCTATGTAGCCTATCTTTCATCTCCTCCCACCATAATAACACCAACACGGCATTTTTGTTTCCCTGTGGAGGTGTCATATGGTTATTTATACAGTTCTTTGAATATTAAACGGTATAAAACGGTCTTAATATTAAACGATCCTTTTAACGTTTTTATATTCAACCGGGATTAATTATAATGTCATCAATTTGAGATTGTAACTTGTGCTTTGAGCCGTTATTGAATTCAGAGCTATTAATTAAAAAATCACTTGCAATTAACAGAATACATAACAAACGTAAAACAAAATAGGCTATTTCTAGACTAGCTGGTGTATTGCAGTCATACGCCATGCTGTTTCTGCTTATAGTTTATCGTCTAATATGAAAATACGGGAAAACTACATTAAATTTACTGGTAATATCAACAATACATATATCATCGACAAAAGCAGCAATACGCCATATGTTTCAAAAACAACTAAGCTAGTGCAATTTTATTGGTAAGTACTAGCCTAACAACAAACAAAAATCGCAAATGCGAATAAGATGCTTATTACACAAAGGCTTTGCACATTTGTGGCACTGGCTCAATTGCTTAAAAATTTTGTTTTTCTTTTCTTTTGCTCATTTTTTTTTAATCTTACTGATACATGCATTGCATTGCCTTCGTTTTTCACTTTGATGAGGAAAAAAGCCACTTGATGTTTTTACATGTTTGGGGGATTTTTTTCCCCAATACTATCTCAATTTTGCGAACTACAAAAGAATTTATGTCAATTAAACTTTGCTGTACTCTATGTGGGCGAATCAAAGACATAGCTAGTTCAAATCCAAAATCTACAGATTTTATATTTCGAGGCTGCAGATCATTGTTCATTGCATATATCATGCCAGCGTTCACTCGGCATGTGTCCAAAATGCACAAAAATACATTCATAGTCCAGCGCTTTGATTTCGATTTGCAGCTGTAGAACCCCATTCTTTGATCAATTATATTCAGTTCTGCCTTTTGAGAAGTCGTATAGTTTGTAAATAGCGAGCTTGCTTTTGTTATCATCTTTTGTAGCTGCAAGAAGCGGTGGCACTGTTAACAATAATAAAACATTTTGCTTTCCTGAACTTTTGGTTATTACCACATACGAGTGCAGATTTAATGTGCCGTTATCCATTTTCCAATAAATCTAATATGACTTTGTTTCTCGGTCATCAATTTCTTTAATTTCGGCTGGAATTCCTTTTTGATTTGATTGTAAAGTTCCTACAGAAGTTATTCTGCGGTCAAGCAGCTACTGCGCCATTGGTATTGAAGTATACAATCTGTCATATGATATGTTTCTTCCCAGTAAATTTGTGTATCATTCCAAATTTTGAATTAGGTATTTTACTGTTTGTGACGTCCCACGAGTGTAGTAAGATGTCAGCTCTGCTTTTGGCTTACCAGAATACATAGCAGTTGAAAAGGTAAATGGATAGTGGCAAGCATTTACTGATTTATATAGCATTTCATACTTGGCTGGTTTGCTCGAATTAAATTGTTTGAAACTGATTTGCATTCTCGTTGGATAAAGAGTTTCATTCATCAGGAACTAAAAATTTTCCAAAGTTTTTGTCAAATTCTTCAAAAATTTTACAAAAAGCTGCAAATTTATCGTGATGCCAAGGAATAGGACGCGTTGTATGATCATTAAACGATATGTGGGCAATCAATTTAAATCTGTTTCTGGGCATAGTTGCACTAAAAACTGGGTTGCCAAATGTGTCATCGAACATTGCATGAGTGCTTTGATGCGCTTGTCCTAGTAAGCCTCACATGTAAATCATTCCAATCAGTGCCAATACTTTCGAAGGTGGTCTTCTGAAGATGGTTGTGATCCCTAACAAAAATGGTCTGGTCATTTTTCAGACCCGACTCTTTGATCAGGAACTTTTTGAAATTAGATTAAAATTGGAATGAGGATTTTTCGAATTAAAATAGAATTAGAAACTTTTAGTTTTTTCAAATTAAGATTACAATTAGCGACTTTTTGCTGTAATTCACCGAATTAGCCAACTAGAATTACGCGTATGTAGTTGTTCAAGTCTCTCTGTGTGTATAAAAAAGTAATCAAGCAGACTAAGTTTTGGATTTGCTGCAAAAACATGTGATATCAAACGATTGTAAACTTTAATTCTCTTTATTATCAAGTTTGTGCTACAACGATGGGCCTATGTAGCCTATTTTTTATCCCCTCCTCCCAAAATAACGCTGATACGGCATTATTGTTTCCCTTTGGAGGCGTCATGTGATATTTGTACGGTCCTTACAATTTTTATAGTCACTGGAAGCTAAAGAGGATATGTCTTCAATGCCATCGTTTTCTTCGTCAGATACTTCATTCAAAATTTTACTTAACACTTCTTGAGGTCTTACATTGACATGGACTATTTTATACTACTTTTGTTTGCGACATTTATATGTTCAAAAATAGAAAATTACAAGCAACGGAAATCAAGTTTTGTAAAATTCCTAAATTAAACTTTGCTGTCTGTCGCCCTGCGTCCCTTAATCTACCGCTGCTGCATGTTTTCCATCCAATAAGAACAGCAAGTGCGCTCGTTGCTCTCCCACCTACCAATCCCCAATTTTAACTGGAAAAACATTATAAACCATTACGAAAAGCGTAAACTACATCATCATGCGGCCAAAGTTATTTTCTGGTTTTGCGCTTGGAAACAATTTTTTTACGTAGTTGCATTTCTCAAGCATGGAAATTACGAATATTTTCTTGCATTACTTTATTGGTAGGTTATGGCGTAGCGTCAAGAAGCTTTTATTTATTTGACTAAAAGTTACAAAATAGCTGCGTATCTAAAAACACTTTGATGTTTTTGACTAGTCAAATTAAGAATTGCTGTTCACCGCAGAAGGTGTTGAGAAGAAAGATTTCTGAGAAACGATACAGTTTTGCAGTCATTGCGTTACTTCAAAAAAATTCTGTGGTTTACACAACGCGTCACGGTTTTGCGTGTGCGCTATTTCTCCTTTTTTTTTATATATATAAAAGCAATTGATGAAGAACTTTGCCTGAGTAGGTTTCGAAATTGCTATGTTTAATTCAAAACTACAATGAATGTATAGTAATGTTGGTGGATGGTCTGGCAGAGCACTGACAGACCATCCACCAAGTGGATCTAGTATAGATCCCACAAGTGTGGCGGTCTAAGCTATGCTTTGTTAAAAGCCTCTAGCTTCTTGTCGGTCACCAACTGCACTGAAGAGACCTAATAGGTCGAAACAGTGTCACTGTCTGCAGTTTTGCTAAGTACAATGAATGTCTTTGTCAGTTTATGACCAACCAAAAGCCAGATAAATTTTAGGAAAAGTCAAAAATTTCAAATATTTATCTCAAGCGGTCACTAATTTACAACAGTTTTAATTTGCTGTGGCTCGAATTTACTCCCTCCCCCCTGTTCTAATAAGGTTAAATCTACAAAGTAAAAGTACGAAGTGGGGTTAATGCAAACGAGGTACTCTATTAAATAAAACGTATTACGCTTCAAAATTTTGATACATCAATTCAAGCTTAGACCAGCATTAAAAATAGTATTTTTTGTAGAGTTTGCAATACTGTTTTTTTATTTTACATTTAAAAATTGTTTGTAGTTTAATGAATAAATATTTAAGAGAAAAGCAAAAGTTTCAATACCTTTGGGCCTCACCGCCAACAGAGTAATTAGAAGTAGGAGGAAGTGTGCCATGCTTCTACATTCTAGTCTTTACAACAAAGCAAATAGTCAGCTCTTATTTGCCTTCATGTTACCCCTTTTAAAATCCTCGGTACGCTGACATTTACTGTAAGTCTTCTAACAAATTCTGAGACACCCATTGGTCTATGTACAAAATGTAGGGCGAAAGTTTTTATTATCACTGCGTATTAATTATCAAAGACGCAAGCATTATTAGCATTATTAATTGGTTGCCCAACGTCTAAATTACCGGCTTTAAAAAACTTTAATGTAAAAAGTTATCTTGGTTGTGGAATTCGCTCAAAAAAATTAAGTGTCATTTGCAAACATTCATGTTTTTAGTGTGACATTTGCAATTATTAGCTCTACATATGTAAAATATTTATTAAAAAATCAACGCTTTAACTAAAAACTGCACGCATAGAATAAGATTGGTCGATGACGAAGGGTCTTTTTGGTCAACCTGTTTCAAAACATCAAAAAAAAGGATACAATGAGTTATTATGTATAATGCAGAATTTTACAGTTGGGTTGATCTTTTTATTCCATCTTAAAAATATGAGCACCAAATTTACAATGGCTTTAAACGTGAAAAATGCATTTTTATTGTAATGAGTAAAATGCTTTGCACGTATCTTTGTTATTGATCTAAAACAATAAACGATCCTGGCACCTGGCTTGAAAAAAGTAATGTAAAGCTTTTAGTTGGTTTTTTTGAATACCAAGTCAAATAGATAAAACTTTGAGTAAGATGATTTTTCAAATTACTATACCTCATCGAAATATGGGTTAATCATAAACTGTTTTAGTAACATTTTTGGTTGAATTGCTGGGCCAAATTTTTTAGGTTCGTTAACATGCCAGCATGAAAGCAAAAAAGTGGCGGGTTTAAAGCTAGGCATTTAAGATTTAAAGCTTGCTTGACAGAAACTTGGTTAATTTTGCGCACCCTTATCGAGTCTAAAACGTTGCACTTTAGTCTACATTGTTAGAATGAACAGCGTAATAAAAGCTCAATCAGCAAAAACAATATTTTGATTTCTCGTAGTTTCTTTTCAAACAGAAAAAAATCTTTTTTCTAATTAGCATTTGAAATTTTATCATCGAAACTACAGGATAGTTTTGAAATTCCTGACTCATTCAAACTGAATTATGTCTGTGCTTGAACTTTCATCTTTCTTTTATTTTTATTCTTTTCAAATATGCCTATTGTATTCATGGTAATTTTGTAGGACTCAAACCCGTGATTTAGTCAAGACCGCGAGCAGCAAGACCATGACCACATTTTTTCTTAGATTAAGACAATGTATGCCAAGGCCAAGACAGCTTAATCAAGACCAAGACCATTAAGTAACTAAGATTACTTACGAACAAAAACCAAAACTATTATTTCACGGAATCCAAAAATTGAAGATACATGTATTTTTATTTATATGGTTAATAGTTTCAAGTTTACTACGCGATACGAAGTGAATAGGTTGTTACCCACAAGTAAGGTAAATCACTAAATATGTTGTAGTCTTTGCAATTTGCTAAGTGCATTGCTAGTCTCTTGCATTACTATGTTGCAGTCTGTTTGGCAAAATCTAGATTAGCGCAAAATGCATCTAAAACAGTTGGCATCGCTACTTGCAATTTACCTGCCAATTTCTTTACAAAATATAATTTATTCAAGCTGAGCGAAATGATATCGAGTTCTTATAGTACAGGCAATTTCTGTTTCAAACAAATATTTACAATTTAACACGCAGTACATTTTTGCGCAATGAGCACTACTTCGTTTATGGATGAAAATATAACTATATGCTTCGACCTATTACAACAAACTGCGTTGATGAATTCACTTCCTGCTTCTACGAGAAACTAGTTATGGCATAAACTGCACACATAACTATTGCATTTTCTTTCTTCAATTTTTAGTCGAATTGGCATTGCTTTATCAGACCAGCTAAATAGCAATGCTACATAATTTTCTATTGAGCACATAAACACAGTGCTACGATTCATCACAGCAAAAAAATAAAAGTGGGCAATTGAACGAAAAGAATTTGGAATTGCATTGGTTTAGACTTTTTTTTTTATTGCACTGTAAAAATATCAGTGTAGACAAGATCGTAATAGAAATTCTACTTTGGCGTGGCCGACAAATAATTCTTCGAGTCCTGACGCTAGTTTGTAAATAGTCTTGGTAATGAATCATTAACCGATGACATTTCTGTGATTAAAAGTAAGGCACTTCTTATTATTTTCCCACACCTCTTGTTTTATTGTGATGGTTTGCTTCTTTAAATTGTCGATTTTAGTTTAAGAACAAAGCTCCTAAATTACAAACTACAATTTCAACCGCTAAGAAATAAAGTTTGCTCCTGATTTTGTTTCATTAATGCTTTTTCACACCTCGTAAAAGCCGTTTGTTCTTCCCCAGACGTCGTCGAAAATCTTTCTTGTCGATTAGCTGACGAGCAAAAATTAATGTTCTTTTCTCGATCCCACTCAAAAGCAGCTCTCAACTTCCGGGTATTTTGGAATCGCACAGTCGCAACCGAATTGCTAAAAAACTAATTTTTTGATTATCTTCATACGATTTTACTTCAAAGAACATTTTATCTATCTTTATATTTCGCGGTCACACCTGTGAAAAGTCGCTTTTTCAAATACCAAATGCAGTGGTGCATTTAAAGTGACGTAAGTGAGTTGGTCGCCTCGGGCCCCTCTTGCAGACACAACTTATAAACCGGTATTTGGGCCCTAGTAATCTCAAAAAAATAGAAAAAGATTTTCACTGATAAATTTTGCGCCAAAACTTTATTTTTGGATGTTTCTGTACAATCATCCTTTTAAAATGATCTCCAACAAAAGGTCTTCACTTACAAGTTTGGGGCCGAAACCCTTCTTTAGAACAAATTTACCTATTCCAAACCTTCAAAACAGAACTAATCTTTAAAAGAAAAAACAGAGGTCTCCAATGAGTCCAATAGAGATCAATTCATGAAATCTTGCCTCAAGTCCTTAAATTCTTAATCCATCATTGGCCAGACAAAAATACTGGGTTTGCTGCTAATCAAAATTACGTATCCATTTTGATCGCGATAAAATTTTAAAAAAATTTTTATTCTGGAATGCTTCAACGCAATCATCATAGAAATAAACACGATCTTAAGACATTTTGAAGTAAAATTGTGGTCTTTAGGACCTTTGGTTTTAGGACCAAATAATTTTCAAGACCACAAAACTTTTAAGGATTAAGGCCAAATCTAAATCCACGACCATCAAACCTAAGACCAAAAACTTAAAGAACGGTCTTGAGGCCAAGACCAGTTCCAAGACCTACGTCCCTGTTCCAGACATGAACAAAGAAGCAGCCTATAAGTGAACTAAATCAAGTGTTGCTTTTTGCAAAATTCTATCTCCAAACAAATATCGAAAGAAACTGACCTTATTTATTTTATGTAAAATTTTCAAAATAATTTAAAAGTTAATTTTTTCAAACAAAATTAAACTTGGCTCTTACAATAATTTATAACATTTGGTTACCGTAATTGTGTAATCAGAAGACATCAATCGAACTTAATGTATTGAAACAAACAGTAGCTAACAATATTTGTTTGACAGCGAGAAAATTTTAAATGCTCTATTGATGTTAGTAAAATAGTAGAAAACAATAACAAAACATCAAATTATCGATTTCGACTCAGCATGAAGTTCCAGTGCCTATAAAAAGAAAGAACAAACCCATAAATATCTACAAAAACGACAACGGTTGTACAAACTGAGAACAGATACTCCAATTAAGAGTTTGATGTCCTATAGCCCAATAAAATTATCAATTCAAGCTGTATGAATTGCTGAGGCAGTAGGCTTATTCAACAATTTTACTGCGCAAAAGAAACATATACAGTGGAACCTCGCCATTCGTACGCCTCTGTTCGTACAACTCGCTATTTGTCCAACATGTTCACACAACTTTTGACTCGTCATTCATACGCTGCTCCGCGATTCGAACCCATACCGTGGTTTACAGAGCAAAAGAAGATAAATTACAGCAACGTTCTAAAACATTTGTACGTGTACTTCAAACGTTTTAGAACGTTGCTGTCAGCTGATCTGCACCCTACCACCCTACAGGTGAAGTGTAATTAAAGTTTTACTGGTTTAATAAATGTACTTAGTATTTTTTTGGTTTATATGTAAAATGTGCTTAAGTACGTATTACGAGTATTATGGATTACATAGGCAATTTCCTGTCGGTCTAGAACAGATTAATCTAATTTACATTGTTTTTTACGGAAAAAATTGATTCGCCATTCGTGCAACTCACAATTCGAACAAACTTCAGGAGCGGATTGTGTACGAATGGCGAGATTCCACTGTAGTTAAAAGAAGAAACTGTGGTTGTTTGTAGTCGATACAAAATAAGCAATTTATCTAAAGTTATCTAATGTTTATTGAATGTGCAGGCATTCCGAGCGACGGTGGATTGACATCACATAATATTGCATCTCAATTGACAGAAAGCAAAACAGGTAAATTAGTTACTTAGCTAACGTATTTTTGTCCTCTAGAAACGACTATGTAGGAAAGCTATGACTATATAGCAAACAACTTGTTTTAAGATTAATTTTGAATCATCCAAAACTGGCGGCACTGAGAATTATTTGCTCAAATATTTTCTCACCTCAAATACTTCAACCAAGCTTATCGTAAGTTCCTGTGCTACAAAGCACATCAACCCAGTCCTTGTGAGCAGTTTAGCACAATAAACACGTTAATCAACTTCAGCAATTGTCTCACTCACTCTCTTAGACGCAAAATGTTTTATGAGAAGGTGTAGTTTTAATCTCGGTTTTGCTTTGGATTGATTGCTTTGATAAACTAGGAAAAGAAATTTTACGAGTAAAAATGTAATGTTAGTTGTAGAGCACAAATGCTTATTGCATCAAATTAAAGTTTGATTGATTGCAATTAACATAGATTGTTATTACTGCAATATTTTTCAGGGAAACTATGCAATCTTGTAAATTCAGCTTTTATATTAGCTCTTCTTTCTTTATTGGTCGGCATCGTTGCTGTTTGTTTGGTTTTTGTGTTCAGCATCAAGGTATATATGAAGCAATCAATATTTTGTAACGTGAGCATTTTTTAATATTGCGTCGAATGCGTCAAATCCTCAGGGAATTTTTTTTATGGACTCAACAACACAGGAAGAAGCAGCAGATATTAACTTTTATTTAGCTTATCATCCAAAATACCAATTTATACTAATACTGTGGAGTTTCAAGTTAATTACTTGATTGAAGCTGACGTTGCTTGAAGCATCTTTTCCCTAGTCAATAGATTTAGGTTCGAATTTATGTCTAGTGTTATTGATGATTTTGCTTATAGCATTTAGAAACCTTCAGCTTGGTTTGTAAGAGAAGTACAGTGCAATTCCGAAAATAAAATATTCCACCGAGTTTGCTCAGTTTGATCAAAATTGCGTTTAGATTTTACACTTCAATTACAGATAAAAAGCGTTGAATATTAAAATTTATTTAAAGGGTGAAACGTTTTTGTGTTTCTTTTAAATTTTTTAAACATATTTTAATGTTATTGGTACAAGACTTAACAAGGTCTTTGTCTAGTTATAAACAAATTTGATGATGTGTACATGTAAGTTTTTGAAACAAATTGTCAGGAATAAAAATATAGTTAATGAGTTACCACTGATGATATTTTGCTCTCCGATCATGGAAAAAACTTGTTTTGATCATGCCTAAACACAGTTGTTTTCATAGTCGCCTCAGTAATACTGACATTGCTGGCACAGTACATTTCACCATTAAGCAATGCAATCAAGTATGAAAATTCATCGTAAAGTATCTTTCTCAAGGACGCAACAACGTGGCACTGTGTAGTTTAAATCCACACTCACTCCTGTCATTAACCGCCGTCCAACCCACTTGACCACCTTACCGATAAATATAAAATAATGAAAGCTTTAGGATAAGTTACCCCCGGTCCACAATTATTGTTTAAAGGAAAAGATATTGATTAATTAAAGTGATGTATTGTGAATAAAATATAAGTTTTATAAACGGGTACCAAATTATCGGGAAAATTCTCCCTTGCCTGGTATATTAGTATGTGTGTGCTGGACCAATATTAACAGTAGTTTCCACTGCTTACTAGCTTGCAAAACTCTTTGTTCATCTCATATCATTGAAAAATAGGATAAACAAACGGTTTTGGGGGACGGCAATATTCTCCCAATCAATACCCAAAAATGCAAAATCAGTGATCAAAAAGGCGTTTCATTTTTGGGTTTTGTGCGATATAACTGCATACAAACCTGTGAGGTACTTACACCAATAAAATCTAGCAATTACTCTGGTACTGTAGTTGATTGCGCTAAGTTGTTGACGATAGCAATTGCAGATCTCCTGCTCCTCGCTCAGCTTTTGGAGAAAAGTAGATAATAAAGAAATTTCAGTTTACTTTGTGAAGACATAATCCGCTAGCGCTCAAAATCTATTGATGATAATAAGTCATAAAAATTTCTCAATATGTAGATGCAAACATGAAGTTGGCAAGAGAAACGAACATAAAATTGGCAATAGAAATGTAACGTAAAATGCAAAAAACTTCTATGAAAAATAGAATATAACTATATATTAGCTTAACTTAGTGCTTTCTTGCACAAATTTATTTCGATTGATAGACCAATACCAATTGGTCATACGTTTTACAAAACGGATTGATGTGATGTCGTAAAAAAACAAAGTGATCACTTGAAACTCAGCATACCTGAGGTTCAATTCTCTTAAAAAAAGAGAATTTTTGGGTGCCGTTTCAACAAAAAATTGCAAAATATCAGTATACTAAAACCAATATTAAGTGAAATTTATCAAACTATTTCTGATTTTAGCCAAACAATACTCAGCAAATCCCAATTGCAAAAAAACAGTTTCAACAAAACTTCATTCAAGAAATTTCAAACATTACAAACACATTTCAACAACAAATTGCGATAGTCAGAGAAGAGACTAGACAACAAATAAAAAGAATTTTAGCAATTAGTGAAAAACGAATAGCAAATATGACTACAGTGCATGGAAAACAAATAGAATACATTACAAGCTCGTTTGATCAACAAAGTTTTATTGTTACAAGAGTTGAACAAAAACTTGCAAATAACACAGCAAAGTTAGAGCGACAAAGAAATCTGACATTGATGGATCTCAAAAAACTTGAAAGCAACATCACTGACATGATGCAACAACAAAATACAAAACTCATAGCATCCATGGGACAAGAAACCAGCCAGCTCAACATGACACTGACCACATTGCAACAAGACATAATCAATAACAAACTGCAACAGCAAACTGCAATTGCAGAACAGCAAGCAATGAACCGCCAACTGCATCAATTACAAAACATTTCAGCAATTAGTGAAAAACGAATAGCAAATATGACTATAGTGCATGGAAAACAAATTGAATACATTACAAGCTCGTTTGATCAACAAAGTTTTATTGTTACAAGAGTTGAACAAAAACTTGCAAATAACACAGCAAAGTTAGAGCGACAAAGAAATCTGACATTGATGGATCTCAAAAAACTTGAAAGCAACATCACTGACATGATGCAACAACAAAATACAAAACTCATAGCATCCATGGGACAAGAAACCAGCCAGCTCAACATGACACTGACCACATTGCAACAAGACATAATCAATAACAAACTGCAACAGCAAACTGCAATTGCAGAACAGCAAGCAATGAACCGCCAACTGCATCAATTACAAAACATTTCAGCAATTAGTGAAAAACGAATAGCAAATATGACTACAGTGCATGGAAAACAAATTGAATACATTACAAGCTCGTTTGATCAACAAAGTTTTATTGTTACAAGAGTTGAACAAAAACTTGCAAATAACACAGCAAAGTTGGAGCGACAAAGAAATCTGACATTGATGGATCTCAAAAAACTTGAAAGCAACATCACTGACATGATGCAACAACAAAATACAAAACTCATAGCATCCATGGGACAAGAAACCAGCCAGCTCAACATGACACTGACCACATTGCAACAAGACATAATCAATAACAAACTGCAACAGCAAACTGCAATTGCAGAACAGCAAGCAATGAACCGCCAACTGCATCAATTACAAAACATTTCAGCAATTAGTGAAAAACGAATAGCAAATATGACTACAGTGCATGGAAAACAAATTGAATACATTACAAGCTCGTTTGATCAACAAAGTTTTATTGTTACAAGAGTTGAACAAAAACTTGCAAATAACACAGCAAAGTTAGAGCGACAAAGAAATCTGACATTGATGGATCTCAAAAAACTTGAAAGCAACATCACTGACATGATGCAACAACAAAATACAAAACTCATAGCATCCATGGGACAAGAAACCAGCCAGCTCAACATGACACTGACCACATTGCAACAAGACATAATCAATAACAAACTGCAACAGCAAACTGCAATTGCAGAACAGCAAGCAATGAACCGCCAACTGCATCAATTACAAAACATTTCAGCAATTAGTGAAAAACGAATAGCAAATATGACTACAGTGCATGGAAAACAAATTGAATACATTACAAGCTCGTTTGATCAACAAAGTTTTATTGTTACAAGAGTTGAACAAAAACTTGCAAATAACACAGCAAAGTTAGAGCGACAAAGAAATCTGACATTGATGGATCTCAAAAAACTTGAAAGCAACATCACTGACATGATGCAACAACAAAATACAAAACTCATAGCATCCATGGGACAAGAAACCAACCAGCTCAACATGACACTGACCACATTGCAACAAGACATAATCAATAACAAACTGCAACAGCAAACTGCAATTGCAGAACAGCAAGCAATGAACCGCCAACTGCATCAATTACAAAACATTTCAGCAATTAGTGAAAAACGAATAGCAAATATGACTACAGTGCATGGAAAACAAATTGAATACATTACAAGCTCGTTTGATCAACAAAGTTTTATTGTTACAAGAGTTGAACAAAAACTTGCAAATAACACAGCAAAGTTGGAGCGACAAAGAAATCTGACATTGATGGATCTCAAAAAACTTGAAAGCAACATCACTGACATGATGCAACAACAAAATACAAAACTCATAGCAACCATGGAGCAGGAAACGAACAAACTAAGCACAATCATATCAACACTAAACCAAAGCATAAGTGATGTGGAGGAGAAACAGCAAACTGCAAATGAAGAACAACAAACAACGAACTACCAACTGCAAGAATTACGAAATTACATAAATTTACTTTTCGGTATACATCCAGGTAAAATATTTTTGAGGTATGGGGAAGGTTTGAACAAAGTTTACAGCTTTTGTAGAGGCCAAAGTCACAATGTTTTAAGTTGTAAGTGGCATAAGATTCATGAGTGAAAGAAACAAAAACAATTGAAATTGTTGTAGGCAACAGTTTGTGATCTCAAGTGCTTTTGTGTTTCTTTTAGATTGCGCAGTATCTTTTATCGAAATCGCGAAGTCTTTGAAATTTTTTGGGATAAATATCTTGCTTAGATAAAAAGCTTTTAGAGTGAATTGGAGCCTTTGTTACTGGTTACTACACCAATGCCAACAAATGCTCATTTCTATAACCTGGTTCAGATAGGTTTCTATTGAACTCTAATATCAATGCAGCAATCAAATAAAAATATCCATTTTGCAAACAAGCAAAATAATTTAACTTACTTTGAAAATAAGCCATGTGATATATTGTTGTAGTGCCACTGCCATGCCCCAGAGTGATTACGCAGCTTTAGGTTAAGGTCTCTTCGTGCTGTAAAATTTGAACAAGCTTATATATAAAAGCTTTTCAAAATCACAGTTTCAAGTTTTTGCTTTGCAGATACAATGTGGTTAATCCTTTCAAATGGATTCCAATATAGAAGAACAGAAGAAAGACTGACCTGGGATAACGCTCGGCGTAGTTGTGAAAGTTTTGGAGCACGTCTTGCAACCGTGGAAATGAACAATGTCAACGTCAGAACGTAATTAATACTGCTTTAAGGAGATGGTTTTGAAACGGGGAAGGGGCAAAGTGATAAATATAAATTTTCAGCACGTAAATAAAGCTTTCTTTGTTAGCAGTATTTAAATTTTCTTTTGTGTGCTCAAGCACGCATGTTTTTGTGTGCGAATGGGTGTAGGATTGTGTAGTCAATAGTTAGTAGGGATCAGAGTGTAATTATAGAAAGTGAATGAGTGAGTTAGACAAAAAAATGTAAATATTGTTTGATTGAATACATTTGTTGCAGGTTTCTATTGACAAAATTTTTGACAAAAGAAAATAGTTATTGGATTGGATTGAAAGATAGAGGCGGCGACAATTGGTATTGGATAAATAATGATCAGCTGATCAATGAACGCAGTGACATATGGTTTGATGGGGAACCTAATAATTATGGGCATGGTGAAGATTGCGCAGTGTTGCTTACCAAAAATTTAGTTAAAGCAAATGATGAAAACTGTTCAAAGCAATTTTATGGGATTTGTGAAAAAAGAGTAGTTTCATGAAAATGATTTTTAAAAAGAAAATAGTTTTTCTTTCTTGCGTGTATACATTTTATGGGTATACTTCAACGCTGGAGAACAGCTATGAACGTAAACATTGTTGTCGCCTAAATTTATTTACTTCATATTTTGTAAAACTTTATGCCACATAATAATTGCTATGACCATATTATGATATAGAGAAATGGAAATTTTTCCCACTCCTTTGATTTCAAACAATTACATAAGGTGTGAGAGCAAAGGCGAACTAAATGACATAATTTTCGTCCAAACTATCAAGCTTTTTTTTTATACCGCATTAGGAAAAACACAGATCGCTCTTCTTTTTGTCAAATGTTTCAAGCTTTAAATCAAATTTGCTACAGGTATTGGTTATTATCATATTAGCATTCTTGTTTTAGAAATTGATTGCGCTATGTAAATAACATTACTCATTAAAAAAAATTATACATCATCTAATATTTTTGCAGTATATTTATGAATGTGGTTTTGCTAGAAGATTTTATGACGTCCCAATCAGTAAAGGTATGGCATCAAAAGGAATGAGCTAGAGTGAACAGGATTTGTATCTCGTTTAATCAAATAGCCGGGCAATCAGGAAGCCAACAGATAAGAAAATTTTCTCAAGTAAACAATCAAGAAATAAAATCTATTAATAAAATATTTCTGAACAATTGCTATCACTAGAAACATCGCCAGCGCTCAGATCGCCCAGATGATAGCTTAGTTCTTCACCCTTAATTGACTTAGCCCTGACAGCGCCCTGTTTACTCGAGAGTCCCTTGGATAGGCAAGTCCTCCACAAACTTAAAGAAGAATTCAAAACAGCCGTGGAAAGCTGCTATGGTTCCATCAATACCCACTAAGCCATTATGTCTCAGCGCATGCTTTCAGTAGCTTGCACGGATGTTCTACCTTACTACTCAAAAAAGCCCTGTCATATATGAATACATGTGCCACTGTGTCATTCGTTACCTTGGAAAAAATTTGTTTGTCTTCTTAGCCCAAAAATGTGATAGGTTGATTGTTCGCTTCAGCCATAACCAATTTTAGTAAAAAAACAGTAGGTGCAGGACTCCGGGTTAAGCTTTATAACTTTACTAATTGCGAGCTTTCTGATGGGATGGATAGGGATGGACCTTTTCACCCTCTTTTTGGTCGGTCTATGCCAGAAAAAGAAAGCACAAGCGCAGCCAAAGACTAAAGATCACAAACGCATTCACAAAAAAGTCTTATGTGGGTCTATTAGGTAATAACTATTTTCTCTTAGAATATGACTAACTTTGGCATTCATTTCAACTTTGAGTTTGTGTACCTTCCACTACTGAGTGAATGGAAGGAATATAAATCTTTTAAGCAATACAATTTTTGTAAATAAAACCACATTTGATGTAAGAGCAGAAAAATCGAGTTTAAAAGCACTTTGGCGGCCACTTACTATTTTAAATAAATTTTCCAATTTCCGTTCTTATAAACAGGAATATACTGTCCATAAATATTGTAAAATAATTGGCTGTCTGTCAAAAATACCAATCTTAATTTAAAAGTAGGGAAATGAAGATAAGATGTTTGCATATGACATTACACATTTGGCGCGAAAAAAGTGGCTGATCAAAAGCTGTCAACTATGCTGAAAAAGTATAACTCAAACATCAATTTTTGGGGATATTTTTAAAAATAATGTAAATTTATATAAGCGTTGGAGTGAATTAATGCTAGCTTGTTGCTACGAAACAAACATTCGTAATCAAAAAAGATTTCGTTGAAATTAGGCCTTTTAGTGAGAGAGTCCAAGCTTAGTAGGGTGTGTGAGCAAAATTGAATCTGGGGGAATTATTTTCCCTTAAAAACAGTTTAATAAAGGTTCAGGAAACTAATGTACAGCAGTACGTGGAGGTGCAATCTCTTTTCTCACTATTTCAAGACAAAGGCAAATAGGTGTAGCAACGAAACTTGATGTCACAATTATAATATATATAGCATTTTTCTGAAACTGTCGGAACGATCATGATGTTGGCGCCCATCTCCAATTGTGACTTTGACAGAAAGAATGAAATTGGTAAAATTGTTAGTTGTCTGTGAAATTGACGAGTCTTGATTAAGGAAAAGGATGATGGCAATTATGGATACTAGGGCTATGGCCCCCATTTACTACTATACTTGTTTATTACTCTCACAAATGTTTTTAAGTGAAGCCAGCGCAGCCGACTGAATCAGTATCTTTCAACCCGGTGTAACTGATTGTTATGTAGGCGCTGGTCACTGCAGTGCTATGTACTGTATGAAATGTCAAACCAACACATCGCTTAGGCCTTACGCAAGCGAATTAAATTTGCACTGCAATCATGGGTTGAAAAAGACGTTACTGGCTATATTCGATAAGCCTTTCAGCTTGCTGCAATTATGTAGCCAGCGGTAATGTTGTATCTACTAGTCTCGTTGTCGATTGAATTTATTTGATTTCCAAGGTAATTGCTTCTTTTATCTTGTTAAAACTTACACCTGCACGCATGATAATTGGGTGTTCGATTTTTTTGGCCAAATTTAGGGCGAATAGGAGATTCACTGCGACCAGTGTTAGTTGATGCCCTTGAAGACTATAGTGTCCTATTAGCATGTGTACAATTTGGTTTAGGTGCACTCTTTTGAGGCTTAAGAGACGAGGTGATGCATAACCCAGGTTCTCTTTAGTTTTCAAACATCTTTCCGTTATTCGACAACGATTTCCTTGTCGTGTCTACAACACTTCTTGACGTCACTAGTGCAACTGGCATAAGAAACCCGTATGACAGTTTCGGAACTTAGACATTTACGATAGATTTTGATTTTGCCAAGTTGGCTGCCAGCTTGTGGCCGTAAACACCTGTATGTTCAAGGGTCCAGGTAATAATAATCTGATCACTTTTACTTATTTCTATAGGGTAATTATTCTCAAACAGAATGACTTCATAAATAAAACAAGGAATGCGCGCGGAGTCAACATCTACAGGTCGACAGCAAGATAAAATCAAAAAATAACAATAAAATGGCCGATAATTAAACAAAAATGTTTATAAAAATTGGAGATTTTTTAGAATCTTAAGTGCAAGGAAAAAACTTACTTTCCAGTGCGAATGATGGAGTAAAAGCGCCGCATGTTTTTTGGTTGCGTTTTTTGAAGCAGCTTCACAGTTTGAGGGGCCGTAGACCAATTTCGAAAAATCGTATTTTGAACCACCCTAATCTTCAGCTTCTCTAAAAAATAAAAACGCACAAAAAAAGAACAAAAAAATACCGATCAATATTTAAAAAAGATGATATAGCTCAAAAGGATATTACAAAATACGCGTAATCTCTAAAAAGACATTTTTTAAGATATGGAAAACGAAATGGTTGGATATAATTGTAACTTATTTTACAATATTCTTTTATATATTTATCTAAACTATAAGTAAATCATTTATATTTTTTTGAAAAAGTTTTTTGTTCTTTTTTTGAGCGATTTTGATTTTTTGCGGATACTGAGAATGCTTCAACGAAACCGCTTGTTGTTATGATAAATAAATGCCTAAGCTCACTCTATTACTGTGGTTGTTGATAGCAGACTATTTTTAGCACTAAAATACGGAGTAAGTTATGGTAGATGGACTATTCTAATTGGGCTTAATTACATTTTTCCACTTTAAAATTTATAACGGGACTACTGATTACAGCTTAACAGAAAATTACTGCTTTCACTTGGTGGGATTTCTTACCGGTCAATGCGTGCCTTCTATTCGAATAAAAAGAAATATGTGCCTCGATCCCGGAAGGGGGCACAAATGAATTTCCCTCAACAAATGTCTTGCATCCGATTACCCGGTTAGCCTAAGCACCTATTTTCAAGAAAAAATTTTCCTCCGTAGGAAAGATTGTATATTTGATGACTACGATTCCACACAGCGGTGTGGACCAACTGATCTAATCTTTTCTATTGATTTTCCCTTTAAACGTTGGATGTCGTGAACTATGCCCGTAATTCCCGACCTCCCTACTACTAAACTGCTGCTGTTCTTACTCACAAATAGCAAATAATTTCACTCATGTTCATGCGTTCATTTAATTACTTGTATAAGGGCTTAAATTTAAGTTGTCGAAGAACGCTAAAATAATTGATATATTTACAGGAATTAAGCTATGAAGTATTTGGCCGACTCTCAGAACTTTTTCGATATTGCAGGCTTAGCTATAAAACTTAAGCCTCTGGCTATGCGTATGCTCCTTACTCCAGGCATAAACACAGGTAGATTACGGAAAACGGACGGGCAGCTCAAGATCTACTTACTACACTACAGGTGACCCGGAAATAGCAACTCCCAAGCGAGTGCGGACTTACCGTCCAAGATGTAGCGATGCATCGCTTTCTCGCGAATGGAAGATAAATATGGTAAATAAAAAAAAAATTTCAAAAAGTTAGATTATGACTTAAATAAAGAACCCACCGACCAGTTTTTGTGCTGAAAAAAAACGAATGTTTGCTTTAAAACCTGCAAGATTTCATATGAAACTTCACATTTTGTTCCACATTGCTACATGTGATGAAAATATCTAAAGGGTTAAGAGTACTCAGATACGCAAAATGACTGTACTACAAAGTTATTACAATGTGGAATCCACATCAGTTCAGATATCAAAATTGGTTGCTATTGTGTTGCCCTGTAACATGTCACTGTATTGTAACATGAAGCATATCAGTAATAGACTACATTGTTTAGTTAGTTTTTAAACCGACAGTGGATAATTAGTACGGCTGAGTCAGCTTTCAAACTGACAGTAAATAAAATAACTAGTAATCAGTAAAGTTGTTGCCTGCAGCTTTATCACTGTAGTGGTACCAGACAGCATTATGACGTCACTAAGCATGATAAAAACAAGAGTTTTATGAAGCGTTAAAAAATAAATGCTTTGTTGTAATACAGAACTTTGACATAACTTTGAAAAAAGCTGTTTTTGTCATTATTAGGGCCATTTTTTTGACCTAAAAAAATATATTTTTGACTTTATTTTAGCAAAATTTTGACTTTATTTTGACCTAACCGCTTTCGCCTATTATTTATGTCTTGTTGCATTTTTTTGATTAAAAATGTTTTATAATCCGCAATTTACATAAGCTTTTAAAGAAGAACGTAGCCTACTTTAAACATTTTCTCAATCACTCAGTCTTCAAGCTAATGCTACAAAGCGACGCATGACGTCAAAACATTGGATAACAAGCCATTGTGTGTACCGGTATCAATTAGTGTGTAATACAAAAAATGCGTTGTTATCGCAACTGTAGTGAGCATTAACAGTCTGTCTATGATGTTTTTAACGAAAGTCACGGAGTATAATTACCAGGACTTTTTGTTGTAATACAGCATCATATATTTTTTTACGTTCTTAGCATCAAAATTTCTGTGTTTTCTCAGTAATTTACTGAGCATAGAAAACGACCTCTGAACAGCAGCAGAGGTTGGCTGGGCTTTTTGCAATAGTGCGTAGCTTGTTGGGTCAATTTGTTCTATTTGTTCTTCTTTTTGGGATGCTAATTTAGCATCACATGCCCGGGCTGCAGTCTTCGAAGGCAATACTTTTCCCATTGTAGCAAACAGAGACTTTAAAGAAGGATGGTTCAGTTTATGAAGTGGGATATCTGCAGCTAAGAATGAAGAGACAACCTGTTCCTTGAAGTTTACTTGATCGAGTTGTATAAAGGTTTGCTTACTGTGGGATTTGCTCTTCGTCTCCAATTTTCTTTGGTGTTGCTTACTATTTCGGTGGCTTTCCACAAAAAACGTTTTGTCGCATTTGATTAACACGTCGCAAAGGTTGCATCGCAAGTTGCGGGCAGGAGTTGCCGAAAACTCATCCGGATATTCCTGGCAAATTTGCCTAACTTTCGCTGTAGAAGATTTGGCTTGCTTAGGCATTCTTTGCTTTGTAAGCTACGACTTGAATAGACCACGTGTAAAGAGCGCAAAGGTTTTATAGGAATAGATTAATTGTCTAACAATTACGTGTTTATGCATCAACAATGATGATTTGATGCATAATAAGTGCTATTTCCTTCTCAATTATCGCACGCATTTTTATCATTGCAACTATTTGAGAAGTTTAAAATCAAATAAAACTGCACACAAAATTTTAATAGCAGCTCAAAAATTTAAAAAATCTAAATTTGTTCGTTTTTGTAAAGAAATTTTTGATGAAGAGAATTTTGACAAGTTTTGACTCTATGCAAAATTTTGACTTTATTTTGACTTATAAAATCTAGCAAAACAGACTCCTGAACACCTGAAACGAACGTTAGTACACGTTTGATCATGTTACAAGTCCGGATAAATTTTTGGCTATATTGATTTTAGCGAGCCCTAGTCATTATCTTTTTGTGACAGTGTCATCAGTGGCAGTATCGCGTCAAAAGGGAAAGAGCTAGAGTGAGTAAGTTGTTTTATCTCAATAATTCGGACGGTGGACCATCGGGGCAAGCTAAAAATGGCGCTTGCATAATAATGCGCGCTAAAGAAAGAAATTTTCCAAAAGCGAAATACTAAAAGGAATCGCAGCAACAGGCCAAATAAAAACGCAGTAATTATGGAAACAGTTTAAGAGTGTAAACAAACTCTTTTCGCCTGTATAACAACGGGCGCTGACTCTTGATTTAAACAGCCTCTAATAGATTAAAAGAGCTACGTGCTGAGGCGAAGACAGAATATCACTTATGTCATAGTTCAATGCACGTTGCTCTTTGTTTTAAAGATACTGACCAAGGGCAGAATCACAGTCCGGTTAAGTGTCATTTCGTTTGCACTGTCTGTGTGGTTGAGCTCCGCGTGGACAAGTCAAATGCTGTCTCCATCATTTAAAATCATGCTGTTTAATGCAATTCCGTAGTTGTTGAGATGCTAGCCCAAGGTAACGTCGGTCACAATGGCACTTGTAATCATAAATGACAGAGCTTTCTTGAGTAGTGTTGTGATGATATAGTACCGTTTGTACATAACAGCTACATTTATAATCTATTGTGTGTAGTTCCGTTTTGGAAATTATTGACATTGTAAACAGAAGTTAACTAAAAGGGTATACTTGTGATGAGTTTTTAGGCTAATAAAATCCCTGTGATTATCTAGTTGTTTTGTTGTAAGAAAACACAACAAATTGGCGACGAGGACAACTAATTAGCGACAAGGTTTACACTTAGCCATGTCTTACAAAGAAATTAATGAAAAAACAGCCAGCTCAGCAATAGGCTCAAATGGAACTGCAGTCTCAGCAAAATCAACAGGAAACGGAAGGGCTACTAGAAACACTCAAGCAGATGAATGCAAACTCCGGTAATGCTGCCGGATCTACAGGTACTCTTCCTGAAAATTCAGTTTCTGCTGCTAGGCCTAGCCCATATTCTGTGTCTAGTTTTACAGCATTCGACTCAACTACTGAATTATAGACTGATTATTACTCTCGTTTTTTAACATTTATAAAAGCTCACTCTGTGCCTGAAACTAAAATAGCTCAAATCTTCTTGACTGATCAGACTGTTTCAGTCTACAAGTTACTGCAAAGCTTAGCGTCTTAGCAACAGCCTCCTGTCAAAATCAATGAGTCCGATATGGAAACACTTGCACAGTTTATGGCTGAACAATACAATCCAAAATTATTTATTATTCGGGAAAGATACAAATATTGGAGTAATTTGAGCAGAAAACACAATGAGTCTATCACAGAATTAGCTGCACGCATCCGACAAGACGCTGTTACATGTGATTTTTGTTCAATTACTGATTCCCAAGATGATGCTATGTGCACCAGATTCATTTGCTCAGTGAACAATGAGGCAATACTTCAAGCTATTTTCAAAAAAAGGAGACGAATTGATCTTTACAAAATCCATTAATATTGTCCTTGAGATAGAAGAAGCCAACAAAGTTGCAAAAGCTTCTCAACTCCATCTTCTAATGGACAGACCTATTCAGTTCGAGTACGTACACCATCACGAGCATACCGGCAAGTGAGAAAACCACCTTCAGGTGATGTGTGCAATGATACTCCAAACTCAGTGAACAGGTCAAATGGACCACCTTGTGGCCGTTGTGGCAGAAATTGTCACACAAGCACCACTTGCTATATTAAAAATACTGTGTGTAACTATTGTCACAAGTCAGGACATATTGAAAAGACTTGTTACAAAAAGAAAAAAAGACATGACAGTACATATTGTAAAACCCAACAACTCAGATACATTGCAGACTGTCAAAATAGTCAAATCTGCTCCCCATTTGCAACAAATTATTAGCCTTGATGGTCACCAAACCATTTTTGAAATAGACACAGGTGCTGGGGATAGCTTTCTTTCAAAATCGTGCTGGATTAAAATTGGCCGACCAGCATTGCAAACTACTGATAAAGTATACATCAGCTTCTGGTCATAAGCCACCTGTTTTAGGTGTATATAGAGCAAAATCTGTTGCAGTTATGCATAGGCTAATAATGAATCGAGCCTTGACGGCTAACAAATTCATTTTGTGGTCACAGACTTTTCACAATTAAACTTATTGGGTAGAGATGCGATTGCAACACTGAGCATATCACTAGATAATGTAATTTATGGAAAGCAATGCAGTTTGTTTTTTTGTAAATCTGTGTATCAATGTGCTGAAAGCTTGCAAAGTGCTTGTAAACAAATGTGTAACGAATTTCCTGATGTTTTTATTGATGAACTAGGTTGTCTAAAAGCTTAAACCAGACATAACGCCTGTATTTTGCAAACCACGACCTGTGCTCTTTGCCATACAGGATGACTTGGCACAAGCTTATAAACGGGGTATTGCCAAAGGGATGTGTAAGCCTGTACAATTTAATGATTTTGGCACACCAGTTGCACCAATAAAGAAACCCCTACGCCCAGGGCAAACTGTACCCTCACTAAGAGTATCAAGGGACTACTCAGCCACAATGAACCATCAAATGGAAATACATAGACAACCCATGAAGAACTAATACAAAAGCTAGATGGGGGTATTACTTCATTAAAATTGACTTAGCAAATGCCTTTAATCAAATTCCCTTCAGCCCAGAAATTCAAAAAAGGCTGGCACTCAGCACGCATAAGGGAGTGCTTCTTCAAATGAGATTACCTTTTAGGATAGCATCGGCACCGGGTTACTTTCAAAAAATAATGACCCAATTGACTTCAGATCTTAAAGGTGTTGCCGTTTACTTAGATGGCATACTCGTAAGCGGCAAAAATGCTGAAGACAATCTAGAAAATTTGCGTCAACTTCTACAGAAGCTTCATGACCATGGACTACGCTGTCGTTTGGATAAATGTGAGTTTGCCAAACCCACTGCGGAGTATTTGGGACATACTCTTTCATCCCAAGGCATATCCAAGTGAAAGAAAGTTGACGCAGTTTGTAAAATTCCACGACCTCACAATCTTTCAACGCTCAAATCATTTTTATGTTCCGTGGCCTACAGTTTTATAGACAGTTTTTGCCAAACTTGTCTACGATCACTGAGCCTTTACGCAAGTTAATCAGAAACGACGTGGAATGGAAATGGAAGGACAAATAAGAAGAAGCTTTTCAAACTGTGAAAGACATGCTTTGCACAGAGATGGTGCTAGCACACTTTGATCCATCACTGCCGATTGGTATCTCTTGTGTTGCTTGCTTATTTAAAAAATATTTGGATATACTAGGAGACATGTTTTCCAAATAGGCAACTTGAAAAGAGCTGTAAACTTAATTTGGTTTTCAAATTAATTTGGATGCTAGGACAAGGGTGCAGTATTTATGAAAAATCCCATTGATACGAACACGCACTTCCTTGCTATTGCCTAATTGCAAAAATTGTAATTAAATTGCGTAGTGTTCGTATACATTGATTGTGGATGATAATATACATTAAAAATATTGAAGACATTGCATGTCGGTTGTTGGGTAATGATTAAGTCAGATTTCAAAACCAACATCCTTTTCGACGTTGATTCATAACTAATTCAGAATTGGAAAATTTGGGCTTGTTAATTGGCATAGCGGGAAAGTAACAAAAAAGTTAAGAACGTCTGGTTTACTCAATAAATATAAACAGAGCGGTATTTCAGAATAGGCATTTGCTCTTACGACATCAAACCAACTTTTCATTATATTAATTTACTATTGTTAAGTTGCTGTATAATATTGAAATGATTTAAGGCCTGTTTACAGCGATAATTAACAAATCGTATCCTTTGTTTGTTTTATTACTTTTTCATCGTTACGATTCATTTAGCTCACTTCTAAGTGCGCTTAAAAATTTAAAAGCGCCGTTGCGTGCGAGATCGTCTACTTGTAAGTATCGGAAAGTTTAATGAGCGTCTGGTTCATCATAAAATATTGGGATACCTAGGCTCAATGGCATCTTATCTTGCATTTAACGTTTGTAGCTAGTAGTAAGCACTTTGTTAGGTATGCAGTGGTGTTCCAAGAATGTGAAATTAGCAAGATATTGCGCTAGCTGCAGAAATAAGATATTTTTTTTGCCACCAATTGAGGTAAGCCTGGAAGCTTAAGCTCTGTTAGCAGCTTGTACAGTTATAGGCCTTTGCAAAAAAACAGATTAGTGTATAGTAGGCTTACACCAATAAGTGTATACTATCTTGTGTGCATGCTTACCAGTAACGAATCAGCATTGGTTTGAAAAAATAATAATTAATTACCTACTGTAGCAGTGTAGGCCTAGGTTTATTTTTGATTTCAAAAGGATGGACTCTTTTAAGCAAATGCGCCCATAAGGTGTGCAAGTACAAAAAGTTTATTATTGTAGTAATACATCTTCAGAGTGTTCAAATGCTATAGGCAGGTAATTCATCTTCAGTGTTCAGGTACTAGCGTGTTTATGTCTCTTAAAATTTGTTATTTCATTGGTTTGTTCATTTGTTTCATTAAAGTTAGTTGTTTCATTAATATTTCATTGGTTAGCATAAAAATTGTAATTTGTAGTATCGATTTCTTAGTTAGAGAATAACGTTAGATTCTTAGTGTACACGAAGAGAATAACGTTATAACATTACGATGTAATTGTTAAAATTGCTTTCATTCAAGTGTAAGAGGCTTTTGCCTGTTTTTATTTTAAAAGAGTTTAAAAAATATTTAGTACTTCAACGCTTCTCACGTCGTCGCTCTCATCTCGTTTTGTATTGAGTAAATGGCCTGCTAGTCGTACCGCTATTATTGTTTCCAACACAAGGTGTTTTGGTGGGCTGTTTAATCGTCAAGGCAAATGCCATGGCAATGGCATTCATACTGACACGGCAATTTAACAACCGCTCTACCGTAAAACAAGGCGTAATAAAATGTTGCTTAAAACAAAAACGGTTCACATCTTGCTCATACTAATTTTTGACCGCAAACTCAAATGAACAACGCCTACAAAAGTATGGCAATTAAACGACTACTTCAATATTAAACCAGGAGTAATAAAATGTTGCTTAAAATATAAGCAGTTCACATGTTGTATATATCAATTTTTGACCACCTATTTTAATTTGTTCTCTTGCTTATATACTATTAGTTTCATTAATTTAATTTCCGTTCGCTGCTTTTGCGCAAATCCCATAAAAATCTTCACAGCTAGATTTCACATCATCTGCTCCAACACGAGAATCTCTTTCAGCTAATACAGCGCAATCTTCTGTATAAAGATCATTTGGTTCGCCTTCATTCCATATCTCATTGTCATTAGCGACGTTTTCGTCATCATCTATCCAATAACATTTGTCCATACTTCTATCTTTTAAACCAATCCAATACCCATTTTTAGATTTGATCAAAAGATATGTCAACAGAAATCTACAAATCAAAAAACATAAACATCGTGCTCTTGAAACAGGAGGTGGAGATAACCTCGGCACACATTTCAATATGATATTGTTTGAAAACATAGGTAGTTTTTAAACTGTTTTGATAATTATTTCTTTCATTGACAGTTAGTTATCATTTACAAAGTCATGAGTCATTTACAAAATTTTTGGATGAAACCTAAAGTTGTTTGGACGGTATTCATTTCAGAAATCCATGTTTTACTTGCGAGAAATATATTTATGTTTTACTTCAAATTCGATTTTAAATTGCAAACATCAAAACAAACACTGAGAAAAAGTTGATAGACTTTCGTGTAAAGCTGTGCTCCGCAAATGTTAGATCGTGCTTTGCAAATGCCGTGATACAGTCATTTGCTATGAGACGATACAGGCGTGGCGAATAGAATTTTACTATTCATGAACCCTAGCAGAATGAGACGCTTTTTGCATTACTTTAACTCTTTCGCTCCCGCGATCATCGATTGATGATCTTGTGTTTTCAGTGTTTCTCTCAAATTTTGTTAAATTGAGTTACAAAATTAGTTTAATAAAAAATCGATTTGTGACTTTATTTTTCATCCGATTTTCATAAAATTTTCAAAAGATCACGCTTATTTACTCACGCATCGGAAAATGTATAATTTGTGCCCTAATTCTTGGATTTTTATACCCAAAAACGGTTAAAAGGACCAAGAAACCAGTTGCAGACGACAAAATCTGCCAAATTCTCAGCAATAGCCAACTACACTAAAATCAAATTGAGATTACATCTTTACCACGAAACCAAACCCTTTATCATTAACACAGTCTGAAAACTACTCTTTTGGGGCATCATTTGACAAAATTTCAAGCGATAATAAATAAATTTTACTTTTATGAATTTCCAAATTTTTTAGGGGTCTTAAAAACCCCCCAAACAAATTTGAATGGTAAGTAAATAAAAGTAAATTTAGTGCGTAAAAAATATCATATGTTGCTAAATACTGGTCTCATTTAAAAGCTTAGGAAATTTGCTTTCCAGCAATATATAACTTTAAATAGTTTAGACTAAGTGGTATATGATATTTACTGATCAAAAATGAGTACTGTACATCATGTCAGTTTAAAACACCCAAAAATTTTTTGACTTGCCTTCACTAAATTATAATTTTTAGAAAAACTACACCCTATAAAAAGATAAAATAAATTGCAAATGTTTAACCACTAAAGTCGTCATTTTGTGTCAAATTTCCAAGGAGACAAGAAGTGAAATACAAGTTTAAAAGCTAGCAGAAGTTTGACTTCTCTAAATCAAAGTTTGCTGTATCCCCCTTGTTTCTCAAGAAATGGAAAGGGTGTAAACAAGCGGCTGTTTCATTGTCAGTGACAGCATATTCTATTTAAACTTAATATTTTCTGATTCTTGAAGAAATTCCCTGTTCAAAAATACATAATGTTACATGGTTTAGGCTAACTTCTAGCAGATAATAACTGATCATATTTTAGGTACTGAATTTAACTACCAAAATTTGGTACCGGTCCAAAAAAAGGTCATGTGCCTCAGAAAATTGCCAATTGTAGAAAACCTAGGCTCTTAGGTAAGTTTTGATTGATGTACCTTGAAAGCTTATTTCCTTAGCATCATTTTGCGACCATTTCTAAAAAAATTGGTAGAAAATAAAATCTGTAGTGATCTTTGAGGTGAGGGTACCTCTTTAATTTTGAAGACAACTACCCCCCAGTTGGGGGGGTTAATTTGCATAAAATTTGCATATTCAAAAAAAAATTTTTTTTCCATTTGAAATCCTCAAGAAATGTAGATTTCAACGATATATCACACTTAATGTAGAAGTAGACAGCTGAGTAATGATTTACAAACAAACTTGAGGTACATAATTATGATTGATTATGACAGTTTTTCGCGCTGCTACCTTACGGACATTACATTTTTTTTCGCTTTTCACGCGAGAGCAAAAGAGTTAAATACCGCTTTACAATTTTCGAAATTTATGGCAGTGATTTTTTGACAAAGTGAAATGAAAAACATTAGCAGTGATACCGTTTGATATTTAGAAGTCACTTGAGAATTTAACCAATCTAAGCTCATGCCAAAATTTGCCAGTGACATAATTAGTAAAGATTTTAAAATGGCTTCAAAAGTACTAAACTCCGTGACCATGAAGAGATTATTGGATGCTTTTTTCCTCGCCTAACTTTTGTCGAATTATTTTTAAAGTGCAGGGTGGTTTGATATGTACTAACTGTAGTACATTTTTATCTTTTTTGATCATGTTGCTACAATGCTGTAATTCTCCCAATATATCTCTGCTTCGTGTCATAAAAGTGTTTGAAGAACAATTACATTAGTAATTGCCTAGTTCTTTACATTGCACGAACAGATGAAAGGCCGAAGCGCATATTAGAGAACTGTTTCAATTACTGATGATGTGGCTAATATCCAAGCTCATTGCAGGTTGTGGTCCCATTTTGTTTTCTTTTTGTGGTTCCAACAGTCTTATGCAAACGTTGATGGTTGTCTGTCGGCTTTTCTAGGGTCAGCAGGGATTTTGTAGCCTTAAAATACCTCTTGTTACTATGTGCTTACCCTCTTAACTGCTGCTTTTAAGTAAGCATTTGACATCACACGTTTTTGTTTTGATAGTTGTTTCTACCACAGTTTCTTAGCAACTGCATAATCTACTCTTAACAGCAGATCTATGACCACTTTGAAATCATTATCGTCAATACTTACAAAAAGAACTATGTCAAATCAGCTTCTCGGTACGATTATGAAGTTGCACCCGGTTTAGAACTTATCTTGTATAAGTGAGGATGAATGAGGGTTTCCTGTTACAACTCCCTTGCGGGTCACCATGGGGTAAAATGTAGCGCTTGCTAACCTCCTCTAGCTAAGGTAACATGCTTTGGCATTGAGCAGCACATGCTTTGATGAATATTGACAGCTAGTTCCGAGTATATAGTTTGGAATCCTTCTTTCGTTAGGCTTTTGTGTTTTTGTTTTGCAACCGTTTCATTATTAGTAATTTGCTTTTTCACTACAACATAGAAGGCTACGCAGGCATGCGTAATGACACTACACAAGTTTGTTTTATTGTGATTACCAAGTCCCAGTGCTGGGGCGATTTGTTACATGACCCTTTGTCTTGCTGCTTACTTTTATTTGTGACGAGTTGTGCATTTTTTCTTGATGACAAGAAACAAAAAACGACCGAATGACTGACTGACTGACTGACATCAGTGCAATTTTGATTTCTTTCCAAAATTAACAAACTGAAAAATCTCAAAATGTTTTGTCTTTATGTTTGTTCTTCAGCGCAATTAAATGCCCCAAAAAAATTATTTCTTGCTTTCGTGTCTGAATGTGGCGAGAGGGAAAACAGTTTTCAAACCCTACCAAAAAGTTTTACTACCGAAAATGACACAATATAAAACTTAAGCGCACAAGCCATGCATTAAAATTACGTTTCACCAATTGAGAAACTAGACCCTTACTGTTACGAATTTGTAATACTCACACGAAATATTAGGCTTTTATTGAAGTAAGCCTCTAAAAAACTAAAACGCAGCCCATCTGAATCAAACTGAAATAAAGTATTCAACAATTCCTATTCTATTTTGTAAACGTCAAATTTTTAAACTTGAGTACTTCTGCCACTTCAACGCAGTTACTTTGCAATGAACGGTTCAAACAATATAACATAAAAAGGCTTGATAGCACAAAGCATCTCGTATCAATACGAATCACCTAGCAATTTGCTAGAGTAATTTAGGACAACTAGATTTACGCAATTGAGTTCGAGTAGTTGAGGGTCTCCTTTTTAGATTCGGTAGATATTAACTTTTGTTGCATATTTATAGCAACAGACGAAGTGAATAGGCCCACATTTTAATTACTTTCTGATGCCAGCATCTCGATTTCCTATACTAGCAACTTTTCTCCCGAGATTCTGGCTATCACTTAGAACGTTAGTCCAGGATTTTTTTTCATCCGTTCAGAATTTATTTTGATCTGTTCTTCTATATTGAAATTCATTTGAAAGAGTCAACCATTCAGTATCTGCAGATAAAAACGGAAAATAACAATTTTGAACAAAAGTAATTGTTTGCATCTTAAAAATAGTTACCGTTTAATTTTGGAGGAGTATGGAGTAGTAAATTGATGGAATTTTGTAGTTGTGAAGTATTTTTGTGTATTCTTATTAGCGTCTTGTGTAGCTCATTTGTTTCCTCTTTGGTTGTTAGTTGATTGTATTCTTGTAGAATGTTTTGTACATCTTTTATATAGTTTTGGATATCACTGATATTTTTCTGTAGTATTTCCAGGGAGTTGTTTAACTCATTAGTTTGATTTATCGTTGTTAGTAGATTTAATTTGTGTCGGATATCTTTGCCATGTTTTTCCAAAACACTTGTTCCATTTTTAACAGCTTGCAACTGTAATTCAACTTTCAGAGAGCAATTGTTGTATTCCAGTTTTAACGTTTCAATGTACTAAGTAAAGTTTTGAATTGTTTCCCTTAATAATATAGACTCTCTTTGAATTGCCGCATATTACGGGTCGTGGCTAGACTGAAAAATAGAACCGGATGATTAAACGACTTTTGCAAATACATTGATATGATAAATTACACAATGCTAAAATAATACATGCGAGTTTCAAACAGTGACGTTGGTACAGAAGCGGTTTGCACTTTGTTTTAGGGATTTGCTTTCAACTAATATTGGTTTTCAACATGTGATTGATATAATCAAAAAGCTATCATATGTTTGAAATTTCGCGAAGATTTTTTTCAAGTCTGTCTGTGGATTGGCGGAATCCAGCAACGTCGCTGCTACAAACCACATCAGCTATTTTTCTTAAATAACTCCAGCACTAGTTGAGCTTCAGGATACTACAGTAATTCCACACGCTCTCAAAATTATTAAGCCCGGGCAAAATTCGATTCAATCTTAAGCAAAGTAAAACTGCTATACCTTTGCGATCATTAAAGCTAGGTATTTGAAATTTTCTTAGTTTTTTAAAATTTATCAGGGTTTTGGTTGCCTTTAAATTGGCAGAGACATTTATCATAGTTTTGAATTAAACATAGCAATTTCGAAATCCATTTAAGCAAAATTCTTCCCACGAGAGGCGTTTAGAAAATAATGCAACTGATTTAATTTCTTGCAGCATTTATTTAACCAACCTTTGATTCTTTTGCAGATTATAGATTGGTAATTAGATTTACATATTTTTTAAAAGTAGAGTTTGAATAACTGTAACCTGCGATTCAAAGTTTAAGCAAACCCTCTGTGTCTTCTTTGTTAGAAGAAAACACCTGTGAGACTGCCGCAAAGCAATCTCGGCAAAAGCAAAGAGTTGTTATTGAACTTCTACTGCCGGAGGGAGAAACAACTCGTAACCTATCAGTGCTTACGAGTCCATAAGAAGACATAAAACGATAGGTATATCAAGTTTTGCAGTTCTTACTCCAAACTGCTGATGTTAAGCTATTTTTTTAGGGTTATAGCAGCAATAAAACTATCTAAATTGAGTAGTAATATGTTTTGTGATAAATTTTAGTTTTACTATGCGACGTTCAAATTGGTCTAATTGTGAGATATAAACCTCAACATGGTAACCGACATGAGACTTACAGATCTAGGCATGTAACATTGTTTTTTATTTACTGTTCTGTTTTGAAAAATCTGTTTATATCCAAAGCTTGGTTCACACAACAAAGCGTTATAGTTTTCAGTTTTTTGTTGGTTGAACATAAGTTAGAAGTTAGTTGAGTACCTGTAATGAGGCTTGAGCGCTTGCTCGAACAACTGGTACAATTTAATGAATTGCATATTGAAAGTTTTTTGGTGTAATTTTTCAGCTAAATACTTTTAAATTATTGGAATTGTTATAATTTTGTAAGTTTATATAAGAATTGAAATTTTTAAATATTTACTTTTTTAAGTAAAACAAAAGAATGAAAGTATTTGTGCATTTATGGTATAATAAAAGAACTTAAAATAAAGGAATAGGTATAACCTACCACTAATTTTTTTTACCTTTTTCAAGTAATTGTACTCGAGGGTGCACGAAATTTTGGCAACTTTGGAAAAGGATTCAACCCTATACTCGACCGTTATTGTACTTATACCTCTAAACGAATCTGGCTGTGTAAGTGATGAAGATAGTACAAACAAAAATGACGATGCTAAAAACGTCAACAACATCGGAAAAGTAATCCTTGATCAAAAAGGCAAATTAGTGCTCCACCGCAATCAAGATAATGACTATGTAAATAGCTTTGATGATGAAGAAAACTCTGAAGTTATTGTTGTAGCGTGGAATCGTGTCAACCTGAACCATCCAAATTCAACCCATTGCATAAAAACTCAAAGAGAGTACAAAGGGTACTAGAAACACAAGAAAACACGTTGACTTCTATAATTTCATATGATCAAAGTGAAGAAATAACAAAAAACAAACAAATCGAGCTGCCAAGAGAAAGTAATTAATCAGAATCACTAGAGCAGACTAGGACAGTCTCACCAGCACTAAAAAAACGAAAAGATACAGTGTTTCAGCCAACAACATAGTGTTTCCTCCTAGCTCTTTGTAGTTGACGTAATGTCTTCAGCGGTAAGTGTATCATAAAAAAGCTAATAGCGGAAAAAATTTTTTCATTGTAAATATTGCTTCTCTATTAGCATTCCATTTTTCAAGAATTTTAAACCGGTGCTTTTTTTTTTTAATTTTTTCTCCATTAAGCTATTTTTCTAAATTACAAGCAAACATCACTTCAGTGCTTAAGGATTTGTACAGGAATGTACCACTCATTGCCCCCCCTGGAACTGCTACCACAAAAATTTTCTTTGGAAGTTAGCCTTAAAGAACATTTCATATCAATTTTCATAAAAATATTTCGAGTTGATCAATGATCGAAAAGTGATGGATCAACATAAGCAGAAGGTTAAATCAAGTTGTGTGGTGCCGATGTGGTAGACTACAGCACAGTGACGAGGGTGGTCAAGCGAATCAATGATGTCAGAAAGAACCTAAACCTGCAGGAAACTGATTAACTCTTTCGCTCCCGCAAAGCAGTTCTCACATCCTTTGTAGCAGATGCAAAAAACGGCTAGTTTGCATAAAAACCATTAAGTATTATTACTTTTGTTATTCACTGGTTTTAGGCAATTGGCTATTATATCAATTATGTTATATGGCTGAAAAGAAAGTTTCAGTTTGATTTAGAATATACTGACCTCCAAAAAATTTTTTTTGTCCAAGAACATAATTTTTGGAAATTAACCCCCTCCTTTTTTGGGGGAATAAATTACTTTTAAAATAAGGTATTGTAGCTTCAAAAAATACTAGAGACTTAATTTTTTGATGTACCTTTTCGAAAATTTAGACACATCATGCTAAAGAACCATGCTTTCGAGGAAGAATAGTAAAAATGTACCAAGTTACTTTGTTTTTCTACAATTGTGACTTTTCTGAGATTCAGAGCCACAGATATTTCAAGATCTTTTTGGGCAAAAACAAAAAGATGTGTATTGGAACTGCGTTTTTGATCAATCAAAATAAAATGAAGATTAAATCAAACTACGTAGTGCGTGGAAACCAATATTACCCCAAAGTCAAAAGGTTTTACAGGCCTCGCAAGCAGATGAATTTTTTGAAAAAGGCCGCTTGATGTTGTAAAAGAATCGTGCTTTTGAGGAAAAACAATTAAAAATCAACAAAGGACAATTTTTTATAGTATTTTTAATTTTTTGAAGCCCAGCAGCCAAATTTTTGGTTCTTTTGGGGGTCCTGAAAGCTAGTGCAACTACCCTTTTCATCAATTGTTATGAAATAACTCTTTGCTTATAACACCTTAATATTTCCTGTCTTTGAAAAGATTGGTTCTTCCTGATTAAAATGATATGCAGTTTAAATAGATTAATTTGTTGCTTAAAGAAGAAACATAAGCTACTCTTCCCCACCCCCTTTTTGCTGGCAAAAAGCTAATTTTGATTGAGTGTAGCCCACCTGTCAAAGTCAATAAAAGATGCTTTGTTCGCATTTTCTCCTCAAGTGGTAACTTGATACAACGTGGTAAGAGAGTGGCGTAAATAACTGAAAATATTTTAAGGTTTTTAAAAGGTGTTCTTTTTTTTACAATTTGCAATTTTATGAGGTCTAGCACCAAAAATGGGTTTATCATGTAAATTAGCCTTTTTATTAATCAAAGCTTAGTCTAAAAGATGTGTTATGATATATTTTTGAAAAGAAAATTTCTTCAACTTTTATAAGACATAAAGCTTAAAACTAGTATTTTATTGCTCAAGATAAAACAGGACCATTTTGATTTCTTTGATTTTTGTCACTAGATTTTGAAGTTCCATCTGTGAGGTTGCAATCAATACAGCATCATATGAGTGCCGAATGTTTTTAATGTCTCTCCTCCAACTTTGGTCCCTCCCAAATCATCCAAAATAAGTTTGTTGAAAACAGCTCAAAATTATTTATTCTTATCAGTAAAAAAAATGAAAATATCAAAATACCTGCTCTGTTTTAATTTCATGCCTCAAGTAGTTTTTAATAAATAAAACGAAGGATTTTAAAATTCAAATTAAGTTTAAAAGTCACATCATAAAATGACTGATGATTGAACGCTGAATGGTTGAAATTAATGTGGTTTTACAATCTAATATTCTGCAATTAAAAGTAGCAAACATTACTATTTATATCAGCGACAACATTTTCCATGTTTCAGACGATCTCAAAACTGCTCCAACAACTGCTTTTTGTATAAGTTGCCGCTTGTTAATGAAAGATTATTGTATTATACACAAGAATATCATCCTATGCATGAAACAAGGAAGGAAATAACCTATTTTGCTGCTAACAAAAAAACGTAGCAAGAGGCCAGCAATGTGCTTTGAGCAAACTGCAGACAGTAATACTTCTTCAACTTATCAGGTTCCTTCAGTGCAGAGTACTGACAGACCATCCGCTACAGTGGACCTAGTATAAATCCCACAAGTGTGATGGTCTAAGCTATGCTTTATTTAAAGCAGGGGTACACAACCTTTTACTATTAGAGGCCGCATTACCAATTCATTTCAGTTTACGGCCACCAATGAATCAAATTAGGAATTTTTAGTTCATGCGAAAGTGAGTACTTTATCTTTTCCAAGATTGCTACTTTTTCCTGAGCTAAAATATCTAAATTCACTTTGAAATATGGCTAGAAATAGCTAAATTTATCAAAAAACTTGCCTAGGACAGGAGTCTTTCAACTTTTTCCACGCAGGGCCACATTGCTGACATTTTAAAGCTCCGTGGGCCAAAAGTAAGAAAATGTAGCTATGAAGTAACGGTTAGTAACGTCGGAGCTCTTGTTGTGTTGCAAGAATAAGAGGTGACCTCCAAAAAAGGTTATCAACTGTCCTACTGTCACCATTTCTGCAGATAACCATCAGTTTGAGTGGATGCAAGTGGCTATTAAACCTGGCTTAAACTCATGCAGAGCTTACGCACGTTTTAACCATTGCATAAACGGTCTGCAGTGTTAACAAATGTAAAGTTTTTACCTTTCAACTCAGCAATTACGATATGAGCTATAAACTATCCAGTTTTATAGCCATTATCTAAAATACCGAAATTGATATCTAGCTCGAACAAAAACTATCTACATCTAGCTATAAAATAGCTAGAGTGACAACCATGTTTTCTTCTTGAACATCAAATTTTTGAATGTAAAATTTTTGATCTGAATTAAAGCTTTCGTTCAAATTGAATTTTTTTTCTCTTCATTTTTTTCTTCAGGGAAAGAGAGATACAAAAAATTGCAATACTTACAAATTAATAAAGCTAGTAGAGCATGCCATGAAGATCGTTGAAAGAGTGCTGGTAAGAAGGATTTGAAAATTAGTTAATATTGATTCAATGCAGTTTGGTTTTATGCCTGGAAGAGGAACGACAGACGCATTGTTTGTAGTGCGAAGAATGCAAGAGAAATATAGGGATAAGAAAGAAAAGTTGTACATGTGTTTTGTGAATATTGAGAAGGCATTTGATAGAGTTCCAAGAAAGGTGATGGAGAGGGCAATAAGAAAGAGAGGTTTACCAGAAGTAATTGTAAGAGCGGTGATGAGCCTCTATCACGGGGCAAAAACGAAAGTTCGAGTGGGATCTGAGTTATCTGAAGAATTCTTGGTACAAGTTGGTGTACATCAAGGATCTGTGTTGTCGCCACTGCTTTTCACGATTGCAGTGGATGTAGTCTCGGAAAATGCAAGAGAAGGAATGATGAATAAAATTTTGTATGCGGATGACTTGGTTTTAATGAGTGAAAGTATAGAGAATTTGAAAAAGACGTTTTTAAAATAGAAAGGGAGATTTGAAGCAAGGGGCTGAAGGTAAACCTCAAAAAACCAAAATAGTGTTGAGCGGTTCGAAAGGTGAGGTACCCAAGAGTAAAGTTGATCCATGTGCTAAGTGCGGCAAGAGGGTAATGGCAAATTTGGTGATGTGCACAAAGTGTAGTAAATAGGTACATAATAGATGAGCGAAAATAAAGAGGGTGACTTCAACTCTGGCAAAAGATTTTGTTTTTGAACAATGTGTTGATGCATAGGAAGGAATTGTGAAATCAGGTGAAGAAATATTATTTTCGACCAGGTTGACTTTGTAAAAAGCTTTTGCTATTAGGAAAATAGGTTGAACGCCAATAGTGGAAGTGAAGCAGCGGTACCAGCAAGAACGAATATTGGGTGAATAAAATTTAGAAAATGTGGGAAGTTACTTTATGGGAGAAAGTTTTTTTGTTAAAAATGAAAGAAAAGATTTATCAGAGTTGCCTCAGATCAGCAATGCCGTAAAGGAGTGAGACGTGGTGTCTAAGGGAGAATGGCATGGCAATTTTGAGAAGAACTAAAAAAGATTAGTGCAATGTGTGGAGTTACGATGATTGAGAAAAGAAGGAGCCAAGAATTTATGAGTTTGCTGAGTTTAAAAGATACTTTGGATGCACTAGTCAGGGTAAGTGAAATGCGATGGTATGGCATGTTTTGAGAAGGGATAATGGTGACGTTTTAAGAAGAGCGTTGGATTTTGAAGTGGCAGGAAAAAGAGGGCGTGGGCGACCGAATATGACATGGAAGAGACAAGTGGAGGAGCATATCAATCAGAATGGACTGAAAAGAGAAGATGCCATTGACAGAGTGAAGTGGCATAATGGTGTTTACCAACTGCCGAGAAGCACGAGGTGAATCCGGCCACCTGCGCTAACACAGACAAAACTGAGTTTAAAAAACTAGATCTCTCTCTCTCTCTCTCTCATGTAAGAATAATGCTCTTTTTGGAGATGCATAACTCTAAATATATCTGCACGGCCGCACAACTGATCACTCAAAGACGCATGCGGCTGTACGGCCGCAGTTTGTGAATCCCTAATTTAAATCCTCTAGCTACTTGTCGGTCACCGACTGCATTGAAGAGACCTTATAGATCAAAACACTGTCGCTGTCTGCAGTTTCCTAAAAAACGGTTTTGATATAGTGTCAACCACAATTTAGATTAAGGTATCTTTGTTGCGGTTATTGTTAGACCTAAAATATGTAAACCAGTTTTTCATAATCATGAAGAATAGAGTAAATAATTATAAATATCTTTTGCCCAATCGCACGGAACTGCAAAAACAAGGGTTCAAAACTTTAACCTTTCACTACCGGTACATCAGGTTAAAATATTAGGCTTATAAAGCTATGTAAGTGACTAAACAAACACATCGAAGTTTACCGTTTTTGCTGAGTTGAGTAATTACTAGGAAGAGTTGAAGTGAATTGATCAACGAGGTGATTTTAATTAGTTAGTTCAATTAGTTAGGGCAAAGAATTAATTTATAATTGCTGATCAAAAATTTATTGCCATAAATCATTTTCGATTTTTACTTAAAAAATTTTCTTACAAGACCTAAGAAGTTTGCAATTCTTATAGAAAGTAAGTTTCTTGGCAGATTTTGACTATTTTTGCTCGCAAGCATGGTTCTTTGGTATTATCTATCTGAATTTGCGAAAAGATTTATCAAAAAGTAAAGTCTCCAAACATTTTGAAGCATACCCTACCGATCAAAAGCTTTGGTGGCTGAGCTTCACACAATTGCAATTTCCATAAAAATTAATGAAGCTACTTTGTACATTTTGACTATTCTTCCTCGAAAGCACGTTTTTTTGGTATTGTCAATTTTAATATTTAAAAAGATTCATCAAAAATGAAATCTCTAAGAATATTTAAATGTACTCTGCTCCAAGCAAGAAAGGATTTGGGATTTCCCTAGAAAAAATGAGAAGGGATAGTAAAGGTGATCCGGTTTTATTTTTCGCAACAAAATATTAATGTCGAGCTACACAACATCTAAATTTTGAGGCAACTTTCTTTCCAAATGGATCAAGTCGGCACACCCGGCTAATTTTGTAGTCTAAACCTCGACATTTCTGACCAGGGCCCTGCTGTTGCAATTACTTGACTGTGACTGCTTCATTTCGGGTTGGTTCGCTTTTTTGCTGGCTGCGTTTATGCCACAATGGAGGAACGTTTATGCCACGACGGAGGCTTCGGATCATACAAATACGCCTACAGTTACGAAAAAGTGGCAACTCGCCTTCCGGTAATCCTCAAAATACTTATCAATCACCTTCGGAACCTTGCCCAACTTTGAAATTTTTTCAAGCAATTCAACCAAATTTTATAAGCGGGTAAGTGTTTGTATAGAATATCTGAGTAATACTAACTTACTGCCATGTCGAAAGTACCTACCATTGCAGCTGAGAACAGTAGCAATCCTTTTCTCGGTTAGAGTGATTAAATGCCATTGCGTGTGGTTTCTGATGATAAATCCGGTTTAAGATCATTGAATATAAAAAAGACATAATAGAATTCATAAAGTTGAAGATGGAAATAGAAAAGGCGTTGAAAGCAAACAAATCTTTGGAAGATATTTCTGAAAAGTGTGACAGATTTTATTTAGAGGCTTCATTGATTCAAACATCTATGTATAGTGATGAACTTGATGGCAAAATAGAGAAAGTTGTTGTCGGTACCATTAAGCTGTTGTATAAGACATGTTTAAGTTTGTTGACCAATGCTAATTTCATTAGCTCTGACTCAAAATTTGTGAAAGGAGTAAGTACTCGATTATCAGATAACAGCAAAGATCACGTTTTTGGTTTGTATAGTGATACAGTTGCGATCGAACCTGTAGAAGCACATGTCCCTCCGAAGGTGTTTGGATTGAAGTTGTTGAAAAATTCCAAAGAGAAGGAACGTAATGTTGCTGAAAACCCTACAGTTTAAGGCCTTGGTGATAAAGTAAGGCAATTAAATATAGATAATCGTGATCCTGCTATGTCATCACCAACACCAATTTTTGTTGTCTTTTGCTTCTGATAAAAATGGCGGATGACTAATGCACAGAAGATGATTACTTATGACACACTTTGGCCCAATGTTCATGCACCAGTGTTTACAGCTGGGTGTGAACTTAGAATGCAACCACCACCAGGATTTCAGAATGCGTTGCCCATTACGTACCTCAGACCATTTGTGTATCCCTTGAACATTACATCCATTAATGGTAATTGTTTAAAATATTGTAAATTGTAAAAAATTTTGATAAATATGTTGCAACCAGTGCCCAGATGATGGCTACAGATTACTCCAGCTTGAATCGTTTTGCTCAGGTGAAGACTGGGTGGCTTAGAAATTGTGAGTGGCTTAGGCAGAATTTATGATAAATCGCAGACTTATTGCACAGCACGAGCTCGCCTAAATTCAAGGTTTGGTGACAGATATCGCTTAATGAATAGAGTAAGAAAGGATCTTTTAGAAGGAGATAAGATTAGCGAATGAAATGGTAAAGCCTTGTCCGCATTAAGTGATAAAATGTTTTGCTGTGAAGCCACTTTCCGAAGTCGGGGAAAGCTTTTTGAGCTGGATGGTCCAGATGTGATTGAAAAACTGTTTGATAGACTACCTTACAGGCTCAACGCAAAGTTTGCTTCAATATCTCGAAAAAATGAAACAACAGGATGTCCAACTTCTCAGAAATGAGAAAATTATTGCACCGAGCTGCTCGTGATGTTGAGAGTTTGTTAGGACAGCATGTGCTAACCAAGAAGGGAAACCAAAGAAATATCATCTCACGTATTTTGCAAAGAAACTACAACGTCGCCGCTGCAAAAAGTATTTTGGATAATGTTGACGCAACCAAACTGATCAAATATCCCTGTTGCAATGGTGAGCCCTAGCTGTGGCATTGTAACCTCTTTAAGGAGTTTGATTTGGAGAAAAGAACTAAAGTGGTGAAGGAGCACAGGTTATGCTTTAATTTCTTGAAAGCAGGTCACGGAGTTGCTTATTGCAGACTTAGCAAGAGCTGCAATCATTGCCACAGACGTCACAATATGCTATTGCATAGAAACGTATCAAACAGTAGTGCCCCTCCCAAAAAGCATTGTCGTTTGAACCAAAGAAAACCACATCTATAATAATTGCCAGCAATCAATGTGCAACCAAGATAAATCAACGTGGAAGGAAGCTACATTAAGTCTCATCCGTTAGTATTTGGGTTGATAATCCCTGTAATTCACTGACGACTCGGGAATTCATGGACGAAGGATCAGAAACTAGCTTATGCAGCTGTAAACTTGCATAAAGGCTCAATGCTCCCGTAATTGATTGTAAAGTTGGCATTTATACAAGCAATGCCGTGACATCACTGAATACAAGCTTTGATTCCCTGCAAAGTAAATGGAATTTTAAGGGTCGGTGCAAGAATCCAAAATTCTTCTCTTGACAAGTGCGCAAAGCACCCGATTTTGTTGCCTAATCACCACCATGTTAAAAAGCTGTTGATCCTCAAGAGCTATATGCGGGAAGGACACCTTGAAAGAAATCATACATTAAATGCCATACGTGAAGGTTATTAAAAATTGAAGGGTAGAACAGCCGTAAAAAGTGCTTTAAAGGAATGCATGAAGTTTAGATTTTGGAAAGCTAAACCTGGCAAACAGCAGATGAGTGAATTACCCTTGCCTAAAGTTACCTCCTCTGCGTCCTTTGCAATGTGTGGTATTGATTTAATGGATGCGTTATTTGTTAGATAGGAAGAAGCTCTTGTAAAAGTTATGTGTGTATTTTCAGCTGTATCACCACGAGAGCTGTTTACTTTGAAGTGGTGTGGTCTCTTGAAACAAGTGCTTTTATTCAAATGTTTCGTCGGTTTTGCAAATGTAGAATTACAAGGCCAAAAGTTAAGTACAGCAATAACGGGAGAAATTTTGAGATGGCTAACAATGAGCTCAATGGCGGAAATAAAATACAGAATTCGAAGAACTTTTAGAATGCTATGGTGCAAAATAACATTGAATGGCGCTTTAATCCACCGTTAGTATCGCATCAAGATGCATTCTACGAGCGTTATTTACTAATTGTTCATAAAATTTTGAGATCAATTGTCGCAGAAGCTGGAGGAAGACAATTTGATAACATTGTTGACCGAAGTTGAGCGAATTCCAAACAATTGCCCCATATCAGACGCTCCCTCTTCTCGGAACGAATTTGCTGCACTCAGGCCGAGTATGTTGCTAACCGGTGTTCTTGATGACGGATCTCCGCCTGGAGTATTCTTAAAGATCGATGGATATAAACGATCCTGGAAGAAAGCAGAGTATTTTGCGAATCAATTTTGGGAAAGATAGGTCCGTGAATACATGCCTCTTCTACAACCAAGCTCTAAGTGGTTTGGTTCATCAACCAATTTAAAAAAGGGTGATCTTGTGCTTATTCAAGATGACCAATTGAAAAGAGGCTGTTGGCCAAAAGTTGTAGTGAAAGAGATGATGCCGGCTGCGGCCAATTTGGTGCGGAGAGTCAGAATTAGAACTGGAGACAGAAGAACATTTGTAGGAGACGTGAGAAAACTATGCATGCTGAAAAACAACTAATAGATAATTGAACAAAATGGTAGAAACCGCATTCCTTTCTAGTTTTTGTGTGTTGTGATTTCTTTGTTTATTTTCACACGCTTGATGAAGCTAAACGCATGGTTTTAAATGTAATTCATTTTCGTGCCGATATTATCAGCTTAATAATGTGGTTTCTTTCTTCTTTTCCTCGTTTTTTTGTAAGTTTGGTCTTGATTTGAATTTTCTATTTAACCTTAATTGTAAAGCGCTTCTACGTTTGCGTTTTTGGGTGGGTATGTTACGAATTTATGTTATTTTAAAATTTGTAATCTTTTGCTTATTTGTCTGATTGCTGCTTTTGTCACTCACCAATGCGCCAGATTTCAGAAATGTGTTTGATAGGACAGGAGCTAGCAACTATTCGAAAATTCTACTTCTACTATGGTTCTGATATGATTATTATTGCTTGCATTGTGCTGTTTGTTGGTAATATTTGCGAATGAATTCCAGTCTTTCAAAAACTGCGTAACATGCACAACCCCACATTTTTTTAATCGATGATGTTTCAAGTAACGTTAGTTTTGTTTCGGAACAAGATTTGGCTATGTCAAAAAACATAAATTTTTTTATAGTGTCTTCACTAATATTCTTGAGAAACCAGCTTAGCCGACTGAACCGGTATTGTAAACCTCGACATTAGATGAGGGACTCTTCAGGCGACGCTGGCAGTGCCGGTTAGTTGTATGTATTTTATACTAGAAATTGACATATCGATAATAAATTGACTTTTTATTGTCCTATCAAATTAAAAATATGAAACTGACTCTTTATATCTACAACTCTTACAAAATACCAAGTTTAAGCTTACTTTCAAAAACATGACT
This sequence comes from Trididemnum clinides, assembly GCA_963675345.1. Lineage (NCBI taxonomy): Eukaryota > Metazoa > Chordata > Ascidiacea > Aplousobranchia > Didemnidae > Trididemnum > Trididemnum clinides. The sequence continues at coordinate 2,980,702 of OY776297.1, forward strand.
GTAGTAAAACATCCCCTAGTCATCATCATGCTGCGTTTCAATAGGACTTTCTTTCTATCTCAATCTTAATTTAGTTCTTAAAATTGAGGCGACTTGTAGTATCGCTCGAATAATTAAGTCTAGTTGCAACTTAATAGCTAGGAAAAGATTGGCTTCCACTAAGATACTTCAACCCACGAACTTCTCGATCAAGACCAAAACAAATATATTCACAAACTACTTTAAAACTTCGAATTCCTTCGCTTGTCAAATATAAAAAACTAAAGCACTCTACTATATAAATATCAGACTAACCAAAACCAAAACCACCAAATTATCGCTTGATTCCTGTCACAAAAATCACCACAAAACAACGCCTATTTACTACACTCTACTATCTCTCTCTGAACTACGCTCTCTGAATTACACTCTCTCTGAATTACACTCTGTGAATTACACTCTTAATGAATAAAAAGAATCTCGCCGCCTCAACTGGAAAATGATCTAGAAATTGCTAGGACATCACTCGACACAGGAAAAACACCGCTAATAAATTACGTAATCGGTAATAATAAAAAAAAAAAAAAATCTTCGAGAAGATACATGAATCACTAGAATACTCTGGAGCTTAGTCACGTGGTCAACCATTGTGACGTCAGAAAAGGCGTGTAAGTTACAAATCTATTAAAAAATGCGAAAGATAAAAGGTTTTTTTTTGAAAACAGCTTAGCAAATTTAGGGCTTTAGACCATTCAGATTTACAAATAAAATAATCACGGCAAAATAAAACAACAGATTACAGCAAATATACATATATAAAAACTATTATTTCAACGCAAATTTACTTATTCGTGACACACTGTAAAATGACTCTTTGAATAACTTGACCGCATTGCTTTCCCGTGTAAAAGCAATGCATTTTACGAGTACAGAAACTGTTCGTGATGGCCACATTCTTGTTATTAAAACATAACTCGTAGATATGTTCGAGTGGATTGTTGGCACTGCGCTCAAAAGCGTTGCATGCAGCGTACTTCATGTTGGCAAATATTGTGCCTGCATATCCCTCAATGGTTGCATTGTTGTGCTCATAGAAATGCGCTTGATAATAATTACCCCTTTTGAATCGAGCTATTTCTAATACGAAATTGTACCAACAAGTAAGCTCTAGTGAACTTCAAAGCAAATTTGACCACAACGGTTTTCTTGTACAGCGGTTTCCAACTGGTGGTAGATGTATCCCAGAGGTATAATTTCAATTTTTAAGGGGATAGCTTACGCCGAAGAAAAATACTATTATCAAAGAAAAAATTGCAATAGTTGATGAATCTCACAGCTTCACAGCTGTTTCTTTTTTTTTTTTTTTGACTAGCGCATTGTTCATAGAGTTAAATGAAACAAACCGTTAAGACTACACTACATGTAAGTATATTTTTTACATAAAAACTCAAAACCTCGCGGACTTTTTGGTCAGCAAAATAGTAAACAGTGTTGTCACGTAGTTGTTGATATATAATAATTGATTATGCATTTTAGTGATTGTGTTTAAACGGCGTTGTTAAACCAACGTGTATTTTTGCAGTTTTTGTGTGCGCTTTTGCAAATGCTTTCTAACGGTTGATTTTGTTTTGCATGTTATTTCTAATTGAATAGGACAAAATAATATAGCTGGATGAACAAGAAAAAACAAAGTATTTCCAAGACTTACTTACAGTTCGGGTTTATATTTACAGTAAATAATGATTTGGATATATTCCAGCGTGTGTACATCGTCGAAAGTCTCTGGGAAATATTTTGATGAATCCATGTCTTCTTCCTAAACATCTGAACAGTGCTTTTCTGGAATTTAAGGACAAAGATCTTGACTGTTTCAAACGTATAGAAACTGTGTTCAAGAAACAATTATTGGATAAATAATTATTCGAGCTTTATCCAACAAAATGGTGCAGCAATGAAGGCATTTTATGAAGTATCCCTAATGATTGCTCAACAAAAGAAAGCTCAAATCATATCGGGGTAAACCTTGCTTTTCCATCTGCTTAAGTAATCGCACGTTCTGTTTTTGAAGATGAGTCAGTAAAAAAGTTTAACTTCATCTTTCTGTCAGACAATACGGTCCGGCGACAAATCTAAGAAATGTGGCCAAAGGACAGCAACTAAAGAACATGATATCTTTCTACAAATAGATTCATTTTTCAAACAACATAGTTTAAAGTGAGAAAATCTAAGGGGCTGCATAGCTGACTGGGAACTGGCTATGTTGGGACGAAGGCTTGGATTTACTATATAACTCGTGTCATGGAAGTAGCTCAGCCAGTGATATTATGCATTGCATGATCCACAGGTTTGCAATGCCTTGCAAGGTCCTTCCTGCTGAACTATCCAGCGGACTATCACTGATGGCCAAGATGGTTTACCACATAAAAGGAAAAACTTTGAACAGCTGATTATTTAAACCTCTCGGTAAAGATTTCGGTGCCAATCATAGTGTACTTCTTTTCCATATCAATGTGCGTTTGCTTTGTCGAGAAAATATCGTATGCCTCTGAGCTTCGTAGAGAATTGATAGAGTTTTTCCAACAATCAACAAGTGTGTAAATTTTGTCCTATCTTTAAGGGATTCTACTTTCATTCTGAGCCTTGCTTACCTTGTTGATATTTTGATGCTTTGATTATGCCAAACCATAGTCTCCGAGGAAGAAAGGTAACGGTGTGCAAGTTATAGATAAAATCAAAGCATTTCTTGCAAAACTTCAGATGTGGAAGAAAAATATTCAATCTGATAGCTTGTGTATGTTTAACACTGTGACAGATCAAAACCTTCAATTGATAAAAGAAAATTCACGGAATTGATTACTGAACATCTGATAAAGTTGAAAGAAGAAGCTGATGATTATTTTTCAAGTCTTAGGGAATATGAACTTGTGTATCTTAGAAGTCTTTTTACCTCAAATGCCCAGGTGTTGCAAGCTCGGACAGGTGCGAATGAAGATCTGGTTTAATTCCAACGTGATGATGCTGCACGTGATGAGTACTCAGAGAAAAATTTTATGATTTTTGCTTTTCGATGCGCAACTCATTGCGCTGAGTCTGCTATTTAAGTATTGTTGTCAACATGGCTACATCAACATGGCTTTGTGAGTTAGCTTTTTCCGTGCTGCTGGGAATAAAATCAAAATTCGAATCACAATTCAAAACAACTGAGCATGATCTTTGTTGTGATATTGCTAACATTTCTTGTTGTTTTAATGAGCTTGTTGCCAAAAAGCATTATCAATCATTTTACTAGCTTAGATTTTTGAGATTACATTTCGGCTGGATTGTACCGCTTAGTTTAAATTACAATCATTGGTTATATTACATTATTTAAATGATTTTGCGTGCTTTCTTTCTGCTTTTGTTTGATATCAATCGCATGGAATAGACAAATGTGATATTGAAATGGTATTCAAAATTTAATTGCTTTATTCCTTGATTTTTATAGAAGTAACCTTTAATTTATAAAAGTGCCCAAGGGGTACATATGAAGAAACAGTGTGGAACTCCTGTTCTAGTACAACCAATAAATGATTTGCCCGACAGCGCAGAATAATACAAAAAAAGAAAGAGAAAACGATAGCGCAGCTTTGAAATACTTTTGCTTTAAATTGAATGCTTATCAGTTTAACGTTTGCATAAACTTGTATCATTAAAAAGAGCATTAGTGCATTCAAAGTACTATCATGATTATAAGCTATTACGGTACAGAAAGTTAATGATATTTTTCTAAAGCTTTTTTTCAAAAAACTGCTCTCATAAAAGTAGTCCTTTGGTTTAAATGAGACCCAAAGATTTTGAAATTCAAAAACGATCCAACCAAACCTATACTGTAAAAACCCAAATAAATCCGCTTTGCTTGATATTACAACTCCCTGTTTTCATTTTACAGATGAAAAGTAGCTGACACTTTCGAATGGATTTTGATACAAAAGAACATACTACAAGAGAAACTGGATTGATGCTCGAAGTGATTGTCATTATCACAGAGGAGATCTTGCCAATGAAAGAATATGAAGTATCGTTGTGTAAAAGTTGTTTTGTGTTGGCTTACTTTTTGAAAGGGCCAACAAACGAGTAACGAACAAAGCGTTAACAAGAGTTCGTCTATTTTTTTTGTTACGTGATTACTGTAAATATTTTGTTTGGGTGTTTGCGCTGGGTAGCGTCATTACAAATCGCATAAATTTATGTAATTATAGATTTTTGTTGTTGTATATCTCGGCCAAAGAAAATGATTATTGGATTGGATTGAAGAACAGAGGTAATGATGATTGGCATTGGATAAATTACAATAAACAAGTCAATGTCAATACGAATCAGATATGACACGAGTTGGAACCGAATGGCTGGGGATCGGACAATTGTGCAGCATTAGGTATGAGAAGTAATGCTGCTGGAGCGAATGATGAGAATTGCGGGGGGCCGATTTTAAAGCATTTGTAAAAATGAAGCAAAAAATTGTTACGTTTTAATTGCTAATGATATCTAATTATTAATTAGTATACAACCAAATATTTATTTTTAAGTCTTAAGTCAAAACTAAAGGCTGCGGAATAAATAAAAAACATTCGACTAAAAACAAATCTGCCGTATTTGTCATCTAAAATACAAGTTTTTCACACACTAATAACTCTAATTTAACCAAATCAAAGTTTAAGATCACCACTTTCAACGCTTGGTGGGCGTGCCTTTTCCTACTCCCACTTAGCTCTTTTTATTTCATTTACTTTTCATTATGATTTAACGGCAAAAGTTTTGGACAGTGCTGCTGTTCGTGTGAATCTAGAAATCAGCCTTAGTTTCTGCTACGCTCAACAATCCTGAGCTTATGACTAAAAAAGCAAATATACCGGAAATTTCATTTCTACCGACTGCGAAAAACATTAATTGGGCTTAATCTTGTTGTACATGCGGTTCTCCAACATTCGCCGCAAAAGCAGCCAAGTTTTATTTTTTAATCAACTAGTTGGCTCTGATGGCTTCGCTTGGCATTTGATGGCTACGTCATATTTACCCCTAAATAGGGAAAATTTTTCCCGCTAACTAAATTGGGACTGGTTTTCGTTTGATCAAAATCCGTTTTTGTTCGTCAAGAAATGCAAATTTAAAAAGCTTCAATTCTTGTTATGACATATCATAACGTTACAAACCCATATGACACTCTCCAGGCAATAATTGATTTTACCAAATTTCATGTTTGCATGCCCAGCAGTTTTGGAGGAGTTTAAGCAAGCAAACGAACGAATGAACGAACGAACACACAGCCAGAACTCTGCTTTATAGTATAGATTCAATTCAATGCTGAGAAAAGGTATGCATCCTAATCCGTAAATAATGTACTAGTTTGTCTGTAATCAATACACACCTTTTCTTCTCGTTTTCATTATCAACTAACTACAAGAGTTTGCGCCCCCAGAGAAGAACAATCTATTTCTATTCGGCCTTCATTTAGCAATCGTTCTGTTTCAGCTTTAATGATATCTTGATTAGCAAGTGAAAACTTTGATGTTTTTATTGCTATTAGTCTGCAATCATGACTAAGATTATCAAGAAGTTGTGGGTAGGGCACTTGAATGCCTGGCATTATACATAAAACGGTCAGTTCCAGTAACTGCTTTTCAAAATTAAATGTCACACTTTTATGTTGCTGCAATAGGTCATTTTCGAAGCTGAAATCAGTTACTAAAATTTAGCATTACATAAAACTTTTGATTTTTGTTCAACTCTTTGACTAAGATCAAATTTAAATCCACAGATTTCCGTTTTGAGAAAAGTGTTGGTCATGTTAGCAACAAAGTTTATTTTCTCCAAACCCAAATTGTTTTGTTCAACGAATTTCTCGCGAATGTAGCTGTTCGTGCTTCCAGTATCTACTGAAACAATGGCACCAACTCCGTTAATTTTTACTTTGATGATGACGTGGTTCAGAAAAGACGTCATGGAAGATAGCGTAGGTCTTCCTATATAATTAATCAATTTGTTGCGTTCTAGGCAACATTTTGCACAATGTGCATTATTTCCACAAAAATTTTTTGTTTCGTCTTTGGCAAGGCATCAACTGCAAAAATGTCATTTCATTTGTCAGCAACAATAACAAAAAGTTTACCGGCTAGCTTACAAGAGCGTTTTAGTACAATATTTACTGTGTCATTGATAATAGTTTCTTTTAAAGTAGACAGTTTTTCCAGTACCAAATAGATATTAGACCAGCTTTAAACGGAGTTTTTGGTCATCTGATGAGTGTTATAATTTTTAGAATTTAGCTTTGCCACTTCCAGTTTTCTAGCTTTCTCGTATGCATCAATAAACGTGAAAGTTTGATTTTCGAGTAGCCGCTGCCTAATATATTACAGATCTCATTAGATTACAGGTTAGTTTATTTTGTCCGCAATGACAAAACACTAAAAAAAAGCAACAGAGAACAACACAAGAATTGCAAGTTATGCCGACCAGGAAGCAGCGAAGAACCAAAAGGTTTTCTATCAAGCTGCTTCCTGAGGCCAGCCCGAGAGCAGTAATGACGAATAGCTAAATATAATAGAAACAGTAAAATTCGACCAGATCATCATAATAATTGTAACGGCAAATAAAAATTTAGTAGTTAATAGACTTCCGAAAAACTCTTTTTTAATTGTTTGTTAAAACGTTGACTGCCATGTCAACAATTATTGTTGACGGCACATTTTCATGGAGGGCCATGTCAACAATTATTGTTGACACTTTTTTTCCTTCAGATTTGCTTATATTTCTATACCTTAGGTTTGAAACAAAAGAGCGAAACTAGGGGGAAATGAATTTATTGGCATCATACTTTAATTTTTTATAGTTAACAAAAATTGAAAAAGTAAGCTAAAGCTTTTGAAACAGAAAGTGAAAAGAAAATTGAATTTTTGTTTTGTGGTGAATGATATAAGCGCACGTCTTGTAAAACAGTAAAATTCTTAAATAAATTTAATTGAAGTTCGTTGTTAAATATTTTGAGCATGAGCTTTCCATGTTGATGTTTACAGATATGTTGGAGCTTTAATAATTCAAAACTTTGTAGAGTTTAGTTACATGGCCATACCTTTTACTCCAAGAGATCGTTCTTAATTTATTATTTTGTCTAACTTCAATGTTATGTAAAAGAAATTTTGCCGTTTTACCTCAAACCGTGATTCCATATTGAATGTATGAATATTCAAGGCTGTAATATAGCATAAGCAACGTTTCGCTATTAACATAATTACGTAGTTTATATATTATTCCGTTGCGCGTAGACAATTTTAAAGCAACTTGGTTTATTTGACTCGTCCATGTGAGTTCATCGTCAATAAAGACACCTAGATATTTAACATAGTTGGCTCGTTAAATTAAATTTTGGTTTATATAGACATTAAACTCTGAATCGGAAATTTTAGCCAGCATATTTTTGTATATTATCAAATAGTTAGTTTTAGAGTAATTTAAAGAGAGTTTATTAGCTCACATCCAGTAATTGATTTTTGCAAGTTCAACGTTTCCTTTTTTTCAAGACTACCCAAGTAATTATCAGATAACGTCAAATAGATATCGTCAGCATACAAGGTAACCGAGAATTTAGTAAAGAGAGGCAGATCATTCACATACATTTGAAAAAGAAGTAATCCAAGCGTAGATCCTTGTGGGGAACTACACGCGTAAAATGTTGTGTGGTGGAGTAGGAATCATTAACTTTTGTATATTAAAAACGGTTAGTGAAGAAAATCTTGAGAAGGTCAAGAATGGCGCGTTTGAATTCTAAAATATTTTTTAATTATTCTCACTGGGCTGACGCGATGGTGTAGTGGTTAGAGCGTCCGCCTCGCAGTTAATGGGCCTGGGGTTTAATCCCCTTGTCGAGTAATACCAAAAGACTTTAAAAAATGATATTCACAGCTTTTCTGCTTGACGCTCGGCATTTAGGGGAGGTTGTGGAGAACAAACCGGCAAGTTCGCCTGTTGTGTCCTTGGGCAAGGCACTTAACGAGACGCCTCCGCCTAAATGTGGAAGACAGGTGGTGCAGACATATTGCAAATGGCAACTCCCAAGCGAGTGCAGACGTTCCGTCCAAAATATAGCGATACAATTTGCTTTCTCGTGAATAAAGGATAAATATGGCAACAAAATAAAAAAAAACAAAAATTTTGTGATCAAATGCTTTTGACAGATCAAGAAATAGACAGCAGCTAATTAAATTTTGGTCAACATTTTTGAAAGGTGTTCATATATATTCCAAAGTTAGTAGAGGAATTGCTTCTAAACCCATATTGATGTTTACTCAAAAGATTGCAATTTTCCAGGAAGTGGCTTAACCGATGACACGCAAGCTTTTCAAAGTTTTTATTAAAATTAGAAAGTAAAGATACTGGTCTGTAATTAATGAGATCGTTTGGATCATCTTTTTGAAAATTGGAACTACTTTGGGTCCATCAGGATGAACGTCTGTCATAATGCAATGGTTGAATAAAATACTTAAATACGGCGCTAAGATAATAATTCTCGCTTTAAGAAAGTAAGTGTTTATGCCGTTACTTTAAATAGCTTTTCCATTTTTAAGTTCGCAAATAATTGTCATCTCCGGTTGACGGAGAGAAGAACATAGGAAACGAATTTGCTAACTGCGAAGCAGTGGATGTCAACATATAAGGCTGTTCGTCGATTAGAGGCACAGTTTTATTAAGCTTGGGGCCAATTTTCACAAAATGATTGCTAAAGGCTTCTGCCATTGCTTGGGGTTCAGTAAATAATGTATTGTGATCGGTTACAATTTGGGACAACGAAATCATTTTATCTTTCTTAATATTAACAAGAGCAGAAATAGTTTCTCAGATTGTTTTTGAATCGCTCTCATTTTCATCTAGACGCTTGTGAAAGTATTTACGTTTAGATATTTCAATTAAGCGATTCAAACAGTTTTGATAAATTTTGTAGCTAACATAAGCCGGCAGATCTTTTCTAAAGATTAATCGTTTGCACGTGTTGTTTTTGACTTTAATCGATTTTAAAATGCTTTTAGTCAGCCACGGTTTCATCTTAATTTGTTTTTTTCGTTGGCCTGAGCGGGGCGTTTATATTTACTACTTCGAAAAAGTTTTAATGAGTTGATTGAGTTGTACGTTGATGCCAAAAGAGGAATCAAAATTAAGCTTACCAAGCTCTAATTTAAGCTCATTAATAAAATTACTTAATTTAAAGTTACTCATTTCTCTCATTTGGAATTTACCTGAAGAACGATCTTTTCTTTGTGCTAAAATTCAAAGAATATTGGAAAATGATCGCTAGGGCCCGCTAAAGTCAATATAGTCAAAATTTTTTCAGAACCTTGTTACATGATCAAACGTGTACTAACGTTCGTTTCAGGTCTTCACGAGTCTGTTTTGCTAGATTTTATATGTCAAAATAAAGTCAAAATTTTGCATAGAGTCAAAACTTGTCAAAATTCTCTTCATCAAAAATTTCCTTACAAAAACGAACAAATTTAGATTTTTTGAATTTTTGAGCTGCTATTAAAATTTTATGCGCAGTTTTATTTGATTTTAAACTTCTCAAATAGTTGCAATGCTAAAAAAGCGTGCGGTAATTGAGAACGAAATAGCACTTACTATGCATCAAATCGTCATTGTTGATGCATAAACACATAATTGTTAGACAATTAATCTATTCCTATAAAACCTTTGCGCTCTTTACACGTGGTCTTTTCAAATCGTAGCTAGCAAAGCAAAGAATGCCTAAACAAGCCAAATCTTCTACAGCGAAAGTTAGGCAAATTTGCCAGGAATATCCGGATGAGTTTTCGGCAACTCCTGCCCGCGACTTGCAATGCAACCTTTGCGACGTGTTAGTCAAATGCGACAAAACGTTTTTTGTGGAAAGCCACCGAAAAAGTGAGCAACGCCTAAGAAAATTGGAGACAAAGAGCAAATCTCAAAGTAAGCAAACCTTTATACAACTCGATCAAGTAAACTTCAAGGAACAGGTTGTCTCTTCATTCTTAGCTGCAGATATCCCACTTCATGAACTGAACCATCCTTCTTTAAAGTCTCTGTTTGCTACAATGGGAAAAGTATTGCCTTCGAAGACTGCAGCCCGGGCATGTGTTGCTAAATTAGCATCCCAAAAAGAAGAACAAATTTAAGAATTACTTCGTGACAAAACAATTTTTTTAATTGTGGATGAAGCATAGATTGCTAAACAAAAGTATATTAGTGTGCTTGTGGGCAGCTTAGATGCCCCAAATCAGACATTCCTCGTTGATTGCCATCCACTTGACAGCGATAGCGATGCTAATAGCGGTATTATTCTGCACACTGTGGATGACATATTCCGACAACTTGAAATAAAACGCGAGAATTTTTCATTGTTCTTGACTGATGCTGCTCGGTACATGTCTTTGGCTGGAAAGACATTAAAGAAATCATACCCTTCTTTGATGCATGTCACCTGCGTTGCGCACTTACTACATAACTGCGCTATGTGTGTTCGTGCTCATTTTAAAAATATTGATGAAATGATAGCAACGATCAAAGCAGCAACAATCAAAAACAAAGATCGCAAGAAAGATTTTCATGATGCTGGTCTGCCATCTTCTCCTGACGCTATAATTACAAGATGGGCAACTTGGCTTAGAGCTGCCTTATATTACAGTGAGAACCTTCCAGCTGTTTTTCTTTAGTAGGCTACCTTCTTCTTTAAAAGCTTATGTAAATTGCGGGTTATAAAATATTTTTAATCAAAAAAGTGCAACAAGATATAAATAATAGGCGAAAGCGGTTAGGTCAAAATAAAGTCAAAATTTTGCTAAAATAAAGTCAAAAATATATTTTTTTCGGTCAAAAAAATGTCCCTAATGATCACTGATATCTTACATTAAAACACCACATGTCGTATAATACTTCAAAGTGGAACAATAGGTGTGGTCTAGTAAGGTTTGCGATAAAGATCTTGTGAGCTGCTTAATTAAACACTTGCTGGAACAACTTAATAGAGTGTTGGCGTAATTTCTGATTGGATTATTTGATTCAGTTTTCGATAAATCTAAATTAAAGTCTCCGAGTATATAACAAGGGTGACTTTTACTATTAAGTTTCTGACAAACATTTTACAAGTAATTTTCAAACTTACTAACGTCATTTTTGATATAAACGGGAGGACGATAAACGACTCCACTTGCTTTGGTCCGAAGTTTGTTTCTAATTCAATCCAGGTTTTTTCGATAAAACGCAAGTGGCAATCCAATTTTTTTTGTAAGTCAAAGATTTTTTGATGCACATTCCGGCAAAACCTGAATGTGTAGCGCTATCGGATCGTACAAAAGCATAACCGTCCAAATTTGTTACTATACACAGCATTAGGTTTTAGTTTAGTTTCCGACAAAGCAATTTTGTCGGATTGCTTATCAAAAGTGCTAATATTATCACCCAACTTACCAATATTTTTCTGAAGGCTTCTAATATTTAGATGAATTATAAATAGGTTATAGATGCTACTTGGGAAAGAATTATTAAAGGATTCAACAGCAAAGTGATCTTAGGTTTTAAGTAGATCATTGTATTCTTTCACTTTGAAAATCACTTTTTTGTAATTTCAGTTTGATTTGTTTGTATTAAGTTTAATAGTTTTCTGAGTTAGCTGTTGTGGCGACTTTATAAAGCGGGATAAAACGCCTGTAGTAAAGGAATCTCTCTTTATTGCATCTTCATAATCCCGTGCAGAAGCAAATCTGGCTTAGTTGATTAATTTGAACAGCTAACTTATCAAGTGATTTTCCAGCATTTTGTTGCACCGTTGCAAGTACGAGTAGGTGCCGAGCATAAATTTAAGTTTTAGATTGGACGCAAAACTTTTTTAATGCACTGATAGTGTCATCGTTTAGTTTTTCTGATTTTAACCTATTCACCGGCGCGATCAAATATGAAGTAAGAATATTCAATTTATTTATACCGTCAATATTTCCATGCATGGCATCTACAAAATTGGTGAAAACTTTGTGTGAAAATTTCCATTCGTCTTCAGCTGTTGCTGCCTGAGAAACAATCGCTAACTTATCGGATTGCAAACACTTCCACTCAACCATAGCGATTTTAGCAATTTATAAAATAGTCTTTTAAATTGTTATATTCCGCACATTTAATTTGATACCACCTTTATTTTAGCTTTAAAAGACTGTTTTCTGCGTCTGCAAAACATTAAGAAACGAAATATTACACTTGTCCAAATCACAAAAGAAAACTGCTGTGCCAGGTAACACTCATGTGGATTTTAACTGCGGCAATGACAAATTTCAAAGGCGTGCTTGTTTCATTAAATTGTGATTATGATGCCTTGGCTGACTAATAACAAACCCAAACCAAACTAACAAATAACCAAAACGTTGTGAATTGATGATGGAGGTTCAAATCTTACAACATAGTCTAAGTTTATACGCAAAAAAACTGAAAATCGTGAGAATAAAATAAATGCAAATCATCATTTACAAAACATTATTCCAGCGAACCTTGAATTACGACTTTTGGAAGATCAGAAATTGTTGACTTATTAAGAAAAAGAAAAACATATTGCTGTAGTTACGCATCTCTTGCAATACGTTATTAAAAACAAATACTTAATTATCTACAACGCAATCAAGTATACATCACACAAATAACTTTTTATATACTATACATGGGGCTCTGAACATTTAAGTAGTCGTGGCCCATTTTTGTACTGAAAACTATTTCGTAGCCTATTTCATAAACTGGTGCGTATATCGGTTTTCGTGTTTTCAATCTAGGTTGAAGGCGCTGACTTTTTTCTCCAGACCTGTTTTTCCAAAATCTGAGGATCTTTATTTGTGATCGACTTTTACCAAGTATATAATTTTGTCCACTATGAAAACCACTGTTATAATTTGTCAAGATTGAAGTCTTGGCCTACCCGAATTATGTGCTGTAGTCCACCAGTGGGTCATGGCCCACCGGATGACAACCCCTGTACTATACAAGGCCATATTATTGAGAACGCAGCAACCATTTACACATAATTGATTTAAACTTTAATTTGGAACTGATTTTAATGATTTAGCAGCGGCAAAAATGCGGTTGAGTACTTCCCAAAATACCAAACTACTGCAAGCTGCGCGGAAATTAAACTTGCTGAGAAGGCCGACAATTAATGAGATATGTGATGCAAAACAAACGTTGTACACTAAGCTGTTGGTGGATATTAGCTTCAAGAGACAAAATCGGCCCGCTGTAGGAAAGAGGAAATTTAAGAGTTAGTTTCAAAAAATAAAGTCATCGAGGGCCAGAACCAGGGGCGGCTTGTAGCTAAAATTAGCGGGGGGCTGCTTCAGAAAATTTTAGCCATTGTTTGATGAACAAATAATAAAAAAAGAAAGTTATACATAAACTTAAAAAACTCTAAGCAAAACAAAATAAAAAAATTTCTTACGAATAGCCTAAACTGTTACATTAATTTAAAAAAGAAATTTATACACCAGCACACAAGGGTCGGTACTGCATGAGCGACAGTTCTCTTTCTACAGCTGCATTGCAATCTATTGCTAATTTTAAACACCATATCACAGAAGCTTTGAAGCAAAAAGATTTTTATATTTTTTTGATAAACTTAGGATGGTTGTTGAGATTAACCTTATGTATTATTTAACAAAAAGGATTTTATATTTTTTTGATAAACTTAGAATGGTTGTTGAGATTAACCTTATGTATTATATAATGTAACTACAAGTATAAGAAAAATAAAGGAAAAAAAAGAATAATTATTTATATCGAATGTCATTGATAAGATGGAGTGGGGACTGGGGGTGCCGCAGTTCCACAGTACCATACACGAGCCGCCCCTGGCCAGAACGATACAATTTATTAAAAAAGAAACTCGCGTTTTCTTTCATATCGAAAAAGATAGGGGAATTCCCGCTTTTCTGTAATATAATACGGCCATATCAACTATCATATTGCGTCAAGTGTAAGTGAGAAAGAACAGATAAGTTAGAACAACAAAAATGTTTATGTTCTCAATGATATTTTAGCATTAAGCTATAAGCATATTACAATATGCAAAAACAAGCAACAACATTTACTTATTTGAAAATGATTTTTTATGAGTTTTCTGGTTTTTCACAAATCCCATAAAAGCTTTTGAAACAATTTTCATCATTTGCTTCAACAGAATTTTTTACAACTAAAACTGCGCAATCTTCACCGGACCCTGAGTTATTTGGTTCCCCTTCAGACCATATGCTTGCATTGATCAATTCATCACCAGATATCCAATTCCAATTGTCATTACCTCTATCTTTCAATCCAATCCAATAATTGTTTTTTTTCCTCAAAAATTGCGACAACAGAAACCTGTCACAAATGTTTTTTTAACAAAACATGTCGCAAAAAATTTTTACTCTCTCACTCATTCACTCACAAATACACAAACACAATGACACACCACATAATTGCGCGAGTACCAATGAATGTCTAAATTCTACGATAAACAAAGCTCTTGGCACCTACAGGAGATTACTTCATATCACTTTATTCCTTTTTCCTTCTCAAAATAAGCTCTAAAGTTACTTCAATTACGTTCTGACGGCGTCTTCGCTCATTCTCACACTTGCAAGATCTCCTCCAAGATTTCTACAGCTTTTTAAAGCATTTTCCCAGTTTTGTTTTATTTCCGTCCTTCTATACTGAAATCCGTTTGAAAGCGCTAGCCATTGGGTATCTGAACAGTAGAAATAGGAAATTGTGGTTTAGAATAAAGCTTTCATTGGATTGTTTGAGTTTTACAGTAATTTACAAATAAATCACAACTTTTAGCTGTTGAAATTATCTCAGGCATACCTACAGCCCTAAAATGGGCTATATTTAAGTGAAGTAGATTGATAATTTTGTTTGAAAAATCAATATTTTTCAGTAAATAAAACGTTTGCTATCATTGTCTACGTCAGGGGTGTAGAAATGTTTTACAGGTAGGCCGTTTTCATTCAATCGAATGATACCATGGCCTTTGTTTAATGCAGGGGTTCTTAACCTGGGGTCCATGAACCCCTAAAGGGTCCATGATGGTGCTTTAAGGGGTCCGCAAATCCAAATAAGAATATCTACAGTAGGCTACGTATTTCTATTGACCGATCAGAACCTAAAAAAGCAACATCGCATTTGTGATAAATAGGCCTATGTAATGATACACAACGTCTATGTCGTAATAGAACAAATAGATTGAACAAAAAACCGTGCACGTGTATGCTGCATTGAGTATTATAGAAAGCTGTCAATTTGCTTATGTGTTTTCTACTACAAAGGTTTATAACCTGGAAGGATAAATAAATTAAAAATTTTACCAATTTAAAAAAATGTCGAAGAAGAGAAAGTACAGTGAAAATTATGTAGCTTTTGGTTTTACTTTTGTTACTGATAGTGATGGCAGCCAAAGGCCGCAATGTTTTCTATGTGGTAAAGTCCTTGCCAATGCAAGTTTGAAGCCAGCGAAAGAGCACCTCAAATCTATTCATCCTAAAAACGCACTGGATAGTGTTGATTCTTTTCGTTCTAAGAAGGCTCGATTTGAGAAATCGGGGACTTTGCCGAAGTTCGGATTCATCAAGACGCAGAAACCTTTGCCTTGAAGCATCTTATAAGGTCGCTTACCGCATTGCCAAGGAAAAGAAAGCTCACACTATCGGAGAGACATTGATAAAACCGTGTGCTCTGGAAATGACTGAGCTGGTATGTGGCACAGAACAAAGAAAGAAACTTGAAGCCGTTTCCTTGTCAAACGATACCATCAGCTCCAGAATTATTGACATTTCTAATAATATTCTGAAACAAGTAATGGAGGAACTTAAAGCATCACCATTTCTATTTAGCATGCAACTGGATGAAAGCACAGATGTCTCTCAGTGTGCCCAGCTTCTTGTACGTTATATGCACGCTGATACAATTAAAGAAGAATTCCTATTTTGCGAGCCTCTCTCAGAAACTACAAAGGCTGCAGACGTATTAGAGATGGTGAACAATTTCTTTGCCAAACAAGATTTCAATTGGAAGAGAAATATTGGTAGTTTGTGTACCGACGGAGCGCCCGCAATGCTTGGGAAAACCTCAGGATTTGCTTCGTTGGTAAAGAAAGAAGCTCCTCACATCATTGTGACTCATTGCTTTCTACATCGACATGCATTGGCATCAAAAACTCTATCACCAGCTGTAAAAGAAATTTTGTCTGTTTCTGTAAAGATCGTCAACTTTGTCAGAGCTCGAGCTTTAAACAATCGTATATTCAAAAGACTTTGCCAAGAAATGGGTGCACAACATGAAGTACTTTTGTACCACACTGAAGTTCGCTGGCTTTCGAGAGGTCAAGTTTTGAAGCGTTTGATGGAACTGAGAAAGGAAGTTTCATTCTTCTTACGAGAAAAACAAAATCCTCTATCAGTGCAATTTGACAGAAAGGAGTTTATTTATGGCTTAGCTTACTTGGCAGATATTTTCGGTCACTTGAATGAAGTAAATCTGTCATTTCAAGGACCAGATGTAACGATTATGGACGTTACAGAAAGACTGCAGGCTTTTCTAGCAAAGCTTCCTTTGTGGAAAAGAAGACTTGAGACAGACAACTTTGCCAACTTCCCAATGCTGGAGGAAGTGATCTCTCAAAGCCGAATCGATAATACTGAAGGCCTGCTTTCCTCTCTACGTGGAAATATGTGCGAAAATTTAGACAGATTGCAGCAATCTTTTGAAAGTTATTGCTCACATGATCCGAATTTTGAATTGTGGATTCGCAACCCATTTCTTGCAGATCTAAATTCTATTGGTGATGACGATCTTGCCAAAGATGACCTCATTGAGTTGAGGACAATGCAAATGCTAAGGAGCGAATTCAATTCAAAGAACCTTGCAGAATTCTGGTGTTCCTTGGCACAAGCGTATCCTCGCCTGGTGAAGAGAGCCATGGTTGCTCTTATTCCTTTTGCTACTACCTACCTCTGTGAGGCAGGGTTTTCTGCTCTTCTTGCTATCAAAACGAAACAGCGAAATCGGTTGGATGCTAAAGATAACATGCGTGTGGCTCTGGCAAAAACCGTCCCACAATTTCGTGTTCTTGTTGAAGATAAGCAGGAGCAACCTTCGCATTGATTTAAAAAGTTATTTGCATAAACTTAGTTTACTAGTGCTTTTCTTTATGGTTCATCTCAAAGCAAACCGCCTGAGTGCGTTCTACTTATTGGTTACTGCACTGCATTTTTTGATTCTTTATGGTTTGTAATTGTTGTATAACTTAATTGACATGGTAATTGATTTATTATTCATTATTATTCGTTGAATTATTAATTTGCTTCTGTTTGGTCTGCAAATTTCTGGACTATACTACCTAGTTGATTAAAAGCTAATTTTGACAATTGCGATGTGTTTCTTCTAAAGGGGTCCAAAGCTTTCATTAGAATGTTTTAGGGGTCCGTGATTAACAAAAGGTTAAGAACCACTGGTTTAATGGAAGATCAATCTCAAAAGAGAGTTTTTTAATTGAAGCTTTTCATTTGGGGTGATTAATCTGTCGACCCAAACCATAAGCAACTCCCTTCCGTAGGCCGCTTAACTTCATTTCACGGGCCGTAGGCTTCATAGCCTGGATTTACACTTAAAGCTTATTTTCCAAATGAAGTCATTGATCTAGAAATTAGCACAAGCATGCATGAATATTTTGAAAATTACTACAATGTGGCCTTGTAAAAATTGCGTGAAAAGTAAAATGAGAACGGAAGCGCCCCAACAAATAACACGTTTCTCAGTTAAATACCGATAACAAATTTTGATTGTTTGTATCTTCCCCATCTTAACTTCCAAGGCTGCTGGTAATTCTGACTTACGATAACGTGTCACCTTTGCACAAAGAAAAACCACTCACACTTTATCAAAGCTCTCTTGTTTGTAAATAATTACTAACCAGTAGCTGGTGGATGGTTGTGCAGAAGTAAATTTATGTAATTTTGTAGCTCTTGAATTTTTCGTAGTTGTCGGCTTGCTTCTTGCTGAAGTTGTTGATTTAATGATTGTTGTTGGAGCTGAATATTACTTATGTTTTGCTCTACCATTGATAGAGTTATGCTTAATTTGTTTGTTTCTTGTTTGATCATTGCTGTTATTACGTCAGTTATGTTGCTTTCGATTCTTTTTAGATCCATGAAAATTTGATTTCTTTCCTGCTTTAACTTTGTTGTGATATTTGCTATTTGTTCGTCAAATCTTCTGGCAACAAATGTGATTTGTTTTTGAAAAGAAGTTGTGATGTTTGTAATACGTTTATTAAACGCTGTAGTAACATTTGCCATTCGTTTATTACTTGTTGCTATTACAGATTCAATTTGCTGATCAGTTGTTTTTGCGGCATTCACAATTTGTTGTTCCAATATTGTTGAAGCGTTTGAAATTTTTTGAGTAAGGTTTTGCTGAAACAGATTGGTTGCAGCCGCGTTTTGTAGGTCGTTGTTGGGCTAAAGTTAGAAGTTGTTCAATAAATTTTAATGAATATATATTTTCTTGTAATTAAGTTAGACAATTATTTGGTTGAAACAATATTCAAAACTAAATTGCTTGCAACACAATTTAAACCCACATCTTGTAAATAACCGAGCAAATATTCCACCAATCAAGCTATATCATACCAATCTTTATTGTAAAATCTACTACCAATTGGTTGCCAAGTCGTAATCAAAGTAAATATGAGTTCGAAAACTATACAAAGCGTGCTAGCATGTGCGCATATAACTTTTGGTGCATAGCCATACATTTCTTTCGAAGTTTGTGGAGTTCCTGGCTATGTATTATTTGCCTTGTATAGTACTTAAAGAACTGGACTTGCTCACATTTGAAACAATTAACAAAGCTTCATTTTTTTTCTTTCATGAAAAGCAGGGAAGTAAAATTTTAAAGTTGTAGGGTGGGAGAGGTGCGAAATTAATTTATATATGTATTTTCTAGAACAACCTATTAAATATTAGAACCGCTACTGGCGACTCCTTAAAAATTGTAAGCCTATTTATAAAACCAAAGCCTTGAGGCTAGGCACCCATGTTATTTGGTCCTGGTATAAACGTAGCAATGCAAATAGCAAACTAACCGGAAATGATGCACTAACAGTTAAGTTATTGCAGTTAGAAAGCCCCCGTCAGTAATCCCAGGTTTAGAATATCAAATCAATCGGCTACGCCGGCTTTACTCAGTAGCAAGGAAAGTTGCTTCAATATTTGGATAATATGTAGGTCGACACTAGTATTTTGTTTCAAAAGTCAAAATCAGGACAATTTTTGTCTCCCCTTTTTTGGGAAGGAATCACCATTGATTTTGTTTGAAGTAGGTTACTTTTCAGAAATTTTTTTAAGTTTTGCTTTTGGTAAATGTTTTCAAAGATTTATATCAATAATGCCAAAGAACCGTTCCTCCAAGGAACAATAGTCAAAATACAACAAACAACTCAGATTTTTAGAAATTTTCAAGTTTGTGAAGTCCAGGCACCAAAATTTTAGTGTTTTTAAACGGTACGCTACATTTCAAAATTTTTAGAATCACAAATCTTTTCATAAATTTAGATAAAAAATGCCAAAGAGCGATGCTTGCGAGAAAAAAACAGACAAAATGTACAAAAGAATTAAACTTATTCCAAAACTTGCTAGTATGTTAGGTCTAGTTGGAAAATTGTTCACCTAAAAATGAAAAATGATGTATGGCAACCAATTTTTAATCAACCATTATAAAGTAATACTCAGCCCTAACTAATTAAAGTCACATATTGCTGGCTAGTAAAATTCCTAAGCTTTCAAACGATACTGATTGTTGGTACCTTATCATAGCGTTGATGTATAAAATTCACCTGTTTTTACTCAGCTTACCAAGTTTTTGCGTGACCGAAGAGTTACGATACAAGTCTTCAGGTTTAATGTTTTTATTAAAAAACTAGTAGTAAAGGTGCATATCATATATTACTGGAATTGGCTTGAAATTTCCTTTAATTTGTTTTAAAAAACTTGAACATCGGTTAAAAAATGATGTCAAAAATTTGGCTATGATTGAAGCAATTTTGTAAAAGTAATACAGTTTTTGAAAAAATCTTACAATGATGATTTCTGATAGCGAAAGACTACCGTAATCGTACAACACAGCATTATGACAGCATAGAGCGAATTAAAGAGCGCGGATAAAAGCAAGAAGTATGCATAGAAGGCTTGAAATGCTTGCAAAATGAATCTGTTGTTGCATCGTCATTTGAGCTTCAGTAGTTAGAGCGTTTTTTTTTCAAAAAACCTTGTTAAGAACTCCCAAAACAAGGTTTTTACAAACTGTACTTTTTTTGAAAAAATTCACCAACTGCACTGAAGAGACCTGATAGGTCGAAACAGTGTCACTGTCTGAAGAAAACAAATTTTACAATTAATCAATTATAATGATGTCATGTAACGTCCTGCAGAAATAAACTTTGTTGAAGGTAAGTCGGATACTGGCTTTCTTTTAAGCTAAAAATTGCTTTTCTCAGTCCAAAAATGTGACTTTTAAACATATTGTTTTGATTGTGACATCATCATGTTACAATTCTCCTTGTGATACCCACCCGAGAAGGTAATCAATCGTGCCAAGTTTAATGTTTGTACGCCAGCCAGTTTAGGAGGAGTTAATACAGCAGACACACAGACAGATTTTCGCTTAATATACTATATATCTCTTACTGCATTTCTATTGAAAGGTTGCATATGACGTCACAGATTTGGCGCAAAAAAATGACTGACCAAATACTGAAAATTATGCAAGAAAGGTAGAGGGTGAACATCAATCTTTTGAATTATTTTGGATACTAATTTAAATTGAATTACATATTGGAATTAATTACTGCTAGTTTTTACCAGAAAATAAATAAAACGATTCGAAGTAATTTGGATAAAGTTAGGATTGTTAGTCGAAGCTATGCTTTATGCGGTGGACCTAATTGCACTGTGACAATAGTTACATGGTTTATTAGAAAAAAAGCTTTAAACAACTATTTGAAGTAGGTTTAAAAATTAAAAGACATAACTTTTTTAATCATATAATTTGAAAAACTTTGATTGCTTTGTCTTATAGCTTACTTGGTTTAATCTTAGGCTATGCCGGTGTAATTCAAAAACTTGGGATTTGATTAATTATGTAAATCTAAAATTTAAGTCAAGGTCATAGAATTCAATTTTATATATCAATGTTATCAACCTACTAGCATATTTAACAAAAGGTTGCACAGACTAAAGACTCCAAACATTGTCAATTGCAAAATCATAGGCTTATAATGTACAAAAGTCTACCTTATTGTCAAACTTATAATCTACGTTTTGAATTTTTTACCTTTTTACTACTTTACATGCTATTCGATTTGCCCATTAAAATTAATTTCTCCCAATCTTCCTTAACATCCTAAGCTTATTTTATTCAAATCAGAACTCTACCAAAAATTGGCGACAAATAGAGTTTTATATTAGGTATACATACCTAAGCAAGCCTAAGGACCAGCAATAGCTAGTCAACCAAAACACTTTTTGACCTAATTTGACTTTAAAATCATTTTATAATGTTATCAAAAAAACATATTTAATGTTTAATTAACAACTCTGTACTTCACATAAAATGCTAATTTAATGCAAAAATGTTGTCAGAGGTCAGCCACTTTTTTTCAAAAGCGAATAGTGATGAGGTTTGATCACGTTAGTGAAACCTTTCTATTGTCAAATTAATGTTTGCGTAAACTTATCGAGGAGTATCTAAGACTTTTCAATAGCAATTGGTTTTGTGATCCAGGGCCTTCTATCATCACTAACTACACTTAAATTCACCTATTTTCCACATTACTCCGAACGACAAGCAGGAGGGTAGTAATAACTATTGTCAACGAAGCGTAATCAATCACCGTAGCTGGATGATTGATACCTTTCAAGAATGTAAGTGTGTCAGGGGTTTTGTCCATTATGATATTCGGCAAAAAAGTCCCCGTAAAGAAACGCCATTTCATTTAATGACTCAATATTTTTGTATATGTAAATTTGTATGTATCGCCGTTTGCCAAAACCGTCCTATTATCTTTTCATTTTACAGCATATGACATAAGGTAAAGATAGAGTTTTGCAAGCTAGTAAGCAGCAGAAACTAATGTTAATATTGGTACAGTTTACATTTACAAAGATAACGTGGTGGGCTTTTACCGGCAGTTTGGTACCGGTTTGGAGTTTACATTTCATCCACGATACATCAATTTAATTAATCAAAATATCTTCTTTTTATCAATGTTAGTGGAGCGGTGATACCCCTAAAACTTGCATTAGCATTCATCGGCAACGTAGTTGTTTGAACGACGGTTAATGGTAGCAATGACTGTAGATTCAAACCTCGCAGTACCCCGTTGTTTCGTTCTTGATAAAGACACTTCACGACACATTCTCCGACTTGATTGCTCTGTTTGTTATAGCAATGTGCTATGCAAGCAATGTCAGTTTTTCCGAAACAGATGCGATAACAGAAATGTGCTAGTGTAATCAACACAAGTTTTTTCCGCGACCCGAGAGCAAAAATACATCATTAATCTATATATATAAAAGTCAATGTCTGTGTGTTTGTGTGTGTGTGTGTGTGTGTGTGTGTGTGTGTGTGTGTGTGTCTGTCTGTCTGTGTGTGTGTGTGTGTTCCCTATAGGAAGAAAGGTTAAAAAGTTTACATAAAAACTAAAAGTGTATTCTTATGTAAAATTCTCCGAGGAAGACAACGGAAGTAGTTCCGAACCTCTAAGTGCCCCCCTAAGGGAGCTATGGGGGGCAGAACCCCCCTTTGAAAATTCAAATATATTCAATTTAGATGAAATTTAAACCATATGTGTAAGACACTAAATTAGAAAGCTTTCCAAAAGTTCAGCCTTTTTCGACTATATTAGGGGGCAAAAAGGGGGCAGAAAGCCTCCTTGAAAATTCCAAGTTTGTCTGTCTGTATGTCCGCTATAGAAATAAAACTGGAGACATTTAGATACAAACAAACATATGAATCTTATATAACTTTTTCCAGGGAAGCCAAGTACGGTATTTTGATTTCGATCAGAATCGTCTAAGGGGGGCTACGAGCCTATATTTATTCAACCTATATTAAAATACTAGAGTTGTCTAAAGTTTTTGTTAGGTACCACAAACAGAAAAAAATTTGTGACAAATAAAAATCCAAATTTGATTTCGGAGAATGTACTTTTGGAAATCACTAGCAAATTTACCTGTCGTTAATCGGGTAATTACAACTTTTTCCTGGGAAGCCAAATTCGGTATTTTGATTTCGATCAGAATCGCCTATGGGGGGCTACAAACCTATGGGGCTGTACTAGAGGCCTATTTGTACTGTTGTACGATGAAATAAAAAACATGAAAACACATTAAAACATGGTTATTCAATGTAAAAATTTAATCAGTCCTTACATTTTACCCGATCAACGACGGGTAAATCTGCTATCCATATATATATAACTCAAAAGTTTGTCTGTCTGTATGTCCGCTATAGAAATAAAACTGGAGACATTTAGATACAACCAAACATATGACTCTTATATAACTTTTTCCAGGGAAGCTAAGTACGGTATTTTGATTTCGATCAGAATCGTCTATGGGGGGCTACGAGATTATGGGGCTCTACTAGAGGCCTATTTGTACTGTTGTACGATGAAATAAAAAACATGAAAACACATTAAAATATGATTATTCAATGTAAAAATTTAATCAGTCCTTACATTTTACCCGATCAACGACGGGTAAATCTGCCAAGTACGGTATATTGATTTCGATCAGAATCATCTATGGGGGGCTACAAACCTATGGGGCTCTACTAGAGGCCTATTTGTACTGTTGTACGATGAAATAAAAATCATGAAAACACATTAAAATATGGTTATTCAAGGTAAAAATTTAATCTGTCTTTACATTTTACCCGATCAACGACGGGTAAATCTGCTAGTAACTTATATAACTCATTTTTATGACCACAATGTGTTTCAAAAACTTAAATTTACACATTGTTAAATTTGCGTAAAACTAGACAAAGTCTGTCTTGTTAGGTCTTATAGCAAAAAAACTGAAATAAAATATGTTGAAAAAATTAAAACGTAACACTAGAAACTCTTTCCGTTTCAAACTCATTTTAATTTTTAACACTTTTTGTTTGAAACTGATGAAATTTGATTAAATTGAGTAAACTCGGTTTTACATTTTACAAATTTCTCCTACCAAAAGCCAAACCGAAGGTTTGTAAATGTTATAAATGATGTCCTCAGTAAGACTCGACAAAGGATTCAAATCTAAATCTACTGACTGAGGAAAAGATGCTTCACCATTAGCTTTAACAAAATAATTGATTTAAAACTTCTCAGCATTGCTGCGAATGTAAGTTTGTATTTTGGCTGATAAGCTAAACAAAAAATTTTCTTCTGCTACTATCTGGGTTGTTGTGCTCATAGCAAATATTTCCTTTAGAAATTTGACGCATTTTCGCGTCATTAAAAGATGATCACGTATGAAATACTGATCACTTTATATTACCTTCATGTTGAATACAAAAACCAAACAGACAGCAATGATGCCGACCAATAAAGAAAGAAGAGCTAATATAAACGCAGAGTTAATGAGATTGCATGGCGTCTCTGAAAAATACTGCAGTTATAATAATCTGTATTTATAGAAGCCTACAAAACTTTAATATAATACAGTAAACATTTATGTTTTTTAACTTCTTCATCTTCTTTCTTGTCGTTTGGCTTATTCCCGATTGAAAGTCGCCACAGCAGATATCTGCATTTTTATAACAGGGTATTGTTTTACGGTCGGATACCCTTCCTGCCACCAATTCTTTCTTCAAAGGGAAAACTGGGCCACCTGTCTTCCACATAAAGGTGGGTGCGTCCCATTTAGTGCCTTGCCCAAGAACACAACAAGCGAACTTGCCAGCTTGTTCTCCACCACCTCCCCTAAAAACCGAGCGCCAAGCAGATAAGCTGTGAATACCATGTTTTAAAGTCTTTTGGTATGGCTCGACAAGGGGATAGAACCTCAGATCTACCGACAGCGAAGCGGACGCTCTAACCACTACATCATGTTCTTTAACAAACACTGAAACCTGACGGGAAAAATTTCTTTAAAAATTTAATCAAAAGCAATCAATACAAACAAAAGCAATATCGAAACTAAACCTTCTAGAAAAATTTTGCAGTTATGAGAGTGAGCAAAACGGTTGTTGTAACAAAAGGTCGCGTGTTTATTTGGGCAAACTGCTTACTAGGATGTTTCTTTCTCGATACGTCAGGCAGTTTACAATAAAATTCCCAGCTTGGTTAAAATATTTGTGGTGAAAAATTAATCTTGAAAATTTTTCACAGTGCCGGCAGTCTTGAAAAATCCAAAACTGATCTTAAAATAAGTTGCTTGAGGTAAAACCGTAGTTTTCTTGCATAACTGTATTCGGAGAATCAAGATACGCTAACCAACTAGCTAATTTACCTTTTTTGCCATCGGTCGATTTAATCACAATATTTTGTGAAGTCGATGTACCGTTGCTTGGAATGCCTGCGCATTTTACAAACCTTGGATTAATTTTATATCATTTGTCTAAACTTTAAATAATCGTGATTTCTACTTTTACCATCTGGTGGCTTTTGCGCAGTAGTTGTTAAATAAGACTCGGCAATTTTTATTGCCTGGATTGATTATTCTATTGGATAATTGTATATTAAACTATTGATTGGGATGCCTGTTCTCAGTTTATTTTTTGACCGTTGTATTTTTTTGATGTTGGCCCGTTTATTCGTCTCTTCCTTGCCATTAGAACTCCATGCCACGTCGAAATTCACAATCTGATGTTTTGAGGTAGTTTTCTGTTATCGTACTATCGCTAACAGAGCCATATCTAAAGTCCCACGCTGTCAAAAAAATTGTTTTGCTACTATTAATCTCAATACTTTATGTTGAATTATTGTCCTGCTTACGCAATTACTATAATAAAATGTTGTACCTGGAATATTGGATGTATCAAGTTCGATTTTGTTTGAAAGCACAAAATTCAAAATTATTGTGCAGTTTTTATAAAAAATTTGGCCAAGCTCTTTTGACGTTTGTTTGGAAATAGAAATTTGATTTAGTTCACATATAGTTTGGCCATTTGCTCATGTCTGGGTCCCATAACAACACCAGAGATACAACAGGCATATTTAAAAAGACTAAAAATGTAAAAGAAAGATGAAATTTCGAGCACAGACGATGATAAAACCTTAAAAAGTCAAGAATTTCGAAGCTTTCCTCTTGCTTCGGTGATAAATTTCAAATGCTAAATCTTAGAATTTTTTGTGTTGGGAAAGAAATTGCAAGAAATCAAAATACTACTTTTTTCAGGTTGTGCTTTTATTACGCAGTTCATTCTTTTAAAATAGGCAAACAAGCAATTTCTTAGACGCGGTTAGTGGATGAAAAATCAACCAGGTTTCTGTCACCAGAGCTATAAGTCTTTTATGATCAGATCCATCCCCGCTACCTTTTTTCACTCATGTCGGGGCACTCGCAAAATTTAAAAACTTGGCAGCGAAATGCAACCAAAAAAGTGACTACAAACATCGGTAATACAAATACACTCTATAATTTTTTATCAACATTTTGATGTAGTATTTTTGATTGGCTCAATATTGAAAAGAAATGCTAAAAGTTTCACAGTACATTTACTGTTTTCAAGCCATATACTTGGATAGTTTATTGTTTTGGATCAACAACAGGGTAGAATAATGTGTTCGCTCACGTAATTGTGCAAAAATACAAATAACTTTTAAAATGTATGCACGGTTTCCGGAAAGGGGTGAGGCTGAGGGAAAAATATTTTTTCGCTAGACCGCTTGCTGATGCCAGGGGTGCAGTGGGGTAAGAACGAGTAGAAACGTTGTTCCAATACTTTTTCTGGCGTTGGAAGGCGTTTCGATGTTATTTTGATAAGAAATCTTTCCAAAAATACTTTATAATCAGGCCACACCATTACAACAAGAGTTCAGCTGTCTTGATTTTTACACCGTACGCAGTCGGCTACGGCATACTGTAGACACATGGTCGTAGGTGGCTGACAAACAACATAACATGTACTTGAAATTAATTAAAGATATACTTTGTAGTCTTAGTTTTTGCTTATGAAAGCTGTAGGAGAATATTGTAATGTGGAGCCATTTCAACATACCAAACCAAAACAGGTCGAATGCCGGTAGAATGTTGACGCCACGCGTAGAATAGCCATGGGCTGGATGGAAGAACCAAATGCAAACCTTGAAAAATTTATTGCCAGTAGAGGTTCTATTCATAACTGTTTGACATTACAATCCTGGCTGTGACCCAATTTACAAGCAATTACTGAATTATCTTGTCCAGCGATATTGCCCTGCATTCTAGAAGTACGGTCGATGACTTCAATGATACTATCTGAGAAATTTTATGCACTCAGTTTTATAGTCTAAGCAATTTTAAATTCTCTACCCAGTGCTAATTTAACTTGACTTGCTCAGCCTCAAAACTTGCGACTGTGAGCTTAAAAATTCACCCACAAATTTTTTTTAAATCAGTGTACTTACGATAAACAATAATTGAAGATTGTATCAAAAACCGTTTTTAGTTCCTTTTAACCTGACATTTTTGGCACTTTGTTCGAGCATATGCCAACTACACAAGCTGTCAAGGCACATGCTTTTGAAGCAGCCCGAGGTGTAATTATTAAATATTCATACAAAGTATTCTGTTGCACTAGATAATAGTTATCAAGAGCACCAACTTTTGGACTTAAACAACAGTAACTGCTACTTTTCTTAATAAATCAGCTTCACTTCAGTTTCAGTGCAATACTGGTTACTTAATTTGTCGAGTTGTGCTATTCTTCTGTTCTGACTTATTGGGAAATGATTTATTTACTTCTCCATACTCATTTTAAAAAATGTTTGGCGTAACCGGCCGAGCAAAATATCAAAAATTAATATATAGTTTTTGGCGATGATCGTTTTTTTTTCTGGGCCGGAACAACAGTTACCCAAGGTTAACCTAGACAAACTAAATGAAATAGTTGGGGGCACTTCATCTTTAGCATGCAGCGCATACTTTCAACACATGTCAAGCTTCCAAAAACGTATAAGTCTGAGCTAAAGTAATGGGCTTGAGTCGGAATTTGAAATTGTGCTGATTAAAATTAGAAGACAAGATGAATGCAAAGAACTGAATAACTTTAACTTCAGCTTGCAATTACTGACAGCATGGAATAAATTGAACAGTAGAACTGATATCAGTGTTTATACCACCTCTTGTGGCACTCCTGAGCATTAAAAATAGCACCAAAGTTGGAAACCACTGCTCTGCACCTATAAGCCATGACCATTGTTCAACGGCTGGTGTAGTTGTAAGGCCTAAACCCACTTCCAGCTTTCTTTTTAACATGTTGAGTGCTATAAGACCTAGGACTAGATCCCATTATTTATTTCCTCAATACATGAATAGGTGATATGGATTTATTGTGATCACTTCTAAAAATACGAGGAATATCGCTGGATAGACAGATTTAGTACGTGTTGCTGCAAACAGAATGTTACGTTGTGTCAATGCAGCATTTGTTCGCATTTTAATTTGTATTTACGGTAGAGACGAACCAGCGTTCTCTGATCTTTATTCGTCCTTTGTTAAATGTGATTTACTCGCTTTAAGCAGCCTGCGGTTGCCTTCGTTGTAGTTGGCAGATAATTAATCAAAACTTTGAGATCGTACTGGTGTTGTTTTCTGTTTGTGAAATCATTCTAAAAGTAATTGACGAGTGTGAAAGAGGCTTGTGACCGCCTGTAAGAGGAAACTTTTGTAAACCGAATCGTGTGCTGTCGAAACGAATCGTGTGCTGTAGAAACGAATTGTGTGCAATTGAATGAAATCGAATAAATCAAAATAAACCGGCGAAGGACAATATATCCTTATCGAAGTCAGGAATCGCGTTTACAGAGTTTATGTTAACCAGGGGTGAGCAGGTGCACCGAAAGGAATTAACACAGAACACTACTTAGTGATTAGGAATAATACTAGGATCTCTGTCATAATAGCTTAATATATAATAAAGGCTAAATGCCAATCATTGTTTTTAACACGCTAAGAGTTATCAGACCTAGAGGTGGATCTAATTATTTGTTCTCTTGATACGTTATCCCAATCAATTATTCATTCATTACCTCCGTTGCGGGTGATGTGATCATATTCGCATTCATCCGCCGGATCTTCATGAGCAACAACGTAGATTTCTAAATTATATAAATATTGTTTATATGTGGTGCAAGTTTTCACGGTGTAAAGAGTCAAGTAATTATTGTTTTTGTAAATTTAAAAATATAGGTCGGTTATTATTATATTTGGGACCAAAAAACTTACTACGATGTGCGAACTAGTATTATAAAACACATTTAACCGCTACTGAAGTGTCAAATTTTCATGCAGTTGCTTCTATCACTGGAGCTGCACACCTGTTGTCGACTCGCTTTTGCAGATGTAGATGGATTGCAATCGTTACCTGTTGCATAGATATCTTAAAACTATTGTCAGATAACTTAATTTTAGTTAAAAAAAACTCAAAGACAATAGGCAATTAGGCATAACTTTTTTTCTGCAGACAAGTTGTCATATTGTAGCGTAATAACTGGCTTCGCCGGTGTTATCCTGTCCGAGATGCCTGTGCGTTACGCTGGGTTAAAAAAATTGGTTTACCAAATGTTATGGGTTCACGTAAGAAACGCTTTTAAAAGCAGTAACAAATTGTTCTAAAAATAGGGGAAAAACACGCCATTTGCTGCCTTAGACATTTTACAAAATAGAGAGGTTGCTAGTTGCTTGGTAGCAATTTTCTGTTGTATTAAGGTTTTACTGTATCATATTGTTTTGTATTGGGTCTGTTTTTTGCAACCAATGGTAAATTTGTTTTTGTTCAGCATTTTTATTGTCGAGTATATTTTGCACCCGCCTGATGAAACCCAACAAGATCGAAATTGGTCGCGGGTTATTAGCATGATATAATAGATTGTTGTATGGTACCATATGATGTTGGCGATTATTTTTGAGCGAAATGTTTTATTTTACCTGCCTTAGTGACAATCATCCTTCAAAAGATGACTGATTTTTTTTTACACCAGCCTGTTGTTTCACAAATTTTATTTCTTTCGTTCAATAAATACGAGGGCAGAACGTGAAAAGTAAGGATCAGCGCTGAAATATAAATTATTTTCATGATTGCAGTAAGTAACTATTTGGCAAATTGGTGTGATCCCTTTCGGAATTATATTTTTGATTTCAAGTCAATAGTTGCGTCTATGTACCTTGGTTCGGACATGAGGAGAAAATTATTTTTAATATGTCAGACCCACACTCGATCTCAGTAGGGTTTATTGAGCCATCTTTACACAAAAAAATTTTCCGTCCCGCCATGCAATTCCGCTGGAAGTTCTCATTTCTTTTAGATTTGGCCTCAAGTTTTGGATTTCATTGACTATACCCCCAATACCCACCCCTTTGCACTAAAACCAAGGCTTATCTTATTCATTCTTTTTAAAAAGTGCATGAGGCTCAAAGCCAAGTTGTTCGTTGCCGCCAAGTAATGATCGTCTGTTTCCTTTTCAGAAATGATCCATTTCTTGGTAGGCCCATTTTGCTACTTGGGGCGATCTCTTTCATAATTAATTTTGTAGCATCTGATCCCGGGCTGTGCTTATTTTTAGGACACCGGCATAGACGCTGCCAGGAGAAAGCGAAATTAGCCGTTTCTTCTATCACATTGCTCGCACGTCTTTCCCGTAAAAATTTCAGTTTTTAGTCTGAGGTTCAATTTCCTATAAAAGTATTGAGTTGTTCAGCGCAAATTTTTAATTTCATGAACTCTTCCATAATTTGAGTTGTTGATGGAACCGAATCATTCATAGGTACCGGAACGGATGTTGATATAGATTGTATTTAAAGCTTGAGCAAGACTTTAAAAACGTGTCCGGACAGGTTTTAATCTTCGAATTTGTTGAAGTTTAAGGTTGAGACTAGTATAAATAAGGAATGTTTCATTATTTCATTTGCGTTGGTAACTGAAAAACAGACGTTTAAACCCAAATCTCATTTACGCATAACATATCACCCGATACTTTGCACCAGATCTGAGCAGCATAAGACCCGCAAGAGTCTTTGTGGTGGCCCGCCAGAATATCGACACATACTGACTCTCAAAAAATCCAAAACAATAAAGGTCATCAAGTCCAAAATAGGGAAAAATAATCTTTAAAGAAGTTGATGACGATCGCCATGTTTCTTTCGAAACCATAACTAGCGAAATGACCTCTTTGAAACAGTTGATCTCCAAAAAGGTCTTCATATCAATATTTCAAGAAACTCGGGATGCACGAAGTCCTCAAGAAAATGTGCTAAACGTATCCCTTTTACTATTTTGAGGTGTCTACTTTTCAGGTTTGCTTTGCACCATTAGCTAAACAGCTTGATATGACATATAATAACTATCATCGTGTTGTGCAAAAGCATTTGCAATCTCACAAAGACAAAGCTAACGCGAGTCAAAGCAAATTAGCAGCAAAATGCACGCTTAAAAATTGTTTATTGTGATGTTATGATAAAGCAAATCCCACCAATTCTTTATTGGAAGCAACTTTTCAATTGCGTTTTTACAATTTGTACTGTACATTTTCAAAGAACGAAGAAAACCTATTCTACAAAGTAATTTTCAGTGTGAAATTGTTGCATATTGTATTTTCTAGAGGAAAGCAGTTTTTGAAAATTGCCAACAGTGATGTAGTTCTCGAGACCGGCCTTGGTTTCCAGACCGTATCTTTAAAGTCTTGAACGCGTGATGTTGGTCTCAAGCCTCATCTTAATATTTCGTTGTGGGGGTTGAGGCCTCAATGTCTTAGTCTAGCAGCTTGGTATTGGACCCAAGACCGACACACTTCATTTGAAAAATATTTTGCTTTAGCGAGAAAGTTTTTTTCACTACCATAACTTATTGTGCTATATTGTGATGTTTTATGCATTTTTTCTTCACCATCATACCAAAATGCTTCAAAAAACAAAAGATTTCCTTCTTCCTGCCGAAGATTTCCTGCATTTTGTCGATACCATTTGGGACAGCAAGCAATTATTATTTATTTGGAAAATCTCAAGACATATTTATTTCTTGACATCAAACGTAGACAAAAAATTGCGTTTGTTCCTAAGCATCTTCTTTTCTTAACTAATATCGGGTGGCGAATTAAGATTTTCTATGTTAGTCCATGAGAAAATAAATTTCTTAATGTTTGTCATCAAACACTCGCTCTAATTCTTGTAAGTTGGTCGGAGAACAGCGCTTCTTGTGCATGGTTAGACAGTTTTCTCAGACGATGCTGATTGTTAATCAGGTCAATGTCAGTTGCTGGCTAGCATTTTTAGGTCACTCTTACCGCTTTTATGGTCCCAAGTTCAAAGCTTTATATAAACGAATTTCGTAATGAAACTCGTTTGCAGGTTGGTTTAAATGTTAGTTAGTTCGAATTCTCCCATAGTAAAAGTATAGACAGGGTAAAGGTAACTTGTCGTGCAGTTTTAGTTTAGAAGTGTTTAAGACTACCATGTTTGAGCAACTGCAACACCGGCAGCTGTCGATTGAAAATTGATGTCAAGCGAGCAAAGTTTTTAGAAGTGCTAAGCAAAAGCAGCTCAATGGGTCTGTTTTTATTATCTCTAAAATACATTGAGTGACAATTACAAAACCGTAACAGAGTTAAATGCATGCAAAGAACTAGTTAATATTTTTGTAGATCTTTTTTATGAATAATCACGCTGGTAAAAGAAATAACACCTATTCTCCGTTGAATAAATGAAATTGCTTATTTCTAGCATATCAGATCCGCAGAGTTCATAGCTAAACGCATTTTGCTTAATTATGAGTATATAAAATTTTTTCTTATTTGCCTTTTTGATATTGGTAATTGAGTCATTACCAAGCTAT
This sequence comes from Trididemnum clinides, assembly GCA_963675345.1. Taxonomy (NCBI): domain Eukaryota; kingdom Metazoa; phylum Chordata; class Ascidiacea; order Aplousobranchia; family Didemnidae; genus Trididemnum; species Trididemnum clinides. The sequence continues at coordinate 3,013,762 of OY776297.1, forward strand.
AGGTACACGAATTACCGCCATACTTTCATCGGTATCAATCAAACTAGTTTGACGTCATAAAAATGATTGGCATTGCTTTACAAATGGTTGTGGTTAAAGCATGCTTTTTTGCATTCGGTACACTTTAATTCACTCCCTTTATTGAGTCATACCAATAATATTAAAATTGTTATTTACATTTTTCCTGGTTGGCGCTGAGCACAAAAGATCAATAGCATTGGTACCCGAACATTTTCAAGTCACGATCCTATTTTCAAAACATAAATTTTCAAAACCCACATAATTTTGCATGAACTTCGAAGTACTTGCATAAAAGTGAAAGGAGAGATATTCAAAATGTCAATTTCAAATTACAATTACATTATTTGAGACAAAGCATGCGTGAATTTAAATTTTGAATGATTTTCGCGACCAACCGAAATTTTGCCCACAATCCAGCTGTGGGTCACAACCCATAGTTTGGGAACGGCTGGTTTAGAGCAAAAGCCAGCAAACTCTTCAGGAAAGCTAGTTGTGTTTTAGGGAAAAGCTCACAACGACATTGCTCAATCTTGATGTATCAGACAGATTGTTGCGCCAGGCGGTCTATTCGCAGCGGTGGCCTGATTAAGCTAATGGCTTCCAAATAGAGCCTGAGCTCATACCCTTAATTGGAGTTTGTAAACAGAGGCGAAACACTTTGTTTTGCATGCGGGAAGGAGTTTGTCTTAAACAAATTGAATAAATAGATGCTTTTTTTTACATCAAGGTTTTAAACGTTGCTATTCTCAGCTCCAAACATTGGTGAAAATCTTGCTTATGAGATGAACGTTTTGAAAGCGAGTATTGTGCGCATCTTTAAAGTTTCCGGTAAGGCTGGCAATATTTTGAATGGGAGATAGGAGCTGAAGATTGTTTGGGGGCTCCAGCCCTTGCTTTACATCTACGCTTCCAAGTGCAGTAGGGTATCAATGATTTATGGCAAGTTCTAAGCATGAGAACAATAATTTTTGATGACATTTAACAGGTGGCTATAAGTATGTTTTATGAAACTGCAACGCTCCAGCGTCTGCTCTTGAATGTAAGAAATTTGATTAGGATACTCTCAACTATACCGGTTTTGCGTTTCATCAGTTCCAGATATACAGAAGTGTGAAAGTTTGCTTGAGAAGCTGTGGATTCCAATCCCACCAAAATCTTTTTTAGTCTTTCCTTTCTGCTCTATGACTCCAATTATCAACTACCGAAAAATTAAAATGCTTGTGATACTGTGATAGTTTATTTCTTTTGCGGAACATCACTCCAGTGATGAAATGCAGATAGTGTTTTTAAAACTTGCGCAACATTTTATTCCTTATTGCCATTTGTAAACTAACAAACAACTGTATGATGTCGCAAATTTTAATTGATACAAAAGAAAGCATTGTATGGTGCATTACCAAATGTGCGTGCAGCCTATTGATTTAAGGTTAAGCTGTTATGGACATCATAGGCATAAAAGCAGAGGAGCTCAAGTCTCTCCAAGACCTTTTTCCAGCTCCCCAAAAATTAGAGAAATGGCAAAAATTGTTGAGAAAACTACCAAAAAAATTAATTGATGAACTGATGAGAGAGTAATCCATGGAGAACCGAGATCAAATCCTAATCCAATTCAATAGAAAAGTCTCATGGCTCCGTGTTACGTGATTTAGCTTTTGCAACTTATACCGTTCTCGTTAACGTAGGTGCTTTGAAGAGATCTTATGGATGGAAACAGACCTGTTGGTATCGTATAATAATCTTGAAGTATGTTGTTTTTTTTACATTGTGATACTCGAGAACTAATTGAACCAAAAAGTAAACCGTTTTATGAAGAGCATATATATTGGCATAATATACTATTATTATATAATTTTATAGACCATATGAATAACGAAAAACTAGCTGGGCGGTGCTTTTGTGAGACATGTGCTTAGCATTTGACTCATTGCAGTAGATATTTATGAGTTTTGAGCGATTATGGATTTGATATGGTAATATAGATTGAAATGATCTTCCAAATTCCAAAATGCTGTATCATAAATAATAACTTCTCATCTCCTAATTTCTAATGTTTCAATAGAAACCCTTTATCATCTACAATTTTTATTCCTCATTTCAAACGAATGCAGTATCTAACTAAAGTATTGATTTGGATGAAAAATTCACAGATATAGACCTTATGATTGCAAATGACTTACTTAAGCTACTTTGCATATAGCGGTTTTCGCAGCCAGGAATAAAAGTTCTTATCGATATTTAGAGCATGTTTGAGACGATGTTTCACTGCTAGTTACTGAATGCAAACAAAGCAATGCACTCAGTATCAATCAGAATAATCTCGTCTCAAAACCTGCTCTTAATTACGGGAAACAGTTTTATTTCTTGCTGCGAAAACCGTTTGGTGCAAGCGCAGCTTGAAAGTGTTAATGTTTGCAAATGACTCATAATTTTTTGAATGACTTTTATGACCAAGACACCTTTTCACATTACACAGTTTGTAAAGCAGGTAGTCTAGACGCTTGATAACTAATCAACAACAGTAAAAATTTTGAAGAATACAGCGACTTGGCGAAGGGGTTTTTTTGACCAGTCAACACTCTAATGTCATTTGACAATGAAGTTCCTGGTTGCGTTTTTGGTAATACCCAGTGATATTAAAAAACTTTCGCCCAACATGTTAGTACAAAAACTATTGAGTTTTTCAAAGTTTGTCTGTAGAGTCATAGTAAGCCTTAGGGTACTGAATATTTTTGAAAGGCTGAACATGGAGGAAAATTCAGCCGAATTTTGCTTTGCTGTCAAGACTACAGTGAAGAAGCATGGCACGCTCTCTCCTCCTTCAATACTCTGGTGATTGTGAGGCCAGAAGTATTTAATTTTTTTTTCTTTTTTCCTGTAGTTTTAGTCATGAAAGCTCGTGCAAGTTTTTTTTCAAATAAAAAAATAACAGTTTAGAAGCTAAAATATGAATATGGGCTGAACCTTGACTTTTTTTTGCTTTTTTACATTACTCTAATCACAGTTTCAACATTTGATTTCATTTTTCTGTTATTTTACTCAGAATCAAATAACTACTCTGCAAACCTTGTAATTAGCAGAGACATATTTCAACGAGCGGTTTTAAATACGGATGTTGGTCTGTTTTTTAGACAGAGTTGTTTGGTATATTGCTATAAGAATGCATGGCTGATTTTAGGGGGGTTAAAACTGCCTCCTCCTGGTTATATTTTTTGTGTTACGCCGCAAAAGTAATAAACTTCCAAGCAGTACACGGACAGAAAAGAATAAAAAACACTCTACTAGATATTGATGTTACAGGTAGATAGATCCTGGCAATTACAACCACAATTAAGCAAATGAACCACTAACCGTTTTCGTTTTCTCGGAGTTGGTTCGTGCGATTCAATGAAACAGGTTCATTTTTTTCTAAACGTTCAAAAAACGTTGATTGCAAAGTTCGAAACACTAAGCTTGGCAAAAATCTTTCAAAAGAATTTAAAGTTTTTTGTATCAATTGTCTGCTTCAAATCACGTCAACAAGTAGTACGTGTGAATTAATTTTTGAAATAGCAAACTAAAATTTAAAATCTTGTGATGATTTTTTCACTAGTAGTCATAACTTTTTTGTGAAATTTCACTTGATTTTTACTTGCATGCCAAGCTTTCAATCAAAAGATAATGAGCTTAGTAACAACGTTAGGTCTGCATTGGCTCATGTAGAAAAAATATCACGTCAATTTTTGTTACTTGCTGCATGATTTAAATTCTTCCCATAGAACTGGCAGCTTTAAAGCAAGTCTATAACAAAAAAATATTCTATATTCGATGGTAAAGATTTTTTTCGGTGATGATGAATGGATGATGAATTATATCACACTCAAACACAAGACAAAACGAAAAGTGTATGGAAGACTGCATAATATGCTTATGGTTTTCAAATCAGCAATTATTGACCAAACCTAATGCAATCGGCGCTAAACGCATTCTCTCAACTCCAATCGTTTGAAGAAGATTGGAAGGTGGTTGAGTTCAACATTTTCATTATATTTTGAATGTTTCATCTTGTCAGCTAAACATCAATCTTACAAAATTGCTTTTCACTAATTAAACTCCCACCTCCACCCAAATTTCTCCTTTCGAAAATTTCTCACAAATATATTTATTCAGAAAAACTTTGGCAACAATCTAAAAGCAGATGCACTGCTTTCCCTCAAAAGTTATGATATAATAAAACACGATTGTACTTGCTTTGAACTTTTGCATACAAATCATCTACGTTTTCCATTTCGTATGCATCTGAGAACAGATGTTGTTGTAATTTAGTGCAATAGGAGGGGGAGCGTCACTTGACCGACAAAACTAAATTACGCAAAAACATCACTTGATCGACGAAAGTGAATTAGGCGAAACCATCACTTGATCAACAAAAGTAAATTATTTTCATTGGGCGGGAAGCTGACAGCTGTTGTTGGAAAACTTACTGTTTTGGAAAACTTCTTTTGTTGTTGTTCAACTGCCGCTTTGAGGGAATTTCAGAAATTTTGTCGGTCAAGTGACGTATACCCCAATGAAGTACTTGCAATTGGCAGCTTGTCAGTCATTAACCTGCGCGATGGCGTTGTGGTAAGAGCGTTTGCTGTGCGGTCGGTAGACCTGGGCTTCATTTCCATTGCTTAGTCAAAGCAAGACACTTTAAAAAATAGTATTCACAGCTTCCGTGCTTGGCGCTCACCACAAAAAGGACAGTGTGGAGAATAAGCCGGCATGCTTGCTTGTTGTGTCCATGAGCAAGACACTTAACGGGATGCCTCTATCGTTTTGTTGTAGACAGGTGGAGGGCCAAGCGTAGGTGGCCCAGTGTAATTGAAGAATACCAGAATAGGCTAAGGAGAAGCACATAATCTGAGGAGCTTCTCAAAAAAGAAAAAGAATATTGCTTACACAAAGTAGAAGCTCAAGCATTGCTTGAGAAGTGGGCAGAGTGGGCTGTTATGTTTTTAGAAATTAAAAAGCAATTGGCCTAGTTCCTGATTCACTGCTTGCAAATTGAAGATTTTTTTATTGTGAATCGAGCTTGCTGGCAAACGATTTTTCATTTTTTGCAATAGCGCCCAGTAATTTTTATATAAATCTTCTAAAAGACGTTTCCTTGTGTATTCAAAAATAATTTTGGCCTATAGCAAAAACAAAAGGGAAATATTATGCAGTTTCATTAAAACTGTGAGCATAAAAATGGGATTCATTAATATTATGTGTGAAAAGAGTTTTGTTTTTGAACTAAAAGCATTATCGGTTTAATAAGCAGAGTTGCTCAGTACTGGACTAAATTAGATGTTTTTTGTACAATAGAATAGCGAAACTATGATAAAATGCTTACCAGTATTATTTTTTGACTTAGTTTTCTTAACGCAGAATAATTGGGTTGGTAAGCGCTTTTCAAATGGATGTGTTTTGCGGAAGTTCGTGCTATTCATCATAATCGACAAAGGCAGGTTTTATATTTCATTCGCCTATAGTTGCTATCAATTGCTATCCATCGAGCAGCGTATATGTCAATGCCATTTTTAAGTTGTTGAGATATCTCAGCAACGACATCAAAATCAGGTTTTGTTCACGATTAAAAAGATAAATGGAAACTATCTTTTCTTATCAACATAAAACAATTTCTATTTGCTCGAATATACAGCAATTGCTTTGCTTCGGTTCAACTTTTTGAGATGTAAAATCTCGTTTCTAATCACGTTCATCATATGATTGTAATAAGTCCTCCCTGGGCTATGTTCAGTGGCGTACGCACGGGGACTTTAGGCGTCAAAATCCCTATGACAATTGATGGTATACAGTTGCTAGTGGTGAGCAGTAGCTAGTTACTATTACAAGTCATTTTTTCAGTAACTGTGACTGAAACTTGGTTACTTTTTTTGCTCAAGTAACGAAATTTGTAACTAGTTATAAACTAAACACTGAAAAGTTACGAGTCACAGCTACTGTAGTTTCCGTTTGCTGCTTTCACAGCAGAAAGAACGAATATTTCCTTAATTAAGTGTTACCCAAACTTTGTGCCGTGGAAGATTTGCAGGTGTGCCGCTGGTTTTTTAAAATACTTATTATCTAATAACATTTATTCAAGTTAAAAACACCTCAACGGTCTGTTTCGCCTAAGGCGGCTCGTCAAGAAATAGTTCTAAAACACAACACTGGTATAAGATGAAATCCAAAATCAATAAATACAAATTAAAAATTAAATTATATAGAAGGCTCGAAACTCAAGGGAAGATAAGCTCTACAGATCTGCCTTACTCAAGCGCTGCTCATTACAACTGGCGGGTAGAGGATGTTGTTGTTGCGGGCGCTGGCACTAGCAAGGCGGGAAGTCATTGAAGCGTGAAAAAAGTTAAAGGTAAAGAGTGTAGACAAAACGATGACAAGATTTAAAAATAGAATAAAAACAAAATAAAGGTAAAAACTGTGCACAAATTAAAAACCACGAATAAAAGGTTGGTATTAGTTAATGTTTTTCAACTTGAATTTAGTCCGGTGTTTGCATTTGGAGATGAACTCAGATCGTTTGTTTAGGAGCGTACGTTGATCAGCTGTAAAATGGCCAGTTTTTCGACTAGGCAGAAGTTGCAGCACTTGGCGCCACTTTTGAATGCAGCCGCTTTGCATACAATGGACCAAGGTATGAGTGGTTCGATTCCTCTGTTCTTGCATTCCCACACAGCTTTGGAGAGTTCCGTAGCGTAATAAGAAATAACGCTTTTGTTACCATAAAGAAAATTTTCCTAACAACCTTACGTGCCGCTTAATTAATCCTGCCAAATCGCAGATTGGAGTTGTTAGCAAGCAGATTTTGGAAAAAATCAACAACACCATCCGATTGCAAAGCAACTTCAACCAATGGCGCAACACTTCCTCCGTAATTTCGTGGTTCCACAGTATTTCAAACAAAAGCGAATGCAAATTTCTCGAATTCGATATAGTTGACTTTTACCCCACGATCTCAGAAGACATATTGAGAGCCGCCATAATATTTGCGAAATCCTATGTCAACATTAAGGACAGCAACATCTACACTATCCTGCACTCAAGAAAATCACTTTTGTTCAGCACAGATGGCGTCTGGATAAAACACAGCGGTTCCCTGTTGGACGTAACAATGGGTTCTTATGACGGTGCGGAAATCTGCGAGCTTGTTGGGTTGTTCCTTTTAAGCAAACTGTCAAACATCATCCACATAGACAATATTGGATTATACCCCGACGACGGCCTCGCCAAAATAAGGAAAGCTTCCGGTCCAGCAATGGAACGCATCAGGAAAAAGGTAATCGCCATTTTTTAAATGCGCGGTCTAAAAGTCATAGCCGATACCAACTTATTCCAAACAGATTTTTGGATGCAACCTTCGACCTCAGTTCCGGAAAGTTTTGGCCGTACCGCAAACCTCTACGACTCACCCCTTTACATCAACACCCGATCCAACATCCACTTCCCATTACTAAACTGCTGCCTCAGATGATCTACAACAGAATTGCCCAGCTATTATGTCACCGTGAGTCTTTTGACAACACTATTCCACTTTACGCCGAGACTTTGAGAAAAGCCGGGCATTCACCTTGCACGGCATACCCCATGCACCCAATGACTCCACCAAACCGCAAGAAACCAAGAACAAGAAAAACAAACATCACCTGGTTCAATCCCCCACACAACATGAAAGTTAAAACAAATATTGGCAAAAAGTTCTTTTATTTCATCAACAAGCACTTCCCCCCAAACAACGGCCTCCACAAGATTTGCAACACATTTAACGTCAAACTCAGTTACAGCTGCATGCCGAGCATGGCATGCATCATCAAAAGCTACTGTAAAAAGCTAGTTACCCAACCACCAACACCGACGAGATGCCATGCAATTGCAGAATAAAATCCGAATTCCCGCTTAACGGCAAAAGCCGAACCAAATCAATCGTGTACAAAGCCTCCATCACAGCTCCAAACATCCCAACACGGCACTATTTTGAGCTTTGTGAAACCGAGTTCAAACCCCGGTTTTACATCCACCGCTTATCATTGAAAGACCAACGAAAGATAAACGCTACGGAACTCTCCAAAGCTGTGTGGGACTGCAAGAACAGAGGAATCGAACCGCTCATACCCTGGTCCATTGTATGCAAAGCGGCTGCATTCAAAAGTGGCGCCAAGTGCTGCAACTTCTGCCTAGTCGAAAAACTGGCCATTTTACAGCTGATCAACGTACGCTCCTAAACAAACGATCTGAGTTCATCTCCAAATTCAGACACCGGACTAAATTCAAGTTGAAAAACATTAACTAATACCAACCTTTTATTCGTGGTTTTTAATTTGTGCACAGTTTTTACCTTTATTTTGTTTTTGTTCTATTTTTAACTCTTGTCATCGTTTTGTCTACACTCTTTACCTTTAACTTTTTTCACGCTTCAATGACTTCCCGCCTTGCTAGTGCCAGCGCCCGCAACAACAACATCCTCTACCCGCCAGTTGTAATGAGCAGCGCTTGAGTAAGGCAGATCTGTAGAGCTTATCTTCCCTTGAATTTCGAGCCTTCTATATAATTTAATTTTTAATTTGTATTTATTAATTTTGGATTTCATCTTATACCAGTGTTGTGTTTTAGAACTATTTCTTGACGAGCCGCCTTAGGCGAAACAGACTGTTGAGGTGTTTTTAACTTGAATAAATTTTTTTTATTGCTCTGATTCAATCATTGAGCTCTCTACTGTCAAATCGGCCGACTACGTACTTAATATCTATGTAAGTTTTCAGCCAGAATTGAGTAAATGCTACCATGAAGTAATGGTCGAAAACGTTGGAGACCGTGTTTTGTTGCCCAAAATAGTGGTGATCTCCAAAAAAACAAAACGGTTAATCGCTGTCACACGTGATGCAATCAGCGATCAATATTAGTAGATTCATTGGCTGTTGTGCCGCGATGTTTGCTTAGTTTTTTTACTGTGCCGAAAGAAAAAAAATTTGGAAAATGCTGCCTTAATTTGCCATTGAATGATGAAAAAAAGTAATTCACGTTTTTGGTCAAAAAATTAAATTTTATTGGGCTCTTCGACAAATTGGTAATTTGGGACCCTTTAACATGACTCAATTAACTTAAAATTGTCAGAGATTATATAAAAATAAATTGTATTCACCGTCAGAAAGTATGAAAGCGAAATGTTTGATCGTCTAGAGTGCTTCTTTGACAACTGACAAGGGGTGAGGCATATTTGCTCCCCCTACCCCGATGCCAAATATGGGGTAAAGTTGGTCTGACTCATCTAATCGATACAATATTTTTTCCTTGTCTTGTTAATGAGCGGATGTGAGTATGATGCGATGTCGATACCGACGCATTGGCTGAATAGTTTAGACACGCCAACGCCCAACGTGCTTACATCAACAGTTCAACAATGTACTACAATAGGGGATGATTCTGCGCATGTCCAATGATGAAGGGCTGCTGCGTACTTTAAACCAGTGTACGTCACCGGTTGGTGAGAGCATGGGTTCAAATCCCATTCGCGTTGATTTTTATGAGCTGATTTTTTTAATTTGTAGCTGAAACTGTAATTAAGTTACTTTCTTCGCTCGGTAACTGTAATAGCTATAACAAGTCACTTTGATAATAACTTGGTCACTACTGACAATTTTTTAACTTAATAAAAAATTCATGCAAGCACTAGCCTAAAACTTGCTCTAAAAATCAAGAACATACTTATTTATCAGTGTCAATTTCTAACATTTTCCCGGGAGCATGCCCCTAGGTCTCCTGCAACAATCGCCCATTTGGCATTATTGATCAAATGAGCCACCCCCCCCCCCCCCCCACTCCGGTACACGAGAAATTTCTGGGTACCGACTAGCTATAGTAAAAACAATAGTTTTAGGGTTAATGTACTTAAAAGTAATAGCCGGTTTATTGAAGCTTTTTCAGAAATTCTGTAAAATATAAAGGCATTTCTCAAAATTAAAGAGGTATTTGAGCTTAACTTTAGTTGGGAACCTTCCTAAAGATAAATAAAGCAAATGAAAATAAAATTGCTGTAAAGTTTATCAATATTTGTTACTTACTTGACGCAGCCATTATTCAATTTTGTCACAGCAATTCTTAGAATGGCACTTGATCGGAAATTAATTGATTGCTTTTCTACAAGGTGATGATTGCGTTTACAAATGAAAGTACTTTTATATTTTCTATTTGTAGATTGTTATTAGTTTGGAGTAAATGCTATGTCAATTAGGCCTACTCTGAAAAACTTAGGCATAATACAATAAACCAATCATATCCCAAACTGACCAATCTGAAATAATATCCACTGCGCTAATTCTACAAACAATATCAATTGATATTCAAAGAAAGCTTGCCTGATGTACTTTACCATTGTATTTTTGTATTCACAACAACATCAGTATGAGTCACTAGTTGGCTTACTTGAAACACAGTTGTTAGAAAAATTCAATCACAAGGAAATAGTTGTAAAATATTACTGAACGGAATTCAACTTGCTTAGTTTTAATGACGTCATAAGTAATGCAAACGCCTTTTTATTTCAAAAATAATTCACTAAAAGATATTCATTGTGTTCGTTTGATTGGCTAGTTGGAAGCCAGAATTTACATTTACGTAATCTGCTCTCTTTGGTGATCATTATGCATTCCTTTTCATTCTCATCAAAGTCATTTCCATCTTTTTGCTTTCTTTGATTTTTGTCACTAGCTTTTGAAGTTCGACCTGTGAGGTTACAATCAGTACAGTATCGTATGCGTACAGAATGTTTTAATGTCTTTCCTCCCACTTTGGTCCCTTCCAAACAATTCAAAAAAAGTTTGTTGAAAACAGCTCAAAATTATGTATTTTTGTCAGTAAAAAAATGAAAATATCAAAATACCAGCTCTGTTTTGATTTTATGCCTCAAGTAGTTTTTAATAAATGAAACGAGGGGTTTTTAAATGCAAAATAAGTTTATAAGTCACATCATAAAATGACTGATGATTTGACGCTAAGTGGTTAAGATCAATGAGGTTCCACAATCCAATATTCTGCGATTAAAAAGTAACAAACATTACTATTTCTATCAGCAACAACATTTTCTATGTTTCAGGCGATCTCAAAATTGCTCTAACAACTGCTTTTTGTGTAAGTTACTGCTTGTTAATGAAAGATTATTGTATTATACACACGATATTATTTTACGCACGAAACAAGGAAGGAAAAAACTTATTTTGCTGCAAACAAGAAAAACACAATACAAGAGGCCCGCAATGCACTTTAAGGAAATTGCAGACAGTAACACTGTTTCGACTTACCAGGTTTCTTCAGTGCAGAGTACTGACAGACTATCCACTACAGTGGACTTAGTATAGGTCTCACAAGTGTGACGGTATAAGATATGCTTTATTTAAAGCAGGGGACACAACCTTTTCATTATTAGAAGCCACATTACCAATTCATTTCAGTTTACGGCCACCAATGGATCAAGTTAGGAATTTTTAGTTCTTGTAAAAGTGAATACTTTTCCTCTTCCAGGATTGCTACTTTTGCTTGAGCTAAATTATCTAGATTCACTTTAAAATATGGCTAGAAACAGCTAAATTTATCAAAAAACTTACCTCGGACGGTGGTCTCCAAACTTTTTCCACGGAGGGCAACATTGCTGAGATTTTAAAGCTCCGTTGGTCAAAAGCAAGGAAATGTAGCTAAAATTAACGCCGGAGCTCTTGTTGTGTAGCCCGAATATAAGGTGATCTCCAAAAAAAAGGTCATCATCTGTCACTCTGTCACCAATTATGCTACTCGCCATTAGTTTGATTGGATGCAAGTGGCTACTAAACCTCACTTAAACTCATACAGAGATTGAACATGTTTCAAATATAGTATGAACGGTCTGCAGTGTTAACAAATTTAAAGTTTTTACCTTTCAACTCAGCATTTACGATATGGGCTATAAACTAACTACGATATCAAAAAACTATCCAGTTTTATAGTCATTATCTAACATATCAAATTTGATATCTAGCTCGAACAAAACCTACCTAGATTTAGCTATAAAATAGCTAGAGTGGCAACCATGTTCTCTTCTCAAAAATCAAAATTTTGAATGTAAAAATTTAATTTGAATTAAAGCTTTCGTTCGAATTAAATCTTTTTCTTGTCATGCAAGAGTAAAGCTCATTTGTGGAGAGAGATAACGCTAGATGTGTGTGCATTGTCGCACAACTTATCACCCAAGGCCGCAGTTTGTGCACCCCTGATTTAAAGACTCTAGCTTTGTCGTTCACCAACTGCACTGAAGAGATCTGATTGGTCAAAACTGTGTCACTGTTTGCAGTTTTCTCAAGAAAAAAACAACCACATTTAGATTGAGATCTCTTTGTTGCGGTTGTTGTTAAGCCTAATATATGTTAAACTAGTTTGTCATAACCATGAAGGATACAGTAAATAACTGTAAATATCTTTTGCACAATCGCACGAAATTGCTAAAACAAGAGTCCAAAACATCGACCTTTTACTACCGGTACGCCAGGTCAAATTATTAGGCTTATAAGCCTAGGGCCGTGACTAATCAAACACATTTAAGCTTAGTATTTTACTGAGTTGAGTAATTTCTAGGAGAAGTAGAAGTGAAATGATCAACGGGGTGATTTTAATTAGTTACTCCAATTAGTTAGGGAAAAGAATTAATTTATAATTGCTGATAAAAAATTGGTTGCCACACATCATTTTCCATTTTCATTTGAAAAATTTTTCTACAAGATCTAAGAAGCTTGCAATTCTTATAGAAAGAAAATTCTTTGGTACATTTTGACTGTTTTTTCTCGCAAGCATGGTTCTTTGGCATTATCTATCTGAATTTACGAAAAGATTTATCAAAAAATGAAGTCTCTAAACATTTTTAAAGCGTAGCCTACAGGTCAAAAACGCTCACAATTTTGGTGGCTGGGCTTTACACAATTTCAATTTCCAGAAGAATTAATTAAACTACTTTGACACATTTTGACTATTCTTCCTCGACAACATTTTTTTTGTTATTATCAATAAAAATGTTTAAAAATGTTTATCAAAAATAAAGTCTCTAAAAATTTTACAATGTACCCTGCTCAAACCAAAAAGATTGGTGATTTCCCCAGAAAAAAAGGAAGGAATAATAAAGGTGATCCCGTTTTATCTTTTGCAACAAAATATTGCGGTCGAGCTACACAACATCTACATGTAGAAACAACTTTTTTTCCAAATGGCTGAAGCGACACAGCCGGTTGATTTGATATTCTTAACCTCGACCTTACTGACGGGGGCCTGCTCTTGCAATTGCTCGATTGTGACTGCATCGTTTCGGGTTAGTTTGTTCTTTGGCCGGCTGCGTTTATGCCAGGATCGAGAAACTTGCGCGCGCCAGAGGCTTCGGCCCATAAGAATTTGCCTACAGTTACGAAAAGGTCACAAGTGGTGGATCTAACATTTAATCGCCTACCGGTAATCCTGAAAATAGTTATCAATCATCCTGACATCCTTTTCTATCTTTGAAATTCTATCAAGCACTTGCTGAATTTAACGGCTAACAATTTATAACAATTCGTTTAGTTTAAGAACACCTATGGTAAAAACAGAACAAATAAGACGTTGCCAGGGACTCGGGAAACTTGGGAGGCATTTAGTGGATATGCACAACTTCACATTTTTTTAATCGATGGCGTTTCAGGTAACGTTAGTTTTGTTTCGCAACAAGATTTTGTCAAAAATTATGTTGTCAAAATACATAAACTTTTTAATAGTATTTTCACTACTGTTCATGAGGAGAAACCGGCTTGGTCGACTGAACCGGTATTGTTAACCTTGACATTACTGATGAACGGCGCTGCCAGCGACGCTGGCAGTGCCGATTAGTTGTATGTATTTTATACTAAAAATTGACCTATTGGTAATAAATTGACTTTTATTGTCCTATTAAATTAAAAATATGAAACTTACTCTTTATATCCACAACTCTTACAAAACACCAATTTCAAGCTTACTAACAAAAATATGACTTTATTGAAAAACTTTTCCCTAGTCATCACTATAAAATGACTCTTTGAACAACTTGACCACATTGCTTCCTCGTGTAAAAGCAAGGCATTTTAATAGTACAGAAAAATGTTCGTAATGGCGGCACTCTTGTTATTAAAACATAACTCGTAGATTAGGAATGGTGAACTCACAAAAACGATATTCGAGTGGGTTGTTGGCAGTGCGGTCAAAAGTGTTGCATGCAGCGTACTTTATGTTGGCAAATATTGTGCTTGCATATCTCTCAATGGTTGCATTGTTGTGCTCATAGAAATGCGCATGATAATAATTTTCGTTTTGGATCGAGCTATTTGTAATAGAAAACTGTGCCAACAAGTAAGCTCTAGTGAACTTCGAAGCGAATCTGGCCACAACGGTCTTCTAGTACAGGGGTTTCCAACTGGGGGTACATGTATCCCCAGAGGTATATTTTCATGTTTTAAGGGGTACTTACGTCGAAGAAAAATGCTATTACAAAAAAAAATTGCGATAATTGATGAATCTCAGAGCTTCACAGCTGTTTTTTTTCTTTTTTTCTGGACTAGCGCATTGTTCATAGAGTTAGATGAAACAAGCCGCTAAGACTTCACTATATGTAAATATATTTTTTTACATAAAAACTCAAAACCTTGCTGACTTTTTGATCAGCAAAATGGTAAACAGGATTGTTACGTAGTTGTGGATATATAATAATTGATTATGCATTTTAGTGATTGTGTTTAAACAGCATTATTAAACCAACGTGTAATTTTGCAGTCTTTGTGTGCGTTTTTGCAAATGCTTTCTAACGGTTGATTTTGTTTTGCATGTTATTTCTAATTGAATAAGATAAAATGAAAAATAATAAAGAGAGATGAACATGAAAACAAAGTATTTCCAAGACTTACTTACAGTTCGGGTTTATATTTACAGTAAACAATGGCTTGGATATATTCCAATGTGTGTCCTTTGTCGAAAGATTCTGGGCAATAATTCGATGAATCCATGTTGTAACGGGTTCGTGAAGCAGAGACCCTTGGGGTAGTCTCCGAACCCGAGACAGATTGCCGTGAAGCTGTGCTGATACGTAGATGAAACGCGCTTTACTTTCCTCACGCTGATATTGTATTGTCTGCTTTTCTTGAATAAATTTTTATTATTAACACAGTACTGAAAATTGATACAAAAGACAGATGGGGTGGCGTTGTTTAGCGACGTTGGCGTTGTTTAGCGGTTTCAAACTAGTTTTTGACCCCAAGCACCTTCTTCCTTAACACAGCTTCCACACAATCACGATCGACAAAAAAGAACAACTTATTCAACTTTCTTCAACGATGTTATCTACAAGCTTCTCCTTTGCGATCATTTTCCGACTCAAAAGCACAGGCTTACAAACTAGGTTTCCGATCCGTCCTGTTGCGCGTCTACTTTGAGAATAATGAATCAAATAAAGTGTGAAAAGAAGACAATTACTACTGCGTCGCTTGAGGGTCAACCTTGCCAAATCTATCAACTAATCAATAACAAACGATACTTGGAATAAAACACACATAACGACACAACGCGGGTTCGAATCGCAGGTTGCCTACGCAAAAACTAGATTTAAAGCATTACATGTTGCCAGATATTGTAACAATATTTACACTCCCCCCAAATATACGACTAAAGGAAGATATTTCCCGCAAAATATTGTACAACAGTGACAATACATAAGGCTTTAAATTAGTAACAACGTTGAAACAAATACAACAAACACATATAAACGTATTTACACTATATACATATTTTACAAACATAACATATCAATGATACTTTCAAACGGTTGATATCCAAGATGGGATATCATTTTTACTTGTGGCTGGGACAACAACACACATTTTCAAAACGGGACGTTTCACTTCACTACCGTGCATTTTTACAATTGCCGAGCGCACAAAACCTTTGGGATCCGGAAACGTTTTCAAAATTCGCCCCAAGGGCAATTTACTTCTTGGCGTATTTTTATCGACAAGAATCACAATGTCGTTCACCATCACATTACGTTTTGTTTCATACCGTTTTTGGCGATACTTTATGGTAGGTAAATACTCTTGGGCCCACTGTCTCCAAAAAAGGTTGGCAAAATGCTGGGCATGGCGCCACTTACGGGCAATTAAGGAATCGCTATTCGCAGTATCAGTGGGAGGCATACCCGACGCCGGACAGAGCTGTAGCACATCGTTAGGTGTAAGAGGTCTCTTAATTTCTTCTATGAAGGAAACTGGAGTTAATGGTCTGGAGTTGAGTATACCTTCTACCTCAACAAACAAAGTGGTTAGACCTTCTTCAGTGAAAGTGGTTTGTGAAGTAATTTATGTTAATATCTTACGCACTGACCTGATCAGTCTTTCCCATGACCCGCCAAAATGGCTTGCTAACGGGGTGTTAAAGTGCCAATCTACTTCTTTCTGCACCAAAAACTCACTAATCTGCCTCTGATTCCATTTCCTAATTGACTCCTTTAGAACCTTCTCTGCTCCAACGAAGTTAGTTCCATTGTCAGAGTATATATGTCCAACGTTTCCTCTTCTGGCAACGAATCTTCGGAGCGCGGAAATAAACGAATCGGTTGACAGAGTATGCAGAACCTCAAGATGTGCAGCTCGCACTGTCATACATGTGAAAATACAGCCGTATCGCTTGACTAGGCTTCTTCCTTGTTTCACTGAGAACACTCCAAAGCAATCTACTCCGGTATGAAAAAAAGGTGCGTGGTTCATATCTAAGCGACATTCAGGCAGATCTGCCATTAACTGAGTCGAGACTTGAGCGTTTTGGCGTTGACAAGTTGTACATTCCTTGAGCACATTTCGAATGACGTAACCTCCCCTTTCAATCCAAAATCGTTGACTCAGTGTAGAGGAAGTATGATTGAATCCAGAGTGCCCGGCCAAAAGATGATAAAATCTACTCACCAGTTTTGTAAAATGAGAATTCGAGGGCAGAATTATCGGGTGTCGGGCGTCTGCGCTGATCGAAGCCTTTCCCAGCCTTCCTCCTACTCGCACGACATTGTGAGAGATAAACGGATTTAATTTTCTAATGGACCGTGAGCACACTTTGGAACTTAAACGGTTGCCATTTTTCAGGGCCAAAATTAAATTTGAAAGATAACGGCGTTGTTCATATATAGCTACCTTTAATTCTGCTGATTTTAATTCCTCCACAGTAATATGGGACGTAGCACTCTTAACCAAGTCTTTACCATGCAATCCTGCTCGCTTTCTTTTCAAAAACTCGAACAGTCGTAAGTACCAAGCCACCGATTTCTTCAATTTATGGAGAGATGAGAAGTGCTCGATAAGACGGTCTGTAGGCGTTTCCATCGCAGGCCGAAAGACCAAATTGCTAACAATCCGCATCCCTTTCTCGAACAGAGGAAATTCTTCAGGAAGTTGTTCCAAACTTTCCAATTGCTCTGGCCACTCATCTTCAGCCTGTTGTAAAAACTCTGGTCCCGACAACCACATGGAAGACTCAACGAACGCTTGTGCCTGCTTGCACCTTGTCGCCTCATCTGCGGGATTCAACTTTGACGGGACGTACCTCCAACTCTGTATGTCGCAGTTCCTTTCGATCTCTGCTAATCTATTGGCAACGAAGACAGGAAATCTTTTACTGCTGTTATAGATACTAAGCAGCACTGAGGTTGAATCCGACCAAAAATAAGTTTTTGGTATAACCAACGGCAATTCCCTTTTTAACATTTGATCAAGACGCAGAGAGACAATAGCCGCCAGCAGCTCTAATCGAGGTATTGTAGTCATGGGAGTAGGTGCGAGATGCGACTTCCCCATCAGGAACGAACAATGCGCCTTGCCACTGTTATCGGCAATGCGGAGATAGGACACGGCACCATAAGCTTCTCCAGAAGCGTCAGAAAAATGGTGCAATTCATAGTTCAACTCTCCACTCATATCAGAAGGCTTAAGGCAGCGTGGTATTTTCAACTCCTCCAAATAATACAGCGCTGAAATCCAAGCTCTCCATCGTTCCTCTTTCTTCTCAGACAAAACGGCATCCCAATCATCACCGTTCATTTCTCGCAGTAGCAACTTTATTTCTACTAGCACTGGAGCAACAAATCCTAGTGGATCAAACAAGGAATGACTAGCTGACAAAATTCCTCGTCTCGTACAAGGCTTTCTTGGCATATCAACTTTAATTGTAAACTCATCCTCTACTATGTCCCAATGCACACCTAGCACTCGCTGACTTGTTGTGCGTTCCAGCAATAATTCTTTGTATTTATCGCAACGATCCTCCTCGGGCACCTTAAGAAGAGCTCTTTCACAATTAGAAAGCCATTTTCTAAGTCTAAAATCATAGCTGGACAAGACATTTCGCAGCTCGTTGGCCAAATCTGCGGCTTCTTCGGTGGTATCTACTGACATAAGACAATCGTCAACATAGAACGCTCTTTGAATAGCTTCAATTGTTTGAGATGAACAATTCTCAACGGACAAAGCTGCAGTCTGTTTTAGACAAAAAGAAGCGCAACTAGGGGATGATGTTGCTCCGAACAAATGGACTGTCATCCTATAAACCTCTGGTCTTTTGTCAACGTCTCCATCTGGCCACCATAAGAATTGCAGCGCACTTCGATCTTCTGGGTTGACCTTGACTTGATGAAACATTGCTTCTATGTCCGCAACAAGAGCAATAGGATTGACTCGAAAACGTGTCAATACCCCTGACAGACGTGAGAGGAGATCAGGTCCCTGTAGAAGCTTGTCATTTAGAGACACCCCCATAAACCTTGCAGCACAATCAAAAACAACTCTTATCTTGTCTGGCTTCCTTGGATTCATAACTGGGTGATGGGGCAGGAACCGAGTGCAAGCATTTTGTTTGCCGTCATCTCTGACCTTTTCGGCGAATCCTTTCTCGATATAGTCTTGCATGACGCCCGCATATTTTTTGTGTAACGATTCGTCCTTCGAAAACCTACGTTTCAATGACTCCAACCTTTTTTCAGCCATTGCTCTGTTATCGGGAAGGAAGACATTCTTGTGTCTCCAAAGCAAGGGTAGCTGAAAGTGACCATTGACAATTTTGATCGAATCCTTCATTATTTTAAGTGCCAGGCGATCTTCTCGAGAATTATCATGTTCCAGACCACAACCGACTTCGTATTCGTGTGGAGGTAAGCTTGGGTCTACCTTTGCATTTTCTGGAAGAGTGACATGCATGCAAGTGTCCTTAGCACTGTCGTTCCCCACTTCAGCGCAACACTGATAGCGAAGAGCTGGGCCAAACAGCACCCATCCAAGAGAAGTTCTGATAGCATCAGGGGTTCCTTCCGGTCCAAATCTGCTCTCCAATGTCCGAAATACCACAGATGCGTCCACTCCAATTAAAATACCGATGGTCTTGTCAGAAAGCTCTTTAAATGAAATGTCCTTCAAATGCTCTAAATTATTTAACTCTCTACTAACTGGAACTTGAGCTGCCTCTAAAGAAATGGTGTCTACAACTAGAACTTCTCTAAGGCTCACACTACAGTTTTCATCAACACCGCTCACTAATAGCGTTATAGCCTCGGTATCTATGGAGGTAGGCTGAACTCCTGATGATAGCGTGCTTATAGAGATGGTCTGGTGTAATCCATTAGCGTTCAACTCATCAGCAATTCGTCGTGTACAGAATGTTCGTTGTGATCCACTATCCCGCAGAGCATAAGTCAACAGCTCTTTCCCATTGTGACATATCTTCACCGGAAGAGTCATGAAAAAATTACCACTAGAATCTCCGTTTGAATAGATATTCTTCGTAGCGGCGCACAGTACCTTTTCGCTATCGGCCACTCTTGATGCGTTATCTTTATGAAGCAGAGTATGATGCCGGTCATTAGTGCATCCCTCTACGTTGCACCTTTGTTTAGATTTACAGTCTCGGCTTGTGTGTCCAGCATCTAAGCATTGAAAGCAACGACCTTGCTTCATTAGAAAGGCAATACGCTTGTACCTTCGCAATTTTTTAAAACGTGAACCGACGGATAGTTCATGCTTTCCGTCACAAAAGGGGCAAGTCAGACTTCCAATCTTGGGAGTAAAGTCAGAAATAGCTGTAGTGTTTAGTACGGTTGCTCCTCTCTGCCCTACATGAAGACTCTGTTTTAGGTTTCCATACACTACCTGTCCATACAATGAGTTTGCTTCTGCTGCCTCGTCTTGGACAAATCTCACTAACTCTTCAAACCTCGCTTGTCTTCTTGTAGTCTTGAACTCCTGATACGACCACTTGGCCCAGTCCCTTTGCGTTTGTTCAGGAAGTTTTTCGATAATTCGTCGGATAGTTCCTAAAGAGTTTAAGGTTGCAAAGTCTTGTACGTCCCGCAACATAGCTACGCATTTGTCCATGAGCACTGACAAAGTCTTTAGTCCCTTTGGGTCCTTCGTTTTCAGCCTTGGAGCCGCCAGAAGTTTCTGCTCACAATAGTGAGCGACAATGTGCGGTTGGCCATAGTCGTTATATAGACTGTCCATGGCTAGTCCATATCCAGATTCGGAATCGCGAGCCAAGTGTTCCAAGTTCTGTCTAATTCTCGGAGAACAGTGTTGTAAAAGGTAGACTAATTTTGCGGAATTTGAAGATATTTTCGTAGCAATGTGTGCTTCGAAACTACGTATGAAGGGCCAATAGGTTAGCGGATCTCCGTCGAAATTTGGAATTACCGGTCTAGGAGGTGGATAGTCCTGAGAGGTAAGGATTGGAATCAACGTGGACTGTCCAGCAGGAGCATGCCAGTGAGTTACCGGAAGGGGGACATTCCTTCTGTCTTCCTCATACTCCGGTTCCGCAATTTTTCTAGATCGCCTAGAGTTATTTATAGGTTGTTCATATTGACTAATCATGCCATCAAATTTTTTTACGTTGGCATAGCTCTTTGATGTAGCTAGATAATTTGTCATCGTCATGGTTTTTTTATCTTCCACAGAACAATTCTCGTTCCTAGCTACAGCTTTTTCAACGTTCTGTTCTGCCTCTTTTTCCGCATTTCTTAAAGTTTCGAAAATCGGTACTGATGAAGGCGCAATAGGTCGTCTTAATGGCATTGGCCTGTCACCTCTATCGGATAGGATTTCATCCCACGCCTTAACCTCAAACTTGGCCAATTCTACGTCCAATGCCCTTTCTTGTTCATTGGCTTTTCTTTCGGCCTCTTGCTTAGCTCGTTCGGCCTCTTGCTCTATGCGCGACCTTTCCTTTTCCTTTTCTTTGGCAAACAAAGCCAACTTTAACTTCACAAGGCTTTCCTTACGCTTAAAGCTAGAGAGTGAAGATCGCGAGCTACGTCCTGAACATCTCGAATCGCCATCTAAAGAGTATCTGTTCGACTCGGGTGCTGAAAGAGGACACAAAGATTTTGTGCCAATGTGTGGCGAGTCTACACTTTCGTACCAACTTTTAACCCTGGCATCAAATTCTAATTTAGCTTGTTCAACGCTAATCCTTTTAGTTTGTGTGCCGGGCAACAGGTCTTCCTCAGATAAGAAAATACATTCAGCCATTAAAGAATCGTAATCGAGGTTAATACTAGAGATTAGGGTTTTCAAAACCTTTTTGTTCTCAGGGTTAAGCATCAGACCGTCAGATATTAAATATTTGTTTTCTAAGTCTTTTAATGTTGGACTTAGGTCACGACTGTGGTGATCCATGATCGATAAACACTCGTAAATAATTCTACAACACTAAATTTGCGAACAAAAAACGATCCTGTTATAGCCCTAAAATAGACGTTTGAAAGAGTTCAAACAATAACAAAAGTACAGTACCTTAATTGTTCTGCGATTATTGTCCAATTTCTAATTCGTTGAATCAGATAGACGATGTCCACGCTGCTGCAGAATAACTTCTTCACACGGAATTTCCCAAGCAGAATTCGAAGCACCGGAGATCAATTCAAGTTGAGTAGCAAGGGCACAAGTTCGAATATCCAACGGACCAACGAGATGAAACGGAGAAACAATTTTTCTTTCTTCAATGGGACGAATAGACCGATAGAGAATCAACCAAATAGTTTTGGAAGTCCAACTGATCACTTTAGCGAAGCAACAAATAGTTTGAAACTTTGTAACGGGTTCGTGAAGCAGAGACCCTTGGGGTAGTCTCCGAACCCGAGACAGATTGCCGTGAAGCTGTGCTGGTACGTAGATGAAACGCGCTTTACCTTCCTCACGCTGATATTGTATTGTCTGCTTTTCTTGAATAAATTTTTATTATTAACACAGTACTGAAAATTGATACAAAAGACAGATGGGTTGGCATTGTTTAGCGACGTTGGCGTTGTTTAGCGGTTTCAAACTAGTTTTTGACCCCAAGCACCTTCTTCCTTAACACAGCTTCCACACAATCACGATCGACAAAAAAGAACAACTTATTCAACTTTCTTCAACGATGTTATCTACAAGCTTCTCCTTTGCGATCATTTTCCGACTCAAAAGCACAGGCTTACAAACTAGGTTTCCGATCCGTCCTGTTGCGCGTCTACTTTGAGAATAATGAATCAAATAAAGTGTGAAAAGAAGACAATTACTACTGCGTCGCTTGAGGGTCAACCTTGCCAAATCTATCAACTAATCAATAACAAACGATACTTGGAATAAAACACACATAACGACACAACGCGGGTTCGAATCGCAGGTTGCCTACGCAAAAACTAGATTTAAAGCATTACATGTTGCCAGATATTGTAACAATATTTACACATGTCTTCTTTCTAAACATCTCAACAGAGCTCATCCAAAATTTAAGAACAAAGATCTTGACAGTTTCAAGCGTATAGAAACTGTATTCAAGAAACAACAACTGGATAAAAATGGTATGTTTATCCAACAAAGTGGGGCAGCAATGAAGGCATCTTATGAAGTATCCTAATAATTGCTCAACAAAAGAAAGCTCAAATCATATCGGGGTAAACCTTGTTTTTCCATCTGCTTGAGTAATCGTACTTTCTGTTTTTGAAGATGAGTCAGTAAAAAAGTTTAACTTCATCTTTCTGTCAGACTATGCGGTCCGGCGACAAATCGAAGAAATGTGCCCAAAGGACCGAACTAAAGGACATGATATCTTTCTACAAATAGATTCATTTTTGAAACAACATAGTTTAAAGTGAGAAAATCTAAGGGGCTGCATAGCTGACTGGGAACTGGCTATGTTGGAACGAAGGCCTGGATTTACTATATAACTCGTGTCATGGAAGTAGTTCAGCCAGTGATATTATGCATTGCATGATCCACAGGTTTGCAATGTCTTGCAAGGTCCTTCCTGCTGAACTATCCAGCGGACTATCACTGATGCTCAAGATGGTATACCACATAAAAGGAAGAACTTTGAACAGCTGATTATTTAAACCTCTCGGTAAAGATTTTGGTGCCAATCACAGTGTACTTCTTTTCCATATCAATGTGCGTTGACTTTGTCGAGAAACATCACGTGTGTTTGAGCTTCGTAGAGAATTGATAGAGTTTTTCCAACAATCAACAACTGTGTAACGTTTGTCCCATCTTTAAGGGATTCTACTTTCATTCTTAGCCTTGCTTACCTTGTTGATATTTTGATGCTTTGATTATGCTAAACCACAGTATCCGAGGAAGAAAGGTGACGGTGAGCGAGTTATAGTTAAAATGAAAACATTTTTTGCAAAACTTCGGCTGTCGAAGAAAAATACTGAGTCTGATAGTTTGTGTATGTTAAACACTGTGACAGATCAAAATCGAGAACAGAAAATTCACGGAATTGATTACTGAACATCTTATGAAGTTGATAAAAGAAATTGATGAATATTTTTCAAATTTTAGGAACGATAAACTTGTGTATATCTTAGAAATCATTTATCTCAAATGCCCAGGTGTTGCAAGCTCGAACAGGTGCGCACGAAGATCTGGTTTAATTCCAACGTGATGATGATGCACGTGATGTGTACTCAGAGAAAAAATTTTATGATTTTTGCTTTTCGATGCGCAACTCATTACGCTGAGCCTGCTATTTAAGTATTGTTGTCATTTATATCAACATGGCTTTGTGAGTCAGCATTTTCAGTGCTGCTGGTAAAATCAAAATTCAAATCACAACTCAAAACGCCTAAGCATGATCTTGGTTGTGCTATGGCTAACATTTCCCATTGTGTTAATGAGCTTGTTGCCAAAAAGCATCATCAATTATCTCATTAAAATAGATTTCTGAGATTACATTTCGGCTGAATTGTACCGCTTAGCTTGAATTACAATTATTGGTTACATTACATGATTTAAATCATTTTGCATGCTGCCTTTCTGCTTTTAATTAGTAATAATCTAATGGAATATACAAAAGTCATATTAAAACGATATTCAAAAGTTTATTGCTTTATATCTTGATTTTTATAGGTGTAGCAATAATAATCTCTGGAATATTCATGTTATTATCCGTGTCGACGTAGTTTTCTGTTTCGTTCATTATTTCCGGTATTTCCCCGTTTACAAACCGTCGCTTGTTTATTTTATTCTTAAAGCAATCTTATTGGTAGTTTTTCCTGTACTCCCCCCGTAGACAGAACTTTTCTGATTTATTTGATATGCGTTTTTATTGGTTGTTCTTTCGGTAGCAGTTTCCGGTATTACCTTATTTTTAAACCTTTTCTTGTTAATTTTTAGTTTTTAGTAATTTTGATTGGCTAAAATATTTGGGAAATTTATTTCGGTTACGTACGAATGGAAAGTGTATATACGGGTGGGTTATTTGGAAAAGAGAGGACGAAAGCAAACAGACAACAGAACAAAGAAGAAAAAAAGAAGGGAGGTGAAGAGACAAGCTAGAAGGGAGAAGAATTAGAAGGCAACGGCCAAACACTACTGTAAGGAAGGGGGACAATCGGCTGCTATAAGTGTCGACGCGCGATAGCTTGTATATTAATAGAGCTGTAAAAGAGTGGGCTGGCAACCTAGCTTCTCAAGCGTAAGTCCTTAGGCTGAAGGATATGGCATGGAAGGTAGCTGTTGAACTCTACCGAGCTAATCTTCTTGTCGTCGAATCGTCATCTGCCGGTCACTAAGGTACAGGGTGGGTGACTTAACTGTATTCAACGATAACAGGATTACCCTTTAATTTGTAAAAGTGCCCAGGGGGAACTCCTGTTCTAGTAAAACCAATAAATGATTTGCCCGAGACCGCAGAATAATATAAAAAAAAAGAAAGAGAAAACGATAGCACAGCTTTGAAATACTTTTGCTTCAAATTAAATGCTATCAGTTCAATGTTTGCATAAACTTGTATCATTAAAAAAAGCATCAAGGCATTCAAAGTAGTTTAATCTGATGGAATATAGCTATTACGGTACAGAAAGCTAGTGATATTTTTATAAAACTTTTGTTCAAAAAAAGTGATCTCACAAAAGTATAACTTTAGCCTAAATTAAATTCAAAAAGGATTCAAATAAACCGATACAGCACAGACGCAGATAAATCCGCTTTGTTTGATATCACTACTCTCTGTTTCCAATCTACAGATGAAAGGTGGGTGACACTTTTAGATGGATTTCAATACAAAAGACGTATTACTTGAGAAACTGGATTGACGCTCGAAGCGATTGCATTATCATCGAGGAAATCTTGCAAATGAAGGAATAAGAAGTATCGTTGTCAAAATCAATTCAAAGTTGAAGTAATACCAAAGACCAGCGATGCACTTTGAGCAAACAGCAGACATTGACTCTGTTTCAACCTATCAGGTCTCTATCAGTTGGTGACTGACTTTCGCGACTGACTTTAAAAGTCATTCACCAACTGCACTGAAGAGACTTGATATGTCGAAACAGTGTCACTGTCAGCAGTTTGCTCAAAGTGCATCTCTGGTCTCTTGCATTACTTTAAGAGCTTGTGACCATTGGGCTGTGACAGCACTATTGTTCTAGCAGTTGTTAGACTAAGTGCACCTGCGACAACCGCCACTCATTCACGAGTGATACGGCTTAACAGAGTACTGACAGACAATCCACTACAGTGGAACTAGTATAGGTCCCACAAGTATGATGGTCTAAGCTATGCTTTATTAAAAGCCTTCAGTTTCCCGTCAGTCACCAACTGCACTGAAGAGACCTTATAGGTCGAAACAGTGTCACCATCTGCAGTTAATTCAAAGTTGTTTTATAGAGGTTTAGTTTTTGAAGGGTTTAACAAAGCGAGAGTTTTATGCAGCGTTGACAAGAGCTCGAGTATTTTTTTGTTACCTGATTACTGTCAACATTTTGTTTGGGTATTTGTGCTGAATAACGTCATTACAAATTGCATAAATCAATGTAAGTATAGATTTTTGTTATTGTATATATTGACCAAATAAAATGATAATTGGATTGGATTGAAGAACAGAGGTAATGATGATTGGTATTGGATAAATTACGATCAACGAGTCAATGTCAATAGGAATGAGATATGGCACGAGTTGGAACCAAATGGCTGGAGATCGGAAAATTGTGCAGCATTAGCTATAAGAAGTAATGGTGCTAGAGCGGATGATGAAGATCGCGGGTGAGGGGGGGGGGCGATTTTAAAGCATTTCTGAAAGTGAAGCAAAAGGTTATTACGTTTTAATTGCTAATGACATCTAATTATCAATTAGTGTTCGACCGAATATTTATTTTTAAGTCTTAAGCGGAAACTAAAGGCTACGGAACAAATAAAAATCATTCCGCTAAAAACAAATCTGCGGTATTTGTCATCTAAAATACAGGTTTTTTTCCACGCCAATACTCTGATTTAACCAAATCAAAGCTTAAGATCACCAGTTTCGACTCTTGGTGGGCGTGCCTTTTCCTACTCCCACTTAACTACATTTACTTTATTTACTTTTTATCATTTTTTAATGGCAAAAGTTTTGGTCAGTGTTGCTGTTGTTGTGAAAGTTTAAAGTCAACGTTGGTTTTTGTTATGCTCTTACTAACAATACTGAGCTTAGGACTGAGAAAGCCAATACAGCGAAAATATGATTTGTACCGAAGGCGAAAAATTATCAGTTACTGTAGGTCTAACCTTGTTGGACATGCGGTTATCCTACATTCGCTACAAAAGCAGCGAAGTTTCATTTTATAGTCAATTAACCGGCTTTGATGGCTTCGCCCGCACGGCCCCCATCAGTGACGTCGCTGTTACAAATATCAGTTTTGCCGGCTGCGTTGGCTTTACCCAACATACAAAAAGTTACTGTTTTTTTAACATGACCAACTCCAAAACCAAAAGTTTCTTTCTTTGAAACAGAATACAGTCAAAAAATACATCATTTTTCTCATCGAGTACTTTCGTTCGCTACTTCACATGTACATGAGTGTTGGAACGCAAACTAAAATAAGAGGATAGCACCGAAGTAGCCATCGTTTTCACTGATACAAAACTAGGATATTAAATGCTATGCCTGCTTCACTACTGGGTGCGCTCGCGTTGGTATTTATAATTTTGTGATCTCTAGGGCCTAACTACATCTTACGTTCTTTGTTTCTGGCAAAGGCGTATACTAAAGCAATAATAGAAAACATGCGTTATACCAACTGCTTATCCTTGACCCCGGTAGACCTATTAGATATTTTCAAGCAAAATAGAAAAATTATGTATGCTGCATATGATATATGATGCAATTTCATACATGAGAGCAGTTGCTTTGTTTTCCTCAAAACTTTCTGACTTCGGTGACTAGGCTTTATGCGACCTGTTGCCAACTCAGGCGTAAACAGTTAAACTGACAAGATCATGCCTCATACCACATATTTAGCCCAGACACCGGTAAAACTATAAGAAGCTATTTTCAAGAAAAGTAGAAAGATTGTTTTTCAGCATATAGTGTCATTTTATCCAGGGATGTTGTTTTCTTTTGATTTTTCCCGAGCTTTTTTACTTTTCTAGCTGCGCATTATTGGCTCTTCTTCCGACATAAGTGCAGCTAGTGGGGGCTTCAATTTTGACTAGCAATCGTAATACCAAGTTTCATCAACAGCTACGATTCGGTTCAGAAATGCAAGGCCATCAGCATCTTTTAGATAATTAAGCATAGGCAATCATTCAGCTTTATCTTTTATTCACGGAAAATATGTTTCTACTATCTAATACTTATCATCAATTCCTGTTAACAGCATAAAAAAAAACAACATTAAGTCAAAAACTCTGCAGGCTCAATGTTTCCACAACACGTGCAGCATAATCTACAAGTAGCAGCCAATCGGGTAATTGTAATAATATTATTTAATAGAAAATGGGTATAAATGTATCTACGATTAAAGAACAAAATAAAAAATCTACCTTAGCCTATAAATATCAAAAAATTTAACATAACAACAGCAGGATGTGAGACTAAAAATTTGAAATGACATCATAAACCAATAATAAAAGTGAAAGGGATTGAAAACTGATTGCACAATCAGTTAGTTTTTTCCCCAAATATAACGTTGTTATTTGTGATTTACATAAACGTGCCAATCTAAGTAGCATAGCTTAGTTAACTCATATCTGAATTAGTTACAGAACATCAACCTTCAGTTTGGAATGCCCGATTCGATTTTGAGGGTGACTCGAGTGACGTCATACTCTACTAAGCGTACCAGCCAATAAATATTTTTCTACAGATTGGTGCAGTAATCAGATTGAAATCCACTCTCAGTATTTTGTTTAACATGCTGTGAGTAATAAGATTTAGTGTTGGAATCAATTATTAATTCTCTTGATACAATATAATACGAATTTAACTTGATCACTTCTACATGTCTAGATGTCTCGCTAAATAGGTTCATTCAGCGAAATCTCAAAGCGTTGATTATTGTGTATTGCTTTGTTTTTAAATGTCACGTTTTACTTAATCCTCCCAGTAGTGAATCCAAAAAATTTTCCCGTCTCAAACAAAAAAGAATGATCCTTATGTGGGCATTGACATATTGTTGTCATTTTTCTTAAAAATAGCGTCTCACTGGAATTGAGCTCAAAATAATTGGGAAGGCATGTTTCCTTTTCCAATCCTAACTACGCTTACAAGCGTGGCTCATTGTCCCATATTTCCTCGTCTATGGTAGAGAGTGTGTCTTCCAGTGGGCAAGACGAGATCATGAAATTGCAACATGAGTCGGAAAATTTTTGACCACAATTGATCAAAAAAAAAATTGGAATAAAATTAAAGTCACAAAAAATCCAATGTTGACCATCTTTCACAAACTCTCTCTCTGCCATTAAGCTGATAATTATTGCAATGACTAATTTTAACACTTTTTTTGTAGGACTATTTAATTTTTTTTGTAGTTATGTCATGCTTTCGACAGAATGTTTAATTGATGGTTAAAGTCTGTTTCATCTTCTACTGATGAAATGCTCAAACTTTGATAATGTTTAAGATCGACCATAACTAAAGTCAGAAGCGCATAAACCTCAAAACTAATTTTAACAACTCTGCAAAAAAATCGAGAGACAACTTTCTTTTAGAGGTAGACTAACCCCCAAAACGTTCCAAGTTGTTGTGTAAAGCTTTTTTGTGTAAACACGCAACAACATACACCCTTAGATTGCTGCAAAGAATTGTTTTAAAAAGAAAAGGCATTTGGTATAAGTTACCTGCAGGTAATATGGCCACCCTAACAAACTTTCTCAAATTTCTTAACAACTACTCAAAAGTTTCTGGTCAAGCCGTGCATGGAAGTAGAGTATGTTGTTACACATCATATATCAAACGCTAAAGGTCGGATGAAGTTTCGGGTTTCCATGAGGTTATTTAAAAAAAAAATTTGGGAGGCCATATTAGATGTACATGCAGGCAGAGACGTAGCAACCGCCCCCCAAACCCCCCAATTGGGGGGGGGGCCAGGCCAACTTTGGGGGCCCAAGTTAGTATGAAATTGCTTTTTGGCTACGTGACTATTTTCAGTTCAGCAGACTTGTTTACAACCGATTTAAACTGTAGGAAGAAATTGGCTTGTGACATCATAAGTGAATGCGACGTCATTTTATCTCGCAGAATCTATATAGAATATTTCGATTGATTTTCTGGTAGAATCTTGAATATTCAATTGACGTAACAATGCCGTTGTTACGCAACAATCATAGAATGGTCTGGAATTCTGTTTGGCTATAAATACCGGGACAATATATATACACTGCAGAGTGCAGATAAAGTATTTTATTGACATTGTATAGAATGAAACGTTCAAAAAGTGGTGCTTAAAAGAGAAAAGAACCAGCCACTGCTCGAGATGCTGTAGCGAAATTGCCCAAGATGACAGATTTTTTCAAGATTACTGAGCAGAGTAGACCTGGCACTAGTACCGAGAGGGATGAAGAAAACTATAGTGTACAAGAAAAAGAAGACTATGACGATCAGCATCAAAGTGATTGTGAATTTCCAGAAAATGTAAGTTGTGATTTACCTGCCAATACGCAACCTTCAATATCAAAAATAACTGAATCTCAATTTACCCCTATCCCTGATGACCCATGTAAATGGCCTGAAAGTATTTCTGATGCTCAACGATGTGATATAGCAAAGCGTGGACCACATCAACTAATAATGAATTTTCCATATAATAACACAACTCCAAGGCGACGTTTTTTCTCCAACCATTATAAACGTGTGTTACCTAATGGTGAAAGTGTTTCACGGTCGTGGCTAGTTTATTGTGGGGAATCAGATCAAGTTTTTTGCTTTTGTTGTAAGCTATTTGGAAAAACACTAAGCCCCTTTTGTAGTGGTATAAATACATGGGAGGGTTTTTCGAAAAAACTGAAAGACCATGAAAACGGCATTTCCCACCAACAATGCTGCAGTCAATGGATGTTGCTAGCTGAAGGGATAAGAAATTCATCCACTATCGACAAACGCGAAATGAATATTTTTTTCAATGAAAGACGTTTTTGGAGAAATGTTTTAGAGAGACTTGTCGACATTGCCTTGTTTCTATCGGAAAAGAATCTTGCTTTTAGAGGATCTGAAGAAGTCTTAGGATCTCCTCACAATGGAAATTTTCTGGGTATATTTGAGCTTTTGGCAAGAAGAGATCCGATCCTAAAAGAGCTTCAAGACAGAATCAAGAATAAAAACACTAAAGATCACTATTTGAGTCCTACCATACAAAATGAACTAATTGAATTGCTAGCGACAGAAGTTGAAAAAGAAAATTTACAGCAATTGAAATTGGCAAAATATTTTTCTATAATTTTGGACTGCACTCCAGATATGTCACATCATGAACAAATGTCTGTCATTCTCCGTTATGTAGGCCTACCATGTATTGAAGAAGCTGCTGTTGTTAAAGAAACATTTTTTGGCTACTTGAGAATAAGTGACAGTACTGGGAAAGGCTTGTTGGACGCTTTCTTAGAAAAAGCGACCGAACTGCAACTCGAATTGTCTGATTGTCGAGGTCAGTCATATGATAATGGTGCTAACATGAAAGGAAAACATTCTGGGGTCCAAGCAAGAATGCTAGACATCAATCCCAAAGCTGTTTACGTGCCCTGTGCAAACCATACCCTTAACTTAGTTGTTGTTGACAGTGCTAATTCATCGACGGAAGCATTGACATTTTTTGGAGTACTTACAAGGTTGTATGTGCTGTTTTCTTCCTCTGCTCAGCGTTGGGAAATTTTGAAGAAACATGTGGAGCTGTCCATAAAGTCACAATCTGATACTCGTTGGGAAAGCAGAATTAAATGCATCAAACCTCTTCGATACAATTTAAAAGAGGTGTTGCTGGCACTAAAAGACTTGGAAACCATTTCCATAGAAAGAAAAGATGGAAGAGCTGCCTCAGAAACAAAATCGTTGATAGCTCATTTATCAAAATGGAGTTTTCTTTTGTCGGTGTTTATTTGGTATGATATCCTATTCCAAGTCAATAAAGCAAGCAAAATTCTTCAATCGTATGGAGTCTCCCTTCATACAATGGAAACGGAAATCCAGGCAACTGAAAAGTTTTTGCAAAACTATCGCACAACGGGTTATGACAGTGCCGCAACATCTGCTGTTGAAATAGCACAGGAATTGGATATTGATCCTTCTTTTCCTCCGTCAAGAAGTGGAAAGAAAAGAAGATTGTTTGATTACCAAGGTGAAGAGGAACAACGAGCTACTCCTGAACTGAAATTTAAAAGCAACTTTTTCTATCCATTAGTAGACCAGGCTATTATGTCAATAAAGGAGCGCTTTAATTTGTTACGTGAGGTTTCTTCCGCCTTTTCGTTTTTGTACACACGAGACAAACTTTTGCTTGTGCAACAAGAAAATGCTCTTCTTACTTGCTGTAAAGAGTTCCAAAAAACGTTCGGTGACATTGATTCTGATGAAATGAGCGCTGAGCTACCGCGGTTTGTTTTAATTTTACAAAAAAAACGCAATCTCAATACGGCTCAAGACTTTCTGAACTATCTTCTAAAAACTCATTTATTTGAATTGTATCCGAATGTGTACATCGCACTTCGAATCTTACTAACTTGCCCCGTGACTGTTGCCAGCGCTGAAAGAAGCTTCAGCAAATTGAAACTGATCAAAACTTTTAATAGAACGTCTATGACAGACAGTAGACTATCTTCATTAGCCATGTTGTCAATCGAAAATGACTGCGCCCGATCTCTTGATTATGACAATGTCATAACAGCATTTGCGAACAAAAAGGTTCGCTCCAGACTATTTAAATGATACTGTGTTTTTATAACTTTTTCATGTTTTTCAGTGTCATTGCTTTCGTTTCGCAGTGTCTGCATAAATGTCCTACTGAACTCTGGCATCGGTGCCGAATTTTTTATGACTTGCACCTTCGGTATCGGCATGCTTTATTCTGACATTAGCCTGTTTACTTATGTACAAATTGTGGTGTATTTTCTTAATGCAGCTTTTCAATTTTACACCTCTAAAGTGATATGACCTGTGCGCAGGGGCTCTTGCGCTTACTTTGGGGGGGGGGCCGAAGTTGGAGTGCTACGGGACTGCATGCAGGTAACAAGGCTCAAAATTATCAAGCTATTTAAAAGATTTCGCTGACAAACTAATGCATATTTTGTTATGTTTTTGCATTAAATGAAGCATGAAGATGCTCAGGAACATTAACAAGAGGTTCTGAATATCCTTTTTAACTCTAGGTTAAATCTTAGAGATCGAAAAACATGCGGGAAAGCTTACCTTAAATTTAGCTCATTACTATGCAGTACGAAACTAAATTTAAAATTAAGCAATCACATTTTAGTTGAAAGAAAGCAGGTGTACTCTCTAAATGCTTACAATCAAATGGTGTACCCAAAATCACAATAGCGTAGATGCAACCACAGGTGTGTTCACACGGTACTGTATGCACAATAACACAATCACAAGTGCACAAACAATCAAATGACAGAGTAAAATCTGCAAAACAAAACATCAAGGCATGCTAAAATGTTATCCAAGTTACATCGTAACTTGTTCACAATCCGCATAAAAAAAGTCTTCGCTGTCATCGAAATCTTGCCCCATGCGTTCCTCATGATACCAAACATTGCATTTCTCCCACATTTTCATACTCAAGGCAGTATCTTTTTTGCAAGCAGAGTAGTACAGGATACATTGGAGGTCGCTTTGTTTCTGTTTGCTGCAGACTTTTTGCGTTTCTTTGCCTTCTTACCAAAACTAGTGGCTGAACATGTAGTTGATTTTTTGTCAGAAAAAAGTTCTTTTGATAGAACTTGAGCCTTACACGTATTATTGTGCTGAAGATAGCCAGCAGGGGTGCATGAATAACTGCCATTCAACACTATGCAGTAGGCTACACTGCTATCATTAGCCCACATCCTGGCCCCATGGTATTGCACTGGTACTGCCTTTAGCAGCCTAAATAAAGTAGCCTGTCATTACCAGTAACTTAAATGAGTATGCTTAAGTCACAAAAGAATCCTCAAAATATTGTAAAATAGCTATAAGGTCTTCTTTCCAAAGGTGTTAAACCACTCAGCTTTTCTGTGGAATTACTTTTAGTAGTTACACTACAAATAGGACTTGGGTCTTATTACCAGCAAAGACTCTCAAACAATTTCATATCAATTAAGCTATTGCTTGAATTTTTTTAACCAGACAAAACTGATTAAATTAACTGAAACAATCCTTTTCTGCCCTGCTAAAAAGAAATTGAAGTTTCTGCAACCATGCATCTCATTTTTGGAAGGTGAAAAATCCTAGATTTTGTAAAAACGCTCCATTCCAAGATCGCAAAAATTTTGTTTCGCTGTAGCGAACTCATTATTGCACGGATTTAACCCCAACTGTGCGAATCAATACAAGTATGGATTCGCTACAAGTTCATGCAAATGGAAAAATAGTTCTTCTCTTAGATCGGGAGATCAGAGCAGTGGGTCGTATTACCAGCATGGCCATATTACCTGCAGGTGCCTTACATACTTTAAGTTGTTGTAAGAATTGCTTCAAATAAAATAAAACTTCAAAGCGTTCTAAAGAGTTTTTTAAATACTCACCTACGTTTTTGGATATTTTTCACTCATTAAAAAAGTTGTGGTTGCCCGCTTGCAGTTAAGTTGCCATATTTTTTGAGTGAAAATATCTAAGAATAGCGGTCGTCGTCCGGCACTGCTGCCAGTCAGTTATGTCAGGTTAGTAATATCAGTTCATCCGGCTGTGCCAGCTTCAACCAAATTATGTTTTTTAGATCATATGCAATAAATTGGTACTAATGGGTACATCGCTTATACCCCTAATCCTGATCGTCGCACAATTGCTTTCAAAAATGAGAGGTCGTAAAAAGTCTCTATCATTTCATAAATTCGGTCCGTTCCCTCAAATAAGTGTAACAAAACAAATATAAAGTTGGGAATGAGCGCCGTAAAGGCTTTCGTTTTACGAAAACACAATTCAGTTATTTGGTGGTAACCATATTTTACGACTTGGTGAAATCCCCCATAAAAATAATAAACAGTAAAGAAACAAAAAACTGATCATCTTAGATGTTCCTAGTCATGATCTTCCTGTAGCTTGTTATGCGGCACGTTTCCATGGGAATTGCTAGTATTAGATACTAGGACCGCAATTTATTACTTTTTCGTGACTGCATGCCCATTCGTACGACCTAAAGCCTCTGGCTGAATGCATGTTACTTGTTCCCGGCACAAACGCAGTCACGTAAAGAGCAAACCAACCTGAAACGAAGCAATGGACGGTTACGTTATTACAATAGCAAGCCCCCGTCATTAATGTGGAGGTTGAGAATAACAAATCAGCAGACTGCGCCGGTGTCACATAATTGCAAAAAAATGGCTTCAACATTTATAGGTAAAATGTTGCTGGAGAATGATATTTTGTTGCAAAAGATAAAACAGGACCTCTTTTATTCCTCTTCTCTTTGGAGAGGTTCATTAATGTTTTGCTTGGTGTAGGCTACATTTTAAAATTTTTAGAGACTTTGTTTTTAAATAAATTTTTTTGAAAATTTTGATAGATAATGCCTAAAAAACATTCTTTTAAAAAAAGAAGAAAAAATTTGCAAAAGGGCTTATCTTTTCTAGAAATTGCGCAGTTATGCCAAGCCCACATACCAAAATTGTGAGTGTTTCTGGCCGATAGGCTACATTTTAATGTTATTAGGGACTAGATTTTGTGATGAATTTCTTTGCTAATTTAGATAAATAATAGCGAAGAAGAATGCTTTTGAAGGAAAATAGTCAAAATGTACCAAAGAAACGACTTTTTATAAATATTGCGAAATACTTAGATACAGTAGAAAAGCTTTTTAACTAAAAATGAATAACCATGTATGGCAATCAATTTTCGATCAACCATTGTAAACTAATCCTTAGCCCTTAACAATTAGAGTTACATATTGCTGAAAACCAAATTCCTCCGCTTTCAAATGAAACAAATTGTTAGTACCTTAGCACAAACTGTAGACACCAATTGTTAGTACCTTACCACAATCCTCTTTTTATTCAAGTTATCATTTTTGGAAAGGAGTAATAAGTCGCACTACAGGTGTTAAAGTTTAATTTTTTAGCATAAAAACAAATAATAAAGACACGAATCACTTATTATCGGAATTTCCTTAAAATAACCTTCAATTTGTTTAAAAATTTTGAAATTCTCTTGAGAAATGAGGACACAAATCAATGTTTTAATAAACTGATTATGTGAAAACGTTGCAATTTTTGAAAAAATTATCATATTATGATATTTGTTAGCGAAAGTCTGTGTTGAATGCACAAGACGTATTATGACATAATAGAGCGCGTTTGAAGCAAGCAGGAAATAGCAAAGAAGCATGCTTAGAAGGGATGAAAAGCTTAATAAGATAATCTGATGTTGCATCATTAGTTCAGCTTAAATTGTTGTAAAGTGTATTTTATAAAAAATCACCTGGTTAATATCTCCCAAAAAAGCGTTTAATGGCGTTTCTACAATGAGCACTTCTTGAGTAAATTAAGAAAACATATTTTACAATTAAATGTTAATTTTGACTTCATGTGAGATGTCAAAGAAGTGAAATTTGTTGAAAGGTGACATTTGTAGGTAAGTCAGGTACTGGGTTTTGTTTCAGCCAAAAACTGCGTTCCTCCGTCAAGAAATGCGAATTTGAAAAACAATCGTTGATTGTGACATCACCATGATGTCAAAACCCCCTTATAACGCTCATCCTGGGATGGCGATGAATTGTGCCAGGTTTGATGCTTGTACGTTTAGTAGTTTCGAAGGAGTTAAAACACAGAGATACACGTAGACACACAGACAGAATTGCGGTTTATGGTATAGATGCCGACGACTATATTTGTGTTTGAGTGTAAATATCTAATACAATTTCTATTCGGGATATTTGCTACATCTCCGGTCGTGTGTTAAAATCTAGCATAAAAGAAACAAAAATCTTAGAAAACTCAAGCGGTTAATTTGGGTTATACGTTATATTTATTATTCTCGAGTTGAGTTAAACATGTAGAGAAAATTTTTATAAAAATGCGCAGTCAAATCACTTAATTGAGAAAAAGTTATCAAAAGCATGCTGTTTTAATATATTTCGTGGACACATAAATCGTTATAACGTTTAACAAATTTCTGGAAGGGAGAAAATTTTTCCAGCTTTTAGTAAACCAAACAATAATCAGTTACACAGTTTTATTAATCATAACTAAAATAGGGGTATAACAATAACAAAAACACAATGAGGCTTTTTTGGATGACAAGCTTCGGTGTTTTTGTGATGGCTATACCTACCTATTGTTGTTATGATAAACAAAATTTTTGTTTCTGGCTATTGTGGGACAAAGAGCTTTGGTGTTTTTTGTTATTGTTGTATCTAATCATAGTAGTATCAATAAAATTTTGTTACTGGTCATTGTTAAGTCCATCAAAGGCCAAAAAGTTTTAAGTTATTATTTAAGTGCTGCAGTTCTATATAATAATACAATTTCGGTAGAGAGGTGACTTTTAGTATCCAAGTTGCTAGTATTGCTACTAGCAATACACCGTTGAACATAATAATACAATATATTGTATTATTATGTTCAACGATGTATTGCTAGTAGCAACAATAGCAACTTCTATATAATACATACAGTTTTGCTTTTGTATGAACGCTGTGAGATCTTGCCCTTCCTTTTAACCAGCCTTTAATTTTGCAACCAAATCAATTTTCCCGAAATATATTTTTGGGTGCTTTGTGTATACCGTAGTCAGCGTTCATTTCCAAAAACCACGAACTCAAAACTTGCTAGTTCGCCATTTCGGGTTAAACAAAAAAGAGATTTCAACGCTGTTGTTCTCCAGATCCTAGGGAAATGCATTTTACGGAGATTTCAGTTGCTGGAATTAAGGAAGGAATGTACCTTTCAGCATCCATAAAACAATACCACATACGAGGTGCATTCAATAAGTTTCCAGACTTTTTTTGTACAGGCATTTATAATTGCCGTAAACTCGAGATATTTCAGTATGTTGTTACTATACTCCTTATGAGATGATTGACGAATTTTTTCTTGTTTAGGTGCAAATTTATAGCTACGGTAGGAATTAGAGTACACCTTACTAAATCCTGATTGTCACAGCTGGTGAATTTCAAAAATGCAATCTGGACGTGAGGACACATTAGAAGAACGATATGCGATCAAGTTCTGTTTTAAACTTGGAAAAACTGCCACGGAAACGTATGGTATGCTTCAGACTACTTCAGACTGGACCATCTTGCATGAATCGATCATCAGTTTTTCAGTGGCACAAGAGATTCAAGGAAGGCAGGGAGTCCTTGAGGGATGATGAGAGATGTGGGAGGAGTAGGGAAGTCAGAACATCAGAGATGATTGGCCAAATAAACGATTTCATGAATAGGGACCGTCGTGTTTAGAGACACTAAGCGCACAGTTTAATGTCAGTGTGGGAGCTGTACACATAATCATTCGTGAGGAACTGAAGATGCGGAAGATTTGCGCGAAGTTCGTCCCAAGAGTGCTCCGGGAAGATCAGAGAGAAAGACGTTGCAATGACAGCAAGGAGATGGTCGAGCTCATTAATTCAGATCCCCAAGTTCTTGATGCCCTGGTAACCTGCGATGAAAGCTGGATCTATTGTTATGACCCAGAGACCAAGAGACAGAGTTCCCAGTGGAAGCATGCTGGATCTCCCAGACCCAAGAAGGCCAGACAGAGCAAGTCCACCCAGAAACTCATGATGATCCCTTTTTTTGACAGCATGGGCATAATCTACATTCACTGGGTTCCCACTGGAATCACAGTCAACAAGGAGTACTATATTGAAGTTTTAAGGGAGTTCAGGAAGAGATTCCGTCGGAAGAGGCCAGAACTCTTCGAATCAGGTCAGTGGCATTTCCATCAGGACAATGCCCCAGTCCACAACTCCATCCTCGTAACAGACTATTTGACCCAGATGGGCATCAAGACGGTTCCCCATCCTCCCTACAGCCCGGACCTTGCTCCCTGCGACTTTTGGCTATTCCCAAAGCTCAAGAAAAACCTCAGAGGCAATTGTTATTCCACAATTGAGAACATGAAAGAGGCTGTGACGAGGGTCCTAAACACGCTCACACAAGAAGACTTTCAGGGGGCTTTCCAGAAGTTGTTGGAACGGTACAACGGTACAACAATTGATGTCGGAGGAGAATACTTTGAAGGGGACTAGAGTTTTTTGTGTGTACGGTTAATAAAAGTGTCCATACCAAAAAAGTCTGGAAACTTATTGAATGCACCTCGTAGCAGCACTAAACCACTTCTCATTTTTGATAATTTATTTACATATTTACATACACTCTCGGCTGAACGTTTTTGGCGTGATGTAAATTTGGATGCTTTAAAAAAATTGTTTGTTGCATCGCCAAATTATACACAGATATAATCGTTTTTTTTGTCAATTTTGTTGGTAAACTTAACGTTTTGCTTCCCTCAGTAATTGGGGAGCTTCCATAGAACACCAATGATGTTACTACCAGTGTAACATATAAACTACTTTATGTTACACACATATATGTTATACTGATTATAACATCTACCGTAATGTGAAGAAACTTTCCGGTTCCTAAGGGGAGGAAAATATTAAATTTACACGTAAAATTGGCAAAAGAACGACTATATTTGTTTATGATATTACTATACTCGACAAACAAAAAGCGTCTGCTGTATTGAATTTTTTGCATTAAAAGCACCTTGTTAATATCTTTTGAAAAAACTTGTAACCGCCTTTCTGCTGTCAGTGGTTTTTGAGAAAAGAAAGAAAACAAACTGTGCAATCAAGCACGTTCTGTGACGTTATTTTACATCTTTAAAGGAGTAACATTATATAAAGTTGGTAAGTTGAGAGCTGGCTTTCCTTTGAGCTACAAATGGTTTTCCTCAGTCAAAAGCAACAAATTAAAAAGAACCATTCTCAATTATAACGTTATCATGTCATCAGCAGGTCTCGTATCCCACTCAACCCGTGAGATGATTTATTGCGTCAAGTTTGTTGTTTGTACGCCCAGTAGTTTTGAAGTAGTCAAGAACATGGTCGTGCATGCGAAGTACCTAAGTATAGACAAAACTATCCTTTGTAAAATAGATGTGACGCTAGTTTTCTAAGCAAAAGCCAAATCCGCAAATACCGTAAGTTACGTAGCCACTAGAAATACTTTTGGACAAATACAGGGTGGCGCAGAAAAACCTCCCACTTTTTAAAGCTTTTCAATGACAATGCTGTTGCAGTTACCCACACTGCTAAAGTAAATTTAGGTAGTTAAAAAAGTACCATGTTGTTTTCCAGAGTGAGAGATTAGAATAACTAGTGATGTATTACATTTTTTTGAAAACTTTTGAAGTCTAGATATGGCTTGGACAAGTACACTCGGCGAATTTATTGTGGAAAGTTTTCTCATTAACGGAAAATCTGTATCTGCGACCTCAAGAAATTTTAGGAATCATTTCCAACTGAGTAAGCACCACCCTGTTTCTGATCAAAAAATTGTACTGCTCTGGATCAAAAACTTCAGAGCTGTAGGTTTAGCACTCAAGCGAAAATCCTTTGAAAGAACAAAAAGCATTCGAGCTCCAGAGAAAACAAAATTCTTTTGGAGTCCGTTTTGCAATCTCCAAAACGTTCAGGTCGTAACCATTCCGCTGCATCGAATATTTCTGTTTGCAATGTAAGACAAATTTTGCCTAGTAATTTAAAGTTCATTCATAAAGTTGATGGTTGTTTAAGAAGTGTTAAAACGAGACCATGAGACTTCTGAAGCTTGCTGTAAAATACCCTTGAAAATGTTTCTGCTAATGCCATTCTAATTACTAGTGACGAAGCTCACTTTCATTTATCTGGTTTTGTCATCAAGCAAAATTTTCCCTATTTTCAGAAAGTAATCCTAAAGAGTTACATGAAAGGCTTCTTCTTAGTGAGCGAGTGACAGCGTGGTGTGCAGGTGCGAATTTCAAGGTTGGGGCCCCCTTACTTCTTTGAGGAAAAAGACAAAACCGTTTCAAATACTTCAGCACGTTATGTGCAAATGCTGCAAAATTTTTTAAAGCCAAAGCTCCAGGTCCTCGAAGAAAATATAACGGCATGATTTCAACAAGATGGAGCACCTGCCCATACTGCAAAAAAATCAGTCAATGTTTTGCGAGGACTCTTTCCAGCGCATATGATTTCTTTGTGTGGTAATATTGGCCGTCCAGCACGTTCGCCTGATCTTTCTCCTTTGATTATTTTCGGTAGAGTTGTGTTGAGGCAGAGGTGTACAAGCGCCGATCAACAACCATCAATAAACTGAAAGCTTCTGTTCGCCAAACAGCAAAAGAAATTCCACAAGAAATGACTCGGTGGGTGATGGAAAACTAGGAATCGCTTGTGTAGGAAATAAGTTCCTAGATCAAGAGCGCGCTGACTGAACCCCAATTGCTTGGAACTATGGCAATCACAAGGAAGAAAGTACGACAGTAATATTTCATTCCATCAATTCACGCAGCTGAGGTAGATAATCAAAAATCAAGTCCTTCTGCCACGACGATCAACAACGAACGAGAAATGACAGACAACCAGAACACGTCGGTCTGCCACGGCAATCGAGGAAGAAAGAGAGGCAAAAATCTTTGACCGCATGGTTGGTCACAAGATACTGCATGCGTCACCACGAATTAGGTCACTGCACACGTCTATGTAACCAGAACACTGCTCTAAACGAAAACAACGGGTAAACAACCTAATGGCGGAAAAGGCAAGCCGATCAACGAGCTACCTTGAGAGGACAAAAACATAAACTTATCTATCCCTAATAAAAAAAAAGGAAAAATAGATGTGTGTGATTTTAGGCACAAACAATAATAATAAATAAACGAATACGCGTTGCAATATCACGGCTAGATTGCTGGAAAGCCAAGCAGACTTAGATTCCTGGTGTGAGGTTACATCGCCAGGCGTGCGGACTATAGGAGCATGATATACTTTGAACGGAGACAGCCGAGCGGCTACAAACCTGACGGTAGATCCTTCGTCAGTTAACATTACTTCATCAGTAAAATCGTAAGGTAAAGCAGCAACAGTGCGCGAGCTGGGCGTCAAACTGGGGACGCACGAAGTTGCAAACTAGCAAACATAGCTCTTACAGTAAACAACTAGAATCACACACATCGGCAGGAGCGAAGTGCTAAGCCGCCGAAAGCAAACTAACAAAAAAATATAAAAAAAATACAAAAAGGTGTTTGGCATGGCAGCTCGATGAGGTGCGAGGCGCGACACGCTACATTTGCATCAGTGTATCGCAACTAAAGGATGCCACCTTGAAGACGTTATTTTTATAACATAGTTCACACAACAGGCAATCATGTAGCGTTGTAAGTATGAAATAAAAAATTACAATAAAGGCTTTTCTCTACTACTTTTTTGGAATATAATATGTGGGAGGTTTTTCTGCCCCACCCTGCATTGTAACACGCAATGAAATCTACAAGCAATGGTAGCCCAAAAAGTGCATTTTTAACTATTACCTTTAATTGTTGATCCCCTAGTGTTTAAAAGCAATCTAAAGTTTATACTGTACGTTATTGACATCAATATCAACTTAGCATGGGTGACCACCAATCCATACGTTTGATTTGGTGTCTTCATAAATAGGGCGTTGTTGCTGAGCTTATGAATTACTGCTTCCACAGCTATATTGTGATAACATGCGAAACACTTTTGTTTTGTTGCCATGAAAAGCGCGGCAAAAATTTACTTCTAGGAGACCATTTCAAGAAATCCAATAATTGCTTTAAAATTAGCTGTTGCCTGTTGTTGCAGCTGACGGATATTGCATTCAAAGTGTTTGATAAATTACTGCCAACTTACAACGACGACATCTTTAACAAAAAGAGAATACTGTTTCTTGGTTTCGAAGCGCTTCTATTAATCCTTACTATATCGATGGGGCGCGTGACAATTTTCTACTGGTATTGATTGTTGTCTGGAGTATCAACGCGCTCAGAATAGCAAAAAATGCCGGATGGTTTTCAAAATGACACTAATT
This sequence comes from Trididemnum clinides, assembly GCA_963675345.1. Classification (NCBI taxonomy): domain Eukaryota; kingdom Metazoa; phylum Chordata; class Ascidiacea; order Aplousobranchia; family Didemnidae; genus Trididemnum; species Trididemnum clinides. Next base: position 3,056,795 of record OY776297.1, read on the forward strand.
TCGTAATTACCACAAGATCAATTCACAAACTTTTGATAAGTAATTTTAGAAAAAGTCATGAAATCAGAAAATAGTTGGACTTTTCATTGCAAAGAAATGTCGGTGTAAAATTGGTTGAGTTCGATTATCTTGTCGTTTTAAGTGAAATGGTTAACCAAGCGAAAAACAATCCAGCTGAGGCAGAACGTGGCAAGTAATATTTGAAAGAGAAAGACAATAGTGGCATGGGTTGGTTACTAAAAGTATTACGAGTAAATCATAACGTTTATTTTGACTATTTTATTGTGATGCAATAACGGTTTTCTATTGACAAACAATATTTATTTGCGATGCAACAAAAACAGTGATAAAGAAGATTTATGCAGTTACCAATTGGTTTGTTGCTACAGGAACTTCAGGGATATCATCTTCAAGCATATCACTTTCCTCAGGGTCCTGGACATCGATTCCAGCCAAAATAGATTCAGAATTAGATTTGCTCAAGGTCACAATGTCCTTATCCAAAACTTTATTTCTGAGGTCAAAAAATACGTTGAGGTAAAATTTAAATACACGGGAGGATGAAAAATTTTTGAGATTTTTAACGAAATTCAAAGCAAAATAGCGCTTGTCAAACAACCTCGCTTTCATTGACTGCATAGATTTTGTATTGTTCTGATCATAAAATATTTTTTAAGGCATTTCCCCATGCTTGATCACAGGGTTTCAAAAAGAATTGCTTTGTGCCAGCTGTACTAAAAACTACGAACCAGGTCTGAACACAAGTTGCTCTACAAATAAACTATGCTAGTTTACTTGTGGCAGAAAAATAAACCTAAAACAAACAACAAAAACCGACCTGGCGACCAGTAGCTTGCCAACTCAGCAACGAAAAAAAGTAATCAGGCATAAAGAAAGCGATAATTAGCTTTCTCGTACAGCTGCACAGCAACAATATTTAAATCATTTTTATGATTGTTATAGCGCTCAGTTACATTTAGATTGACTTTGATGGTCCTTAAAAAATTTCAAAACTCTCCGTCTATTTCATTCTAATTTTTGAAATCTTTTTTGCATAATGTAAATGTTAACTAATGGATGTGAGAAAAGTTACGGCTGACTTTTGAAAGAGCAATGATAGCTTTTGAAATGCTTTTAACATTGCTTCAACGTTTAAAAAAGCTATCAACTGCTCTAGCATCAGCAGAAAAAAAGAGTTTGAACAAAATAAGCAAAAGCATTGAAATGCAGCATAAAATTTGAGAAAACGTTTGCAAAATTTAAGAGACAGCGTTGTGGCCTCACAAAACATTGATGATGAGGAGGAGGATTAATTTTCTTCTTTCTATGGGTGGACGGATAGTATGAAGGAAACAACCAAATATGAAACCCCTTCAGCAAGTAAAAACGTGTTGCTCGAAATAAAAGTACATTATGGCTGCCATTTTGAACTAGTTTTAATGTAAATACCAACGTATACACTCGTCACCATCAAGGCGAAGTACCAGTGGTAACTCCGGAAAATCGACTTTAACATCAGCGTGACGTGAGCAGTGTCACTGCTTCAAACCAGGAAAACACGAGTAAAAATTCAATTTTTTCGCAAGCTTATAGTTTTAATTAAGACATCAAAGTTGTTGTAGGCAATAACGCAAATGCTTACTTGCTAGGAAGTGTTTCAAATGAGGTGGCGCGTTTTAATATCGGTTCTGCATGGACGGTTTCAATAGCAAGCGGTGAGATTGATTGTCGTCTGGCACGTAGCTGCTTCTGCAAGAATCTAAAAATGAGATTGGGACTAAATGTGTAATCTAGTCACGTCACGATTTATATTTTTGATTTTTTGAAAAAACGTGATTGGTCAACTTGTAAACGAGTTCCTCCTACTATTTTATATGACGCATTTAGATTCGTCACGATAAGCCTTACTAGGGGCTAGTTAGCGCCGTGGGAGTTTCATTGCTACGTGCGGGTAGCCAGGGCTGTTAAAAGGCTGATCCTTGCCTGATATCAAAGTTTCGAGACTTTCATAGTTAATATAACTTGCCCTGCTTTACCGACTAGAGGTAGGAGATAGAACGTCTCCGGTGGCTCATAGATAGCCAGAGTGGCTATTGACAGAGCTACTTCTGCTGTACAACTAATGCTGATCCAAATTAACTGACTAAAAATAAAAATATGGCTATTTTCTGTTTTTTTTTATTATATTGCAAAAACAAAGTTGACAACAGCTTTTGATAATTGATATGGTCTTTCCTGTTCTTAATGACTAGATTAACTCTTTTAAGCATGGATTCCACCAATTATTCACATATTTCAATGATTTTTTTGTTCCTGTACCATACAGAAATAATCGCCTCAATCAGCTTGTGTATGGTGATACAATCATGTTCATGGAGGCGCTTGTTAATTGCAACCAGAGACGTAGCAGCCGCCCCCCAAAACCCCCAATTGGGGGGAGCCCAGGCCAACTTTGGGGGCCCAAGTTAGTCTGAAATTGCTTTTTGGCTACGTGACTATTTTCAGTTCAGCAGACTTGTTTACAACCGATTTAAACTGTAGGAAGAAATTGGCTTGTGACATCATAAGTGAATGCAACGTCATTTTATCTCGCAGAATCTAGAATATTTCGATTGATTTTCTGGTAGAATCTTGAATATTCGATTGACGTAACAATGCCGTTGTTACGCAACAATCATAGAATGGTCTGGAATTCTGTTTGGCTATAAATACCGGGACAATATATATACACTGCAGAGTGCAGATAAAGTATTTTATTGACATTGTATAGAATGAAACGTTCAAAAAGTGGTGCTCAAAAGAGAAAAGAAGCAGCCACTGCTCGAGATGCTGTAGCGAAATTGCCCAAGATGACAGATTTTTTCAAGATTACTGAGCAGAGTAGACCTGGCACTAGTACCGAGAGGGATGAAGAAAACTATAGTGTACAAGAAAAAGAAGACTATGACGATCAGCATCAAAGTGATTGTGAATTTCCAGAAAATGTAAGTTGTGATTTACCTGCCAATACGCAACCTTCAATATCAAAAATAACTGAATCTCAATTTACCCCTATCCCTGATGACCCATGTAAATGGCCTGAAAGTATTTCTGATGCTCAACGATGTGATATAGTAAAGCGTGGACCACATCAACTAATAATGAATTTTCCATATAATAACACAACTCCAAGGCGACGTTTTTCCTCCAACCATTATAAACGTGTGTTACCTAATGGTGAAAGTGTTTCACGGTCGTGGCTAGTTTATTCTGGGGAATCAGATCAAGTTTTTTGATTTTGTTGTAAGCTATTTGGAAAAACACTAAGCCCCTTTTGTAGTGGTATAAATACATGGGAGGGTTTTTCGAAAAAACTCAAAGACCATGAAAACGGCATTTCCCACCAAGAATGCTGCAGTCAATGGATGTTGCTAGCTGAAGGGATAAGAAATTCATCCACTATCGACAAACGCGAGATGAATATTTTTTTCAATGAAAGACGTTTTTGAAGAAATGTTTTAGAGAGACTTATCGACATTGCCTTGTTTCTATCGGAAAGGAATCTTGCTTTTAGAGGATCTGAAGAAGTCTTAGGATCTCCTCACAATGGAAATTTTCTGGGTATATTTGAGCTTTTGGCAAGAAGAGATCCGATCCTAAAAGAGCTTCAAGACAGAATCAAGAATAAAAACACTAAAGATCACTATTTGAGTCCTACCATACAAAATGAACTAATTGAATTGCTAGCGACAGAAGTTGAAAAAGAAAATTTACAGCAATTGAAATTGGCAAAATATTTTTCTATAATTTTGGACTGCACTCCACATATGTCACATCATGAACAAATGTCTGTCATTCTCCGTTATGTACCATGTAATGAAGAAGCTGCTGTTGTTAAAGAAACATTTTTTGGCTACTTGAGAATAAGTGACAGTACTGGGAAAGGCTTGTTGGACGCTTTCTTAGAAAAAGCGACCGAACTGCAACTCGAATTGTCTGATTGTCGAGGTCAGTCATATGATAATGGTGCTAACATGAAAGGAAAACATTCTGGGGTCCAAGCAAGAATGCTAGACATCAATCCCAAAGCTGTTTACGTGCCCTGTGCAAACCATACCCTTAACTTAGTTGTTGTTGACAGTGCTAATTCATCGACGGAAGCATTGACATTTTTTGGAGTACTTACAAGGTTGTATGTGCTGTTTTCTTCCTCTGCTCAGCGTTGGGAAATTTTGAAGAAACATGTGGAGCTGTCCATAAAGTCACAATCTGATACTCGTTGGGAAAGCAGAATTAAATGCATCAAACCTCTTCGATACAATTTAAAAGAGGTGTTGCTGGCACTGAAAGACTTGGAAGCCATTTCCATAGAAAGAAAAGATGGAAGAGCTGCCTCAGAAACAAAATCGTTGATAGCTCATTTATCAAAATGGAGTTTTCTTTTGTCGGTGTTTATTTGGTATGATATCCTATTCCAAGTCAATAAAGCAAGCAAGATTCTTCAATCGTATGGAGTCTCCCTTCATACAATGGAAACGGAAATCCAGGCAACTGAAAAGTTTTTGCAAAACTATCGCACAACGGGTTATGACAGTGCCGCAACATCTGCTGTTGAAATAGCACAGGAATTGGATATTGATCCTTCTTTTCCTCCGTCAAGAAGTGGAAAGAAAAGAAGATTGTTTGATTACCAAGGTGAAGAGGAACAACGAGCTACTCCTGAACTGAAATTTAAAAGCAACTTTTTCTATCCATTAGTCGACCAGGCTATTATGTCAATAAAGGAGCGCTTTAATTTGTTACGTGAGGTTTCTTCCGCCTTTTCGTTTTTGTACACACGAGACAAACTTTTGTTTGTGCAACAAGAAAATGCTCTTCTTACTTGCTGTAAAGAGTTCCAAAAAAAGTTCGGTGACATTGATTCTGATGAAATGAGCGCTGAGCTACAGCGGTTTGTTTTAATTTTACAAAAAAACGCAATCTCAAAACGGCTCAAGACTTTCTGAACTATCTTCTAAAGACTCATTTATTTGAATTGTATCCGAATGTGTACATCGCACTTCGAATCTTACTAACTTGCCCCGTGACTGTTGCCAGCGCTGAAAGAAGCTTCAGCAAATTGAAACTGATCAAAACTTTTAATAGAACGTCTATGACAGACAGTAGACTATCTTCATTAGCCATGTTGTCAATCGAAAATGACTGCGCCCGATCTCTTGATTATGACAATGTCATAAGAGCATTTGCGAACAAAAAGGTTCGCTCCAGACTATTTAAATGATACTGTGTTTTTATAACTTTTTCATGTTTTTCAGTGTCATTGCTTTCGTTTGGCAGTGTCTGCATAAATGTCCTACTGAACTCTGGCATCGGTGCCGAATTTTTTATGACTTGCACCTTCGGTATCGGCATGCTTTATTCTGACATTAGCCTGTTTACTTATGTACAAATTGTGGTGTATTTTCTTAATGCAGCTTTTCAATTTTACACCTCTAAAGTGATATGACCTGTGCGCAGGGGCTCTTGCGCTTACTTTGGGGGGGGGGCCCGAAGTTGGAGTGCTACGGGACTGATTGCAACCCACAAATTCTCGATTGCATTGAGGTCCGGTTCGCAACTAGGCCATTCTAAAACTGTAATGTTGTTGGGTGAAGGAGATTTCTTGTCTTTTTTTCGAACAATGGCGAGGAGCCAGATCCGGCTGAAAAATACTCCAATAGTGGAAAATGCCTTTTAAATATCTGGAATCACTCTTCCTAGGAGAATTTTTTTGGCCTAGTTGCTTTTCATCATTCCAGAACTGAAAAAAGGTGATCCATCACTTTTGAAGCTAAAATTTTTCCTACGCATATTTTAGAGGTTGTTCACCTGTTGTTTGCTGTGGCGTGATTTTACACCTTCTCCTGCACTCCTTCTTACAAAGCGGGTATGCTTCCCTTTGTAAAAGAACTGGCATTCGTCTGAAAACAATACTTTTTTCCGGTCAGCTACAGTGCAGTTTTTGCATTATTTAGGCCAAGCAAGCCTATGACTTTTCATTTCATTTGTTGGTAGCTGCTTTGGTCTTCGGGCAACTCTTCCAGCTTTGATAAGACATCTTTCAATTGAAGGATTTCTTAAATCAACACCATATGCCATCATGTTTTTTTATAAAGCGCTGCTAGTCTTTTTAGGATCAGTAACAACAAGTCGATCAAGCATCTTATCATCGCTAGTAGAAGTTTTAGACTTTCGGCGATATGTTCCTTTTCGTTTGAGAGAAGCTGTCCGATTTCTTCAAACCGCCGAATGATTCTAGAAACTGTAGACTGACATAGACCAGTAATACCTGTAATGTCCCTCGACGACTTCTGGCAGTGACTGTGAAGAGTAAGAATCCTTTGGCACTGCTTAGCTTATACCCTGGGTTCTCAACCTTTATTCTATCATTTACACCTTGGCAAATTTCAAAAGTAAAATTTATACCCCAATTTTTTTATATTTTCACTCCTACAAATGCCTATTGTAGTAGGTAAAAGTGTAAAATTTTGCTAACAAAATTTACCCCCGGTTGAGAACTCTTGGGTTATACAAATTACCTTTTGATTTGATATAATTTCAAATTATGGTATCCAGTTAAAAAGAACCATTTATGAAAAAGTGATTTTAAGTAATAAAAGGAAATTTTGATGTCATAAAAAGAATTATTCTTTATTGAATGTAAGTTATTACATTATTCAGTAACGCCATAGCATTTTATGACACTGTTGCTAGACTTAAGAGTGGTGCGTTGTCGCCAAACACAAAAATTGTCAAAAATCTACTACTCAGTTAATTTGGACAGTATTGTATTTCTACCATAAACAGTACAAACAAAAATTGCTTTTTCAAAAACATAACAACGTAGCCCATTGGCTTAGACTTTGTAAACCCAGCCCGCTCTAAACCAGTGAGAATAGAGAGCCGAACCGCAACCAACAGATTTGGACAAAATGTGGGTCAGGCCCGCCTTAGCCCCCTTGTATAAAATCTGAAATACAGCAAAAAACAGCACCTAACTAACAAAAACAACGCGTATTTGCTAACGACATCGCAGCTTGCAAAAGCAATTAACAAACCTTCTAATAGTAAAACGTTATATGGATGGCACTATTGGCTAGCGGCCCAAAACCCATTAAGCGTATTTATGCTCCGCCATATCGGTAGCAGGAATGTCAGCGGTAAGCTGCCATAGCGGCCCAAGCCATTTCCAAGCTGTTTTGATCACAAGCTCTACCAGGAAAGTTTGAAACATGTTCGATTAAGCCCAAAACTTTGCCTTAATTTGAGGTGATAACTCACTACTTTAGCTTAAGTGAAAAAACAGCACTTACGGATCGAGGGAATGCTTCGAAGGCATCAACATCCCGGACCCGTGCTTCACTGGTTTCGGAATTATTTTTACGCTTTGCATCTCCTCGATAATGTTAATGCAAGCTGCGCTATTGTGAAGTTTCCGTGCTTCATCCTGATCTTTCTTGAACATGTTGGCCTGTAAATTATTTTTACTTGTTTTATGGCGCCAAATAACCGATTGGTATCCGACAAATTTCTTATCCGGTGTGTGCTTTTATTATTGCTCCCGTTCCTGATCTTTCTTGAACATGTTGCTCTAAAATTTTTTTTGTTTGTTTTTATGTTCCCAAATAACCAATAAGTATCTGACAAATTTCTTATCTGGTGTATGCTTTTAATATTGCTCCCTTTAAAATGAAATAAAAATAGGTCTATGATAGTGTAGTCAACAAACTTGCAAATACATACAAACAAATACTAATTGTAATTGCATGGAGTACAAAAAGATGCGGAGGAGCATGAAGGGATACGGAGGAGCATGAAGGGATACGGAGGAGCATGTGGAAAGAGATAGATTTCGGTTTCTTGTTATTTAAGCAAGTGCAGTTCTGTCAGTTCCTGCGTTTAATTTTACCTAAACCACTGTGCGGACAAACATAAAACTTGTTACGGTTGATTACCACTTCGGGTTGAGTGTCATAAGAGGGTTTGCGACGTCAAGGTAATGTCACAATTTTAAAAAACTTTTTAAATTTTTTTTTGCAGTTTTTCCTTAAGCGAAAGTAGCACCCTGCTTACCTATTGGTAAAACTTTTACTCTTTTTCGGAGTAAGATTGCGTCATAATTTACAGTTGTATGAAGAATATTTTTTTCTTTTCTTCGAAAACCACTGACAAGAGAAACGCGGTCAAAATTTTTTCCGGAGATATTAGTAAGGTGCTCTTAATAACAAAACTTTTTGAACAATTTGAGCTTTATTGATAACTTAACAATTGATATGCCATTTAACCACTTTTTAGGCATGATTTTATTCTTGAACGCTACAAAAACTCTGTTTCGACAAAGTGCTTAGTGAAGCGCTAATCTGTCTGTATCAACAAAGTAATGTAATTTATTTACTATAAGTAATATCTTAATTGGTAATATTTAGTGTAATCAACAGCAGGCAGCTGCTGAAGTTATATCCAATGCCATTTTCAAAGCAAATGTAATTCGTAAAGCCTATTACTAATATGCTGCCTATTGATAAACTGGAAAGCAATATATTACAGTGTTAACCCGACTGTATAAATCTGCTTTTAAAAGTTGCAATTGTAAATACGAAAATTATAGTAACTGAACTGTAACTGGACTCTAGCTTGGGGCACCATCGTGCAATAGCGCGTCTTAATAATCTCAAACTCTGCAGCAGTGATCGGAAAAATGTTTGCCGCGGTCGAATTTTTGGCCTATTAATGATTTTTGACAAATCATACTTAGGTTACGATCGTTGGTCGCGAGCTGTGCTAAAGCAAAAATCATCAGCTTCAAAAATTAAACGGTGATATAAAGTTGTCCCCCAAAAAAAGCCATTCTCTTAAAAAAAACACAGCAAAAGCGTCATCGATTCTAACAAAAACTTTGCCAAAATTATTTAACTTTCAAAATGTTGATCATCAAAAAAATGGTCAACACTCTAAAAAATGGTAAAATACATCAAATTCAACAAACATTTTGCTCAAAATTAAGAAAATCACCAGTTAAAAGGTTGATTGCCAAAAAAATGCTTTAACTGATATGTTGTGCTAAATTTTTTAACTTTGTCTCAGGCTTTTTTTCAAGCAGGTTTTTTCAATGCTGTCTGGCCTTTAAAAATTACAGAAAGGAAGGTTAGGACCACCTTAACAAGCGTTTGTAGACCACAGAACTAAGAGTAATAATAAACACATTGTTAAACTTGACAAAGTTTCAGCTAGTATGATCTCTAAAATGTTTCTTTGTAATATCCTTTCAAGTAAGTAAGTAATTTTTGATGAAACATGTTGGTCGTTTGGCTATAAATTTTTTATTTCTTTGCACCAGTAGCCACTGCTTACAAATAAATTTATTTGATAAAGAATCTATTCATAAAAGCAATACAGGTCTGCCTTTAAATATATAATACTTTAATAGTGTAGACGACTCAGTAGAAAAATGCCAAAAAATATTAGAACACTTAAAATTAACTATTTGCTTTGGAAAACTTCTGAGAACAGCAATGGCGAAATTGATGACGCTACACAACAAAAAAGAATGATTTTATGCAGGGTCAAACCTGACAAGTTGCTCAAAATTAAGCCAAAATGAATTTTGGGAAATTCCTTTAGTTATCGCAATTTTACTGTAAGCTTTGGCGCAAAACTTTAGTTAGTACTTTTCAGCAGAGTTTTTGACAGCCATCAATTTTAATTTTATTTTCGCAAACAACTTGTTTTTATGCGCAAGAGTACGAGATTAGATTGTGTAAAGTTAAACAAAACGTTTTATATGTAATTTAAATGTGGACAGCCTTAACGCATCTACAAAACTCTGCATCATGGCATAAATCAGGGGTGTACAAACGGCGACCCAAAAAAGGATGGGACATGTTGCCGGCGTCCTCGGATTACTAATCAAAAATAAAAAAAATTGCTTGAGTTAACAAGTCAATTTGTTTGAATTTTTATCTTCAACTGATAAAAGAAAAGATAAACACCTTCAATTAAAAACTTTGCCTTAATCTTTTGGAGATCAAATCTCTAAAAAATAGAGTTTTTAAATCTTTCTTGGTCGTCGTCTCCATTTGGTCAGGCACCCAAACTCAATCCGGGCCAGCACAAATCAAGACCAGGGACGATGGCCTATTCTTTTACCACCTTGGGCTGCTTCGCTGCCCAGATTAGATGCTGGCAGTGGTGGTGTTGAGCCAACATGGAGTTGCGTCATCCAAAATCTGCAGACCTCGTGTTCCTCTTGGTACATGATATATGAGACATGAAGATATGACGTGATCTGCAGTTTGCTCAGTAGCGCCACATTCGCAATTCGGCAATGGAGCGTGACTCCATTTGTACACAGACGAGTGAAAACGCCCTACACCATTCCACAGGCGATTGAGCATTACCCAAGATGTTCTGGTCAGGTTTATTCCAAGTGGCCTTGAACTGACCCTGAGAATGAAAGCACGGACCCTTGAAGTACACTCCAAGTAGTCCGCGTTCCGTTTATGTTTCGTCAACTGCTTCACGCGGATGTCCAGTTTAGACAAACTACCTAATAGTTTCCAGGCAGCAGGTACAAATGGGCGTCTTGATCTAAGTCTACCTTGGTGCGCATTCTGCTGCCCAACCAACTGTCTGTGCAGTACATAGTCGGGATGATGGATAGCACGATTCGTCAAGAAAAGTGTCGCTCCTAATCGGCGGAGCTCAGCTGGCTGGATGCTTGCTAGGACAGGCAAGTCCTCCGTTGGTGTGGAACGCAAGCATCCAATGACAATGCGCAAAGCATCATCGAGAATGCTGTCAATAAGGCGAGTATGCGTACTACGACACCAAACTGGTGCACAGTACTCAGCGGTAGAGTAGACCAAGGAAAGAGCAGAGATGCGCATTGTCTTGGCACTTGCACCACATCCAGATCCAGAACATCCAGATCCACCCAGTCGCCTCAACAATGCAACTCGGGTGGAGAGTTTCTTGCGCAAAGCCTCGAGATGGTGACGGAAAGTGAGCGACTTATCCAGCTTTACCCCAAAATGCGTTGGGACTGGAAAGGGTGAGAATAAATTGCCATTGCTGTAAACATTAAACGCACGTTTGGCTTCTCTATTGTTAAGATGAAAGGCCGCCGTTACCGTTTTCGTATTGCTGAGCTTTAGCCACCAAGTCTGGAGATAAGCTGAAAGTGTAGTGATGTCTTGGCTTATAGTGTCCTCCACTGCCTTCCAATCTTGAGAAGCATACAGCATTGCTAAGTCATTAGCACATGCATACTTCTGAGAAGTCATGGAAGGCCGATCGTATGTGTAGATGTTGAAAAAGAGAGCGGTCAAGACCGATATCTGTGGGAGGCCGTTTCGCAAACGTCTTACCTACTTTGCTTGCTGTCACCAATGGTGAGCGTGAAGTTTCTATTCCGAACAAGTTCCATGATCATCCGGACTATGTGCTTATCCGGTAGAAGCCTAAGCAGCTTGCAAGTGAGATCACGGTGCCAGACAGTGTCGTAAGCAGCTGCCAGATCGACAAACACGGCACCAGCTTCTTCTTGGCCTCAAACAAATCCTCGATGTTTTGAGTAAGCAAAACAGTCTGATCCAACGTTGACCTTCCCTACTGGAACGCAGCCTGCTCCCTAGCGAGAAGTGGGTCAACAATCGGCTCAACACAAGCGTGTATGAGCCTCTGGAGGATCTCGTAGGGAACGCAAAGCAAGGAGATGGGGCCTTTAAAGGCTTCTTGGGTTTAGAGATCGTCAATACCAGTGCTCTTCTCCAGACATTTGGAATTTTGATGTGGCGCAGGTAGGAAGAAAGAAAGCCACACAACCAGAACTTTAGTGCAGCTCCAGCATGGGTTATTAGCTCCGAACAAATAGAATCTGGCCTGGAGCTTTTCCTGGTTTCAGGTGTTTGAGAGCAGCAGCGAACTCCTGAGAAGTAAAACTTTCAGAGGTGTTCACTGGACTTGTTGGAGTGGCCCTCCAAAGATCTGACACTTCTTGCGAGATGAGTCGAGATGACTCACGGTCAACACCCTCGTATCTGCCGTTTCTAATCAGCTGGGACGCAATAGCGTTAGCTGAGATGGCACAGTGACAAGAGGGGCGCCGTGATCTACCAGTTAGATTGTTCAATATACTTCTTCGTTTTCGACTAGAGTGCAAAAAGTCAACAGTCTGAACTGCCTCGGACCATCGATCTCTACGTTTCTTGTCGAGCCTGAGGAGTAGGGCAGTGGCAGCCCTGTTAGAGTCGTTTCCTTCAGGCGACTGCAGAAATGTCCGGTAGAGGTTCTCGCACTCAGCATCCCAACACGGTATGTGGTTATTTCGACGACCGCGTGGAATAGAATTTTTGATTGCTCTTCTGATGACATTGCAGAAGTACTGGTAGACCAGATCCACATCCGGTGAATCTGGTGGCAGCAAACTTTTGGCAAGTTTGTTGGTCAATGCATTGTAGTAGCTCCAGTTGGCCTTGCGGAAGTCCCATCGTTCAACAGGCTTGCTCGGAACAGGTAGAGCAATTTTTGGTGGAACGGTAAGCGAGGGTCGATGTTGTGACCTAGAGAATTTCTCTAAGATGCGTCTGTCAGGTACACGGCTGTCTAGACCAACACTGACAAATGTCAGATCAGGGTTGGTGCCAGTGTTCCAGCGGCCAGAATTAAAGGTGGCCACGTCCTTTGTGTCGTGAAGAGGGACAAGGCCGCCAAGGCTTGCCCAAGCAACAAGGCACTCCGCATCGGCACTGCTGGTTCTATAACCCCAGTTGAGCCGTGAACTATTAAAATAGCCAGCATAGAGAATGGAGTGAAGGAACACTGAGAGATCAGACGCTTGAGATCGCGTGGATGGAGGTTTGTAGACATTGACAATTCTATAACCATTAACGTCCACGCATAACCACTCAGTCTCCGATGTAGTTGGAGACTGATCAACAATGGTCCATTTTAGCCCGTTGTGGACAAACGTAGCAAGACAATGCTTCCTGCTTAAAGAAGACCCAGCTAGTGCAAAGCCTGATATTGTTAGCTTATCTGTACAAGTGCAGTGGGTCTCCTGAAAGAGAATGACGAGTGCCTCATGCTGCACGGCGAGATGATGAAGTACGTTTATCTTGCTTGCAGTGAAGCCTTCAATGTTCGGCTGCAAGACCGCTGGCCTTCGGAACTTGTTGACGGTGTGCCCTGACAGGGGAACATCGCCCCGCCGTGAAAAGGTCGTTTGCCGAGTAGTAGGCCCTGGCTGAACATCGGGGTGAAGGGTTACCCTTCCAGGTTGACAGGCTCGGTTTTTGTCTGACATTTCTGAAAGACGTACTAACGGCCCAGGCTACGAGAAAGTACCAGCCATCTTTAAATTTTTAATAAGTAGTTATTGGCTTCAAAGAAAGAAGAAAATATCTTCAGATTTAAAATTCCGCTCTGAAATTGATCTCAAAAAATTATAGGGCTCAAGAAGAGTCAGCGTCTTATCCGCAGAATTTTCCATTTGAGTGAAATTGGTCCATTTGAAAAAGTTTGCACATCCTTGATACAAACAATTATTGAGCTGTGACTCGTTACCATTGCTTGCTATTTTTCGGGCCGCCCAAGCTAACAATTTTCTAATTTTTTTGCTTAAAGGTAGCTTGGTTACGGCTAAAAGAGATTTTAGGCAAATCGGTCCATTTAGTTAAGGAACAAAGTAAAGCTCATTAAAAATTATATAATAACAATAGGCCTGATAAAAATTTGAAACTTGTGGTATGAAGCCTATTGATTTAGATCTGTCCAGTTGAAATTTTAACCTATCAACGTATTGTTATTGCAGGCTATCTGTACAAAAATATACTTTCTAAACAAAGTTTGTAATTGTGTAGCTTGGCGCGAAGTATTTGCTTGACAAATTTAAAGTTAACGAATACTAGGGCTGCTTGTAACTAGCATGTATTGAGTAGCCTACATTACTTTTATCGAGTTTCCGCAGAACATCCCACCAATTGCTCACCGGCAGCGATTGTCTTCGTTTGCGTAAATCTTCGATCTTCGGGGCTTCGAACCCGGCGTGGCTGGCCCGGCGACGACGGTCATTGTCGATTTCTTGCTTTGTTTGTTTCTTGCCAACAAGAGCGCGGAAGCGATCCATTATTTTGAAGTAACAAATAAAGAAGATACAAACTAAAAAAATTGAGTTTGATTTTGCTATTGCTTTACAATGCATATTACAACCCAAACCGGGATAGATGCTAAAATGACGTTGAACTTAAAAATAAGCATGTTCGCTGTTCAGGCCTGCTGTTGAGTTTCCAAGTTTTCCATGGGAAGCAGTGGAAAGCATCGAAAACTTTTCTCTAGGACACAACAAAGCAGTCATCATGAGAATTCAACTTACAATCCATCCATTATTGCCGTCAAAGAGTAAAGTAGTTTGTTTTACTAGTAAAATATATATGCTCAACATGTAATAAATTCATATGTTATTTACTGGCAAAAAATGAAAGAGCTGGGCTCATTGATCACTAACCACAAATATTAACAAAATTGGAACAAGTGCAAAATTTTCCCCGAGACAACAACAAGTGCAAAATTTTCCCCAGTTACGAGCTAGTTTTGGTTTTGAGATACCATGGTTGCGGGTTCGAATCTCAGCTGGCAGGGCATTAAAAGAAAGGCAGTGTACACTGAAGGGGCAGGCCTGGTATGTAAATGTACGGGGCAGTGTACACTGGAAGGGAATGTACAGGGTGGGGGATAGAATTATGGCAAATTGGATCAAGTGCATAAATTTCCCCACATGGGAAATTTATGCACTTGATCCACAAAATTGATACTACGTGTAGTACTGCTAGCATAAAACGAAACAAGTACAATATGGTATTGTTTCTTTTGTTATAGTTCCTTTGTTATCAACAACAAATTGCATTATGATAATAGTTGTTTACAGCAACAATAACAGCCAAAGACACAAATCAAAAAAATGGAAGAAATGCGTATGAATATTTACGATGCAGTTCTTGTAGGGTTAGAGATGTGGACCAATTTCTAAATTTTTATTGAAAAGACATGAGGCTTTAGTTTTTTCAATGTTGTTAGTTTTCATGTTGTTGCAGGTTAAAAATTTCAGATAATTGCATTGAAATTAATACAATTGCATTAAAAATGATAATGCCCCTTAACCTCCCTTTTTCCACCTCTCCTGGCTACGGCATAGCTGCACCCATGCCAACATATTAAAATTTCAATTGGTACGTCAAAAAACTTACTGTATTTCAAAAAACTTAAATAATCATTGCTATGAAAAGTTGTAACCCTTGCAGCTGCTGGCAGAAATGATGTAAATGGTTTGAGAGGGTGAGGGTTGTAAAATTTAATTGTCTTGATACAGTAAATATGATGTGGACAAGTTAAGATCCCTTCCACATAACCTGGCCAATCGCTAAATGGGCTATTTAGTTATTCCTTATTGTAACATTGCTTGCTAATTGGTATTTAATAGCCTAATTGCTACTTACTATATATCTTACTTAATTCAAATATCCGAATTATTTATATAGACAGTCACAGGGGTTAAAGCTGTGATTGTAATCATATAATACTATTAACACCATTCTTTACTTGTCTATAAGCTGGCATCCCTCGACTATTAATAGAATTTTCTCATTTATCCTTTGCAAGATGATTCATAAAAGTGAAGACAGTTGTGATCATTAAAAGAAACGCATGTGAAAGTAGTTAATACAAAAAGCTTCAGAATTAAATATGGTTATCACGCCATAGTAGTTCGGTAAAATTCGTGCCAAGCCTTGCGCTAAAGAGAGAGAAACAAAGTAAAAATTCGTTTGTCGTGTGTGTGCTAATGAAGGTGGCTGGATTCACCTCGTGTTCCAGGCAATTTCTTGTACAACTTTGCGTCATTTCGCTTTTCCGATGGCATCTTTTTTATTTGATCTAATCTTTGCAATCTCTTTTTTCCACCTGCTGTTTTCAAGCCATTTTTGGGTGTCATCGCTTTCTTCTTCTAACCACTTCAAAATCTGAAGTTTTTCTCAGCACATTATCATTGTCCCTTTTCAAAACATGCTCACAAATTGCACTTCATTTGTTTTGGGTAAGTTTATCTGCGGTTATGTCTAAACCAAGCATAACCATAAATTATTGATTATTTATTTTATCTATTAATTTGCACCAGATATTGTTTTATCATTATTAGGTCAATACATCTCAAAATCGTCATTTCATTTTTCCACCGCAGAAACCATCACCTACTTTTATGAAACATCATCGATTCCTGACCACTCCGATACATTCTTTTTTGAATCTTTAACGAAAACCATTTTCCATCAAGCAACTTCTCACAATTCCCCAAATTTTATCCAACTCATTTTTGTTTTTTTTGTAACCACTACCTTACTTTCACCGCCAGCAATTTAAGCTGTCAGCCAATAATAGATACTCTTCACCAAACCCATCAGGTCATAAAACGATAATTTCTTATCTGGTTCCTCTGTATGTTTTTCCTTAGCCGATACAGCATTTAATTTAACACATTCTAGCACCCCATGAGATATACCGAGCCTTATCCCTAGTTAAAACCTATGCTTTACACCTATTGTTCGAATGAAGTAAGTGCGTTTAAGCCCAACTCCCGCCTTGCTTTTAACGAGATGATAGTTTCAATTATTTATTTTTTTGAAGATTCAAACTGCGCGTGACAAAAACTACTGGCAACTGCATTCTGCAGTAATCTTTGAAATGTTTCGCTCAATATTTCATTTTTCCTAGTTGTAATAGCAAATTTCGAAATCTTGTCATTTTGATTGAAAGAATAAAAAACAACTTTGGTATAAATTACCCTATGTAGGCCAATGTCATCTTAAAGTAAAGCTAATAGGCTAGGTCCTATATATTTCTTTTCGGTTTCAGAAATTCCCTGCATTTATGCAAAGAACAAGATGTATTCTGACCTGTCTCGGAAGTACCATTACTGCTGATATAAATCATTTCTACATCAAGCAAAGTAACTGCAGCATAGCACTTTTACCAGGAGCACAGTAATGAAAAAAGCAGGTTGCTGCCTCGCTGGCCTATTTACTAATTTGACAATACATTAACAAAGAACTATGACATTTGAAAATCTTGTCAGTTTTTTTTTTAAGCTAAGCACCTCAAAGCACTTCAAAGAGCTTCAAAATTTATTATTTCAATCTTAAAAATATGTTTCTACTCACTTTAACATTGATTTACCAAAATTTTTTCAGTAATTTTGTAGGATTCATTTATTCGCCATTCAAATAAGCTTCTCGGAATTAACTGTGACAAAAATGACTAACCAACGTCATAAAGGCAAGTAGTTGAACATGATTATTATGAAATAGAATATATTAATTTTACAATGGGACTGGAGGCGACTGAAATCAATGATGTCTTTTACTATCTCAACACGTGTAACCACCGAGGTTTATTTTATCATCTTTGGAAATCCTACTCTAAGCATGTTCAGGCAATGCTGAGAATGGGATTTGAACCCATCTCTAAGCCAATCACTCGAATATTTGTTTGAGGCATTGTTTTATCTCAACAAAAATGTAATTTTCTTTTTTGTTTTCTTCCCAACAACACTGTGTTTACTTTTGTTTTTTGAAGATCAGACTGATATGAGAAGCCTCCTCACGCGGTAAAGCTTTTTTAAGATAAACCTAAAAAGAGGGGACTTTTTATGCTGAAGATCTTCTGCCCAATATTTTTTCGGAAATCGACCTGAAATGTGATGATACTTACCGCAGAACAGCTTGGTTGGGACCGAGTCTGGGGCCGAAAACCACATTTTTTTGGCAGATTGCCAAATTTAAGTTTACAGGCTGCAGAATTCACATCCTTAGATAGAGTATGTCGCGTTTTGATATAATAATATAGAACTTTCGGTTCTATCTCAATTTTAAATTTTTTTTTAATTGAGGCGATGTATGATAATCGCTCGGATAATTAGGTCTGACTGCAACTTAATAAAACTTGGAAAAGACTGGCTTCCACTAAAAAAAAACACCTTAAACCACTTTAAGAACAGAATAATGTATTCACAGAAATAATACTTCATGACTTCAAGCTTCTTCGCTCAACAATCTCTGAACTAGTCACTTTACCACACAATCAGAAAACCCCCAAAATTAATTTCACCAATAACTGCTTAATACTCGCCACGTCCACAGAATCCACAATAATTTAATACAAAAAACAATATCCCTTCTTAACTCTGTCAATCAATCTCTCTCTCTTTCTCCCCGTTACAACGCTTCTCTACTACTCTTACAACTACTACTACCTTACCAAAAAAATCCTGTCGCGTTATATATAAATCGAAAAAACAATCCAGAAAACGCTAGAACGAAATCACGTGAAAAAAGAAAAAAGGCATTTCAAGTTATGTAATCGGTTATCAAAATTCTTCGAAGAAGCTAGAATCACTAAATCAATATGGAATCTTACTATGTCGTAATAACAATTGTGACGTATAAAGGCGAACTTAGGGCAAAATCTAATTGCGAAGAAAAAAGATCTTTTTTTTCAATCAGTAGCCAAGCGAACAAATGATACAGCACTTTACACAAATATGAAACAATTCTTACAAGGCAAATTTCCTTAATCGTGACAGAGTATAAATACATCTTCTGGTGCTACTTCTCATTTTTTTCACCCACTTCGCCGTTTAGGAAGTGGCTTTTGATACAAAAGCTTAAACATTTCTCTATAAATCTCACGATCTCCACTTACTTACTTACGATCTCACTATCTATAAATATCTGACGATCTCCACTTCTTTTTTTCTCCTGATGACCCGCACGCTAGCGGCGGCGACATCATCTTCATCAGGCAGGGCTTATCCTTTTCTGAACTTGCTACCAGGTCTCTCTCTTTGCTTGACCCCTACTGTGATTATGTAGAAGTCAACATCTCACTAAGCAACTCCTCCTCGCTCTTTTTCCTTAACCCTTCAACCGCCGTGTTCAAAATAATATTTTTAATATTTTTCCAATTTCGTTTTTTATTAAAAAAAACTTGGCAGTTAAAGGGTTAATGTTTATGCTCCCCCTATTCGCTCTTTTTTGACGAATAGCAGAACCGACTCCCTTTTTCCTTCATTCTTCCCTCCTCCAGAAATCTCTTCATTCTGAGGGACTTGAACTGCCATCACCGCCTCTGTGACTCGAAAGGTACTTTTAACCTCTTGGGGACGAAGTATTCGATTGGGCCATCTTCTCTGACCTCCCTCCCCTCAATAGCCCTGGCACGGGAACTCTTCTTCATCGCTCCTCTGGAAGTCGTTACTAACTTAGCCGAACTGAAACGCCTTCATTGAGCGGTCAGCCGCGCCATCACCGGCTACATCTCGTCCTCCCCTATCCACCTTCTTCTCTCTGAGGCGTCTCTACTTTCCCTACGAGTCACCCTGACCCATTTCGCACTGTCATTTTATGAGCGGGCCCTTCGTCTCTTAACCTCCTTTCCCATTACAGGTTTGCCCAGACTGGGAGTGAAACCAAGACTCTACAGATCTACATGGAGAGTTTTTGCGTCCACTCACCCGATCATGCCTTTTCCTAGTTCTCCTATAAAGGTTCTCTTTGCTTGCCTTCCCTCTCCTCCTTGGAATCTGCCTTTCTTCACTGTGGAGCCCTCCCTTTCCTCCCAATGCTCCCGCTCCGATCCCCCTCTCTCTCTCTCGCCAAAATGCGGCTTTCGCTCGCCTTGACTCTCTATCTCACGATCTGGAATGATGGCTGTGTTCGTTTTCCTTTGGCAAACGTGGATTGGGCAACCTTGCCAACTGCTTACTTTGTGGCACTGAGACCACCTTTTCCTTTTCGGCAGGCCCATTATGTTCAAGTTTTCCGCTAAAGCCTGCGCCATTCTACCAGCTCTCGGCTGGTCTCGGCAGCGCCAACAAGTCTGCCATTTCACTTCTCTTTTCCTCTTCTCCGACCCTGTTCTGTTCTTGCCACTCTGTTAACTAATCCGTCTTTCCTTTTTACCTCAAATCCTCTGGCAGAAACTGTCTTCTCTTTCCTCCTTTACTATCAGCTTACAATGGGTCCCCGGACAGTCGTTTCTCCAGGGCAACAACGCTGCTGATGACTTAGCCAGAGGGGAGCGCTACCGGCACCCTTTGCAATATCTTGTAGTCTCTCTCGCCTCTCACCTCACCATTCTTCATATTTCTCGGAGTGAAGGCATACTGTCTCATCTCAATTCTTCGACACACAGGTTTCCCCGGTTTTCACTGAGAGACGTGCGCTCTCTTGTCATGCTCGCTGTGCTCTATCTCTTCTTCGCTGCAACGAACGCATCCTTTTGTTAAGCTCTTATTTCTCTAGGATTGGCAGAATACAGAATCCTTCCTGCAGCGCCTGCGGGCGTTCGTCCCAGGACGCCTTTCATCTCATTCTGCACTGTCCAGCTACGGACTCTTTGGAGACTCTGTCTCTCTACGACCTCTGGTCCAGGCTATGGAGAGTTGCCCGGCTTCTGGGGCTCCATTTTCTTCCGCCATGCTCCCACTTCTCGGAAGGGGTCGGGTTACAATATCTCCACTTATAACTGCTTACCCAACTGGCTCAATTCTACGTCTTGACATGGTTGGTTCGCTTTTATAATCTACCAATTGACTTTTTGAGAAGTCAGTTAGTATTGAAATAAACACAAGATTTCTGACAAATTTCAAACTGCTTTGCTCGTTGCAGTTCAGCCTCTGGCTTTTGTTTTGGGGTGCCGATAAAACATGGCAGCGGATTCTTTGTGTCCTTGTCGGTCTGCCAGACTGCAGTTCACAACTTTTTTGGTCGATGCTGTCTGTGGGGAGAAAGGAAACAAACTTTGCATGATATTTTGTATTTATCAAATCATACGAACGAAAAATGAAGTAATCAAGCCAAGTACCTGTCCTTTTCAGATTTATTTTATTTGTCGTCGTTTGAGACGCTGGTAGCTTCAGATTTGTTGTGAGGCAGCCAATTTGCTACATCATGACAGTTTTTCATATTTGAGGCAGTTACTCGTTATAGCAACAAAACTAAAGTGAAATTCTCTTGGAGAAAATACATGACTTACTGTCCATTCCCAGGGCTGGAAAACCCCAGTAGGATCCCCCTACGATTTGATTGAAACCGGTTCTAATCATAAGTGCACCTTGCAGCTGGTTTTTCCTCAATTGCGAGGAAAGTCTTCTATTTGATGTAGAGGCCCATGTTTTCTCATGAACCCAAGTGCACTTTCTCTTGAGTCCAGCATTACTCCTTATCAACCATGAGTTACCACCTTCACAAGCAGTCACAGCACACACTTTGTGTATTACATTGTATTGCAAGATAACAATATAGATAAGCATAAAGTAGCTGTGTTTCGTTTATTCATTGAATGACGGAGTTTATTGTTTTCACAATTGAATTGATATAACAAAACAACTATAGCCATTAGCTACGGTAAGCAATTGCATTTTGAAGCACCTTATCACAATAATTCTATCAACCAAAATAAATCATTAATGAAAAAACAACCGCAGCTGCTATCAAATCGCCGCTAGTCGGAGCTAGAGTATTTTCAGGATCTGTCAGGCAGGGTCGAAAAACAATTTTAAAAATTATAACAGCTTACATGTTCCTAATTGCTGGATTCCGTATTTTAGTAGCCTTTGGAAAGGCTCTTTACAATGATTTCCATTGCTTGGCGGTGTTCAACCAACCGCGAATTTATTGAAAGCACTACATAAGAAATGTCGAAACTCCGACGCAAGTCTGGACAACTGTTCAGTGTTTTGCTGCACTGTTGCTGTCCTGTAAGCCTGCAAAAGAAAATTTCAACATAAAACCACGAATCAGAGGGGAAAGTAGATACTATTCTACATTATTTGGATTCATGGATATTGCACCTTCACCGGACAAGTAAATGTTAAAGTCGATTTTACTCGGTTGTTATGAGTGTACGTCGACGCTTAAATGAAATATTTTGTTAAAAAGCGAAAATTTTAGCAAGCTTTTGTTCCACAATAAGAACACTCTTATCGTCCAACCACAGAGCGTATGAGTTGAAGTCAGTTATTCCGCTGAGCTGCGGGCAGCTTCAAAAATCTTACAACCAAAAGAAAACAAATATGTTAACATGACGTTACAAGCATTTTCCATCACATCACAATATTTCTCACGTTTAAACACAACGTCACATATTGTTATTATGTTCTAATAGTTCTGACTTGACGATGAATGATGTTACCGATGACGTATCAGTTGCGTATTGGTCGCACGAAAACGATGATGACGTAGATGAATAAGGTTTTACAACGTTTAATAAATCTTTCGAAACTCTTTTGTCGTTTTCAGGGGCTTTAACTTCCGCTTTCTTCTCTGAACTTCCTGTCAGCTGTAGAAGTTGTTTCTCTGCCTCTTTTTCGCGTTTCTTTTGTTTCATTCGTCGATTTTGAAACCAAATCTTCACCTTTAAAATTATACATTACTGTGAAGACACACAGCCACAAAACAAAACTAAAAATACTTTCCACACAATGCCAGAAGCTAAATGAGCGGGTAGTTCAACAATGCTGTGCCCTTGGAAAAGGCACTTGACAATACGGATTGAAACGCCGTACAATGCCGGCAATGATCAAATGGCCATGCGTTCAAATTCCATGATCGTGTTGTTGCGTGACCTCACGGTGGTTTCCTTGGCTTCGCGGTTTATAATGAGCTCAGCTTTGTTAGTGACACAGAAAATTCAAGGGAAATGTTGTAACTTGGAAACTCTTAACCAGGTTTAAACGGTTTCAAAATTGCTGAAGCACGCAGACTGTCTTTGTGTTGTGTAAGTCTAGAGGGAGGCTACTTACTTGGGTCTCATTGAGTTGCAAAGCGGCCGCTATTTCCACCCTTCGAGCTCTAGTGAGATATTTATTAAAATGAAACTCTTTTTCCAGCTCTGTTAACTGTTTAGTGGTGAAATTCGTTCTACCAGTCCCAACCGACGATCCATAACCCATGTCCGCCATTTTGTTGTTGGCGAAATAAGCTGAAACGAAAACAAACTTTCAAAACGTCAAAATTTTGAGATGGCGAGATCGAGATGGAGTCAAATATTATTTCCAAACACTAAACACTTTATTTTTCAAGCTAAGGTGCTTTGATTGTATTGTTTGATCGTCATATCAAAGTCGTAGTGCTATGTTATTCCAATGATAACAGTTATATTTCCAAAATCAAGTAAGTACACATTTGTCATCACTAAAGAAGCGTAATCGAGTGTAAAAAAATGGGGAAAGCGTAAAATGCATTAATGAAGATTTGCGGTTGATTGCACATGTACTTCATCGTTACGAAAAATCTCAAATCACAGATCTCATCGCACTAAAAAAATGTTCCAAAGGTGTCATAAATATAGGATAAGGTAGGAAACTTAATGTGCTGCATATAGCTAAACAGAAGTGTAACATATTAATTTTCTGTGCTCTCAAATATCATCAACTTTTTTACTAACAAACCAACATTTAATTGCGCAGTAAACAGAATAGGCTATTTATTGGTTCAAGACTTGGAAGCAAATGACAAAGCCTGCTTTGCCACCAATAAGTTAGTTGGTTTCATCACGGTGATAAACATTAACAAACTACATTATTGAAAATTGAAGGAAGTATAGCCGTGTCGACTTATAAATCAGAATATAAAAATTCACAAATGACACTTGTAGTCGACTAAAATCTTTATTATTGCAAGCTTTCGTGAGCGAATGCTCACTTCTTCAGGCAAAATAAATTAAGACTAATGAATGAATTGAAATTAATACAAATAACTATGGCAATAAATTGAACATAAAATATCTACACTGTGACATCACAAACCAGTTAGGTAAGGACCGGAGTTAATAAAAAAATAGGAGAATGAAAAAGAAAAAGCGGAAAAAGGAGAAACATAGGTTAAGAACATAAGCAAGAAAGTAGATAAATAGGGAATAGAGGAGAAAGTAAGTGAAGAAAAGGTTACGTAAGGTAGAAATAGTAAGAGGCCAATTATAGTTTTTTTAAGTAATGTGATAGAAAACCAGAGTCCTTGTTTAGTCCTTCTTGGATACAGTTGAATTTGGATATGAGCTTTTGTTCTTCGATTTGTCGTTGTCTCCGGTTCGTGTTGGTTCGTTTTAGTATTGATACTTGAAGATGACTGACTGAATGTTCAGGAAGATTAAAATGCTTGGCAACGGGTTTGTTTTTATTGTTTCGGATATCACTTTTGTGTCCGTTTATTCGCTTTCTGATGGTATTTCCAGTTTCTCCAATATATATAGCTTTGGGACAGAGTAAACAAGAGAGTAGGTAGACGACATTGGACGAAGTGCACGTAAATCTTTCCCGAATGGTGAATTTGTAATTATTGGGTCCAGTAACAATGTTATCAGTCCTGATATGTACGCAAAGTTGGCATCTGGGAGTATTACAAGGAAAAGTGCCCGGATGAGGTTGAGGGTTTTTGTTGGAGGTGAGTATCCGGATACTCACCTCCAACAAAAACCCTCAACCTCATCCGGGCACTTTTCCTTGTAATACTCCCAGATGCCAACTTTGCGTACATATCAGGACTGATAACATTGTTACTGGACCCAATAATTACAAATTCACCATTCGGGAAAGATTTACGTGCACTTCGTCCAATGTCGTCTACCTACTCTCTTGTTTACTCTGTCCCAAAGCTATATATATTGGAGAAACTGGAAATACCATCAGAAAGCGAATAAACGGACACAAAAGTGATATCCGAAACAATAAAAACAAACCCGTTGCCAAGCATTTTAATCTTCCTGAACATTCAGTCAGTCATCTTCAAGTATCAATACTAAAACGAACCAACACGAACCGGAGACAACGACAAATCGAAGAACAAAAGCTCATATCCAAATTCAACTGTATCCAAGAAGGACTAAACAAGGACTCTGGTTTTCTATCACATTACTTAAAAAAACTATAATTGGCCTCTTACTATTTCTACCTTACGTAACCTTTTCTTCACTTACTTTCTCCTCTATTCCCTATTTATCTACTTTCTTGCTTATGTTCTTAACCTATGTTTCTCCTTTTTCCGCTTTTTCTTTTTCATTCTCCTATTTTTTTATTAACTCCGGTCCTTACCTAACTGGTTTGTGATGTCACAGTGTAGATATTTTATGTTCAATTTATTGCCATAGTTATTTGTATTAATTTCAATTCATTCATTAGTCTTAATTTATTTTGCCTGAAGAAGTGAGCATTCGCTCACGAAAGCTTGCAATAATAAAGATTTTAGTCGACTACAAGTGTCATTTGTGAATTTTTATATTCTGATTTATAAGTCGACACGGCTATACTTCCTTCAATTTTCAAGATGACAGACACGACTATTTTTAGCCGCAAGAAATGGAGACTTCTGAATGCAACCAAGAAACTAGCTCAAGTCAGGTCAGATATTTATTTTATGTCTAAATGCAAGCAGATGGGAATTATACCTAAAGGACTCAAGATAAAAAACCCGTTGGAATCCACATACAATACAGCTTACTCTAACAATCTTTGTCTAAACCTCTCCCTCAAGCTTCGCAACCACCTCATCAGCATTTTTTACAGTAAGCAAGAAAAATTGGTTTGTGAAATTGATAGAATTAAATCCAGTATTTACAAGGATGTACAATTTGGTGAAACCGACTTAATAACGAAACAGATTTATGATAGAAAACTTGCCAACTGCTTTAAAATCAAACTGAATAAATTGAACCACTTGGCTGATGCGACAATTTCGTCCAATGCTAAGTCACCCAACTTTCACCACCGAACTATAGTTAATTTATCGGACTATCACCTAACAGAAAATGAATCATCTGTGCTTTCTAAAGGTTTATCATTCTGTCCCACTAAAAAAGTTGACGAAATTCAGTTTTTGGGAGATATTGAAGAATATTTCCGCAGGCTCCGTCTGAAAGAATTTTTTCACAAAAAATCAACCACAGAAGAACCGATCACAAGTAAGCCTATAAGTGAAACAAATACGGTTACAGATGTGCCCACTTTTCCAGCAGAATCACATTCAAAATGCACATGGACACCCCCAGAAGGCCGCAATCAAACTTTAGATTTGTATATTGACTGCTTTAGGAACAACGCTCAAAAAGAACTTATAAAATTATCGAAGAAAAAAAGCACCACAAATCTATCCCATAATGAAAAATTGGCCATTAAAACACTGCGATGTAACGAAAATATCATTATCAAACCTGCAGATAAGGGCGGAGCTATTGTAGTAATGAATAAGAAGGATTACATCAAAGAGGCAGAAAGGCAACTTCACGATGAACAATATTACGCAAGACTCACGCAAGACCCAGCAAATGCCTTTAAAAGAGACCTCAAAATGCTTGTTCAATCATTTATTGAAGTTGATCAAGATCAGATATTAAAGTTGATTCCAGAAGACCCACAACCAGGAAAATTTTATCTCCTACCTAAAATACACAAACCCAACAATCCAGGACGCCCGATTGTTTCTAACAAACTGACTCTCACTGAAAAAGTTTCACATTACGTCGAATTCCATTTAAAACCATATGCCCAAAAGGCGAATAGCTTTATTCAAGACACCACCGATTTTTTGAACAAACTTAAAAATGTCTCAAACCTTCCCAACAACACTATGCTGGTCACTTTAGATGTCTGTTCTCTATACACCAACATCTCACATTCTAATGGCCTATCGGCATTAAAGAACAAATTACCCAATAACCAAACAACCTCAATAATTCTACAACTCACCCAATTCATTCTAGAACACAACCACTTCAAATTCCAAGACGAACATTATCTACAGACAAAAGGCACAGCAATGGGCACCCCTATGGCTCCTCAATATGCAAATATTTTCATGGCTCACCTGGAAGAAAGGATTCTGAAAAAATCAACTCAAAAACCAATTCTGTATCTACGATATATTGATGATATTTTTATGCTTTGGACCCATGGCGAAAAAGCACTTAATATTTTCTGTTCACAATTCAATTTAACTGACCCCAATATCCAACTTACTATAAATTTTGCTTTGGATGAAATCAATTTTCTAGATACCATCATCAAGATCAAAGACAACAAGCTGGTCACCACACTCTACCAAAAACCCACCCACAAATACAACTACGTACACCCCAAAAGCTCCCACCCACCTCACATCTTCAAATCGATAATTTTCAGTCAAGCATTGCGATACAACCGCATTTGTTCGGACAATAAAGATCGCGATTCTAATTACATTCAACTTAAATATAATTTTCAGAAATTAGGTTACGATACTGAATCCATAAATAAACAGATCAACAGAGCCCGATCCATTCCCAGAGATTCGCTACTTCAATACAAACTTAAGTCCCCAAAAAAACGAACCCCTCTAGTCTTAACCTATCACCCACAGATTAGATTTGTAGCTTATATTGCCAAAAAACTACAACCTATTCTCAAGAGCGACCCCCTATTACAACATCTTTTTCCTGTTCCTCCCTTAATCGCTTACCGACAACCACCCAACTTCAAACGGATACTCACCTCCAACAAAAACCCTCAACCTCATCCGGGCACTTTTCCTTGTAATACTCCCAGATGCCAACTTTGCGTACATATCAGGACTGATAACATTGTTACTGGACCCAATAATTACAAATTCACCATTCGGGAAAGATTTACGTGCACTTCGTCCAATGTCGTCTACCTACTCTCTTGTTTACTCTGTCCCAAAGCTATATATATTGGAGAAACTGGAAATACCATCAGAAAGCGAATAAACGGACACAAAAGTGATATCCGAAACAATAAAAACAAACCCGTTGCCAAGCATTTTAATCTTCCTGAACATTCAGTCAGTCATCTTCAAGTATCAATACTAAAACGAACCAACACGAACCGGAGACAACGACAAATCGAAGAACAAAAGCTCATATCCAAATTCAACTGTATCCAAGAAGGACTAAACAAGGACTCTGGTTTTCTATCACATTACTTAAAAAAACTATAATTGGCCTCTTACTATTTCTACCTTACGTAACCTTTTCTTCACTTACTTTCTCCTCTATTCCCTATTTATCTACTTTCTTGCTTATGTTCTTAACCTATGTTTCTCCTTTTTCCGCTTTTTCTTTTTCATTCTCCTATTTTTTTATTAACTCCGGTCCTTACCTAACTGGTTTGTGATGTCACAGTGTAGATATTTTATGTTCAATTTATTGCCATAGTTATTTGTATTAATTTCAATTCATTCATTAGTCTTAATTTATTTTGCCTGAAGAAGTGAGCATTCGCTCACGAAAGCTTGCAATAATAAAGATTTTAGTCGACTACAAGTGTCATTTGTGAATTTTTATATTCATACATTATTGAAAGTTATTGAGCTTACTGGAAATTCATGCCTGGTGCCACTGATACCAGCATACTATTCATCACAATTTACTTCGTACTGAGGTAATTAAATTGTCCTCAAAAAATTCTAAACTTCATTATTCAAGCTCAGAAAACTTGATGATTTAATTAGATATTAAATAGGTGCATCGATAAAGCCAATATTAAAACCCTCAGCGGACTAACCAATCGCTAATTTGTTTTCTTCAATTTTACGACTGCCACATGTAACGAAGTTATGTAATTCCAATCACTCATTTGAGACTAATAAAGTAAAAAGCTAATTTTACGTCGCATTTCAAGCAGCTGATCTTTATAACCGAAGTCGTGTGTGGAATCGAAGTTAAAACAAAAGAAGAGGAAGGCAACCTCTACCAAAATATTCTAAATCTCTATTGTTTTTGAAGAGCTTCACTCACAAATGTCGCATCTAAAACTATTTTTCTTGGTCGAATCGAACCAAATAAAAATGTACCTAGGCAAGACCACAAAAGAGTTAAAAATTTTTGATTCTCATTTCATTTGTTTTTGAAAAACATTTTAGCAGGAAAATTTAGCCCCCACCACCTACTGCTCAAAACAAATGAATCAGAATTTTTTCAAGAAAATAATAAGGAGAAGTTACATCGGGGTCTTTTTGAAGAGTCTTAATCAACAGTGTAAAAATGTCTCATTCACGTCCTTTTTTGTCAGTCAAAAAAGGCACAGAGAAAGAGAACACAATATTTTCGATAACTCTTCTAATTTAATATGCACCATTGCGATGTCAGACTAAATACATGATTAATTGCTGTTGTCATAAATGATTAATTGTAGTTGTCTTACAAGGTGCAAGCGTACGACAGCGTAGGCAGGTTTTTATAAAATAATTTTAACGCTTGAATTATCTTTAACAAACGAGCAGCTTTGGGATCTGTTTGCATTGTGAGAAAACAATGCTTTCAGTTTGTTCACAAAGCAGTGGCAGAACGCCCAAAAATAATATCTTTGTTTTCCTTTGGCTTGAAAAAAAGGTTTCTTGGAGTTCATGTCCTTTGCCTGAACTCTTCTGTCAATTTTACGCTTTTTTCACTTCTATTTGGCACATCTTTCATTCAAATAATGCAGATCCATGCAAAAATGTTTTGGCTGATAGCTAACTGGCACCCCCAATGTGACACGCGTGGCTAATGGTAAATCTATATAGGTGACCTAGGGCAATAAGAATTTAAATTCTAGGAGGACTGAAAAAAAGAAAACTGTAGCAGCACTTTGACATTTTTTGATTTTCTTATTTTGTTTTGTGTTCTTTCCTTTTGCCAATGAGCGGTGTTAACCTACAGCCCACCGCTCAGGTAAGCATCCCCTTTCAAAATAAATTTGTTTTTTGCATAAAGCACAATTTGCAATGTCAGAGGTGCCTGCTCTTTGACGCTTTAGGAGAGTAAAGCTGCTTTTCAGCAGGTTGAAAGATGAGATTATTATTTCTCAGCAAGTTGAAAGATGAGATTATTTGATAGCCTACCAGTACGCATGGATTGCAGCCCTCCTGGTTAGTGGTGGGAGTAAACCTGTATTTGTATTAATGAGTGATTGGAAGTCATTTCCTCTCTAGCCTTAACATGATAAAGCTTCCGGCACAAACCTCAACGTTTATTTCAAGTCCCACTTTCATGCTAATAATAATAGTAGCGTTGAGTAAAGATTTAGAGAGTACCTAGGCAAAAAGGCTCGGAATTTTTTGGGATCCCGGGATCAATTTAAGAACCCGAATTTTTTTAACAAGTCGCGTTAAAATAAAATTTGCGCTTCCATATTTGGAAAGGACACAAAGTTATTTTTCTAGAGATGATAATACAAACAAGATCTTCAATTCAAAAAAAGTTTTCAAAAAAGGACATAATATATTCTCCCAAAAATATTTATTTTCTTGTGCCGATAGACTGGCTCTCAAGTCGAAAATTAGTCTTCCTGTTTCCGCATCTAGCTGGCACTGGGCAAGGATTAGCCTCTCAACACCCTTGATGACCAACGTTGGAGTCCCGCACTGCCTTCTGATCTCAGCAATGACGGATGTGCCGTAATTTTATATAAACGACTAACGATGCCTACAACTTTTTAACAGGAAAAGAAGATAAGAGTTTTGGAGAACCTGTCCATTCGACCAAAGGGATGAACAATTGCATAGCACTTTATCGCTCAAGTCTACAATTTTGTATGTTAAGTACCACAGGTCTATGTCTCTATTTGCTTTCTAGGTTTTTCAAGTGTATTTTTTTTGCAGACCGAAAGTGGATGGTGTAAAAAGTAATTCAAACTAGAAGGTAAGCTTTGGATATCCACATAACTATTGTATATCTATCAATCATACAGTATAAACTTTATGTAAAGCAATACTGTAACAACAATGGATTCTTTTGATCAATATAAATCAAAAATTGCTGACTCCTTGGTCAAACCCTTGGCCTTTGTCCAAACTGGTTGGGTTCTCCAACAGCTTAAAAATTTGAATATTTACATAATTTATCTCTTAGGTCACAGAAATTTCAACGGTGCAAACCGCAGACGAAACAACTTCTATTCAAACCTGTTTTGAAGTTACAAGTTTTGCTTGAATTGTGAACTTCAATCACAAACACCCCAACTATGTAGGAAAAACTGCAGAAAGTGCTTTATCCAACACAACAAATTCATTTAAAAACGATACCGTTGCCTCTGGAATACAAGAGCAGGGCCTCTCTGAGATTATGAAATGAAAATACAGAAACAAAAAATACCTAAACTCTAATACAATACATCTACCATTGAGACTGTGTAAAGTCGGTGTTTTTTCAATCATTTTTATCAAAAAACGCTTTCGACCTGATTACGGAATAGAACGGAACGCTAACGTAGAAATCTTCTTTATCATCGAGCCAGACATCAAGCAATTCATACGGGCACTCAGTTTTTCGCAGGAGAGAAGAGACATGGAAGTAACAGCCGTGATATTGTAAAGCCTGACAACTACATTTCAGACATCACAAACAGCCTCGATTTATTTTCGTTTTTGTAAAGCTACTGATCGAACAACGCAAACAAATATTGTTCGTACTGTTGAAAGGTGCAAGGCAAAGGTGAAAAAAATTGCTTTAGTTGCTCCCATGTTGAACGAAAATAAATGACAACAAAGTTGATAACCTCAAAACATGAGTTTTGTAGCTATTTGGTTTTGCCATGTCACGGCATTATATTCACGACATGAATCTGGCCTTAATCACAGCGATGCTAGCCTACATCACGATCATGAGGAAGCATCGTTCCAAAGCGTTTCAAACCTTCAGTACCTAGTGATGAAGACGAAATTTGCTTGACAAAGGTTAGCTTCGTCATGCATAGCGGCCTAAATTTATAAAACATTTTGCAGAATTTCAGATTTTCGTTTTACCATTTGATTTTCCTCAAAGTAGAAGCAGGGCATATTTTTATTTTTTGAGAAGGACCGCATGATGAAACAAAAGCGTTTGGAATCTTGATAAAAATCTTTAGTGCATTGCGGCTGCTTTGAATCGAAACGCTACGGAAAAATAACTAACCCTTTACCAAACTTCAACTTAATCATCATTCAAAATCAAATTTCTCTAATGCATATGCTCCAACGTGTGCAACAGATCGCTATTTGTGCAGTAGGAAAGGAAGTAGACATCTATTTGTATTATTTACTGAGTGTAACAATATACAATATCAAGATTACCAACATTGAAGTAGCAGCTGTGTTCTTCGGTAGCTGGAGTTAGAAAAACTATTGTTGTTATGGCAAGCAACAGCGTTGCGGGGAAGTAACCCGGCTATACTCTACCTGATTGCATGGGGAACGACAAAAACCAAGATTTACCGGTTCCAAGCAGTGGTTGCAGCAACAAGCATTGCATAGCTCGAGTGCAAGGACAAATAAACGGCTGCAGACCTGCCGACAATTTATCAGATACATTCGAGTTAACAACGTCCGGCAGGTGCTAGTCAATTATGACGTCACTGCAGGTGACGTGACGTCATAACTGTGTTGTCGTAAATTAAAACGCGGAAACAGTTTAGGGCAAAAAGTTCACGTAATTTTAAAAAGTCCCTTCTAAAATCGGTCTGTGACCTTTGCGTGCGGCCGCACCGCCATAAATGCGCGCGCGAAAATAAACAAATAAGTGAACGCATGAGTGATTTTGTGGTGCACTTTGCGAATCGCAAATTACCAGTCTTTAAAAATCCGAAACACATCCGCTGTGGTTGAATTATAAAACAATAAATCTGCATCATTTCAAACTCCATGACGTTATATATGACATAAACAAGAAAGAATTACGTTTCAATATAAGATGAACATTCTACGACGACAATAGTAACTTGAATCGCGGTGACGTACCCAGTGGCCTATTTAGAAGTTTTTTTGAGGAAGCAAGTATTAATTTAGTTAAATCATATTATTGAGTGAGGGATATCTGAGCCAACACTCGGAAATTCGTTTGTAGATAGCACGTTGAAATTGTTGTTTCTGCTCTTTGTCAGCTTCAAAAATTTTTTGTGGGAAGAACAACTTTTTGAAAGCAATTGTTGCCACGGAAGACCATTTATTTATTAATGTGTCCAAACATATCATGTTAAAGTCGCATGCTATGCCCTTTCCCAACTTGAAGGCCATTTTTTGTGTGATCAACTGTTTGAAATTGATTGCCTCGCCCCTTTTGGTCTCGATAAAAAAGGCGTAAAAGTTTTTTGAATTGGATTTTATTATATTGTTTGATGGGGCTATCGCTCTTTAACTCCCCTTTTAAATACGCTATTGGAAATGCCTGGCTACGATGCAGGTTAGAAGAGTAATAAGTTTGTGGCGATGCGCCTGCCAGCAACACTCTACAACTTGCCACACCACTCGGCAACAAAGAACATATCGCGCAAGGTACAGGGGCTTCTAGCTAACACGAGCATGTACACTTCGCCAGCAGTATGCACTTCACCAACCAGCAAACCACCCTCACATTCTAAACATTTATTCAAAAAACTATTTTCTTGTTCTATAAGGGCAAAATTGAGTCCAGTGCATCGAAATTAAAAATTTGTGTCAAACCAGGCGAGAGGGTCTCATCACAAGGATTGTCCCCCCTGCGGGAATTTTCTCCCAATAATTCAATTTAGTCTTCAACAAAAGGTTATGTTCGTCCTCAAAAATATGTTTGTTTACAGATGCCCCTTTATTCCTCAACCTCAAAATTCTGCAAACAGCTATGATACACGCCCCCCTCTCAGTAACAAGCAAACTAATCACCACAACAACAAACTGGACAAATGCTAGCAAACTTTTCATGTTATTGGTTCACAGTCATTCTCAATCATTGACATTAAGATATTAGATTAATTGTTTTGTCAATGCTTGTGAGATGGCGTCATGCCAGACAGCAATTTTGAGTAAAATCTGAGCTAAATTTAACTCAAGCAAATATAGATCGCTTGTCCTACATAAGCATCTGACGAAGTCCTTAATTTTTCAAGTAGACAGCTTCGTCTCTGTTTTGCTGGTCCCGGGTGTTCCGCTGTCACTGGAGCAGAACGGACGACCCGAGGTGAATTGAAAAACAAACGCAAGCTAATTCGTTTCATACATCAAAACGACAAGTGACTTGCTTTCAAAATTGTTTGAAAGTAAAATGTTCTAAGAAACGAAGAAACAAACTTAAATGTGGCTAATCCATTTTAGTCTATTTTTAAAAACAAATTTTCTTAACTGCTAAAATTACGAAATATTTCGCAAGATCCTTTGAAAGAGCCAAAAACGTTTAGTTTCTAACTTTGGACAAATCTTTGGATTTAATTTTTCATTTTCGGCTTTATCATAGATATATTTAAATGGTAACGCCATATTACGTAAATTACTTTATCTTATTGTGGTTGTATTTGTTTAATCGAAAATGGATTAATAAATAATCGCTTTGTTTGAACTTGGCAGAATCGTCACATAATAATGACAAGGTCAAAACAAAAATTTACATTGCGGAAGTCGCATTCTCAATAGTATTTGAAAATGTATTTTACAGAGGCCAAAGAAGGCAGGGATAGAGAGGAAAGTAAAGACTGAAAACCATGGTACGCGTTGTACTGTAGCCTATGCAATGTCGAACCTTTGTTGAGAAAAGTGCAAAAATGAAGTTAAGGGAATTAAGAAAGCATTACAGAATCAAAAATTTGTCATTATGAGGCTATAACATGTTGTTTGTTATCCAAACTACTTATTAACTATCCCTCGAATCAACAACTTTTCTTTGACTGCGCCATCACCACATTGTTTTATCTTGAGCTACATGGCTACTACGGCACGGAGCGGCGAGATCCTGCAAGCATTGTGCTAAGCAACACGGCGATTACTGCGGTAATTGTAGCAGAAGCAGCAAAGCTCCGCCAGTGCCGCACTTGATCATTTACCCATGTCCTGGGTTAAAACTTCCACATAATATTCATACTGTGTTGTTATTATTATACGACGCAATTCTGTTGTGATTTTAAACTGCGATGTCGAACCTTTATAGCGACAGAAAATTTTTTATATCAGACTTAGCAAATGGCATTTCAATCTCCACTCTACTCCCAATGTGCTAAGTGCCAAGCAGGAGACTTGCAAATACCAGTTTTTAAGTCTTTAGTATGACTTGAAAAGAGAATCTAACCTAGATCTAATTATCACACCACTATGCTTGTTTGCTTTGAGTTACAAATCTAATTCCTTGTTAGTTATTAGAGACTTGCATTTGCGGTCGCAGTTCGAACAATTTGAGCTTGGATCCGCATCGTCGTAGCCTATGCTATTGGTAGAGCGCATTATAATTCGATGTGGCTCACTGGCTTGAGCATTCAGTTGCAGTTGGTTGGCCTGGGTTGAAATCCTTTATCAAGTTCTTCCAAAGACTTTGAAAATAATATCCACAGATCTTCGGCTCGGCACTCAGCAATAAGAGTAATGTAGAGAATAGAATATGAAACTGAATTCGGTCAGTAATGATCAAATAAAAAGTTTTGCGCTAGAAAATCGTTGCAGTTTAAAAAGGCTCAAAAACCTTCGCGATTTTTCACTTCATGCGCAGGAAAACTGCTCCCAAAGTTCAATAATGTAGAACCGGTACGCCGACACACAAATTGATGTCCTCCGTCTTTAAAAAACATTTTCTTATTTATACCACTTTGAGCAGACGACCAGCTTCGAAGTTATCAATACTGCCGTCACATTCCCCAAGCACTGTGACCCAACAAGAGAAAATCCCCATAGAGTACTTTTCCACGACTTAGTCATCGTGAGGTTTAATCGCACCAACACTGCTGCCATAGGCTGCAGTTCAAATCTCTCGTCCTTACCACCAACATGCCAGAGTCGAACATGCAACCTGTGAATCGCAAAACTAATGGTTTTTGACGTCCCTGAACTTTTGCAGTTATTATTAGGCCTATATACCACTAGACAAAAAATGTCAAGTTTGAAAATTGCCATCAGAGCCGCCATTTTGTATTTGACTTGCTTAAAATTATGGTTTGTGTGGAAAACACTAATTAAGTTTTTTAAATATTTTTGTTTTTATGACGGCTTATAAGATATTAAAAATAAACAATTACACGTCTTCTCAATACTTGTTACAGATTTTGCAATAAAGAAAAAATGTGAAATAGTAGCTTTCTACTGACTACTGCTTGGTCTTTTTCCGTGACTTCGTTGTTTTAGTCTGACGTTGATGGATTATTTTATATTTGCTGACACAGTGGAGCTTTCTGAATTGAAAATTAAGTAATAATATCATCTGTAAGACAGCTTTAAATGTCACGAATTCTAATTTATGAATCTTGTTGTTGTTTTAGCTTAGATGATGTAAAAAAATTGCCATCAAATACGGGTGGCCTTTGCCTCGACGCTTTAATATCTCTATGCATTATAGCCAGCTATGATTTTAATACCGTAATTTAAGTATAATTTGGCGCGAGTTGAAATAGTTCCATCCGTCTTGTTGAAGTCTCGCTCGTGATTTGTGGATTTTACTACCTTAAATTTAGTTTGAAATGTTTGTATTTTACGCCCGACTGGTTCCCGGCCACATTTTATCCACGATAAAAACCAGCCACCAAAACAGTTTCTTTCGTTTACTGATAATAAACTACCTCATTGTTTTGCAACTATTACTTGATGATGACGTAAGTGTGTCAATATTGGGCTTGTTTTTAAAAACTATCGTCGAAAAGTGATGTAAATAAAACCATTAAAACTCAAAATATGCAAGTTTTAATCTTGCTGTAATCTCATTTTTAACTGAGAATTTACTAGTTACATTTACGTTAATTCCTTGATTAAGCAATCTTGTCAACAAGGAAATAAATAGTTTACATTTGTAATTGGATGTGAAGCCGCTATTGATAAATAATAAGCATATGCTTAGAGGTAGGGAGTGATATTGCCTCTCAAAACCCACAAGTTGAACCTCAATTTTTATCTGAGTAGAGCCGACAACTTTAAAATTTTTTCAACTCTTACTAAAAAGCAGTGAAAGAGCTGAACTTGAGCACGGTGCTGCCAGAAACTCGCCACCACTGCAGCGATTTACTCAATTTTCTAGTAGCCATGCAGTTTTGTCGTACAACTGAAGTGGACAAAAATACGCCAACACAATATTAATTGACAGCACTCACAATTTTTGGGCGGGTTGCGTTTGATTTTCATCCATTCATATGTGTTTGCTTGATTTTCGTTTGGTTGAGTTGTAGCGGAAGATCTCGATGCAAAATTGTTTTGTTGCGAGGAATTTCTTTCGCTCAGTCGGCAAGAACTTGAATTAGTACCGAGGTCCAAAAAATTTTCCGCGACAGAACCTGTTGCGGAAAGAAATCCTGCTCCGTAATGGGAATAGATTTGTTGGGGCGGAATATTGCTGCAATAAGCAGAGTTTGAAGGAAACGTTTCAGATCCGCCAAGGCAGTGAGGATATCTTGAATTATTTGTCCCGTTTTCGCCTTTTATCTGGTTGAAATATGGCTGCCCTGCAGCGTTATAATTCAAGCTTCCGTACGTAGAGTTAACAATATCAGATGTGGTTCCATTGCAAGACAATGGAGAGGTGTCCGGGGAACATTTTATGGGGCTTTTTTCCTGGGTCATAGAATTTGGTGCTTGGACACCCCGAACCCCCGGTACCCTTAAATCATGCGCAATGTTGCAAGGTGATCGCCTGGCTTTGGCCTGAGCGCAGGAGCGCAATTCCTCCCCTCTTATTCGCAGACCCGACGACGAAGGCAGACAGCGCTGGTTGGGAATTCCTCTATTAGTGTAGGGGTTATTGTCAGGGTTTTGAATTGGATATTCCATGTATGAGTTCATGTTCTGAAAACATGATATTTGATTTAATAACTAACAATAAACATCTTTTTTTCTTTTTTTCAGCAATTCTTAGCTTAGTTAGCCAAACAAATATGATGAGCAAAAGTTTGCTGAACATGGGAAAAGTTAACAAAAAATGCAATGTTTTGTCTTGCTTACTTTCATTGTCTTGTTCATTTCTCTATGTTCAACAAAGTGTTGCTCAACATATTTGTATCGTTAACAGAGATGTCAAAAATAAACAAAAAGCAATAATTTTTTTTAGTGTGCAGCAACACATTTATGTAAGGACTTGTTTAGGTACTGAACAATAAACATGTGTTTCCGAGATCTAGTCTTAAACTATTGATAAATAAACACATCGTGACTGATGCAATTTTGGGGAATCTATTAATTACAATGGTTCTTTTAATAAAACGATTCATTTTGCATTGTTTCATGTTTAAATTCCCTAAAATTCCGCATTACCTTATCGCCTAATGTCAAGCAGATCTGTGAAAACCATTGTTGAAATCTGTTGCCTAAATAAATGTCAATTGAACCTCTTATATTTTTTGTTGTCGAGGGTCAGTGACTTCATTAGAGTTTGTGGTATCCTGAACTGTGTCAAAACGTGTACCACAAAATCAAAAAGCGGCGCTTATTGGAAACTTCCAAATTCAAGAGAACCTTCCACACAAGATTTTCAATCTTACAATTTAACTCAGCTTTGCCAAAAATTTTCTCTAAGCAAGACATACCGTCTCTTAAAACATTGCTACCCGAGAGGGACAGTCTCCTTTATAGACATGATTGTCAGGCATCAAGTTGTAACCACCATTAATAGGTTCCAAGTGTTATTAGTTTAGGTTAGGTCAATAGTTTTTTAGCCATGGCAAAAAGAGCTGAAAATTCATCTGCTGAGTGATAAAGCCTGCTTTGGATTCAGAAATTACAAACTAGAGCAAAACAAACAATGAAACAAGGTGCAGGCAACGTCACTGAAACAAGGTGTAGGCAACGTCACTGAAACAAGGTGCAGGCAACGTCACTGAAACAAGGTGCAGGCAACGTCACTTGCTTTTCAATTACACAAAACACTTTGATTTTTCTGATAAATCTACAGCGAAACAAAAAGCAAACAAAACAAAATGATTGCTAAAATACTGATTTGGTTGTTTCAGTTGAAAGTTACAACTAAATTGTACCAGTTTGCTTGCTACAAATGGAAAATATTCTCACGCAAAATAGCTCAAAAATTCAAGAGCTTTTTTGTCACACCTTATCCAAACTTCATAAAAAGTTAAAGTTCTGGCAGCAAAAGAAGTTATTTAACAGACCGTTCTTGTTGCATTACAGTCAGGCAAGGACATATATAACAATAAGTAAATATTCAATGCTGTTTTTCAATTTGAAAAAACGTTCCAGATTTAAGCAAAAACAAAGACAATGCGCTCAAGAAAACTGTGGGGTGCCAACGGGCATAACCTTCTTCTTCGTGTTCAGGGGCACCCATTTACTGTCAGGACCAGATGCTGGCTGTTAGTGGTGGTATTAAACTATCACGGAGTATCGTCATCCAAAACCGTCCAACCAGCCACCCCTCGAAGTTCCCGATGTATGGAGCACGCTGAGAAAACGGGATCTGCGGTTTGATCGGTGGTGCCACACTCGCAATTCGACGAGGGAGCAAGACCCCATTTGTACTTGCACGAATGAAAATGCTCAATGCCAGTCCGCAGGGGATTGAGCCAACCCAAGTTCTTCTAGGTAAGTCCATTCCAAGCGGCCTAGCACTGGTCCTGGGAATGAAAATACGGATTATGGATGTGCTTTTGGAGAATTACATGCTCCATTTATAATTCGTCCTCTGGCCAGGCGGACGCCTCGTTCATGTAGGTTACTTAAAAGTTTCCACAAAACAGGCGCAAATTCGTGTCTAGATTTTAGTCTCTCCTGGTGCACATCTAATGAGCCAGATAGTTGAGCGCGTAAAATAAGGTCAGGATCAAGGGCGTCGTGCTTGGCCAAGGAGAATGCGGCTTCCAAGCGGCAAAATTCAGCTGGTTGGATGCCTGAAAGGATTGGCTGGTGGTCCGTTGCAGTAGGATGCAGGCACTCAGTGAAAATGAGCAAGGCGTCACTTAACAATACAAAACCGCTTGGCAAGAGAAATGTTTCAAAGCAAAGATGAAAAACTTTTAGGTTACTAGTGCGTTATGCAGTGACTGTCTTTCTATAAATCACTAAAGGACAGGGCAACCGAAGCAAAAAAGAAATCTAGAATAGAAAACGGTACAACCGGAGAAAAGAACAAAATTGACTTTCCTACAAAAAAGCAAACACTTTTGGAGATTGCTGAA
Source organism: Trididemnum clinides (assembly GCA_963675345.1). Taxonomy (NCBI): domain Eukaryota; kingdom Metazoa; phylum Chordata; class Ascidiacea; order Aplousobranchia; family Didemnidae; genus Trididemnum; species Trididemnum clinides. The sequence goes on from OY776297.1 coordinate 3,096,918, forward strand.
AATTGGGCGAATATCTGAGTTCAAAGAACATATTGAGTTTTCCCAGAATAATTGCTTTTAACCTCAAGGTACAACACATTCTTGATACGATCATGAATCACCGCCTCGTTTCCGATCTTGGTGCCACAAATTTCGTGGGGGTGGCCACAAAAGAAATGAAAAACTTTGTATTAAAAAATGTTTCATTGCTAAAAGTAAGGCAAAACAAAGGCTTATGTGAAAATTAGGGACATTTCTCAGTAATAAAGACAACAATAATTTCTTAACGTGGGGACAACCTTAAGTGCTATAGAAGCCTCACTTGGAAATCAACTGCAGATAGATGTGTTAAATTCTCTTTCGTTTTAAAACTCTGAAATTCCATATAAAGATTGTTTCAAAACTGTTCTAAGAATATTCAAGCTACGTAGAAAAAGAGATTCCCAAAAAATTTTGAAAACATTATGCAACAAGGAAATGAGCTCTTCACCTTTTTCACCATCTTTATATAAATATCATGTTTAAGCTATAAGCTTAAGTTAATACCATTATTCCCAGGAGTAGAAATTTTCCTTGCAATGCTATCAGAGGTGAAGATTAATTGTAATTGGAATAGCAAGGTGCCAAGTGTCAGCAATCTTTAGGTTCCATCAAATTTTTAGTAAGGACTTCCAATTACAAAGTTGCTGGTGGGTCTAGCGTTCAAGCAATGTTGTTGACTTAATTTTTAGTTGTGCAACAAAAGCAGAAACCGATAAGCTATTTGAGATCATTGACTTTAATGATTTCATTTAATCAAGAGACCTTTCGGTTAGCAAACGTCAAACATTTTTAACTTACATGGCCAAGATTTTCGATTTATTTGCAACGTATGTATACTCTCACAGGTATAAAATTAAATATGAAACAGACTTTCACCGAGCAAGTTAAGCAGTACGTTAATATACTTATGAAAAAAAACTCATAAGTTGCATAGGATAGCAAATATTTTTGAAAAAATGCAATGATTGCAGTGTGTTTGGCACTTCTATGGATCTCTTTCTAGTTTTCACAGTAACGCTTTGGCTGAAATAAAACGCTTAAAATGATAATGCGTTTGCTATTTTTTATTGAAACTATTTGAATTTTTACCTGTTCAAAAATAGTTTTAAATTTATCCGTACAATAATTTCTTTACATTATTAAATTACTTTAAATATTTTACCTCTAAAACTTATCTGTCGAAAAATAAACACTTAAATTCATAGTGTTTTTTATTAAAAATAAATTCCAAATTGAGGTCAAAAACTTTTGTTTTGTTTTGTCTGAGGAGTAGACTAATATTCTTGTGATATTCTGGCTGAGGAGTAGACTGATATTCTTAAATTGCTAGTTTATGAGCTCAATGCTCTCAAAGATGCTCCGTTGTTGAGCTACTGGGTGCTTACTACCGTATGGAAAGTACACTTCTTTATACTTGTTGTAGCTTTCCCAACAGAATATATTTTGCAGGCTGTGCCAGTAACTCCGCAGCGCACTATTTAAATAGGCTCATCTGTGCCGTGGTCTAGATAGAACGTTCGCTTCGCACTCAATAAACCTGGGTTCCAATCCCTCGTCTAGTCATTTTTAAATCTTTAAACTTGTTATTTACAGTTTCTTTACTTGGCTCCTATCATCAAAAAAGTGTGAAGAAAAAAGCTTGCAAGTTTACCTGTTTTGCTCTTGGAAAAAACACTTAACAAGATATTGCCACGTTGATGTGGCAAACAGGTGGTGGAGCGTAGCTGGCGACTCGTCTTTGTGATTTGGTCAGTCCAAAGACTATCAAACAGAGCATAAAATCGAACACATGAATGAATAAATATTTGCAATCTACCTGTACAGTCAGCATCTATAAACTTTACTTCAAATATTTCTTCTGAATAAAGCAAAAAAACAAGAAACTAAATTCAACACATTTGCTTATCTATTCACTTCTGCTTAAGAATCGCTAGATAAAATTTTTATCTGTTTAATGCACTAACGATTGTATTTTTTGTTTGTCCTTAAAATTTTCTTTCTAGCTCTACATGTATATTATTATACAACTTCCGCTTCTGGATGTTTCGAGCTGTATAATCTCAGCAGTCGCCTTTTGTTTTTCTTGCACTGCTGGTTGGTCGGCGATGTGACGACGCGATATAACAACTTCGCTAAAAAAAGCGCTCGCGTTTTCAAGCGAAACACTCGTGGACTCTTCAGTAAGGGTTAAAAGTTCATCTTTTCTTTTGTTTATTCTTTATCTCCTCGAGAATCTTTCGTTTTTGGAGCCGCGGCTACCGCGACAACGCGCTCTATAGAAGCGCAGCTATTTTGTGTACTTTAAAAATTACAAAAGAAGTAATGTTTAAAGAATATCTTGCTTTGAATTATTATTTTTTTTACCAATATTGACCGAAAGATTTCATGAAAACGGTGAACTTAAATTTTACAATAATATAAAATTGGTAGCAAATATTAATATTTTACTTTTAGCCAGATCCTGGAATTTGTAAATGTGCTGTTAAGTTAAAGTTAATAAAATGCTACCATCGTGAAGATAGAACATATTACATTGAATTTTTTAAGCTCATTGCAACCATGAAATTAGTCACCGCAAAAGGTGAAAGAAAGAAACAAAGCACAATAGGTACCAAAAAAATTTATACACACTTCAAATAGCTGCAAAGCAGTTATTTGTCTCAATTTAGTAAATTTTCAAAACGTAATGGAATTTGCAAGCATGGTTTTATTACTTTATAACTGCCTGCTTTCAAACTTGCCCAAACACTGCTAACAACGCATAGCAATGGAATTAAACACATTATAAAACAATTTCTTTTGTTCTTGCTTGCATCCACTTTCCAAGAGTTGCTATCAGCTTAACAGCTTTGGAAATATTGTAGTATGGACCGTGTCTTTTAGGTACATGTATTTTCAAAAAGACTTCAAATCATATAAAATCTGGGTAAGTAGAGGGTATTTAACGAAACCTCTCTATTTTCTAGCTTCTTGTTTGGACGGAAAAGTGACCAGCAACTAAATTATGTACATATGCTTTGGGACAATCCGTGTATCATCAACTCTTTATAGTTTCTTTCACAAACTCTTTGCAAACCTTGCACCTAATAGTAAGTCTAAAAAAACTCTTTACACTTTCCTGTAAGTGTAGAGTTTATGATATACGTAATAATGTGCAATGTCCCAAAAATGTTTACACATTTCAGCAGATGGCAACTTTTTTGTGCACCAGCCAAGAAAGCAGTAAATGCCAATTTATTAAGTCTCTGATATCTCTCTCTCTCTCTCTCTCTCTCTCTCTCTCTCTCTCTCTCTCTCTCTCTCTCTCTCTCTCTCTCTCTCTCTCTCTCTCTCTCTCGTGGAGTTGAATCCAAAGCTTTCCGACGTCAAAACAGACGTTGTAACCATTGCGCCATTTAGCAGTAGTTCCATATCGTTTTTTGCGCAATGGATGGTTTCATACTGTCATCATAAGGACAACATGCCGCATTTTATTGGGGAAGGCGGTCGCAATTCATCTACTCCTGACAAAAAATTATCTCTGCAAATGATTCTATTAGTTGTGAGTATACTTGCTAATCGACGTATTCTGTCTTCTCTTTGCGTGAAAATTTTTTGTGGATATCAATATTTCGAAAATGAATGCATGGCTCATATGGCTGGCGAAACAAAATAGTAGACTTTTGTTTTTGAGATCAACTTTTTGAAATGTATTGGAATAATAATAACAGTCTGGGGGGGGTCCTAGATCCTCTACTTTGATGCTTATGGCAAGGATGATTGTCAAGGATCCCTATTCAAGATGAGGAAGTTTGTAATGCTGAAAGGTTTTCATTGGGCTAGTTTAACCTTTACGTCAAAAAGTAAAATACAAACAGAATATAAAAACCATCGCCCAAACAAATCATGTAAATTTAGGTTAAAAAAAGTCCCTGCTTAACAAACACTGCAAAATTGCTTCTAAATGGCATTTATCAAAAACGATCGGGTAGTTTTAGACCACTGGCTTACTTTAAATCATCGTTATAAAACATAACCAATTGAAAAACTGTATGAATTATTATCAGAACATATTTTTTGAAAAAGTTTTCATGGAGTTTTGTGATCAAACAAAGTTAAGAAGCTGATCTAGCTAAACTTAATTCAAGCTTCCGTCAACATGTCAGTCAGAAAATGCTATAATTTAGTTAATTCAGTGTCCTCAAACAGTTAACGTTTTAAAAGATGCAAAACATGAAATGCAGAGCTTATTCTGAAAGAAAAGGTGGGATGAATATTATGGTTTATTTAAGATCTACTTTCAAGAGAAGTCTAAACCAATCAAATCTAAAGTGTAGAATGCGCAGCTCCACAATCATCTTCATCCAAAGCCATATTTACCCCTCAAACGCCTGGTAAAAAATCCAACCAAAATGAAAAAATGAAGTTGACATGACCTTACCGCTATTATTCGAATGAAGTTGAAGGTGCAGCCAAAATTTACATGGCCTACAGTGGAAAACGCAACAAAAGTAGTGGAAGCACACTTTTCATCAAAGTATGATGTGAATTTGGTAAAATTGGGTGTCACTTTTTGTTTTCTTAAGCCACTTATCCCAACCTTTCTTAAAACTTATGTTTTAGAAAACTGCATGAAAAACTAGAATTGAAGTCTGTTGTTTGTCAACTGGAGCAGTGGTTCTCAATTTTTTTTATATTTGTGATCCATTCGTGATTTGTAATATGTTTTCCGGCCCACTTTTTAAAGTTCGGGGCAGTTATTTATTTTTGTGTGATCGACTTTTTTTAAGAATAAATGTTTATATTTTCTTTCCGATTCAAAGGTGAAGACCCTACTTTTTTGTAAAAATCGACTTCTTTGAAGCTTAAATTTTCGTTCTTATTTCTAGGCGTGCACTTTTTTTTGGAGAGATCGACTTTTTTGAAGTTTATGCATCGCTTTAATACTTTAAAATCTTCTCTGCATCGATTGCTTTTTGTATGTGTACTGCTGAAGAAAGTAAAAGAGCTTGCGATCAAACTTACGCCGATGATCTTTCTAGCCGTGTTGATTACTGGTAATAATATGTTTTGGGTCAAAAGCAGAGCACAAAAAGTACTAAGCTTATCTGCTGAATGGACTGAAAAACCAAAGCTTCAGTTTAGCACCAGAAAAACCGAAATCGTAAAGTTTACTCATATGGGAGAATCTTTTCCTGGAATTTTCGAGTGAAAATTGTACAAAAGGCTGCGTTCTCACATAGCGGTTTTCACAACTAGGGATAAAACTTCCTACCGATACTTGGAGTAGGTTTTGAGAAGAAGTTTCGCTGCTTGATACGTAGTGTAAACAGAGCGCGCTCTCTTCCCAACCGAAGTATCTTAAAGGAAGCTAAACTATTAGGTGTCACTCTAGACCAGGGGTGGGCAAACTGCGGCCCGCGACTAACTTTTGTGCGGCCCGCGAAAGTCTCAAGCAAATAATTAAAAAAAATTAATTAATGTAGAAGAACGTGATTGGGTGCATTTTTCTCATTGATAGACTTTGAAAATTAAATGTGCTTGCATTTTCAATTGAATAAAACTACTTTGATTCATTTGTCTAATAATTGTTGGTTTTAATGTTATACCAAATCAAAAATGCAAATCAATTTGAATAATATTCCAATGCGTTCGTTAAAAAGTGCGGCCCTCAGCTAGCTTCCGTGACCGCGATGCGGCCCGCAAGCCAAAACAATTGCCCACCCCTGCTCTAGACAGTAAATTAATTCGAAAACTTTGTGTAAAATGCATTTCACGCAAAGCGAATGCAGCACCAATATAATGTAAACAACTTGTGGGTAAATCGTAGGAAATTAAACCGCCCATCGTGAAATGGGTTCACACAGCAGCAGGGCGTTCTTTCATGATATATCCTAGTGTTTGTTGGGCGGGTGCAATAACTAAACAATATCTAAATAAAAACAATTTTAAGCACTCTTGCCACTTGCTTACCCCATAATTTCCACAGCTTTCACAAGCACTTCTAAGAGTGACTTATAGATGCTGCTGAATATCACCCCAATTGATGAATTTATGCTGCTTGAAGCTGTACAGGGGTCGTACAGAATCTCAAGTATGTAATAAAAACGGAACGATTTTCCTCAATTGAGCATGTCAGCTGACCTAACTTAACAAACAAGGTTACGTGAAAGAAGATGTGAGTGCCTTATAAAGAAAAAAAAGTGTCGCTTAAAAAACAAGGATACGTGAAAGAAATTGTGAGTGCCTTATTAAGAAACAAAAGTGTCGCAATCGAATATGAATGCGTGCTAAACAAAAACTTCATCAAGAGTGATACTGGTGGTTCTACAATTAACAAAAGAGTAGGTGCTAGAATCGACATAGCATGAAGTCCAGACAACTTTCAAATGACCAAAAATTTTTTCTATGTTAGAACTCATGATACCTTTTCCAAAGAAGAAGTTTTTGCCTTTCTACAGCTAACGAAAAACTTTATCTTGATGAAATACAAGAACAAAATACAGTTGTATTGGCAGTTGCCAAGTAACTACAAAATATTTTGACAGTAAAATCAGTATCGCAAAATCTGACACATCACGGCAGCGTATCAAAAACCTTATAAGACTAGGTGAAAATGATTATATTGTTATTGCATGGACTCTTGGACATACAGGTGTCTACGGCAATGAAAACGCAGGCAAAGTCAAGACATATTGTGATCGTATAAGGTCCTGAATCTTTCATTCTGGTATCAATTTATCATGCTCGTTGCACTAGTGATAAAACATAGACCTGGTGTAGACAACAATGAAAGCCATCGCGAAATAACAAAAAATTGCCTGAAAATTAAAGAGTACTTGGGTTGGGCATTACCTCGTCTTGGTCGACGTTTTTAAGCCTCAAAAGACTGCACCTAAACTGGGTCGCTCTGAGCCTGATAAGACACAGCAATCCAGAAGAGAATAAGAAAAGCATTGGTCGGAGTGAATCTTCCATTAGGAAAGGCTCAGAGAGTAAGACAGCCAGTTATCATGTGAGTAAGTGTATGTTTCACTAAGATATTAGAAGCAAGCAGTGGAGTATCCAGGGGCGGGGGGGGCGGCGCTGGGACCGCCCCCCCCCCCCCGTCCCCCGCTGTGATGAGTAAATGTATAACAAAATTTCTTTGTGAAAAACGTTTAAACTTTTCGTAACTCACGATTTGTCGTTAACTTCAATATTTTGTGAGATTTATGTATTCATATTTATGACTTTGACGTAACTAACGAAAACAAGCATGTTAGGAGAGAAATAGATGAACAAACCAGTCACGGTTGCTAGTCGCCAGTCAAGTTTGTAGTCTTGGTACCGATTTGCCGAAGTTGATATAAAAACTTGGCGTACAACTCAGCAGCACTAAGATGGAATAGGTGGTAGTTCAAGCTAGTTGTTCAAAAAAGGACTTCAGACAAGTAATTTATCAAAGGAACTTTAATAGAAGGTACAGAGGGCCTAAGCTACTGTATAACTATAACCGTTAGCTTAGGTTGGAAGCCATAGCCTAGCTGCTAGCAATCAAATATACAGGGTGTCTCAAAAGTAAGTATACACTTTAAAATTTGAATAACAATCTAATGGCTTATTCAAATTTGTCAAAAGTTTACAAAAATATTCTATAAACTACTAGAAACAGATTACCGTCCTAATATCTCGTTGAATTTATTTATTGACAGAATGTTAGACCTCAACGTGGAAACCACCAATTTTGAGACATTTCAGCCACCTTTTGGCGCATTCTTGCCCGATACCCTGCAATAAATCTTGTATAACTAGTCCACATGATGCTCTAATGTTTTGTTCCAACTCTAAAAGGTTTTGAGGCCGTGTGGAGTAAAGTTGACAAAAAATGCTTCGGTTGAAAAACTGTTACTTTCAGCAAGATGGAGCTCCTGCACATTACACCAGGAAAGTCAGAGATTACTTAAATCAGCTTTTCCTCGGTAGGTGGATCGGGTGCAGAGGTCCTCTAGAATGGGCTGCTCGTTCACCTGACTTAACCCCATGCGACTTTTTTCTTTGGGGTTTCCTTAAGAGCAAAGTTTACTCCACACGGTCTCAAAATCTTTTAGAGTTGGAACAAAACATTAGAGCATCATGTGGACTAGTTACACAAGATTTATTGCAGGGTATCGGGCAAGAATGCGTCAAAAGGTGGCTGAAATGTCTCGAAATTGGTGGTTTCCACGTTGAGGTCTAACATTCTGTCAATAAATAAATTCAACGAGATATTAGGACGGTAATCTGTTTCTAGTAGTTTATAGAATATTTTTGTAAACTTTTGACAAATTTGAATAAGCCATTAGATTGTTATTCAAATTTTAAAGTGTATACTTACTTTTGAGACACCCTGTATTGCCGGCAGGTCAATTTACTAAGCTACCTCACCAATATTTAGCCTAGGATACCGGTATCAGATTGGTGAGGTAGCGAACTGAAATAAGTTCCCTACAAAATCTAAAATATTTTTCTTTGCAAGTTGTAAGCGCAAGAAACGGGTTGTTTACATGCTTAAGGGACTGCAGAATTTTTAAAAGAAGCGCTACGGAATATTTAAAACCCAATCAGCGTCGAAGTATGCATGTGCTGATGACTTAGCATTGCTGTATGCTTGTCGAGATTGGAAAGCAGTGGAGGACACTATAAGCCAAGACATCACTACGCTTTCAGGTTATCTCCAGACTTGGAGGCTAAAGCTTAGCAACACGAAAACGGTGACGACGGCTTTTTATCTTAACAACAGCGAGGCCAAACGTGCGTTTAATGTTTACAGCAATGGCAATTTATTCTCACCCTGTCCAGTCCCAACGTATCTTGGGGTAAAGCTGGATAGGCCGCTCACTTTCCGTCACCACTTCGAGGCTTTGCGCAAGAAACTCTCCACCCGAGTTGCATTGTTGAGGCGACTGGGTGGATCTGGATGTTCTGGATCTGGATGTGGTGCAGGTGCCAAGACAATGCGCATCTCTGCTCTTTCCTTGGTCTACTCTACCGCTGAGTACTGCACACCAGTTTGGTGTCGTAGTACGCATACTCGCCTTATTGACAGCATTCTCGATGATGCTTTGCGCATTGTCACTGGATGCTTGCGTCCCACACCAACGGAGGACTTGCCTGTCCTCGCAAGCATCCAGCCAGCTGAGCTCCGCCGATTAGGAGCGACACTTTTCTTGGCAAATCGTGCTATCCATCATCCCGACTATGTACTGCACAGACAGTTGGTTGGGCAGCAGGATGCGCACCAGGGTAGACTTAGACTAAGACGCCCATTTGTACCTGCTGCCTGGAAACTATTAGGTAGTTTGTCTAAACTGGACATCCGTGTAAAGCAGTTGACGAAACATAAACGGAACGCGGACTGCTTGGAGTGTACTTCAAGGGTCCATGCTTTCATTCTCAGGGTCAGTTCTAGGCAACTTATAATGAGTCTGCCCAGAACATCTTGGGTAAGGCTCAATTGCCTGCGGACTGGTATAGGACATTTTCACTCGTCCATGTACAAATGGGGTCTCGCTCCATCACCGAATTGCAAATGTGGCGCCACTGAGCAAACTGCAGACCACGTCATATCTTCATGTCTCATATATCATGTACCAAGAGGAACACGAGGTCTGCAGATTTTGGATGACGCAACTCGATGTTGGCTCAACACCACCACTGCCAGCATCTAATCTGGGCAGCGAAGCAGCCCAAGGTGGTAAAAGGATAGACCATCGTCCCTGGCCTTGATTTGTGCTGGCCCGGATTGAGTTTGGGTGCCTGACCAAACGACGACGACGAGCGTCGAAGTGCATACGGAAAGTATTTGCGTTCTTGACTAAATAAAGATAATAATAAGGTTGTAGCCAGTTGCCACCTGATGAGCCGCTGGGAGAAATAGCTGTAGCGGTTTTATTATTTAATCCTGACGTGTAGTGTTTTCAATTACATACGCATAGCTCTAACCTTGGGTATTGATTTGGATATTTAATAGAGGAGTAGTTGTTGTTATAATGACTAACTTGTTTTCATATTAGCACCTAAATATTGCGTCACAAAAACAGCCATTGTTAAATATCTTTCTACTGCATACAACTTTTAGGACACCCTGTATTTTTGTAGGCTGTTTGGTTAACCATTTTTTGCAAAGGGCGGAATTGGAGTCGCCCGATTTTGGCTGCGCCTACACAATCCGGTTTCATACACAAGTTACATACAACATCATAATTCATATACAAACTTCAATCTGAAGATAGTGTTGCTTTAGCAGTCTACAGCTGACTAAACTAAAAGCACAAGCGTATTGAAAGGTCACCTAAACATAAAATTGTAGGTGCAGCTTAGCAGTTTTAGTTCATTATTTTCTTCATAATTGAGTAAGTGTGAATAGGAGACTAAATTGGAGACAAACACACTACAAACAGTCGGAATTAATCGCAATTGATCGGAATGATGAATGATATTAATCGCAATGATGGTGCAAATTTTCCGACTGTTTATAGTGTGTTTGTCTCCAATAAATAATGTCTTATGTATCTCACAACACTTTTCACTTGGCCACTACTGTATCTGTGATGCAACAATGTTTTTGTTATTACGTGATTGCCTGCCCTGTTGATAAATAATTTTTAGTGTTTAGAAATACAGGTAGTCTTTATATTTTTATGTTGTGCACTTTGTATGTTACATTATTAACAGCTACCGTTTTCTGAAGAAGCTCCCCGGTAACTAAGGGGAGCGAAACGTTAAATTTGAATAATAAATTGTCGAAAGAACGAATTGATCTGGTTGAAATATCGTTACGCTCGACATACGAGGAATGCCTGCTATATTTAGACCTGTTGCTACTGCCTACAGTCCCTCATCTCCAATGCAATACTTCAAAAATTCTACGCATATGGCTCATCTTTCAATTCCTTTTTCATATGTTTGTTGGGAGTTATCATATAGTGCCACTGTACAGATTTATTACGCTAATGCTGGTTGCACCAATTGATTTTTTCAGCTGGAGGAAACTATATGGGTGTAATTGATTGCTTGTGTGAGTGTGTTTTGTTTTGACGTTTTTTGTAATATGGACTACTGGAATCCGAGATAAATAAAATGTAGCGTTAAACTGCAGCACTGAGCAAACGCAGAAAACTACCGAAGGCCTAGATACACCAATATAGAGAAAATCAAAGTATTTAATGGTGAAATGTGGCGAAACGCACAGGTTGGAAGGCGAAGCCCTGCATAAGCTGATACAAGCAAAAAAATTTCAACTGTCTAAGTTTTAAATTGCGGCCCCACCTCTTGGAAATTTCTGGATACGCCCCTGGCAAGTGTCATGGAACTTGGGTAAACTGAATCAATAACGTGATTAGTAAACACAATATTTGAAAACTGGCTGCAAATGTGCGGTAGGTTGGAAGGTTTGCAGAATATGGCCAGTAATATCCTTTTAACTTAAAATGGCAGTGTAGTTTGTAATGAGCCTGTGTAAGGCATTAGCAATGTATCGGTTTGTAGTTGTATACATTGCCCGACCGTCACCATAGCGTGTAAAACAGTAACAAACAATACTCAAAAATGAAGCCATGCACTGCAGTGGGGCAAATAGGATGACAGATGGATCAAAGACCTTGCGTCGAAATTTTACTGACTGAGTTGTTCATTAAAAAAGATATCTAGGCTGCTTGGTTGGATCTAATGAGCAGTAAATGTATTCAAAATGGCATCAAGCCGTGAAACCACATACTAGTACTCATGAAACAGGTCGGAACAGTTATGTATGTTTACATATACTTTACTTTTGCCAATAACGGCACGATGCGAAAAAACAATAACACAATAGCGAATGAAAAAGAAAACGAGGGCAAAACGATATACGTTCAATAACACGTATTTTAAACTCAAAAGAGAAAAAATTGTTGAGACTAGCACAGCCATCGCACCTAAAACAAAATAAACTTAAATAAAACAAAACATAGTTTTATTTGGCTAAGTTTATTTCACAAAACGTAGCACAATAATAATAGGCTGGCTCCCACCTTCTTGATATTGGGACCCTAACTAGGAAGGCTGTAGCCTATCAGATTGTACCACTTTGCTAAAGATTTCGAAGTATGAAAAGCATATATTTTTTTTAAAAAAAGCTGTGGTAACCTTAAAAGCGATTGAGATTGATGAAAAGTTTAGAATACTGAATGAAGAAGTTTAGAATATTGAATGGTATTAAAAAATTTTGGAAACGATTCCAGTCTTGAGCGGTTCAGTTCCAAATCCTGCTCAATAAATGATTTCTGTAGCAGAAGCCTGCTTTTTATTAACCAGTAGTCTAATTATGAGATTTGTTTAACATCTCATTTTTTGTAGGCAACGGCCTAGAAGCCTAGAGATTTTCAAAAGCCAAAGGCCTACAGGTTTTCAAAAGAAATGATTCTAACTCTGATACGAATCCTCATCAATCACAATGTACATCTTAGCAAATTTTGAACCGAACTATCTGACGTTTAAAATATAGCTTGATCGTACTTTGGGCCCTTCTTGTGATTTGATGTGGCTCTTTGGCGTTTGGTTAAGACTACGGACTTAGTAACTTAGCCGATATGCCTGAGTGGAGGTGGACAAAAAGTATTTGCAATTAGGCAAAATTAAAGTATGAATTTACAAAAATAAAGCAACCCCGTTCGTAAAATTCTCGTTAATGACGCAAAGAATTTTTGCATTGTTGTCGGAAAATAGCTAAAGATGAAGATTAGCACGAATCCTAGGAAATTGAAGTGTGGTCCCTGGCAGAGTGATTTTTAAATGAGATATACTTTTTCAAGGGTATTGATTTTTATCTAGATAAACGTAAAGAAAAAATTGAAAGCTTGAACCAAATTTTTTTAGAGCTTCATGTATGCGTTTTGTTTGCAGTCAAATTTAGAAATTTTTCACAAGAACTTATGTAGCAATAATTATCATTTAAACCAACAACGACAGAAAATTTTTTGCGTTTCTCTCGAATTCTTTTGTAGTTTATTTTCAATCTTATTGGGCTCATAGATCTTGACGCTATCTGGCCTGGGCGGGAGTCTATTTGATCCTAAGCAAATGAAATTAAAACTTCATTAACTTCGCAACTACAAATTTGAAATTTTTTGACCTTTTCGAAAATTTGTCTGGCTGTTGGTTGACTTTAAATGAACAGAGACGTTCAAAAAAATTTCCACCTAATTGCAGCGATTTCAAAACCCAATTTAGCGAAATTCTTCTTGTTTTGCTTTTAGCTTTAAACCACAGAATTTTTTTGAAGTGAAGCGAGGGAAATAAAAGTTTTTGTTATTGCCAAGATTAGAAAAAGAAGTACCTTCCCACTGTAAATCTCAGTAACATGTTGACAAGCCAAAATTATCAAATTGTTTTCAGTAGTCACATTGACGGCTATTTTTGTATGTTTTCATCACATAATTCATTTCTTCTTGACAGCAAATCGTGATGCACGAAGAAAGTAATTTAAAATAATATTTTCTCCAGATACCCTCCGGATATCCACAGTCCAGTCAAAGGTGTTCTTGAAGAGGGCGTGCAAAGTTGTTGACAACACATTCACATTTCCATTGTGTTACCACCACAATCTTGGCTGTAATAGCTGCTTTCAAAGCAGCAATGGTGAGTGAGTTAACCTGTTAGATGTTGTGTTTGAGGAGCCTCCATAAGAAAAAATCTGGTAGATTATAGTCAGGCAAGTTAGATACCCGTTCTGCCTCAGCTTTGTCCCTAGTCAGACGCTCCCAAAACTTTTCCAGGAGTCAGGTTATGATGATATTAGCTGTGTGAGGAGGAGCACTATCTTGCTGGAGCCAGTGTTCCTTCTCGTCATTGTTGCATTTCTCGAGCTCTCCCCAATACTGCTCTAGCACTGGAATGCATCGCTCTTTTGTCACAGCTACTGCACTACCATAATCTTCTTTTAAAGAAGAATGGTCCGATTATGCCACGTTTGGAAATGGCAATCCGTGCTGTGCACTTATTTGAATGCTGAGGGCGTCCACCGACTCGCTGAGGGCGTCCATCGACTCGCTGAGGGCTCTCACTTCCTCAAAAGCACCAATTTGGAGTTAACATCATCATTCAATAAGAAGTGGACTTCATGCAAAAAATCAGACATCATTCAAGAATTACTCGTCGTCGTTGATTTTTTCCGAAAACCACTGGCACGTAATTAACCCCTTTTCCATTTCAGTCTCAGTCAATGGATGCTTTATCTGTATTCAGTTGGGATAAAGTTTCAGACCCTTAACCAGAATAGGCCATACAGAAGACACAAAGATGACGAGTTCTTGGCTCCTGCGTGGTAGACATTTGCTCGGACTCCTGCCGACTGACTCTTGAGCTCTGGTGGCATTGTTGTGGGTTCGGATTGTCATCGGAAATCCAGAAGGCTAGGACTCGGTTACTCTACAATCTTTTCAGGTGCCGTAGTTATCGAGGTTGTTGACTAACTTGAAAATCTGACTCCTGTTTAGAAATTTGTTGAAGCTGACCTCCTTTTGTACCGTACTTAAACAATCTTGAAAGACATGGCTTAGTAATATTAAAGACATGTCTTCACACAAAAAATCTGCTGCTAAATTGAGCAAGGCATGATTAGATTATTTTTGGATTATTATGCAAAAGTGAAAACTATTTCTCTGCATTAATCGGAAAACAGAAAAGAATAAATATAAGTCATAAGAAAAAATTGTAGAAGCTGCCACTTTGTTTCAACAATTGTGAAACACCGTGTATGCCTAAGAGATTGGCCAATTTGTTTTAGAAATTTTATAATTTGGCAAAACGTTTGGAGACAAACTGAAAAAAACAACATTGTAGGCCCTAGATCCTGCCCACGAAAAATAACAGTGATGTGCCTTATAGCGGGGGTCTTCAACTTTTTTGCTGGCTGACTGATTTTAAATTGATTGAAATTATTGCGGACCAGTCAGAGTTTCTAAATCAAACCTTTTGTATCCGAAAAGTAGCTTTGAAACGCTAGATGGTTGCATGTTTCATTTGAAAAGAAGGTGGAGACCTTACCCTATGATAATGTTTGCTGCTATAACAACTTATGTTTATTGGTAAAACAAGCGCAGTAAATCAGGTCCAACATTATTCGAAAATTGTTTGTTATAGTTTTACTCACAACTATTATTAGGTGCCATCACTGTCGGAAGCCTTTATCGAACAATCAAACGCTACGAACAGGGCCGGTTTCAAGCCGATTTGACCGATTTTATCAAATTGGGCCCCGCACCTTAAAGGGCCCCGCGCTAGTGGGGTCCTTTTCTGTATTGTGAGGTACAAAATACTACTGAAAACGTAAAATAAAAAGTGAAATAATCTTTCTCATAATATTAATTTGTTATGCATGGTAAATTATCGTTATTAGCAATGAAATTCTTTTGTTCTGCTTTATTTCAGAAATTCAGATTAACATTTTTGTACTGTTTTCTAAAAAAGATAAATATGATATAAAAAGGCCTTACATCATGGGAAAAACTAGCAGAGATCGAGATAAAGGGCGCAAGTATTTAAGTGGTAACCAGAAAAGAGCATTGGCGAAGGCAAAGGAAGCTGAAAATGAAAAACATAGAGGTGCTATTAATAAATTCCTTGTTACCCCATCTTTGAAGCGCCCAAGGATTGAGAATGAAGAAAATAACAGCAATTCAGAAAATGATATAACCATGAATCCAATAACAGTTGATCAATACAATTTGGACATAAATGGCAAATTAGAAAAAAATGACACAGCTGTGATGAATTGAAGACAATCTCAATTCATCACAGGACAGTCCCAATACAGAAAGCATAATCATAACCGGAAAAAAGCAAGCCCAGGCATCATACAATGATGTATCATCCATTAGTACAGCTGTAAATATCATGAATGATGACCCAGCAAATTGGCCAACTGCTATGAATAACAATGCTAGAGATTATTTAGCAATGAAAGGTCCCCCTAATATTCCTGAGAACAGCTTTCCAAGAAATGGGAAAGGATTGTGTTTTTCAAAGTTCCACTGTAAGAGAAAACTTCTGAATGGGGAGAGTGTTGAAAGACCTTGGATTATATACTCTAAGTCTGCTGATAAAATTTATTGCTTTTATTGCAAACTTTTCATAAAGAATGCATCGATGGCCTTATCAACTAGTGGATTCAACGATTGGTCTAATGTTCACACAAGATTATGTGAGCATGAAAAATCAAAGAACCATATGGAAGCTACATGTAGTTACTGGGAGTTACATCAAAGACTTTGTAGTGGACAGACAATTGATAAAAAGCACGAAAAAATCATCAATGAGCAAGCAAAGCACTGGCAGCAAGTATTCAAAAGGCTAGTAGCTATAGTGCAGTTTCTTGCAGAGAAAAATTTAGCATTTAGGGGAACAAATGAAGATGTTCGTAATGAGAGTGTTCACAATGGAAACTTTTTAGGCCTTGTGGAGTTAGTTGGAAAGTTTGACCCTGTTCTTGACACACATTTGCGAAAAATCAAGACACACGAAATTCATAATCACTATTTAGGAAAAGATACTCAAAATGAACTTTTAGATATCATGGCTACAGCTACTTTGAATGAGATACTAAAACGTGTAAAAGCAGCAAAGTACTATGCCATTATTTTGGACTGCACTCCTGATATAAGTCACCAAGAGCAAATGTCTCTAATTATCAGGTATGTGTCTGATGGTAACTTGGCTCCTCCAGGTGTTTATGAACATTTCATTAAGTTTATACAAGTTCAAAGTAGCACAGGAGAAGATTTATATAAAACACTATTAAGCACACTGAAGGAAATAGATTTAAAAGTGCAAGATATTCGAGGCCAAGGCTACGACAACGGTAGCAACATGAAAGGTCACACATCTGGAGTACAAGCGCGACTGTTGAAAGAAAATTCAAGGGCGTTTTTTGTACCCTGTGCATGTCACAATTACAACCTTTTACTCGGAGATGTAGCCAAGTGTTGTCCAGATGCTATAACATTCTTTGGAATCTTGCAAGCGATCTACACATTGTTCTCAGCATCAACTAAAAGGTGGGCTGTTTTTAAAAAATATGTACCTGGGTTATCAGTGAAACCCTTGAGCATTACAAGATTGGAATGTCGCATTGACAGTGTTAAAGCTATTCGTTATCAGGTTGGAGAAGTATATGATGCTCTTGTTGAAATATCAGAGATAACAAATGAGCCGATGGTAAAAGCAGAAGCTGAATCTTTAGCAAACCAGCTAAAAGACTACAAATTTTGTGTTTCTTTGATATTTTGGTATGAAGTACTTTTTAAAGTTAACTATGTGAGCAAGAAACTACAAGGTGAAACAAAAGATATTAATGAAGGCATGGAGTCATTTGAAAAACTCTTGTCATGGCTAAGAAATTATAGAGAGGAAGGCTTTAATGATGTTCTACTAGGTGCAAATGAACTGGCTGAATCGATTGAATTACCAACGGAGTCTAGAAAATTTTATGAAAAAAAAATACGTCGAAGGAAGCGAATGTTTTTGTATGAGGCAAATGATCAATCTTATGATGATCCAAAAGAAACGTACAGAGCTCAGTGCTTCAACTTAGTCCTAGATCAAGCTATTCAGTCATTGAAAAGTAGATTTAAACAACTTAAAAATCACGTAAAATTATTTGGATTTATAAATAGTTTTCAAGATATACCTAAGAAGGAAATAAGGGAACACACATCAAAACTTGAAGCTGCTTTAACAATTACCACAATAAGACAGGACGCTGAAGGAAAGATAGTTACTGAAAAAAATAAAGATGTTGATGGGTATATGTTGGCTGAAGAACTTGAAGCTCTGAAAACTTTCCTTCGACCCAGAATTAAGCCTTATGCCCTGTTTGAACACCTGATAGAAAACAACAGATTTACAACATTTCCTAATGTTTTCATTGCATTGAGGATTTATTTAACGATGCCAATAACTGTTGCATCAGGGGAAAGAAGCTTTTCAAAGCTGAAATTAATCAAAACATACTTGAGGTCTACGGTCTCGCAAGAAAGACTTAACAGTTCGTCAATGCTTTCTATAGAAAGCGAGATTGCTAAAGCTATTGACTTTGAAAATATTTTGAATGATTTTGCTAATAAATAGGCTAGAAAAGTCTTTTTCTGAAAAAGTATAATGTAATTGCCTAATTTGCCTTTCTTGATGTTAAAAGTAAGACAATAAAAGCTTACACATTACCTTAAATTTGTTTTATAGCAAGTATTAAATGTCTATTTTTTTTTTGTATGTATGTTTTTTTTTATGAAATATAAACATCCCTAAATTTTACTATGAAGAGTAGGGGCCCCGCCATCAGATTTCTAATTGGGCCCCGCAGTTCCTAGCACCGGCCCTGGCTACGAATATGAGTCGAATTCTATCTTGATACAGTGAGCATTGATTTTAATAATGTAGTTATTTTGCAAATTTTTGCATTTAGCTTACTTCAAATATCGCCTGCTAATGGTAGCTATTCGAAAACTCGAAGTATTGAAGACAAACTACAGCACACTAAATTAATGCTTACTGTATCTTGAAGTTATTCGACGCGATGGTGTAGTGGTTAGAGCGTCCGCTTTGCAGTCGGTAGACCTGGGTTTCGTTCCCTTTGTCGAGTCATACCAAAAAACTTTAAAAAATGGTATCTATAGCTTCCCTGCTTGGCGCTCGGCATTTATGGGAGGTTGTGGAGAACAAGCCGGCAAGTTCGCCTGTTGTGAACTTGGGCAAGGCACTTAACGGTACGCCCCACCTTTATGTGGAAGACAGGTGACCCGAAAATGGCAACTCCCAAGCGAGTGCGAACTCGAAAAGATAAAAAAAACTCAGGTCCGGATAGAAGAGGGCCAGGAAAGCCGTTTTGCTCCTGGTCTCATAGGAGCCTCTTTTTGTTATCAATTTTTGAGTCAAAGTTTGAATTTTTGAAACCTATAAAAGCGTTTTCTATATTTTCACATTATTCAGTGCAATGTCTTCCCATCACGTTTGAAAAGTTAGAGATAGATTGTGTTGTCTGTTTTTCATTGGCGCCTTCTGATGGTAGTATAGTGAGTGATTTCAAAATGTAGAGTGATAGGCTGCGATTGCATCCAAAGAACTAGCGAATATAGAGAAACGATGTGCAATTTCATACTGAATCGTCTCTACGTTGTTTTTATTTGCATAGAGATGGTAAACCGGACCGCACGGATACCGTTGCACTTTTTGTGTAAAAAATCCCAAGAATGTTAACAATGTTGCCTAAACATTTTGTGCACAAAAATCTTAAGCATGTGTTTTTTTTTACTTGCCATATTTATTCTCCATTCACGAGAAAGCGAATTGTATCACTATGTTTTGGACGGTATATCCGCACTCGCTTGGGAGTTGCTATTTCCGAAGTGTCTGGGCCGGCTGTCTTCCACATAAAGATGGGGCGTCCCGTTAAGTGCCTTGCCCAAGGACACAACAAGCGAGCTTGCCATCTTGTTCTCCACAACCTCCAATAAATACCGAGCGCCAGGCGGGGAAGCTATAAATACCATTTTTTAAAGTCTTTTGATATGACTTGACAAGGGTAATGAACCCCTAGTCTACCGACTGCGAAGCGGACGCTCTAACCACAACGCCATTGCGTCGGTCAAAATATTAACAATCTTTGTCTTAACATTTGACTGTGTTCTAATTTTTCTCAAATTTCTAAATAACCCCTTGTTTCAGCGTCGGTCTCTAAAAAAAAAAAAAAGTCTTTCATTTTTAGAACCGTCCTGACTTCCTCAGATCTACTAAAAGCTCGGGTTGCTACCCAACCTCCACGTATCTCAATCGAGTTTCTCGATCAAAACTTCGAAAGATCGTCAGATAAATTCTCAAGATTGGCAACTATTTGCAATTCAGCTAAACAAAAATTGCGTGATTCGAGGTGTCAATTGACAGAACTGGAAAAATTTCTACTTTTCATTGCAATTTTTGAAAATCTCCCCACCCACGATCAAAAATCCCGTAGGGATTTCCTACTTTCTACAAGGGACCAAAAATTCCTATTGTAGGGACAAATCCCTACCAGTGGCAGTCCTGTTTGTGGTATAGTGCACAATCTGGGCATTTAGAATGCTTTGCTAGACAGAATAAATATTAGATAGTCACCATTTTGGAAAATGCAGATAAAACTAGATTTCAAAATTATTTTTTTATCGATGGCAGTACGGCGTCAAGTGTCAAGGTTGATATATATAGGAAGATTTCACGCTCGAGATCAAACGTCATCAAGATGCGCTTTCAAAAAAGTGGCTGACCAGTTTTAATGTTTTTGCATTGAATTGAATGGGAGTAATAACTTTTTTTGCGAATTAAATAGATATAATGGACGGTGGTCAAATAAACGTTAAATATGTTGTTTTACTGACGTTATGGGATGAATCTGAATTCAAAGTACAGTAGGAAGTGTTAAAGTTTATTGGATATTGTGATTAGTTAGCCTAGTTTTATAGGCTAAACACGCAAGCTTATTTGTAATCAGCTTCTGGTAGGGTTTCATATTCGAATGATCAACGTATTTGGGAATATTGAATTTAAGTTGATTGTAATGTGCAACTTCTACAACATATTTAGTAGCATAAGCATAATGAAAAGTTGTAAACCTAAATTATACCATAGCCTAAATGACAAGGCAGACTTCTCTACCGTTTGCCATGTGTTGGAATAGATATTGATTGGTATAATATCCAGTCCTATAAAATTTTTTGTCAATAGTGCCTGCAGACTGGTTGCATTGATCTGTCAGAGGTAATTTTGTGAACTTCACTTTTCCTTAAATAATTTTTTCGGCAATTGCTTCGGCTGCTGGACCAAGTAGGCCAAGGATAATCAAAAACTTACGGTACCGGTACCGGTAGTAATGATCTCGTAGTGGCTAATTTTGTTGATGTAGCTATGAGTATCTAATTGGCATAGAGTTATTTTAGACAGAGGAATAAACAATATTTTGGTAATACTTTCCTTGAGGCCGATTTTTTGGCCAATTGGCACACTGTACTAAGTTTAGACTAGCCAACTGCAAGACCTTTTCTCGATCAAATCGCTTTTGATTAAATTTCTTTGTTTTCGAGTAACTGACTAGCAATAATTCATTCCAACTTTTGATCAAGTTCTCGTTAATTTTCAAAAAATACCTAAAGATGGTGTTCGCCCTATACCTTTCCAGCATAAATTACAGCTTTTGGTCTGCCACAATTTTTCGCTCCAAATATATGACGTCATATGCAACCTTCCTATGGTTTTGAATACCAGATTTGCTTGATTGGAATTGATTGTTGTTTTGTGTGAACAATTATTAATTTTGGTTACAAATTATGGTCTACACATTTTTAATGTGAAAAACGGTACATGTTTTGTTGAAATGTTACGCAAAGTTGATTATACCGTAACTTGACAGAAAGATTGTAGGCCACGTTTAGTATAACTGTATTTAAGTAGGCCATAATTTAGTTGACAAATTTCTCACAGAATGTTTCAAAGATTTTAAAGCGGTTAAGCTGCTTCAACAAAACCAGGGTCCTAAATGTTGGACCTTTTGTAATGAGGGAATATATGTACTAGTAAAAAGGTGGAAAAAGCATTTCGGAAAGCAGGAGATTACATTGAGAAATACCTATGAAATGCTCGAGCTATATACTTTTTTTTGGGTTCCATACAATTTGGGTGGGTGCCTTATGACTAAATCTCGTAAAAACAAACCTGGTAACACTACTCCTGAATGCCTCTAGTATGTGAATGCTTGTACCTTGTTCTCAAATTTAAAGTTTATCCTAATTGGAGTTCATGTCCTTTTCAAGGAGAATATGTTTTTGAAACCGTTAGTTTGAACCAAACTAATCCTCAGGCCATTTTTTGGCACTGAATTTACTTTTTTTAAAGTTAAAGAGCTTATTTAGTAAGAAATCAACAAAAGATCCATTAATCGATTATAAATTAATCATTGATTACTGTTGTTGTGTTTTTTGTTGATTACTGAAGCTATTGAGCTGGTCAACAAAAAACACAACTTTTCAATTCAATAATAAATTCTACAAACAGCTAGACGGTGTGGCCATGGGCTCCCCCATTGGACCCCTACTAGCTGACGTCATGATGAATTATGTAATTGATAAAGCGATCGAACGCACGCCCCCGGACCATCAACCAAAGTTCTTTTGTCGCTATGTTGACGATTGTTTTGCTACTTTTACTAATACCTCCTCTATTGTGGTATTTCTTCGTAATCTTAACAGTGTGCACAGTCAAATTCAGTTTACCAAGGAAGTAGAATCGCACAACTCTCTGGCTTTTCTTGATGTTCTCATCGAAAAAACTTACAAAGGAATTAAAACTAGCACCTATCACAAAACCATGCGCACTGGCCACCTTACAAAATTTTCTAGCTTTTCCCCTCTTCGTTACTAGCAAAATCTGGTAAACTCCCTTCTTCATCGTTCCTATTCTATCTGCAATTCTTATTCTCAAGTTGATACAAAATTTCGTTTCATCAAAAACACACTTTTTCGGAATGAATATCCATCTGGCTTCATCGATAAATGCATCAGGCAATTTCTTAACAAAAAGTTTGCTCCTCGGACTCCTTTCATTCAAAAGAATCCCTCCAAATATTTTTTATTCAAGTTGGCTTACCTAGGAAATATCTCCCATCACGTTGAGAAAGAACTAAAAGAATTCATTGACAAGCATTTACCAGATACCATATTTAGATTCGTCCATGTTACCAAAAACCTCAAGCAACAACTACACTTCAAGATCCCCAACCCCAGTTGTTAAGAAGCAACGTAGTATACCGGTTAAACTGTTCTTGTGGTTCTTTCTATATTGGTCAAACTCGCCGTAATTTAGTAAAACGCCTGGATGAGCACCAGACTAGTCTCAACTCGGAAGTGTGAAACCATTTACAATCAAATCCAAATCACAGAGTTGATTTCAACAACCCACAAATTCTCACCAGCTCTCCTGACAAATCCAAACTCCTCATTCTAGAATCTCTTTACATTCAGCAATTGAAACCTAGTTTAAATTTAGACTCCAAATCCTTTCCTCTCCGTTTATTTAACACGTGACCATCGCTTCTTGTGTGCTCATTTTTGTGTCAGTATGACGTAGTTGCTAGCCAACCTGTTTGAGGTACATTATTTGCGTTGAAAATGGCACCAGTTGAGGGCCGAAACGTTCGCAGTATGTTTTTAACAAGTTGCTTGGCTGTTATTTTTGGATTAAAGGATTTACATTCTCTTTCACCTGCCAACTTTGTTTTTGGTGGCTCTGTTCGCCTACCAGGAGAATTTTTTGCACCCGAGACAGACGCTCCTACGCCAACACATGATTACATTAGCAACTTTTCCAAACATATAGCCAACCTCACTTACCATCAGCCCAGAGCCACTCACCGCAATTCACAACCTCTCTTTTGAAGCCTTGAACAGCCAAGTGGCTGCTGATCACTCTACGTCGCTCCAAGAAAACTTCTTAATGCCAGCTACTCCACCACCTCCACCGTCCCCTGAACAATCCCACCCCCTTCAAACTCGTCTCAAAGCAGATTCACCTCACAACTGCACAAGCCCCTTACACCCTCTTCCACCTTTCACCCACAAACCAGAAGGAGACGTCTGGTAAAGCACCCAGGACGGTTCCTCGATTTTGTTTAATCATGTATAACTCCATGGCGTTTCGTTCATTTGTTTCTGTATATATGTGTGTTAATTTCGTTGCTGTGTACCGTGCTGTTTTGTGTTGATAGTGATTCGATGTATTGCGCGAGGGGGCCCACTTACGTAGGACATCAAACACTTCCCTTTTTTTTTATGTCAAACAGGGGGGGGATGCCATGTAGCAGTCATTGTTACATCACATCTAAGCCGTATATAAGCGCCTCGCCTCCACGTTTTGTTCTCTTTTATCGCTACGCGACTCTCGTATGAGCTTGTTGCTACTGTGTATGAGAACTATTGTCCAGCAATAAAAACCAGACAGCAGACCACGTGGTACGAGAACGACAGCACGCAGCCCATAGGAAGCGCTACAAATCGTTACCTGGGTAAAAGGAAAGTTCTCTTTTTGCAATTGCAGCTGTTCATTTTCTAGGCAGAATTATAGCCTGCCTGGATGGTGTGAGCAGCTGTTAGTACACCCCTGAAGCCGGGTGCACACCGCTAGCGATTGCGGGTCGGCGAGGGGAAATCCCCAACTGTCTCGCAGCGATGCTGCGAGTGGTGTCTTACGGTAGTTACGGCTCATACACACAAACCAAAGTAACCAAACATGTCGTTAGTTCGGTCTTGACGACAGGGGAAGCCAACAGCACATCGTTCAGACCGAGCTTACTAAAAGTACTCTTATTCTCAATTTTGTCATTGCTGTTCTATATTTGATTTTGCGATAAGTCAAACTGAAAGTTTAATATACGCCGTTTTCGCAGCCCTACTTGAAGTGTAATTTTTTTACAAAAGCTAGCCTACGGAAAAAACAATATCACCATGTTTCATATCCTTAGCTCAAAACAAATAAATCACTCGTGACAAGAATGACGACGACTCCATCATGTAGGTGTAGCTAGAGTAGCCAAAATAGGCTAATGAAGAAATTTTGGCCAAATGTAAAAAAATAGTCCCTTTCAAAAAGTTGACCAAGAAAAAAAAGGTGTTGATCCGTATTTTGGTCACAAAATAGTTATATATTCAAAACAAAAATATTCAACAAATTTTTTATTGTGGCCCCCTGAAAATTTGCTTCTGCTGACTAAGCCGCTGCTTCTGAAGTGATCAACAGCCGGAGTCGGACCGGAATTTAGCATTTTTTGGCAGGAGGTGGATTTGCAATTGCATTACAAAAACCGCAGCAGGAGCTGCAGTGTTGTTGAGTTTCAGCCTCTGTTGTGCAATGTGGTTCAGCTAGACTCAAAACTACTTTTGAATGTTTGAAGAAAACTGACGGTTGCCAGTGATCTCGTCACACGGTGATTTCGTCACAGTGATCTCGTCACAGAAAAAAAATCTTTTTTCGCGGAAAGCAATTTCATTTAGGCCCGCGGAAATCTGGACTTTTTTAGGTGATTTCGTCACACGAACGAAAAGCTCATCCTTAATGTGCTTTACAGTTTTCAAGAAATACACGTGTAAGTTGCACTTTAAGAACTCACTAAAAGTCTAACGGCTGTAGCAGTGGTTGCAGCGCGTTTCAACGAACAGAGTTCAGTAGCAATATTTATCAGTGCTTAGTCGCTGTCTGATAACAACAATAACGGATTAAAAAAATTCATATTCAAATATGCAGCCGAAATCTTTGCTATTGTACTTTAAAATACTAAAAAGAATTCAATACTATATATAAAGATCGAGTCGAAGAACTTTGGTAGTTAGAGGCATTTCCCATTTGGCGTCCTTGCTGCACACATTTTTTACTTAAATTTTTGCATCAGATTGCAAAGTTTGTAGACTTAACAAAACATAGGCTACTCAATAACAACTTAAAAAATAAAAGATTAACATAGAAATATTTGACTGATTTTTGAAGCTACATTGCAAAGATGATATGCAAAGATTGCAATTACATTGCAAAGATACAAAATTGACAAACTGTTTGGCTAATTCGCTATTGTTTATCTAGTTTGCAATTGTGGTATTGTGACAACACCTGCTAGGTTTTAAACAAGAGGTGCGAAACTGGTCTTTTGTTCTCCAAAACAATTCCATCCTGCCTTATCCCATTTAAATTTTAAAAAATCGTTGCATACTCAAATATATTTGACTAATTTACCGATGTGTCCTGTAATTTTTGTACTAAAATTTGAAGGGTGTCGGCCAATGCGTTTTGTAATAATTTTCTATTATTCACTTTTTTTGTGATTCTTTCTTGTAAAGCGTGAAGAGCCGTATTCTACAATGCGATGAATTTTATTCTACAGAAAGTCAAATGAGTTTGAAAGTGTAGTTTTGTGAAAACCGAATTGCATAATTTTGAGTTGGAACCTCACAATGACTGCTTTGCTGTACCTTTGAAACATTGAGGTTCTTTTCTCTTTTTTCTTTTGTTTGTATCGCGGATTACAACATGCCGCACGGCTATTAAAAGTAACACCACGCAATTCCAGCGGAGCGTTGAAATTCCAAAGTAGGTCTGGGTATTTTTCTTTTATTTTGTTTCACGGTTACTGACCGGGGGTTCAGGAGAATAAAAATGCCATAGGCCTAAATGTCTTTAGGTAATTTACTCTTATGGCCTTTAATTCAACTCCAAATATTCGTGTAAGATATTGCCGCGTGATTTGTATGATAAAAATAGAACAAGATCTGCAGTAGCCTTTGTAGTTATAGGTTGTAGAGATAGTTGACGCGTAATCAATTCGCTATTGCTTAGCTGGTTTGTAATGGTGAGATTGTGACAACCCCAGCTGGTTTTCTGACAAAAGGTGCGAAAATGGTCTTTTATGATATTTTGCAAACAAACAAATCTGAGGTGACCACACTAACATATGATTTTGAATGTCTTTCTTAAATTTAAAGCATAACCCTTCCTTTTGGCTTGAGATATAATGGCTGAAAAAAAGTTGAGAATAAAGGAAATCAACTTTGATATCTGAACGTCATTTACAAAATTTTACCGCGTAATAAATTTACTATTGTTTTGTCTGGTTTGTAGTCGTGAGATCGTGACAACACCAGCTGGGTTTAAAACAAAAGGTGCGAAAATAGTCTTTTGTGGTATTTCCCAAACAAACAAAGCTGAGGTTGACCACAATAAAATATAATTTCGAATGACTTCCGCAAATTCACAGCATAGCCCTTTCTATTGGCTTGAGATATAATGGCTGAAAAAAGTTGAGAATAAAAGAAATCAACTTTGATATCTGAGCGTCATTTACAAAATTTTACTATGGATGACAATTGTGCGTTCTGTTCAAAAACCGTAAGACCTCGTCAAGATGCATTGCAGTGTGACCAATGCGAAAAATGGCAGCATCGCACTTGCCAAACTGGGATAACACGGGCAGTATATAGGCAGCTCGTGAGAAAAGAAAAAGAACTACCAAATTGGAAATGTAACATTTGCGTGCAAGTAAGTAACCTATCTTTTAATGTTTATCATGTATAAAGTGGTTTATGCGCCCTCCCACAATTTTGATATGTTTTCAAGCACTTGCTAAATTTAACAGATAAAAATCTGTTTAGTTTAAGAACGTCTATGGTGATAACAGGATATATAAGAGGTTGCTAGAAGCCGATAAACTTTATAGACATGTAGTAGCTACCCACATCCGCCCATAATATTTGTTGATCGCCTTTTAACACGCGTTACTTTTTGCTAAAAAAAATTCCGTAAGATCTTGCTTTGCATCACGGTGCAACAAGCGATTATTCATTTAAGAGTATTTGTAGACAAGCTTTTTTGTTCTGTCTTGAATCCTTTTAAAAAGCATTCGTCCGTCGTGATCTTAAGTAACATCACAAAGCTTATCACCATATACTAAGAACAGCAGCAGGTGGCAAAATTATCCACTGTCATTTTGATGGCGTAGCTACATAAACAGTAAAGCCCATTGCTAATATTTATGATTGATATACTCTTTGCAACGGTATGAAACACCGATCTTCATTTAAAAGTACGGAGGTTTGGATTAGAAAAAAAGTCAAATGTAATATCATCCCAAGTTTGCGAAAAGATCAAAATAAAACAATAATAGCATCTATTTGTAAATCTGGATTAAGTGGGAACATTTTTTGTATTCGATATTTTGCTTCATTATAACTTCATATAGCTATCGGGATCAAGCGTAAACACCTGGGGGAAAGCAAGGACTCTTTCAACTCCCCTCGGCATGTCAAGCAGGGAGATAAGAACATGCAACACATTGCGTAGCCAGCGAGAACTTGGGAAAGTTTATCGAGAAATCAAAAGAAAGCCACGTCGGTGCTACTATAGCGTGAGGTCTACCACACTATAGCGTGAGATCTACCTCCGGTTACTACTATAGCGTGAGGTCTACCAATGAATTATTTATCCCTCCCCTCTCTATAGCCACACTATAGCTGCACACTTACTACTATAGCTATAATAATTCCAAACACCACACATACATTCCAGGGTTAGGGTTACGATTAAGGTTAAGTTTAGGGTTAGGGTTAGGGTTAGGGTTAGGGTTAGGGTTAGAATTAGGGTTAGGGTTAGGGTTAGGGTTAGGGTTAGGGTTAGGGTTAGGGTTAGGGTTAGGGTTAGAATTAGGGTTAGGGTTAGGGTTAGGGTTAGGGTTAGGGTTAGGGTTAGAATTAGGGTTAGGGTTAGGGTTAGGGTTAGGGTTAGGGTTAGGGGTTAAGGTTAGGGTTAGGGTTAGGGTTAAGGTTAGGGTTAGGGCAGTGGTTCTAACCCTAACCCAAACCTCACGCGATTTGCACCTTGGTAGATGCGAATCAAGCGGTAGACCTCACCCTGCATCTCGGTAGGTGACTTATGTCGGTAGACCTCACGCTATAGTAGCACCGCCACGTCCATGTGTGAAATCGCATCACATGGAAGACATTTTTTTTATTTTTCTGGAAAATAGCTTAATATCAGAATTGTGTTTCCTACTTTCAAACTAAGAGAAATGCAAGGGCCCCTATTCACTTTTTTAAAGTACAAATCGTCTAAAATGAAATTACGATTGTAATATTGGATAAATTTAGACATACCTTCCACGGTACGCGTGCGCATTCACAAGTTGCTAGGCTACTAATTGATTATATTTCATCTCTCATCTAACTGTCGGACTACTTATTGGCCACCTTATGTAATCTAAATCAGCCTAATTTTAGTATTGAGAGGAACTTCTTTCACCTGAGTAGGCCTATAGGAAATAACTACAATTATTTTTGGTTTTAGAGACGTTACAAACAATGGATCTAAAGGTTTACAAGTAATTGCCTAGTAACAAAAGTTTTACGAAGAGTTAGTTATTGTTGACAAAGGGGTAATGAGGGAGAGGGTACAGGGCAATTTATTTCACCCTAAATTTCTTCAAGTAGATACCCATGTTATATCATATCTACGTCCACTTACTTTACCTTATTTTGAGTGGAATAATGAAAACTGTTCGTGATTTCAGGTAAAGATAACCTATCACTTTTTCAGTATCTTATTTTAAATTCAGAACTAACAACTGGCTGCACCTTTATTCATTAGCGATAGAATTACAATCTATTCTATTCTTTAGCGATGGGATCAGTTATATAAGTTGTGGTCAAAGCTATTTTAGGCAACGCAGAATGGAATATAGCCAGTGATGGGATTCAAAATTTTAAGAACAGGTTCTCCTTTGTATCAAACTCACTAACAACAGGCTTCCTCATTGTAGAAAGCCCATTTGCTGCGGTCGTCTAAGGTCTATAACAAAAAACAAGAACGGGTTCGTTGATTGTCATGACACTGCAAGAACGGGTTCGCACGAACCCGTGCGAACCCCCTGAATCCCATCACTGAATATAGCCTATATGCTCAAAAAATTACAAAAATGTAAATTAAATACAGTTATCGCATATTTGATTTGAATTCTTCGCTCGACATCAGATCAGTACTCTTGCAACTTCACAATCTGAGATTGAGGCAACGGCGCCATTCGCTCTCACTCCCTAGAAACGCGTCATTGGTAGCTTTTAATTTTTAGCAAAAGTTTTGCTATTCCTTTAGTTGCTCGTGAAGAACAATCGTACTGTAAAATGATGTCATGATGAAATTATTTTATCTGTGTTTCGTAGCTTTGTAAAAGTAGCTTATTATTAATCTGGAATTGATATGAATCCTCACTATGTAAGCGGAAAAGTATTGGTATCATGACATAGAGTTTTGTACTGTTATGTTTTCTTGTAGGCTGCTGAATTTAAAGCAAAGTAAGAGCTTGATAGCTTTCAAAACAAATACAAAATAATTGCCTCTAATTCATTCTGAATGAAAAACATTAGGCCAATTAGGCCACAACATTTATTTCGAATCTCAATTTTGATATTTTGTCTTTAATGCCAATCTTTTGTTGCTTTAGAACAAAACGGAACTATTATCAGAAGAACTAACCTCACCAGCCAACATTTTAATTATCAACAGCAGCATATCGACCGTTGACGAGTCACCATTTGAACACGATGCTATTGAAAGCTCCTTCAGTGATGAAGATCCTAACATTGCATCAGATTCAGAAGATCTGAGTCAGCCAGAAATCACCACATACACTATTGTAGAAGAATGTTCCATCCGAGGAAAGCCAAAGCTCTTTGACAACTCCGGTTATGCATATACACTGCACAGAGTTTCGCACTGATGCAAGACATGGAGATGTGCGGTGCGCAACAGTAAAATTAAATGTCCTGCATTGGTGCAACAAAAAGGTTCGAAATTTGTCCCAAACTTAAAAAAACACACTCACGTCCCCAAATATGGAGCTAAGGAAGCTGCTCTGGTTGCGAAAAGAACAAAGCTGGAAGCGTGCAAAAAGCAGTTCGTCTCTGCTACGCAAATCTTACGTAGCGCTCTACAAGAAGAAATTCCCAATACTGCTTCTTGCGAAGCCTTGCCACCTATAGATTGCATGACACGCAATATCAATTATTTTCGACAAAAGCATCGTCCTCAGGAGCCAAAACCACAAGAAAAAGACTTTGATCTAAACTATACACATTTACCGTCTGATTTCCTGCTAGAAGATATATCACTAGAAGGTGAACGTCATATTTTATTTGCGACATCAACCCAATTGAGACTGTTGGAGTCTGAAAAAACTTGGTTTGTGGACGGAACTTTTAAATTAGTGCGCAAGCCCTTCGTCCAATTGTTTTCAATTCATGCGTTTGTGCGTAAAGGCGGCGAGGCAATACAGCTGCCCCTGTTATTTTGTCTCATGACCAGACGCCAAAAAATAGACTACGTGGCAATTTTGGAAGCTATAACTACTAGCTTCTCCTCAGACAATAAATTGGAGAGGGTGATTCTCGATTTTGAAGCTGCATTGTGGAGGGCTTTTGAGACGGTTTTTCCTCAAGCAAAATTAACTGGCTGCAGTTTCCATTTCACGCAAGCAATTTTTAGGCATGTTCAAATGCTGGGTTTACAAACCAGTTATCAGAATAACATCGCCACTAGGAAGTACATCAGAAAATTGATGGCTTTGTGTTACATTCCTGATGTTCATATCAAGCCGTTATTTGAGGATTTGGCCATGCTTGCAACCTGTGAGCCCCTAAAAAATTTGATTGCCTATATAAACAATACGTGAATAACGTCTTCATTGCATGGCCCACATCGTTGGAGCGTTTTTGGAATGCCGATTGGAACCAACAACGACGTTGAAGGCTGGCACAATAAACTAAATAAAAAAGTCAATCATAAATCACCATTTTATCTTTTAGTTACTGCACTACATAATGAGGCATCTCAAATACCAATAAATATTGAACTGTTAGAAATGAAATGCTTGAAGCGGCGTCAAAGAAAAAAATATGTTCGAGTTCATAAAAAATTGTTTGGGTATTGGAACGATTACAAAAAAGGAAGAAAATCTGCTCGAAAACTTTTGAATGCGTGTTCTCACCTTGTTAGTGAGTTTTATTAAGATGCTATTGTGTGTAGTGAACAGTGTAATAAACTTACTTGCTTAAAAGCTTAATTTCTCAAAAGTAAAGAAGAAAAGCGAAACCGCTATAATTAGGCTACCCCCAGTCTACTGTCGTTCCCCTCAACAGCGGAATGTGAATAACTTTAATTTTTTGTCAACTGCGGTATAGTTTCCTGTCAGCTGAAAATCTGTGAAATATTGAACAAAAAAAAAGTTGAACAAATTTTTTCTGTGACGAGATCACTTGTGACGAGATCACTGTGACGAAATCACCGTGTGACGAGATCACTGTGACGAAATCACCGTGTGACGAGATCACTGACAACCAAACTGACAACAGGTCATTGTAGGGTCAAATCGATTCAATTAAGTTGAAGTAAGCAAGCCTTAATTAATGGAATAAAACATTTTGAGTACAAGTCAGCAAATTCAGGCAATATTTTAACAAATTTAGCAAATAAATCAGATAATCATATTGTTTATAGTCAAAGCCAGAAAATGACTATTGTATACTGTGGCTTTCTAGTTCAGTGGTTCTTAAACTTTTTCAGTCGCGCCCCCCTTGACATTTGTCATTCATGCTCACGCCTCACCTAGCCTCAAAAATCAAATTCACGAAAAATAGAACAATAATTTATTTGCCACTATCCTGCTTAGTGTGAAGGATGCAACTGTTTTTGGGAAACTAGTCGTTTAACTCGAGGCTTTGTTGAAGACAACGCGCATTGAAGATCTGCTTTGCATTCCAGTTTGTTACAAAATTTTGTCTTCATACTCACAAGTGCTGAAAATCCACTTTCACATAAATATGTCGATGAAAATGGAAGAAGGGTACGTATCGCCACACTGCCCACATTCTTATATATATGCAAATATTTAGCCCAGAAATTGTTAAGAGACATTGCTTCAAAATCATCTTTAGCAGTGGAGTTGCACTTCATCTCCAAAAACTCTTCCTGCAGTTCTTCCGAAAGAATATCTTCTTTGATTCGAAAGGGATTTCTCGTCATCTTCCACTCTGTTAGTTCAACATTACCCAAGTCTGGAAAATAGCAGTCATATTCTTCTTGCAAAATTTGGAGGTGGGATTCCACTTCTACCTTAAGTTCACCTTTCAGTTTGGCTTTGCTGTTCTCAAGTTTTATGTCCAAGGTAGGAAATGAGGCTGCATTTCCCCGTTGAACTCGGCGATGCCACAACCCCAGCTTTTCTATGAATGTCCGTATCTCATCGTAATCTTTCATACGGTTCGTGTTCTTTCCTTGCAACAGTAGATTGAGGCAATTGAGAGCTTCAAAAAAGTCAACAAGGTATGCCATTGCCAGTTGAAACTCTTGTGATTGGAATGGTAACAGGAGATCTTGTTTTCCCTGAGATTCAAGAAATATACCTACTTCATCTTTCAAACCGTAAACGCCAGCTAACATATTACCTTTTGATAGCCATCGAACATTTGTATGAAACAACAAATTTTTATGATTGGAATCCATGTGTTTACGTAGCTGGGAAAATAACCGGGAATTGACAGCACTTGATTTGATAAAGTTAACAATTTGTGTAATTATGGCAAGCTTTTTCTTCATTGCAGCAGGTAAAGTCTTGGAGGCCAAAGCCTCTCGATGGATTACGCAGTGAGTTCCAACTGCGTCCGGATTTTTTTGCTTTACCCTGGTAATAAGTCCACCGACACCCAAGCATCGCTGGTGCACCATCAGTGCAGACGCCAACAAGTTTCTCCCATTTCATGCCGTTTTTGTGAAAGTATGCATTAACAACTCTGAACACATCTTCTGCTTTAGTGGTCGTTTCAAGCGATTTGCAAAATAGCATTTCTTCCTCAATGGTAGCAGATCCAACAAAACGAACATAGACCATCAACTGTGACAATTGAGCTACGTCAGTCGTTTTGTCGCACTGAATGGCAAAATAAGGTGATGAGTGTATCTTTTGAAAAACTTGACATTCAATATCATTTGCAAGCTAATCGATTCGTGTCTTAATAGTGGAATCTGAAAGAGAAATCTTTGCTAACTTCTTGCTGTTGCTTTCCCCCAAAACAAGGCTACTTGCTTTCAACATGCATGGTTTTATCAAAGTTTCGCCAATAGTATGAGGTTTTTTCGCTTGAGCTATCATTTGAGCAATTTCAAAAGATGCTTCTACCAGCTCCGCAGATGATAATTGGCTAAAATTCTCCGCACAGGCGATTTTCATTTTTTAAAAGAATCCTTCTTGCTTTGAAAGAAAGCCAAGGGTTTCGTTTGATGAAGAGGATGTTTTGTTTGAAAATGACGCTTCAAGCGATTTGGCCTCAAAGCATCATTGCTCAACTTTTCAAAACATATAACGCTCTGTGGTACAACTTGACCATTCACTGCTGCATCAGTAAAACCATACTGCAGATATTCTTCATTGTACTTCCTCTTTTTTGCACTCATTTTTATCACCGCAGCTAAATTAAATACCACTTATTTTTCAAAGGCCAAAAGTTTGTAAATTATGGGGTATTAACAAGTTTGAAAAAGTTAAAATTAATCAACCTCAAAATAAAAAAACAAATAGAAAATATATTTCGCTTTAAGAAAGCATCATCAGTTCTTAAAAAAAAGCAAACAAAAGCCACAACACTAAGAAAACTACTAATAAATCCTAGCAAAGTATTTTAACTGAAAACAACCAGGTACTGTCCACTTCACAACAACGTTACAATAAATTTTGCTCGTGAACCTTCAAAAAGTTTGGAAAATACGGTTTAACGGCATGGGGGAGAAAAGAACGAATAAATGAAAGGCAGTGGCTATTTTGCTGTGGACGGCAATTTACCCTCAGAGACTATTTTGCCGTGAGTTGTTTGTGATTGGTCAATCTTAATGACGTACTAAACATGTGACTTTTGGTCGTCTCTGATTGGTCAATTTTAAAAACCAAAAAAAAAAATTTTGCACCCCCAGGTCTCTATCCCCCACCCTGCACACTCCCTTGCAGTGTACACTTCCCCGTACATTTACATACCGGTACATTTACATACCGGGCCTATGTTATGTGTGCTATCTTAGTACACGTACACTATTAATTGAGCAAAAGTGGAGGAAAAGTGTCTACAGAACTTTCGATTAACTCAGATTCTAAGCAAAAAGAACTTCCAGTAGGAAGGTTTTTAAGCATGAGACTGCTAACATGAGATAGAGTACCATATAGCCTACAAAAGTGGCCCAAAGAAGGCAAAAAGCCTGCTATATGCGAATGTGACTCAAAGGAGACAGAATGCAAGAATAGAAACAATCAGTGAAAAGCAGTGATCCCAGTGAGATTTTTTAGATTTCCCAAGCATTGACCTTGAAAAATTCCAAGATAATGGAAAAATTCCCAAGCTAATTAAATGAAGACAAAAAAATTTTTGTATGCACAAAATATGTGGATCAATTTTACAACAGTCACATCAGGGTTTGGCAATTTTTCCTTCTGCGAGATGATGATCTCCAAAAAAAAAGGTCATCATTTCCTAGCTGGTGACAAATCAATCTTGTGTTTCTAAATTAATGCACTTTATTGCCAGTTGATCCTGTTTTTGAGCAGTATTTTTCAAGTTTATCTTAGTATTTACTATACAGCTATAATTTCCTTCCAAATTACCATCATGAAGTCGATCTAGTGGGTTTGTGATAGTTATACTAACAATTAAAGTTGTTACTTACATGTGATTTTACTTAAAAATCCCAAGATTACTTACCGGGATCCCAAGGCTAATACTGAAATCCCAAGCACTGGGATTCTTGGTGAAAAGGCAATTGGTGTTTCAGCAAAGCCCTCAAATTTGGTTAAGTTGGTTGTGCTGAGAAACAAATCTAAACCATGGTAAATAAAGAAAGAACTTTAAAAAATAACCAAAAGGCTTGTAGCGCAACGGCAGGCATCTGGCTGTAGTTCGATGTCAAAAGAGTGCACTCCATACGGCGACTAGTCACTTCTATCATGATAGCTACTATTCGTACATTTCGTTCGGTTTATATATTGATATTGTTGTTGGTAACTTTCCGTTTGTGGTTTGTAACATCTTCGTGCTCATACGACTCTTAGTAGCTAGATCTCATTGCTGCGATAGCTGCGCATGTATGCATCGAAGTTGCAGTGGCTGCAACATGCCTTCCCCGCCATCGATGAGAGAGAGATGAACTTGCCGGCCGAAGTGAAGGAGATTTCCGTCAAGACTTCATCTGGAAGGCGGTCTTGAGGTTTGGGCTCGGCGACTCAACGATGGCTTCTGTTGCTTGATTGAAGGCGCTGCCGTCCAACTACCTTGGGGGAGATGTAGCTTCTTTGTCGGGGTCACCATTGTAGCGCAACGGCAGGCACCTGGCTGAAGTCCGGCGTTAAAAGAGTGCACTCCATACGGCGACTAGTCACTTCTATCATGATAGCTACTATTCGTAGATTTCTTTTGGTTTATATATTGATATTGTTGTTGGTAACTTTCGGTTTGTGGTTTGTAACATCTTCGTGCTCATACGACACTTAGTAGCTAGATCTCATTGCTGCGATGGCTGCGCATGTATGCATCGAAGTTGCAGTGGCTGCAACATGCCTTCCCCACCATCCATGAGAGAAAGATGAGCTTGCCGGCCGAAGTGAATGAGATTTCCGTCAAGACTTCATTTGGAAGGCGGTCTTGAGGTTTGGGCTCGGCGACTCAACGATGGCTTCTGTTGCTTGATTGAAGGCGCTGCCGTCCAACTACATCGGGGGAGATGTAGCTTCTTTGTCGGGGTCACCATTGTAGCGCAACGGCAGGCATCTGGCTGTAGTTCGATGTCAAAAGAGTGCACTCCATACGGCGACTAGTCACTTCTATCATGATAGCTACTATTCGTACATTTCGTTCGGTTTATATATTGATATTGTTGTTGGTAACTTTCCGTTTGTGGTTTGTAACATCTTCGTGCTCATACGACACTTAGTAGCTAGATCTCATTGCTGCGATGGCTGCGCATGTATGCATCGAAGTTGCAGTGGCTGCAACATGCCTTCCCCACCATCCATGAGAGAAAGATGAGCTTGCCGGCCGAAGTGAATGAGATTTCCGTCAAGACTTCATTTGGAAGGGGTTCTTGAGGTTTGGGCTCGGCGACTCAACGATGGCTTCTGTTGCTTGATTGAAGGCGCTGCCGTCCAACTACATCGGGGGAGATGTAGCTTCTTTGTCGGGGTCACCATTGTAGCGCAACGGCAGGCATCTGGCTGTAGTTCGATGTCAAAAGAGTGCACTCCATACGGCGACTAGTCACTTCTATCATGATAGCTACTATTCGTACATTTCGTTCGGTTTATATATTGATATTGTTGTTGGTAACTTTCCGTTTGTGGTTTGTAACATCTTCGTGCTCATACGACACTTAGTAGCTAGATCTCATTGCTGCGATAGCTGCGCATGTATGCATCGAAGTTGCAGTGGCTGCAACAGGCTTTAAGAGGAAAAAACTTCTTTTGTTGTTTTTTGATGCCAAGTCTCAGATTCGTATCATGATGTCACATGTCAGCAATAGGACATGAGTGAACTTGACACACCAGGTTTTATTGCATTAAACATTCACATTCATGACAATTCTAGACTAAAATACTCCCTGCACATAATGTGGCAGGTTTATTTTCAGTAAATTAATATAATCAATTGTTGTTTTCTCAAAAAGTTAAAAGTATTTTTGTTTTTATATATGGGGAAAGCTCCAATTCAGCCAGAAAATTTTTTTTGATTGAAATAGTATTGATTACTGTTATAATGTACATCATAATTTTTTGTGGAGCTAGTCTCATGATCTTGCGGAGTAATTAATCATGACCAATTGATTAATCTGAAGCATTGAATGACAAAATTAACAATTTAGTGGGCAACACTAAAATATGAAAATTCTCACTAAAATACTATACTAAAATTCTTGCAGAAATAGGGGAAAAGGATAACACTAAGAAGTGGAAATTCTGCAGAATTTTATGCTCTACCTCTAACCTTGATTTTACAGTGATCCCTTGTTTATTGTGGTAGATGCATTTCAAGACCCCCATGATAGGTGAATTTCTGCTAAATGGCATCACTGATTTTTACATACATATTTAGGCAGTGGCTATTTTGCCGTCAATAGCATTTTACCCTTAGAGGCTATTTTGCTGTGAGTTGTTTGTGATTGATCAATCTTAATGATGTACTAACCACCAGCAACATGGATAAGATCAAATTCAACTATTCCCTCAACCACCAGCATGATGTACTAAACATGTAAATTTTGGTCGTTTCTGATAGGTCACCCAGCATCCACTCCCGTATCATGTACGTTCCCTTCCAGTGTACACTACCCCGTACATTCACATACCTGGCTGACCTTTCAGTGTACACTGCCTTTCTTTTAGTGCCCTGCCAGCTGAGATTCAAACCCGCATCCATAGCATATTAAGACCAGTGCACCTTCCACTACACCACAGTGTCACTAGCTGAAATGTAGGAATTATCACTATATATAGACACATGTGAATGATTACTGCAAAATATTTTCTGAAGGGTAAAATGCCATTGACAGCAAATAGCCACTTCCATATTTTTATGTGTTTTAGATTTAAAACCCTTCTTGTACCATTATTTAACCCTCCCATTACAATACTGTTCAGTATTTCTAAAATAATAAGAACAATTATTAAGAAATCACATGAAATATTACAGAAAAGAAGAAAGTAACAATGTAACACTTAATGTTAAAGAAAAAAAAGATTGTTAATAACCATAAAAGAAGAGGAAGTACTTCTTGGGTGATGATGGTAAATATGCTGCACAGTAGAAATCATGACGATGAAAGAAGTGATGACATATACTGTGCAGTTAAAGACGTTTTGCATATCTTCAGAAAGTGGTGCCTTTTCCAGGGACACCACTTCCTCTTGTGTGGAAGGTAAATCGACTCCCTCTTCTTCATCTATTATTTCTTCAACCACATTACTAGCCACCGAAACCTTTTCTTTTTTTCTAGGCTAGAAAAACATTGTTATGTGAAGTTGCTGTCTCTGGCTCTTTTGCCTGTCAAAATAATCTTATATGGAGTCATTAGTTCATCAAATTTATTGCAAAATTGCACAGACTGAACCGTATCATCATCCCATTCCTGTGGGCACTCTTTCACCTTGTTAATTTGGCCAAATAGTTTGGCTAAACATTCTAATGACCATCCACTTTGCTCAACAGTTTCATCGGCTTGTTCCTGAGTTTCCTTCTTTTCTTTTTCATTTGTAGACTTTGTCATGGCTTCCAAGTCTTGTTCGTTCAGTGGTTTGGAGTGGCAGTCTATTAACTCATTCACGTCTTCCATGGTCATGTTAGCAAATCCTTCCTCATTAATAAGTAAAGCTAATTGCACAGCTTTTTATCCAGCTGAGCGATTAATTTCTTCAGCTGTGAATCCCTTGTCGTCGTAAACAACCTCAGGCCACAACTTCTTCCAGCTTGCATTGATGGTGGAAGGCTTCATTTCTTGCAATACCTTCTAGATATTTTGAAGACAGGTAGCAATTGTTAACGTCTTCCAGTATGCCTTCAAGGTGAACGTGACGTTTTTATTTTCTGTGGCAGTATTAAGGCTACAAACAAAATTGGCCGTGGTATTCCTTATATATAATGCCTTAAAAGCCTTCATAACCCCCTGGTTCATTAGTTGTATAAGTGACGTAGTGTTGGCTGGCAGGAATTCAACCCTAACGTCATCATACACTAGATTAGTAGTATGGCCACCAGCATTATCCAAAAGGAGAAGGACATTAAATGGCAAGCCCTTCTCATAAATATATCTTTACTTGGGGAATAAAACTGTGATAGAGCCAATCTGAGCTCAATGGATTTTTACGAGGCAGTTGGATTGTACATCCAATGCGCAGGTAGCAAATTTTTATTCTTATTTTTAAAGCCCTTGGGCTTCTAGACTTGTAAATTAGTGCAGGGTTCAACAAAAAACCCACAGCATTACTACACATTAAGAGGGTCACATGATCCTTACATGCTTTAAAAGCAGAGGCTTTTTCTTTATCTTTAAAGAGAATCTTTTGGGATGGCATCTGTTTCCAGTACAGACCAGTCTTGTCCATGTTGAATACCTGTTCTGGCCTATATTCCCCTTTGGCAATAATTTCATCAAACGTTTCACAAATGTAAGCTTCAGCAGCATTCTTGTCAGCTGAAGCAGCCTCTAAAGAAATGCTTTTCATGCAATAACGTTTCTGAAATTTTTAAAACCAGCCTTTACTAGCAGAAAACGTTTTCCTAGGTTAAATCACTGGAGTTCCTGGCTGTGGATTATCTACATCTTCATCTTCTCCCTGGCCATTGTCTGTTTCCTTAGCAGCAAAAGTATCATACAATAGCTTAGCCTGGGTTGTTATCATGTTTGTTTCCAAGAGTATATCTTTCTTTTGGCAATCGGCTATCTATAGGGCCAAAGCAGCTTCCATACAGATAGTCTTATTATGAGATGTAGCAACCCTCTTTGCTGTTGTATTAAAAGTTATAGCAGCCGTCTTCCTAATGTTACCCTCATCCTTTTGGATGTAGAGAATGGCAGATTCATTAACTCTGTAATGGCGTGCTTTGGCCGCATAAGATTTACCTTCTTTTACCATATCTAAAATTTTCACCGTCTTGGAGATGGTCATCATTTTTCATTTCTGTTTAGGCTCAGAAACATCCTTAGTTGAAGTAGTACGTTTGGGTGCCATTGCAGGGGTTGAAAAAGCACAATAAATTACTAGTAATATGTTATATCTCTGTATGTTATATTTACTAAAATATTTATGCTGTATGTATGTATATGCTGGTCGGCTGACCCTGTGAAGTGGTGAACCTGTGATCAGTGATCCATGAAGTAGTGAGGGATCACTGTAATTACAATTTTAACTAAACCCCTGCAAGAACCAATACCACATAAACTCATAAACTGCAACCACACATCCAAGACTTGTTAAACAAACCCCCAGGATATGGCCTCCCTTGGAAAGCGTTAGATTCAACTAAATAGATGACAAACTGGAATAGGAGTATTTGGTGACTCAATGGCGAAATGAGGATTTGGTGATGACAATCTATGCCAATGTGAAGAACCCCAAACTGCATACCACATTATCAATGACTGCAAATCAACAGGACCCCCATGCAACCGAACAGATGATGACAACTCGATGCTCATGCAATATCTGATAAAGTGCAACTTCTGCTGAGACTGTCTGTAATATGAATGAATGAATGAGCAACTTTAACTTTATCGGACCCTAACTCTAAATGCTGATGTAGTTTGTAGAATTTCCATGTTTGAGTAGTAGGCCTATACAATGCTATGGTACATTTTCTGAAATTTTTGCATGCAGATGACTTGGTTTTAACGGGTGAAAGTATGGAGAATTTGAGAGAAAAATTTTTGAAATGGAAAATGTGTTCAAGAGCAAGGAGCTGAAGGTTAATCTCAATAAGACCAAAGTGATAGTGAGTGGTTCAAAAGAAAAAAAATGATCAAGAGCAAAGTTGTTCCATGTGCCAAGTGTGGCTGGAGGGTGATGGCAAATTCAGTGCTATATGTAAAATGCAGTATATGGGTGCATGGTAGATATGCCAAAATGAAGAGAGTGAATTTGATTCTGACAAGAGGTTTTGTTTGTGGGGGATATGTTGAAGCAATGAAAGGAATTGTTAAACCAGCTGAAGAGTTAATATTTTGTAACCAGGTGGAGCAAGTAAAGAGTTTTTGTTACTAAGGGGACAGGTTAAATGTCAATGGTGGTAGATAAGTGGCAGTGACAGCAAGAACAAGAATTGGATGGATAAAATTTAGAGAATGAGGGGAATTGCTTGATGAATTCAATGAAAATGAAAGGTCAAATTTGTTGAAATTGTGTTAGGTCAGTGATGTTGTATGGGAGCAAGACATGATGTCTGTGGGAGAATGAGATCGCAATTGTAAAAAGAACTGAAAGAGCATTGAAAAGAGCAATAAGTGGATTTAAATTAATTGAGAAAAGGAGTA
Source organism: Trididemnum clinides (assembly GCA_963675345.1). NCBI lineage: Eukaryota > Metazoa > Chordata > Ascidiacea > Aplousobranchia > Didemnidae > Trididemnum > Trididemnum clinides. The sequence goes on from OY776297.1 coordinate 3,138,570, forward strand.
GTCAAGAACCTATAATTTGCTGGGTTTGGAAGAAACTTCGGACAGACTATCTAAAGCAAACAGAATGTGATGATATGGGCATGATTTGAGGAGAGATAGCGATGATGTGCTGAGAAGAGCATTGGATGTTGAAGTGATTCTGAGAAGAAGGTGTGGGTGACTGAAGATGATGTGGAGAAGGCAGGTGATTAAACAGGTGGAAGAGATTGGACCAAAAAAAGGAAGATGCCATTGACAGACCAAAATGATGCAATGCTGTAAATAAACTTTTTAAGGATCATGAGGTGAATCTAGTTACCCTTGTTTTCAGAGACCAAACCAGATTGAAGACTTTAGATCTTTCTCCATACTTTTTTGTTGATGGCTTTTTCTTATTTTCATAATTCTGTAACTCCATTTTAGATTAAACTAAAATATTTTTTTGTTTCCCATAAGTTTTTATCAATTTGGCAAGTGCCAAAAAATCTTTTCTATGTGAATAATATTAAGTGCATCCAGCCAATTTGCTAAGAAATAAGACTAGTAGTTTTGCCAAATTGCTACAATTGGTGCCTTCGATAACAAGTGGATCAGAAAACATTGCAAGGCCAATACTGTTTAAAAAGTACATATGCACAGCTGGAATTATTTTGCAAGTACTTGTCTTGACAGAAAATTGATGTGTGCACAAATATAATCATCAAATAAATCAAAAAACAATGCATAATTGGATATGTACATCGCTAGAATTTCAAATACATTGCTAGAAGCTTATTAATTTGTCATCTTTTGCTTACAGCCATGTCATTACTTGTGAATTTATCATGTTTTGGTTCAGCCGCAATACTGACCAAACTTTTTCATGTTCATCTACTTTTAGTGTTTTTAATTTTGCCGGTTGAGAAAAATCCCAGTGTTATGTGCTTGATTTTTGCTGTTTACGCTCAGGGTTGGAATATTACCCTGACACTGTTATTTCTAATAAAGCTTGGCATATCTACCAGAAAATGAAAGAGCATTCTTATGTTGCTTGTTCCATATATTATTTTACACCATTCATTACAGTTTAACCAAGAAAAGTTGGCATGCAGAAAACTGGCAGCTATTTGTATAGTACCTGTAAATAAGCAACCAAAAATCAACATCAGTAGCATCATTTCATTAAGGAGCAAAGCTTCAGCTAGGCCAGGGGTCACCTACCTTTTACTTGTGAAGAGCCATTTGAGCTTGGCATCCTCAAAAAGAAAACAATGAGAGCTGTAAAAGATTGTATTTGTGTAAATATGTATGTATAATGTAACCCATCAAATCAAAGTTGTTCTTTAAAAAACATCTTTAATTAGTAGCAAAGAACCGATTATTAAGACACACTCACCTGGTTCACACCTTAACAGAAGTGTCTCGCCCAAAATAAAAGCAGAAGAGCTACTGGTTTCTGACCCATATGCTAAGGCTATCACTTGGTGATGAAAAGAAAGCCACACCTCGTTTCATGCTCAAGGGTAGAGAAAATCAAATTGCTTCACTTTCACTCTGGTTCACATTTAGCAATGCTTTGACCATAGTTATTCTTTGTTTTTCAAGTGTAAATAATTTTGCTATTGATTTGTTAAACAACTTTTATATAATCATGTCTGATGGAGATATCATTTGTGAAACAAACAAGCGAAAGCTTGTTGATGAAAATAATGATACTTCAGTGAAAAAAGTCAAATTGTCTCAAAATGAAGTCATTAATGATGTTAAAAGTGATTTTGAAGGAACTTCATTGGTCAGTGTCCTCCATGACAATCGTAGTCAGAAAGTTATTTTTCTTCACGGAAAATTTGAAAACGATCAAGAAAATGATGCAGTTATCATCTTGGAAAAAAAGCCATTGGAGATTGAGGCACTTAGCAAAATTCTTTCATCTGAGACTAAACTTGATCTTGATTTAAAAAATGATATATATGCAACTTATAGTGCTCACTTACCTTCCAATATTGCTGATGTAAAAGCTACAGTAATATATCCAGCTACAAAAAAACACTTAGAAAAATATAAGAGCCAAAAAATTACTGCTGTTGCAGAATCAAGAAATGATTATAACTGCATTACAAAGCCATTTCTAGAGACACAGCTTGAAACAAATGTATTTGATATTCAGTGGGTGTATAATATTTTGGACCACAAAAAAGAAGAAGATCGAATTATTTTTGAAGATCCTAATAAGGAAACAGGCTTTGTTCTTCTCCCAGACATGAAATGGGATGGAAAAGATGCTGATTCTCTTTATATTGTGGCAATTCCTCACAAGCGAGGTATTAAATCCCTTCGTGACTTGACCAGCGAACACATTCCCTTGCTGAAAAATATTGAAGAAAAAGCATACTCTGAAATTAAGAAAAGGTTTGATGTTGGTAAAGAAAAGCTTCGAATGTACTTTCATTACCAACCCTCTTATTACCACTTGCATGTCCACATTAACTGTATTGCAGTTGACATACCAGGGACAGGTGTATTACGAGCCCATCTTTTGAATGACGTTGTAGAAAATTTGCAGCTTTCTAGTAACTATTACAAAGAAAAAACTTTGTCATTTACTCTAAGGGAAAATGACAAACTTCTTCATGAATTTTTGAAGCAAAAATCCCGATCCTAAGATAAAACTTGATTGCAGTGTTCAATGGATTTCAGTAGAATGAATAGTTCCATATAAAGTCTGACAAATACATGCTTTTTAATTCTGGAATTAATTGTCGTTTTATTTCTCTTACCATTATTTGCATACCATGTCAAGTTAACTAGAAAATCAAAATAGTCATCTTGAATTTATTTAGAAAAAAATCAATGGTTTTTTAAAAGTTAACATGTGAAATTAACGTTGGCTATCTAAAATCCAAATTTAGCGTTAGGTTAAAGGATGATGAATGGGTTGACCTAAGTGTAATTACACGGTTTGGCAATTCTAACTGCTGGTATGTAAAATGATTTAGTTTTTATCAACTTTTTTACTGTAAATAAGCAATATGAATATTAAGCTGATCTGATTTTCAGTTATAACACACATAATACAATAGTTTCAACATCGTACTCACTTATATCAACTTTGATTTTGTAACTCGTGGAACCAAACAGAAATCCATAACAATGCTGTATTGAGCATAAGTAAATTAACATAGCAGAATACACCAAAGCTTTTTGTCCCCTCTCGGGGACTATATCAAGGATAAATAAATAAATCTGTTGGTCCAAAATTAAATTTAATATGATATTATGGTATTGGACACTATTGACTAAATTAGTAACGTATTAGCACTGCACCTCTCAATAAAACACATGCAATAGCTACTTCGCTGCTTGTGATTGACCAAGTTTTATGTTTAAGGTTGGCTTAATGCGTTTGATTAGCAGCACTTCCATTAGCTCAGTTTCAGTATCGAAACAGGAGTTTTTAATAATGTGAAGTTTTGCTTTGCTGGCATTGTTTTTCTGCAGGCTTTGCCCTGATTTCAATGAGATTTGATAGCAGAGTTAGATAAACTTAAGTTATTGGAAAGATAGTTTTCAACTCTGATGAATACGGTATATACTTGCTTAATAGCTGCATTCACAGATAAGCTGCAGCAGAAATTTCAGTCTAATGTTGAGAATCATGGGTAATTCACGAATAAGCTGCAGGTCAAATGACCTTTTCACTGGTGAAGACCCTGCTCGATCAATCAACGACATAATATTGAGTTGTACAGAAATATGTAATGAAAGTCAAATTTATCGTTTAAAACCTAAAAAATCTTTTTCGTTGGAAGAATTTTTGAGTAGTTTCTTGGCTTGTTCTTATATAAGTAGATTGTGGTAGGTGTCATCTTTTTCATCCCTGTCATGGCTGTTGTCATAAGCATTTGTCCACAGAATGTCATATTCTGTTCCAGCATTTGCAGTTCAACTGGATGACTCAAATTCGGTGTTAACTCATGAGAGAGCATTGTCCCTCAGAGTATGTTGTGTGTATAAGTCGCAGGAAAAATACTGGCTATATTCCAGGTAAAAAAAAACTGCAGCTAATGAGTGAGTATATATGGTAATTGTCGATTCGACATACCAATGTATGATGTGCTTTTATCATAGAAACAGGTACCATATTTATTTGAGTATAACACGCACTCATGTATAACGCACACCCCTGACTTTTGATTAAAAATTGGTATAAAATTTTGTTTTGCTTTTTCTCGACTTGCACTCGTATGTAATGTGCACCCAGACTTTGAGTTTTTATTTTGGTAGAAAATTTTGCGCGTTATACTGAAATAAATGCGGAATATTTATAGATAACATTTGAGCAGAAAAAAGTGAGTAGAGGAAATTTAAGTTTGAATTATGAGATTATTTTAAAAGTTTGATAGGTTATTTTTATATCAGTGCCCAGTCTGTCCCGAAACAATGCAGCAATGCATTTTCCAGATTTGATGCATGTGGTACCAATATACAGGAGGGTTAAATAAGAATTTACCATAAGTTAGGGGTATTGTTAGAGGAGTCGGCAGAGAATTGTCGATTGTGATTGTTGAATCCATCAAATTTGGCAAATGCATTGCAGCATTGTTTCACAACAGACTGGGCACTAATATAAAAATAGCCTATCAAAATTTTAAAATAATCTCGTATTTGAACGTTAAATTTCCTCTACTTCTTTCTGCTCAAATGTTGCCTATAAATATTCCTGTTCTTGTGCAAGAGCATCTCATGCATCGGTATGACGACTAAACAACTATTTGTCAGAATTGAAAACTATCTTTCCAATAACTTAAAGTCATCTAACACTGCTATCAAATTTCATCACAATCAGTGCAAAGCCTGCAGAAGAACAATGCCAGCAAAGCAAAACTTCACATTATTAAAAAACTCCCGTTTTAATACTGAAACCGAGCTAATGGAAGTGCTGCTAATCAAACACCTTCAGCCAACCTCAAACATAAAATTTGGTCATTCTCAAGGAGCAAAGTAGCTTCTGCACCTGTTTTTTTAAGAGGTACAGTGCTAATGCGTTGCTAATTTAGTCAATAGTGTCCAGTATTTAATTTTGGACTAACAGATTTATTTATTTAGCCCTGATAAACGAAAAGCTTCATTGTATTTTGTTACGTTAATTTTTCTTATGCTATTTTAATGATGTCTAATAAACTATTAGTATGGATTTTTGTTTGGCTTATTGAAACTTGGAAGAAAAGCTTCCTCTATTCGAAGTGTAACATAATTCAGTCTTGCGATTGCTTCAATTGCTATCTTTAATTAAGTTATTCAGTCAAACTAGTTGTGATAATGGGTTGGTACTGTTTGATCGATAACCATGTGCATTTCTATTACCACCTTCCTTTCCAGAAGCGGAGCTGTGTGTTTATGTGAGTTTTTTTTTCAGTTTAGCTTCAGAAATTAAAGAAATTCATGGGTAGGGAAAATCATTTGTAGATTTGTTGCTAAATTGTGTTGCCATTTGCTAGTATTTTTATAATTTATTTAGCTGCTTTAGGCTCTTATATCGTCAAATATCATAAGTTATTCAAGAACATTTTTTGTAGCTTTGGCATATTACTAGCAGTCTTTTTATTGTTTTAATGCTAAACCGTTTTCAGAATGTTTTTTTTAATGAAATTGTTTCATAGAAATTTACTTGCGGTCAGATTAAAATAGAAAGAAGATGGGTTCCATATTTTCTCGATTCAAAGTAAGCTACAGTGCCTGCTACAATCACTTCATGTCTGTATCTTTTTTGTGTAGCCTAATTGCATTGTTTTATGGTGGAAGCACTCACAGTATAGAAGCCTCTATTGACCAGCAATAATCACTCAGCGTGATGTGATGCTGGTTAGTAATAAAGGCGTTGCAAGTTCAGTGCCAGCTTGGTTGCTGCTGTTGTTGTTCTCTTAATAGTAGGCAGTTTTGTTGCTGTGGTGTTCAGGCTTTAGATCAAAATTCCCTAATTGTGTTCCCCAACTAGATTGATAGAAGTTATGTGCAACAAAATTCTGGATCAGAATGTTGGTCCACAACGAAGAAAAAGGTTTCCCATCATTACAACAAACAAAGAAATGATTTGCATAAAAAAAAAACAGCCACGTATGCTTTCAAAAAGTTCACGTTACTCTGGAGATAAAAATTGCCAAAAAAAGTACTTTGAAAAAACTGATCTCCAAACAAAAAACTTCGTTCTCAAGCAGGATATTGTAAAAAATTTCTCTGAAAAACTTGATCTCCGAAAAAAAAAGGTGTTCACCTATGTTTTGTTTTGAGCCAAATATCTTTTCAGCTCCCCATTACAAACCGAAGTGCTTATAATTGCTTTTAGAAAGTTAATTTCAAAAATGGTCTTCACCTTGGTAGCGGTCATTAAACCTCGACTTGGACCAATTAACTACAAAAAGCAGCCTTTTTATATGGCCTGTCAAAACTTATTAGTCAAATGTGGCCCGTATCGTAAAAACTTCTGGCAGCCCAGGTTTAGTTGCCAAGTGCTGATAAAACTACGTTATGTATACATGTACACTTTATTTTTTTCTTTTATCTCCTAGTGATAATGCCTGTGTCTAGATCTCGTCACAGAGATCGATCTTTGTCCAGCCTCTATCTCCTTATCTTCATTTACATAATTTTGAATAGCTTAGTGAGTGCACTATAAGTGACTAATGAAAAAAGGGCATCTTACTTCCCTTAGCTTTAATAATTTTTGATGCAGTGTAGTTAACTTTTTGATAGCGGAAATTATTTAGTTGAATATAATTGCAATGATATTGTTTTATTTTTCCCTTACCAGTTTTGTGTTTTTATTGTTTAAACTTCTATAGAAAAAAAAAACTACCACAGAAATTCTAGAAGGAATTGACAAAGAAATTCAACAAATTGAAAAATTCAGAAGATCAACTCAAGAATTACGCTCAAGAGTGAGTAGCATCAAGCGTTGGATGTGCTTGTAAACTTTATAATGAATGTGAGAATCGCATTCGAACTTATGTCTGTACCCCACACTTTTCTCCGGACGTTCAGAAATTTTCTTCATTTATCAATAAATTACATTCATGTTTATGTCCTCGTTTGTATAAAGTTGTAGTTGCAATAACAGTTTGCTTTGAAATTTTTTAAAGCGTCGCAGTATACTGAGGGAGAGAAGACCTAAACGTCTTAATATACGCAACAGTAGGAACCTGGCTTCTTCAATACTGCTCGTTATGCGAACTTCACTTTCCACTCTTTGTAAAATCAGATTTTATGAACTATTCCATATTCTTTCACCATCCATCTTTTCTCAAATTGTTTTTACAGGTGATTGGAAACCTCATCTTGTATTCGATTTTGGTTTACATTATTGCTTGCACAGCATTATATTTCTTATTTCAACCTTCAACCGTATTCGAAAGATGTCTTCAAATTTTGCCGTTACTTTTTTTTCCAATTTTGTAAGTTACATTTTGTAAAAGTGTTGTTTGTGTTAAATTGGTTGTCATATTTATGTTCTTAGTGCATGCTGCAGATGTCTGCTTTAAGTTTGTGCTCATGTATGTGATAATAGGTTGATCATGTGATCAAGAGCTATATAGCTCAAACCTGCCTGGTTGTTGCTATATAGTTTCCGTTAGAAAGATGCTAATTAAGAAAGATTTAGAAATTACTTTGTGATTGCAGTGGTTGTGGTTGTTGCTGTATAGTTTCCTTCAGAAAGATGCTAATTAAGAAAGATAGATTTGGCGATTACTTTGTGGTTGCAGTTGTTGTGGTATAAATACACTGAACCTGAGATACTAACAACTTTATTGGGACTCTGATTTCAAGTTATTGAGTTATAAACTTTCACACTGTCTTTTTGCTGTAGAATTTATCTCCTAAAACGACTATTGCATTGGTGGTTTGTAAGAAGAATTTCAAAAAACGGTGGGTTATTTTTTTAAATATTTGTGATGCCTCTTCTTTGTTTGATTACATCTGTCCAGCTTTTGCCTTGTTGGAGTAGCAAAACGTTGACACTTTGAGTGATTACCGTATATCCTCGCATATAAGCCTATCTCGCATATAAGACGACTCTAGAAAAACAACCTTAAAACGGTAAATTTATAAAAATTCGCATATAAGCCGACCCTATAAATCGTAACAAGCCGTACGCACCTATCACAGCAAAAGGTTGCAGAAGAGAATTTACGAAATGATAACCAGTATTGTTGTGTTTTATTTTTATTAATAATAGTAAGAAGTATCTCAAAAAATCCATCAAATTCATCATCATTATCATTGTCGGACTCCCCAAAGAGATCTTTCCAGTCCTTCAATGTAAATCGTAAATGCGTAGGCGATCTTATCTTGAGAACAAAGAGTGCGATCAGAGTTATGCGCATATAAGCCGACTCCTTAGTTTGGCAACTTTTTTATTGAGTTTTAAACTCGGCTTATATGCGAGGATATACGGTACATCTGTCCAGCTTTTGCCGTATTGGAGTAGCAAAACGTTGATACTTTGTAAGAATCGTATGAAATTGACACCGGTTATTTGTATGTTTCTAAAGCTTTTTTGGCGGACACTCTTCGGAAAATTGATAAAAAGAAAATGTCTTGCTTCTCACAGGGAGTCGTTATTATCTGATAACTTCTTTTAAAAGATGCCAGTAAAGAATATTATGTTGCGTTTACTCCTTCTTTTCGTTCAATTCCACGCATGGGATGCAGCATTAAACAATTGTAATCTGGCCCACACTGCAAACCTATCTAATTAGGATATGATTAATCCAAGGAAAAGTTTTCGTATATTTTGAACGAGTCTCAAGTACAAATCGAAAAATATTAATGCAGTCTTCAAAGTTATGGTTACAGATCGCCGTTTAAGGCAGGTCTGTGCAGCCCATTTTCATGTGATGTTTTCTTTAACCCATTTTCTCCCCTGGTATCACACATGATACCAGTCCATTCCCGAATGTTTACATCCTTGTACAGTATTGCTTGATACTCAAGTCTTAATGTTGGTATTATGTAGGTGAGGGATTAGTGTATTAACTTGAAATATAGGATTTCGTTGCAATTCGACATCTTAGTGATTACGCTGTAGCTCTTGATTAAAGAGCAACATTTTCCAAAATTAATCAGAGAAAAATGCTTTCACGCAGGTGATACGAAATTTGTGTACACATTACTCTTAGAATGCCCTTTCTTTCAAATACTTTATGAAATATATTTTATATGAGTATCTAATGACATGCTTTGTTATTAATCACTAGGGAACACAATTTTTGTTGCATTGATGCCTACACTTCTTTTTACCTAATTTTGTGTTGCTGAATTCAAATATGCAGATAGGCTTTTTCTTAAAGCTACAAATTTTTTGCCTTTAAGCGTTTTTATTTTTAGCAAGTTTTGTGCACTCTTAACGTAAAATGACAGGGGTTATTTTGTAATAGCCATTCGCACCTAGGGCCGCATAAGGAATTTTGACTATACCATGCATCAATATTCAAGTCGCAAACATTTAATCTCTATGCAAATAAAAGTATTTGAAATCAATGTGTACTGTCGATACAGACAAAATACAAGATCAAATGTGGCTCAGTTCAGGCAAGAATTTGTACTTGTAGCCACTGCGCTTGTGGACTTCTTTGGGGCGTTCCAGTAGTAGTCTGCCATCATGTTTCTGTCCCATCTGTCTTGGTAGCGATGTTCCGTAGTCATGAGGTCTTGATGAAACTGCTCTCCTTGTTCATTACTAACATCCCCGGGGTTACTGGGGAATTCATCAAGGTGACTATGAAGGAAATGCAACTTGATACTCATTTTACACCCGGGGTCGCAATTAGCTAACAGCATTGTAGTGACTAGAACGTGGTAGTTATCTGCCTTCTTGTAACCAAGAAAGTATTGTGTAACTGCTACAGAAAATAGCCATGCCACTTTCTCCTTGTCATTCATCATGTAGACAAATTTCTCATCACGTGCAAGGGTAAGAATGTGAGGTCCATCGAAGTTACCAGCATTGATTTTGTCGAACGACAATTTAGGAAAAGCAGAAACTATATGCTGAAAACACTCACCATCACTATACATTGCTTTCACAAACTGCTTCATTAAGCCAATCTTTATGTGAAATGGGGGAAAAAGTATCTTCTCTTGGCTTAATATGGGATCGTGCACAATGTTTGGCATGCCTACTTCCAAAGTTTCAGGGATAGGCTACTCCTCCTGGGTCCAGTGTTTCTCTCAATCTCGGCTTCCTCACATGCAAAGATGACAGGGATAGCACAAAGTAAAGTATTCATATTCTCGAAGCTTTTCGTCTGATACTGTTCAAGAGAATCCGTCAGAAATTGAGTGAAAAAGATGATATGACTCACTTATATAGCGACACAGTTGATGAAAAGAATAAAGGCTTGATCGTGATCAGTAAAAAAAAGTGACCAATAGAAGGAGCGGAAACTAGTGTGCGATTTTTAGGCCATACACAAATTCTTTTTGCTCACATAAATTTGGTTTGGAATGTTTTGATGTAAGTGGCTTCAAATGTAGAGAGATGAAAAGCACCACAGCCTCGGGCAAGAATGGAAAATTTGGCATCGATCTATTCACGTGCACTTGACGGGATTTGCAAGAGATGTTGCCCTATGGTGAAGAAAGAAGATTCAGCTTTACAGCTTTTGATTGGTTTGCAAGAGCTGGCCAATGTGCTTCATACTTGAGAAGTATGTCCCTAAAGAATGGTCTTAGGTACTTGCTGCTTGATCCTCTGTTGCAGCTTTTGGAAGGTACGACCCACGTACAGACTCTCACAGTGGCACAGAAATTGATAAACATGTTGCTATGATGTGAAGCGCGTAGTAGATCCTTTTGAGCTGCAGGCAGAAGCTGTCTAGTGGTGTAGACAATGCTTGGCTCAACTGCAAAGCAACAACGTTTGACGGCTGTTTTAATTGCATTTCGTAACTCGTCGAGACGTTGCACAGCCATGGCAAGTGAAGATAAACTGGGCTTTTCTTTGGACCTGATTGTGTTGGTCTTCGAAACTGATTCATCTTTCTGATCACTCTGTTGAAACCTTTCTGTCGGCCAAGAAGAAAGCTGACCATTTTATGGTCTACAAAGGATATTGTGGTCATGATATTTAAGTAAGTAGATAATCTCTTTTATGTCATCATACGTTTCTCTCAAATGCACAGCGTGACCAACGAGAACTGCTCCATAAAGGTTGCCATTGTGTAAAAGAACACATTTGAGGGTGTGTTTAGAGCCGTCCAGAAACAGTCTCCATTCAGTTAGAATGTACTAGGCAACACCTAACTGCCTGAGCAGACCGGAGATATCATGACAGTCGATTAACTGCTTCTGTTCTGAGAAAAATGTCACAAAAGACTGGTCTCGGCTTTCGAAAGTACGAAACTTTTGCAGAGTCATCAAGTAGATGCTCTTCTTACAGCCTGGAAGCTAGTATCTCTGCAGCTTTCTTGGAGAGTACCAAGTCACGAACTAAGTCATTCAATTCCCTTTGGCTAAACAGCTCAGGGGCTGATAGCCGTTAGGCGTCATCCGAAAAAAATTCAGATTCAGAAACTCTCATTATTGCAGCCCTTATACTCTCCGTGATCATCACCACTGTCTTCACATGAGGAAAAACCACTAAAAACCGGGATCAGAACAGGTCGAATGGCTGGGGCAATGCTTGGATAAGGGAACTTATGCGATTTTTCTTGCCAACACCTTTCGTGTTGACCATGAGAAAATAACAGTCAGTTACGTGATCTCGGGGTTACCGTGAAACCATGGGATCTTCAAAAGGCAGTCCCTTTCATTTTCCTTTTGTCCAATCGCGAAGCATTTCCTCACAGTTATGACACACGATATGAGATGACAGTTTCTTGTCTTGGTCACCAAGGGAATATGAAAATATGCTTTGTAAGCATGCTTCACAAACGAAGTGATATTACGTCTTTGACAAATTTGAAAGTTATTAAACTTTCAAATCTATAGTTTCTTTTTCCCTACTTGAAAATAGTTGGCATGGATTTGCCCGTTTCACTGTAGGAGGCCCGGTTTACTGCGAAGTGAGATAGAGTGAAAATTCGTTGGCATGGATTTGCTCGACACTTCTATCAAAGGTCGCCCGGCTCCCACCTTGTGAATTGTCAACGCACTCGCCTCGAGCGTGATGGCATTGCAAAGACAAGGTGCTTGGCTATAAATGCAGCGTTTAATCTGCTTTTTCAGATCAGTGTGTAAACTGATCTCCCAATGGATATGCAACCAAAATCAACCAATTTGTCAACCCGCCCTGCTAAGCAAAGCAATACGTCGTCGGTTGAAGTCTCAGTGCTTCTGTATGTGTTGGATTTTTTTTTTTTTAAGGATAACGTTAATGAGTGGGTTACTTTTGCTTGTGACGGGACGGGCCCTGCTGATGAGTCCAAAAGGACGAAACGCGTCCAGGGATGGTCTCGTCTAAATTGGTTGGGTGGTATACTCATTATTGTTTCCTGGCATATTCATTTTAATAAATTGTTAATGCCCCTTACGCCCGTATGCTGCTTTGCCAATTAGTTGCAAGGTCTTTGACAAAGCAGTATATAGCACCCACATCAAAACAGAAAAAATCAGGCTTATTTTTGCTTTCACGTCTACGAGAAGAAGCCATGTTTACACTTGATATAACAAAACGTTTTGTAAATCAAACAACTCAAGAAAAACTATAATTAGTCCAATACTGTACTATAAAAGTAAATATCATTACGAGTGCAAAAATATGATACATTTAAGACGATAGTTAGTTGACATTTGCTAAAGAGCCTAGAGTAGCTAACAACGTATGCAGTGCTGTGCACACTCTCGACTGCTAACTCAAGAAATTTACTACAATTGCACGCTTTTTGGCTGTTGGTCGTACATGACCGCACACAGTCAATACTTCTTCCACGTACTTCTACCTGTATAGCTGCTGGACCTTATAAGCACAGACCGTGTTGATGCTCTGATTTGACTTTTTTGATTGCATTTCCAACACTTCTTGCTGTTACCGACTGCACACGCTTCACTACAGCGAGATGTCTGACCTTTGTTCCCACCAATTGCATGCTTCATTGGTTGAAGGTGTCGCAGCTAGAAAATCTGGTCATTTGTGATGGGGACAAAAGTTAATTGAGCGTTTGTAACTGTCAGCTGGTGCGCTGCACTACTCGTGACTTCGAGACCAAGGTTAGGTTAATTACGTGTAGCAATATAGGTATGCATCGATCCGATTTTATTGGAATCTAGATTTTCAAATTGCACAAAAACTAGAGCATGTAGACGAAAACCGACTTCAGATTTGGAATCAGTGTCAAAAATTTAACAGGAATTATTTGAAAAATCTCATACAGCACAACGTGAAAAAAAATTGTTTCCCTGTGTTATGATACCATTGGAAGGATTGGAGTACCTGATCAGCAGACGTCAATGTTAGTAGCTCTATAAGAGGCATGTCAGTTATATAACCAGAAAAGTAATTTTAGAGATGAACTTCAACTCTTCGCGCGTTACCATGACATTAATAACATTCAATTATGTATGAAGTTCATGAGTTTTATGGAGATAAATAGGAATCCACGCCGCCATAGTATACTTTATTCTTTTGTTGGAGAGATAAAATGGGTGAAGCAAAACAAGTATTGGGCTGCAGTACACTACAAATAAACTACCGTAACTGGCAAACATTCATGTGATTACTAGATGTGACGGTGTAAAATCTATGTTATTTTCATGGGCAAGCCAGTCGCTCTCAACCTTTCCTACAGCTCGAACAGCGAAAGCAGGAAAAGCACATCATTGACGAAGATTATGTCAGGCTCGCTTCGGAGAAAAAGTTCAATTTGAGAGGCAAAATTGCTGGCCAAAGCTTTTTGCTGAATTTACAAATAGGTTGCGCAAAGAGTTTATGTGAGCAACGTTCCTGACAACCGTAGGCTCTCTTTTATGACACATTTGCATTATTGTGACGAAGGATACAACAGAACTTTAACATTGTCAAATATAGTTTATAACTTGCAAATGGGACATTTTGTTTTGAAGAATTGTTTTAACAAGTCCACAATACCAAAAAAGCGTTACAAAAACCAAGATCATGTGTATGCTAAAAGGCCCAACTTGAAATTTTGTGACCTGCGTGGTGGTAAAGACTTTTTTTGGAGATCAATGATTTTAAAGCAACATTTTACCAATTTTTTTTTATTGATACTTGTGTAGACCAATTTTAATACGGCGATCGGTTTGGAAGTATTGCTGTATTGCTTTGAAATAGTTAATCTCCCGAAAAAAAGATCTTCAGCACCACTTTGGATGGGCAAAATTTTTACATGTCTGCTAAATATTCAAGTAGTCAGAAATTGGCCGGTCTGCAAAAAAGTTTGCACACCCCTGCAGTAGGGTATTTCTACGAATCCGTGGTGTCATGCATGATACCAATAACATTTCCTAAACCAGAAAAATATTCAACAACAAAAAAGATAGAGATAGTATTTAGGCATCCTTATTTGACATATGCAAAAAAATGTACCCAAAATTTATGGAGAGAATGGGTTACAAGCTTCTCTCGTTTACATTGGATCTTCAACAAAAGCGCTCGTTAGTGTAAGTATCCCGTTCGTCTAAGATTTAATCACCGAGAAAGAAGTCTTGATTGTGAAAGTGGTAGTTATTCGGTTTTTATCCAGTGTAGTCCCTTTAGCAGAAATGGCCGGATTTACCCCTTTCCTTTGCAATTGCTCGCACTCCGCCCCTCCACTTGTCTCGTCTCAGGGCATCCATCTTCAAACCAATCTTCTCTGTCTCCTCTTCCACTTGCTTCATCCAGGTCTTCTTCGGTCGTCCTCGCTTTTTCTTTCCACTCACTTCAAGATCCAGAGCAACCCTCAAAACACTATCGTCATCCCTCCTCAGCACATGTCCATACCATCTCACTCCATTCGCTGTTGCTAACCGGTCTATTGTTTCCTTCAACCCCAACATGTCCATCTGTTCTTCAGTCGTCTTCCTCTCAACAACTTTCGGACCGCACATGGCTCTCACCATAGCTCTCTCCGTTCTTCTTTTAATTGCTTTTTCATTTTCTTTGAAACACCATGCCTCGCGTCCACACAGTAAAAAGGTCCGCAATTTTATTAAGTGAAATCGAATGAATTTGACCCCCTGTCCAAGAGGCTGCACACCCCCGTCTAAGAGCTTTATGTGGTATTGATTACTTTTTGACTCGTGCCTGGTTTGCCGAATTTTGGCAATGTTGGGTTGCATCAACGATTTCTTTATCATCGATAGATAATTACAATTGACTTCTGTTTCAGAAATACAAATGCAAGAGCTGAAAGAGCACAGAAAAGAAATTGTAAGTCTACATGCTGCAGATTCGGTGCATGATTTGTTTTCATTAAAATTGATTGCGATCTGATTGTATTCAACAGTTTACGACTCCCAGCTGTAAATTGAAATCAGATTCCGAGTGCTGTCTGTATTTTCCACAGTTTGTAAATTATATTTTTGTTCAGCTTGAGAATGTGATGGAAACAGAGACTTATAAAAAAGCCAAGGAAATTTTGGAAAAGTTTGATCCGGAAACAAAAAAGAAAATAGAAGAAGAGCGGAAACAAAAGGAAATTCCTGCTCCTGTGCAATCTCCTGACATGGGTAAGTTTTCTATATCTTATTTTTTGGAAGTGGCTAATTGGTTGGTGCAAATAAATTTGTTGGTGTAGCCCTTTGTTCATAATTTCTCCAATTATTCTCTTAGAACTGCGCAAACGGAACGCCCCTTCTCCGGGAATTCCCCGTCCCCAACTGCCGCCTGTTAACTCTCCACCTTCAGCTTCAGCTGCGCCCTCAGTGATGGGATTACCACCAATGGTAACCCCTGGACCAATACCAAGAGGTAAGCAATTGTGGTGGGATTATCATAAATTAATAAAAACCAGAGCTTCATGGCCTACGCTCTACCACGCTGTGACATGGAGAGCTCGGAGGTGGTGCGCTGCTTTTCTCGTCGAAGAACTGGATTTGATTTTGATTTAGTAATACTGGCCATTGCGGTTGACAATATCATAAGGCAAATGTTTTGACATCAATTGTTCACACATTTGTAGATTGTTAATTTTTAGGACCTCGCCCACCTCTGACCCCGGCGTTGCCACGCCCACTTTTAAGGCAGGATCGTTCGTCGTTGGAGAAATTGGTCGAATATTTTGTTGGTGATGGACCTAACAATCGGTAAGTGTTTGTTTTGTGATAAGAATGTTCGTGCTGGCGGAGCATTGCATATAAAGTTCATTTTGCAATCACAATTCGCCTAGTTTGTTTTATATTTTTGCAACGCGTACGACGAGTTGTGTTCTGCCCGCTTCGGACCTGCCAGCACTTTGCACGGCTCATTGGTTTCTACTACATGCTTTGCAATCTAGCAAGAGAAAATACCTTTCCGAAAAGCGAAACAACGCATAAATGTTACCGACTTCATTTTTGATCACGAGGCCGCTGCGCCACTCAACAGCTGTCTAAACGTGGTGATGCAGTTCCTAACCCCATTGGTTTGGATAAAAATGGCTGTCAGCCTCCCTGAGAATCCCTAATACCCCGGGTTCTCCCCTTACCAAAAGTTTTGTGCTCTGCTGCCCTCTTGATAACCGCAGAAGGTCATCAAGCATTCTCTAAAATCGGTCGTTTGTCTTTCGTCTTTCTGTTGTTTGTTTTCATCTGTTGAGCGGCAACGTTTATCTAAATTCTGGCCCTAGCTTTCTCAGTTCTGTGGCGCCGGTAGTGTGATCTGGAGGGGCGAGTCAAGTGCAATGCTTTACCTTCGCTAAGTAGGTACATTTTAATTTGTTTCTTCCTCAGCGATTAACTTCTTTCCAGCTCTCACTTCCGGAGCAGTCCTCCTTACTGTATTTCGGTTTCTCCTGGAAGTCCCTAGTCCACCAATCCTTAGTCATCTTTTCAGGGATCCT
The DNA here is from genome assembly GCA_963675345.1 of Trididemnum clinides. NCBI lineage: Eukaryota > Metazoa > Chordata > Ascidiacea > Aplousobranchia > Didemnidae > Trididemnum > Trididemnum clinides. The sequence continues at coordinate 3,155,501 of OY776297.1, forward strand.
CCTGCACGTGTACCTCCACTGTTCACTGCAACCCTCTTTCTGCCAATATAGATCTATCTCCTCACTCTCCTGTGCAGACTTGCTACTCTCCTCTTGCCTTGTCACTGTGCCTTCTGTCTGTTTCTTCCTGCCCTCCTCCACTTCTGGTTCTTCTTCCTTTTTTGACTCGCTCAGGATACTTCTATGAAACGGTGGAAATCTTTATGCCAAAAATGTTGAACATCTCTTTCTTTCACCCTTTTCTTTCGATCTTATCTGTATCCAGTCTCATCTCATCTTCGTCGTTCAGGAATCCTCGATGCTCTGCTCTGCGATCTAATCGCGCTCACTCCATGTCTGGCTCTCTCTCACTTGTTGACTCGCAGCTGGTACTGGTGTCGTCGTCTTTGTCAAGCAAGGTCTATCCTTTTTTTTTGAACTTCCAACCTCTTCTCTCTCTTTGGTTGACCACTACTTTGACTATGTGGGGGTCAACATTTTGCTAAACAGCTTCTCTTCTCTTTTTTTAAACGTTTACACTACTATTTGCTCGTTTTTGGCAGGTAGTAGAAGCCACTCCTTTACTCCTGTTTTCCTTTCGACCTAAAATCTCTTTATTTTGGAAGACTTCGATTTTCATTGCCCTCTTTTGTACTCCAGAGGTACTTAAGATCCTCTTAGGTCATCTCCTCTACTTTCTTCCCCGCAATAACTCTGACACTTCTGTTCCATCATTCCTCCGGCAGTCCCTCCTTTCCTGACATCTCATTCACTCCCTCTTCACTTGCCCACTTCTGCTTCTAGGAGATGCTTCAGTATTTGATTCTGATCACCCCCAATTATTCTAACTGTCCCTCTTTCTCCACTCCTCTGTCATAATGAACGTCCTCCTTCTTTCAATTTTCTAAAAGCTTGTTGGATGGCTGTGTTTTCTACATCGATTCTCTCTGACCATTGGTAGAGGAATACGCCACTTTTCTCTGCGGCTGCGCTTTTTACACTTTTGGCACTAAATACGAACAAATCTTCATTCCCATGGGCCGCGTAAAACGCCAGTCTCAACGTTGGCAGTCTTTTAAAAGTGGAAGAAGCGGTAAGTGAAATACTCGAGGCCTTTACTGCCGCTTAGAGAAGTGATGACGGTCGTCACGCTTACATTTCAGCCTGTCGGCATGCCTCGTACGTCATCACCAAAGCAAAAGCTAAGGCGTGGTACTAGACTCGCTTTCTCCTATATCGGTCTATTTTATCCTTTAATCTGTTTCTGGCTCTGTTCTTCGTTCTCTCCTCTTCTAACTTTCCAAGCTTCTTTTCTAGGAAGTCGGCATCGGTCATTGGCTCCACGCCAATTATCCGAGATCTCACTTTTCTGTGTCTCAGTCATAGAATTTGCACAGCAGAGCCAGAGGCCACTTGTCTGAGCTTCGCCAGGCCATCTGCTTCAAGGAGTCTCATTCCTATTTTTGCTCTCCTCCCACCTCTAATGAATTTCTTGCGGTTGCCGCCAACATCTCTTCTACTGCGATGGACCCAGACTGAGTTGCCTGCTCCATACTGAAGCGCTTCTCCCGCACTGGCAATAATCTTCTTCCCGTCTTTGATCTTTCTTGGTCTTTGCATTCTTTTTCTTTCGTTTAGAAGTCTTCAACTATAATTCCCTTTCACATCTTAGGAAAACCTCTCGACTCCGCTGCTTTCTTCCCGCCTATCTTTTTAATCTCTTTTCAAAGCTGTTTGAGCTCATCATTCTATCTAGTCTGCTCTTTGTTTGTGAAAACTAATTCCACACTTTCTCTGCCAGGCTTCTTTCGGCCCTGGTCTGTCTACTCTTGATCAAATTCTTCACGTAGTCCATTCCAAATCGGTTTGACAAACCCAAGCCGGGCTTTCAAACGATCCTTGCTGTTATCGACTTCTTCAAAGGTTTTGACTCTGTCTGACATTCCGCTGTTTTTCACAAGGTGATTTCGGCTGGCCACCCTCCTTGCTTTGTTTGATGACAGGTGCGCTTGCGTGGTTTATCAAAATCGCGCAAGTCGCTCCTTTTGAGTTCGCCGAGGTGTTCCGTGAAGATCCGTTTTTGGGCTTGTTTATTTTTTTTCATCAGCTATCTTTCTGGGTCTCTACCTTCTTCAGTCGGTTGCTCTCTACCCCTCGGTACCTACCTTCTTCTTTCTGCAGTATCTTCCCCGAGGCCACACAAGGAGCCCTGATTCGACTGAAGCGCTAGTCTAAGCACTGGTGTCCTTCTCTCACTTCAAGCAAATGCGATCCCTCCTTTTTTTTGGTGGATCGGTACCATGCTAGTCTTCACTTCAACCCCGCTTAATTTCCCTCTCCTTTTCAATCCTACACCCACTTTTCTTGGGGTCGTCTTTGACCGCACTCGTTCCTTTTCTGCACATGTATCTTTGCTAAAGGCCAAGTTTTTTTCTCCTTTTAAGGCTTTAAGCTGTATTTCTGCTTCCTCATGGGCCCTTTCAACAAGTCACTCTCTCTTTACAAGGCTTTTCTTCGGCTTGTTCTCACTTACAGGGTGTTTCACAATTGTTGAAACAAAACTAACTGGCATAAATCAAAGATCTTAAATGATACCACAATGATGATTACATTTATTAAAAGGTAAAACGATAACATTTTATAATCTGCAGTGTACCACTCAAAGAATTTATAGTAAGCGAGATCTATTTAAAACCCTTACCTCTATGAACATAGCAAGTGATCACCATAACCGTATCATTCGCTGCTATGGTGTGAAGGAATTGGTAATAGAATGATGCTACATTTTTCATATTATTGCAAATATGGGGTTTTGGTTTTTGGTGATGACGGTACAGGCCCTGCTGATGAGTCCAAAAGGACGAAACGCGTCCATGGATGGTCTCGTCAAATTATGGGAGGGGGCTTTTAATATTTGCAGTACTATTACTTTGTGAAATAACCACGTCATTTGTGTGAGCATGCCTATAAAGCGGGTAGATTGCCTTTATAACTCAATAAATCGACCATTTTATAATCTGCAACGGTTTATCCTCAAATCTTCAGGAAAATATCTATTGCTCCAGGCATCCACTATTCAGTCGAAGGTGTTCCTAAACGCGGCGTGCAAAGTTGTCAATAGCCCGCTCTTATTTCTCCTGTGTAATAACTTGAATCTTCGCTGCTATGGTTGCTCTAAAAGCAGCAATGGCACGTAGGTTATCCTGTTAGATGTTGTGCTTGAGGAACTCTCAAAAGAAAAAGCTTGTGGATTCTGGTCAGGCGAGTGATGTGCCACTTCCGCTTCAGCTTTGCTGGTGATGCAACGCTCCCCAAACTGTTCCTGGCTATGATTGATATTCTTGCTGGAACCACTGTTCCTTCTCATCACGGTCTTTACATTTCTCGAGCTCTCCCCAAAACTGCTCTAGCACTGGAATACAGCGCTTTTTTGTCAAGTTTACCGCATTACTATGATCTTCTTTAAAGAAGAATGGTCCAATGATGTCTCGCTTGGAAATGGCAACCCATGCTGTGCACTTATTGGAATGCTGAGGGCGTCCAACGACTCGCTGAGGGTTCTCACTTCCACGAAACACCCAGTTTTTGGGGTTAACTTAATCATTCAGTAAGAAGTAGACTTCATCCGAAAAATCAGACATCATTCAAGAATTACTCGTCGTCGTTGATCTTTTCCGAAAACCACTGGCACTTTATTAATCCCTTTTTCATATCAGTCTCGGCCAATGGATGCTTTATCTGTATTCAGTAGGGATAAAGTTCCAGACCCTTAACCAGAATAAGCCATACAGAAGACACAAAGATGACAAGTTCTTGGCTTCTGCGTGGCAGACATTTGCTCGGACTCCTACAGACTGAGTCTTGAACCCTTGTGGCATTGTTGTGGGTTCGGATTGTTATCGGAAATCCAGAGGGCTAGGACTCGGTTACTCTACAATTATTAAAGGTGCCGTGAGTGTCAAGGTTGTTGACTAACTTGAAAATCTGACTCTTGTTTAGAAATGTATTGAAGCTGGCCTTCTATACTTTTTTGAACAATCTTGAAAGACATGGTTTTATGATATGTCTTCACACAAAATATTTTCTGTTCCATCGACCGTGGTATGTTTAGGCTATTTTTCATTTGATATATAAAAATGTTGACTATTTCCTTGTGTCAATCTAAAAACTGAAAAAGAATAAAATGTATGTCATTAGGAAAGATTTTAGAAGCTGCCGCTTTGTTTCAACAATTATGAAACAGCTTGTATGCTTTACCGAAACGGTTTACTTTTCTTAGCGTTACCAACATTGCCAAGTTGGAAACACCTTTCTAGATGGCCAGTCGCACCTTGTGTGAACAGGTGATCTTCACCTGTTCTCTGATGCGCCCCTTTCTCCTCTACGAGTCACCCAGGTTGAATTCGCCCTGTCATCTTATAAGTGGCGTATTCCAACCTCTTTTTCTACTTCGGGTTTGGTCAGACTTAGAGTGAAGCCAAGAATTTTCAGGTCCTCCTGGAAAGGCTATACAATCACTCCTCCGCTTATGTTTTCTCCTTCCCCTTGGGAGGTAGGCGGTTTTGGCTTGTCTATCCTCTCCTTGATAAAACCCGTCTTACTTCAGCGTTCAGCTCACTGTTTCTTCTCCATGCTCTGACCGTCCTCTTTCTCGCCACGGTGCGGCTCCTGCTCACCTTGACTCTCTGCCCTCTCACAATCTTGTGATTTGAACTGATGGCACTGTCCTTTTTTTTTTTTTGCAAAAAGGGCTTCGGCGACCATGCCAACGGCTCACTTTGTTGCGCTGAGGCCGCCCTTTTCTATTTGGCATGTCTAGAGTGTTCAAACTTTGAAGCCTGCGCTATTTTGCAAGCTCTTCGCTGGTTGCGGCAGGACCAACAGGTCTGTCATTTCTCGTCCACTCAGACTCTCGCTCTGTTCTTGCTTCACTATCCTCTTCTCCGTTCTTCTTTCTGCAGTACTTCACACTCTCGTAGATTTGGTATAAATTATCCTTTCTGTCCTTCATCTTTTCTATCAGGCTACAATGAGTCCCCGTTCCTTCATTTCTTCCGGGTAATGACTTGGTGGGTGTATGAGCCAAAAGAGGTGCGCAGCTCCTATATACAATTCCATGTCGTCTCTTACCTCTCTAATCCACTATTCTCTTCCCTCGGGCTAAAGGCGTACTGTCTCATCAAATTTCTTCGACTCATAAGTTGCTCCAGTGACTACTGAGGACACGAGTTCCCTCAGTGACAAGTGACGAACTTGTATTTTGTGGTCAGGCTCATTGTGTCCTCCCTCGGTTTCATTGCAACGGACTCATCTTTCTGTTAAGCTTTTGTCTATGTAGAGTTGGCAGAATTGAGAATCCTTTATGCAGCGCCTATGGTCATCCGACCCAGTACACTTCTTATCTCTTTCTGAACTATCCGGCTACGGACTCCACGTCGCTCGCTTTTCGGCGACTCCTTTTTTATTTACGAACTCTGGTCCATGCCTTGGGAAAAGCCACTGTCATTCTGCCAGAAAAAAAGATTCTCTTTTACTCTCAGGCAAATTCGCGACAAAAATTCAGCGACAACAAACAGAAGAAAAGAGCTCTCTCTCTCGTTTGCGTGCATCTAACCTATTACTGAGGCTTTGCAAAAGTGTTTTTTGGAACATCGCAAGTGAAAAATTGCTAACGTATAGCAAAGTTTTATGGTGGGACCGCCATAAACCTCTCATGGAATAACTATATGAACTCGCATGGTTATTCATTATCACACGAGTTTGTAGTTATTCTGATGAGCGGTTTATGGCGGTCCCACCATAAAACTTTGCTATACGTTAGTAATTTTTCACTTGCGATGTTCCAAAAAACACTTTTGCAAAGCCTCAGTAATAGGTTAGATGCACGCAAACGAGAGAGAGAGCTCTTTTCTTCTGTTTGTTGTCGCTGAATTTTTGTCGCGAATTTGCCTGAGAGTAAAAGAGAATCTTTTTTTTTGGCAGAATGACAATGGTCTTGGGAAGTTTCCCGGCTGCTAGGGCTCCATGGTCTTAAGCCATGCCCCATCCTGGTTGGTTGGTTTGCCCCTCCTCTTCCTTGAGATGAAGATACGGTGCGAACGGCAGTCCAGATTTATACCATCAACCTAATTGAATTCGGCTAGGAGAAACGTGGCAGTTCATTTTGAAGCAGTCATGAATGCAAATTATCTTGGTAGCCCTATCACCAACAAGGCGGACTGCCATTGGTGGGTACCCAAGAGTCGTCTCTTACGACATGCTGGGTGAGCAGCTTCACAATTCTAACCCAGTGAAGCAAGGGTCATTATGCAGCAATGTCGTGGGACCAGCGCTGGCTTGAGGAGAGTCGTCATAGTGGGCTTTAATATAAATGTTGAATCTTTTGTAACATCAGATTTTTTAGGTACGCTTTGATTTGTTCGAATTGTTATTCACACAATGGTATGGCGTTGAAAGAAGAATTCGACTTCATAGGTGAGTTTGTGACGTTACTACTTGGATTCATCACCTGTTATTTTACCATGTTGATGTCATCGCATTTGTTTTTTAAGGAGCTAGAACTAGATTATATAAAACTAGATTTTTTCCTCCTTACAAAGTCACAGCAAGCCCTGCCATTTTTGATTAAGTCATAATTCCTACTTGAATAACACTCACAGTAATTGCGTAAAAGAATCGGTCTTGGTTTTGACGGACTTCACTTTTATGCCCCAATCAGCAGTTGCCGCAACGTGGTGGTGCGTTCTCTAAACCTGTTTGGGGTGGATTGCAATGGCTGTTGGCCTTTTCAAGGGTTCCGGTTATCCGGGACACTCCCCTCATTAAATTTTTTTCGATATGCTGCCATCTAAACAACCAGGATGGCGCGATACAGTCTCTTTAAAATCGGTCACCTGTCCCTTCTGCCTCTTTCTTTCATATATTCTTATTTTCCTTCTTCTGATGAGTGGCAACGTTCGTCCTAACCCTGGCCCCGTCTTTTCCTCCTTAGTTTGCGCTGAAAATGTGACCTGGAGGGGTAGATCGGTGCAATGCTGCACTTGCTCTAATTGTGCTCATCTAAGGTGCTAACTACTCTCCTTCAAGTTCAATGTTCTAAGCAGTTCTCCTGGAGTAGTCCTCCTTGCTGCGTCTCTGCTTCTTCTGGGGGTCCCCAATCTTCCAACACCCTGACTACTTCGGGGTTCCAAAACGCATACCTCCACTGTTCAATCTAACCCATCTGGTCTCCCCTCTGCCAATGTAGCGTCCCGACCCCACCCTTGCCTACAAACCTCTTGTCCTCCTTCCGCTGGCTTCGTAACTTCTATCTCTGCACTTTACCCACCTTCCTATATTTCTGGCTATTATTTTACATTACCTGCTTCCTCCCCTGAATCACTCACGGTTCTTCAACGGAATGCGGAGTTCCTCAAGCCAGAAGTGCTGAATTACTGCACTTTATCTCGCTGCATCCTGTAGACTTTATCTGTATCCAGGAATCTATTCTCAACTCTTCCTCTTTACAGATCCCTGGTTACTCTTCCCTGCGTTCTTATTGCACTCGCTCACTGTCTGGTGTTTTTCTCGTGATGAACCACATGCCAACAGTGATGTCATCATTTCCGTAAGACAGGACTTATCCTCTGAATTTTCTACCTCTTCTCTCTTTTTGCTTGATCCCTACTTTGAATATGTAGGGGTCAACATCTCACTAATTAACTTTTCCTTACTCTCTTTCCTTAACGTTTATGCTCCCTTATTTGCTTTTCTTTAGTTGATAGTAGAACCGACTATTTCTCCCCCTTTGTTTTTCCCTCTTTTAAAAATATCTTTATTCCCGGGGAATTCAATTGCCATCATTCTTCTGGGACTCAAAAAATACTTCTTACCCCCGCGAGAGGAAGTATTTAATTTGGTCTTCACTTTTGACCTTTTTATCTATAACCCTGACATCCCTACTCTTCCTCATCGCTCCTCTGACAGTCTCTCTTCTGACATCTCCTTTGCTCCTTCCTCTCTTGCTTCTGGGAGGTGTTTCAGGATTTGGGCTCTGATCACCAACCAATTCAATTAGCTGTCCCTCTTTCGCCCCAACGAACATCCCCCTTCCTTAAATTTTCTGAAAGCTCATTGGGATGGCTTTCCCTTTTACTTGGACTTTCACTGTCATTCCGTAGAGGAATGCTCCTCTCTTTCTCTTTCCTTTGCTACTGCTCTCGTTGTCTCTCTAGCATTGAATGCGTCGAAATTTTCCATTCCTTTCGGCCGTGTTAAGCGCCAACATCAAGCCTGGTGGTCTCCTGAAGTGGAAGAAGCGGTAAGCTAATAACGTAAGGCTTTTGCTGCCGCTCATTGAAGTGATGAAGATCGTCAGGCTCACACCTGCCTTTCGACATGCTTCGTCTATCATCGCCAAAGCACAGACTAAGGCATGGCAGGTGACATGCTTGTCCCTATCTTAAATCTGGTCCTAAATCAGTGTATTCTCTCCTTTACTCTGTCGCTGGCTCTTCAACTTCCTCTTCTAACTTTTTCAACTGTTCTTCTCTCAGGGAGTTGGCTTGATCTACGCTGACTGCCTGACTTTTCTGTCTCTCAGCCAAAGGTGTTGCGTAGCAGAGCCGGAGGCTACTTGTCCAAGTTCCGACGGCCCACGTGCCCGAGGAGTCACATTCCTCTTTCAGTTCTTCCTTCTCTCACATTAAGGAATGAGAGCGAGGAGGAGTTGTTTAGTGAGATATCAGAACTGATCTCGAGTTTTGGATTGACTCGACGTAAGTTAGAAAAACTCCAGTAATTTTTTCAATTAATTGTTTTTAGAATATCGCTGCGCGTACTGCCGCTACTTCAATCCTGCTCGGAAACACCGACCCACTGCTCCTAGGCTACCCATGCGTGTGGAATCGCCCATGGTCAAACGGCCTGTCCAGCCCAGATTAGCTGAAATCATCGACAGTGTTGCTGAACGAGTATCAACGAGTGCAATTCCTGAAGCATCTGATAGTGGTAATATAAGTAGTGCTCAGCCTCGTACGAAATGTATTTGCCTTTGCCCTCAACTTAATTACCTGTTACCGCTTACTGAAAATTTTCAAGCAAATCAGAATTTTTAAACTGATAAGCTGATGGTATGGTTCAGCGCTTCTCAAACTATGGGTCGCGACCCCAAATGGGGTCGCGAAACACTACTACGACGAAGTTGTTGCATGGCCATTATAAAGTAAAGTACTTAGGCATTTTTAATGTCAAGTTAATAGGCTATCCGTTTCCAAGAAATGGGTGTCTTTAAAGGATTGACCTCAACCGCCGTTTTTTAACGATAAAGTATAACCAATCACAACAATCGATGCGTTGTTGCATCATCATTGCTGTAACAAGCGGATCAAAAGTAACTTTACTGCTCGCATTACGATTTCAGAGTAGCCTAGTTTGTGAAGAAACTTTTTTCATTATGTCACTCTAGCTACTAGCTGTTGTTGTTGTTGTTGTTGGTTACCCTACTCCTTCCGAGGGAGAGGGGCATGGCGGAAGACTATGGAGCCCCAAAAGCCGGGCAACTCCGCAGGGTCTGGACCAGACGTCGTAGAGAGACAGAGAGTCGCCAAAGAATACGCGGCGTAAAGAGTCCGTAGCTGGACAGTGCAGAATGAGATGAGAAGTGTCCACAGGCGCTGCAGGAAGGATTCTCGATTCTGTCAATCCTAGAGAGATAAGAACCTAAAAGAAGGGTGTGTCCGTTGCATCGAAGACGAGAGAGGACACAGCGAGCATGACGAGGGAGCACAAGTTCCTCGGTGGAAATCGAGAGAACCTGCGTGTCGAAGAATTTAGATGAGACCGTGTGCCTCCAGTCCGAGAAAAGACAAGAGTGAATACGAGAAATAAGAGGAGAGAGACTACAAGGGATTGTGGAGGGCGCAAGTAGCGCTCTCCGTCTGGCCAGCTCATCAGCTGCGTCGTTCCCCGGGAGAAATGAGTGTTCGGGGACCTATTGTAGTCTGATAGAACAGGAGGAGAGAGAAGACAGATACTGTTCTTCGAGACGTTGTCAAAATAACTATATTAAAAACAACGCTCTCAGCAGTCGTTTGTTTACAAATCTTTGCAAAGAACAATATTTAAATTATTCAAGCTCACTACTGCGAGCGGAAATCAGGTGGCTATCGAGGGCCAACAGTATATAAAGGTTATTGCTTTTGAAGTATGAACTTGTCATGTTCTTGACGGAACAGAAGTCTGCTTTTGCTGGGCTTTTTCGCAATGATGCTTGGGCTCTCAAGCTATTTTATTTGTCTGACATTTTCGGGAAATTGAATGATTTGAACATATCTATTTGGGGGGAAAACTGCAACGTTTTTACTTTTAATGATAAAATAAAAGCTTTTAATAATGTATCCCTCAAAAGCTTGCACTATGTAAAAATAGGACAGAAAGATGGCATTTCGGAAATGTTTGCTGCTACAGATGATTATGTAACTGACAGTAACTTGTCCAATCTTTTGAATGTCAAGGTTATAGTTAATCATTTAAATAGCCTTCATGCACACTTTCGGAAGTACTTTTCTACGGACATTGATTCAGGAAAAGAAAGTTGGATTTGTGAACCATTCGTAAGCAAACTGTCAGATGTCACACACCTGTCATTAAAAGCCCAGGAAGAGTTTGCAGATATATCAAACGACAAAAGTTTGGAGCTTCTATTTTCAAAACAGACTATGTGATTTCTGGATAAGGACAAGAAATGAATACCCAACCCTTTCTGAGCTAGCCCTTGACAAGCTCTTGCCCTTTTGCACAACATATTTACGTGAAGCCGCATTCTCAAAACTGACAACATCAATTAAAAAAATCGATCCTCGGAAATTGTTGAAGATGCTGTTTGCTTTGCTTTTTCTTGTATAATTTCTCGAATGATTCACTTGTGCAAGAAACATCAAGCGCATCCATCCCATTAGATGTGGTTGATAACTATATAAATGGTTTGTTTTTGTTTATTTTTCATTCGCATTACAGTTTCTATAGAGATACTCATTCAGAAAATTTCGTCAAAATAGCAAAATTTTTTGTGACTCGTAAATTGTGTGTACTTGTATTGTTTTGTTATAGTCTTACTAGACAAACATTTGACTTGTGATTTGCAGTGGAAAGTAACGTTTTAATGTCATTAACGCAAATGTGCACATAATGGGGTCGCATAGAAATATTTTTTCAAACGGTGGTCGCAGAACAAAAAAGTTTGAGAAGCCCTGGTATGGTTGATCGATTATTAAGGTGTCCTGCTTTTGACTTGTAAGCAAATCAAATAGTTCTTTTTCGAAATGATGTTTTTCAAAACGCATGCTAGTCTGATCTTCAATTTGTGTGATGGGATCATAGAACTAAAAAATGAGCTTGTAAATATTAATAAATCTGCTTGACATCCTTCATATCATTGCATGAAGAATGAAATCGTTTCTTTACTCGCCAGTGATTTGTATCACTTCGATTACGTGAAAACCTTGAAACTTGTGAATCAAACAACTTGTGTCCAGGTTTGCTTCAGAAAGAGGAACTACTTTGTTTGCTGCATGCAAGATATGACAACTAGCTTGCCAAATTAGCTCTAAGTGCTTTTCCTTTAGACGCAGCAATGTACAAAACTTGTTGGCATTGAATAAACAATTGTAAGGAAAGTATTCAACTGTGCAAAAATCTACTGACGTATGATTAAATTAACCTGATTTGTTGCAGTTAAATTGCTTAATATTTTTCAGATAATCGTAAGTTGTCATTAGATGAATCAGATGATAAATTCGAAATATTTGAAGAGACCCAAACTGTAGATCTTGCTGAAGATCATAGCGATGTTAGTTTCGAACGTCAAGAGACGATTGAAAATCAAATTAATTTAAACCCAGATCAAATATCAGCGAACGATCTTGTAGACGAAGACACTATTTAGGTGCTGCTTGTGTGAAAACATTTCCTATCTTAAAGAAGCTCGTTATTCTCTGGGTTACTTCTTGATGTTTTTGTTGTACTACATGTTTTGCTGTTTTTTTAAAGTCAGTTACTTTGCCAGAAATTTTTTCGTATTCATCGCTCGTTGTTATTACAACATTATGTGTCTTTTGGTTGTATTTATGAATTGGAGGCTAAGCTGGTAGCGCACGCAGTTCTATAAATATTTCAGTGAAGACCAATTGGTAAAAAAGTTAATCCCGATTTATGTCTTAATAGTGCTCTCAAAAAAGGCACCTCACATGTAGTCCTCTTGCTCTTGGTAAAAATGTAGCCAGTGGTTATTGTATTTGAAAGCCTTAAGGTGGATATAAACGTGAGTTGTTTGTTCTATGCATAATCACAAGTTAACCTATGACAAAAAATAATGGGTTTCTCGAAAAGCCAATTGAGACGTGATTTTAATGAAGTCCAGTGAACGTTTTATCAAGAACACTGCGATACGGAGGCCTAATTATTTTGTGGGGCACAGATTCATCTATGTTTTCGGTATTTTTTCTACACTGTAAAATATAAAAATCGTTCCAGCTTACGGCCAGCAGATCTGCACATCATTCTACCAGTCTCTTCGTGCTAATGACGTTAATTTAGGCTTCAGATTAAGTGGTTGCCGCATTTTAATTGACACCGCAAGTAACCAGGAGCTAATTTAGAAGAGGATTATGATAACCGAAGACTCTTAAAAGAGTTGACAAATCAGGAAAAGGCTTTTTTTCTTGCTCCGAAAACACCAAATCGGGCTTGACAATCGCTTTCCATATATTAATCTTCAAAACAAGATTTTTAGCTTAACAAAAACAACTATTTCAAAGCATGATTAACTGAACATAAATATTTTGGCCTGTTTGTTTCATATTTGCTTATAACCGCACTTGATAGCCCAATCATACAAAGCTTACGAAATCAATGCTTGTTTCCCCTCTCAAAGAGAATTGCCAACTACACCACTAAACGTGATAATCAATTATCTATACACGAAGAGCGTTTTTAGCGGGAAAGTTTGAATTCCTGTAGCCTACATATTTTAGCCAAACCCAGTGATTTTGGTTTCTTTTTCTACACCCCACGTCAACTTTAGCATTATTGAATACTAACAAAATTAATTTTATTTTTACAGTTTTTAGTTCTGCTCGACAAGCACTAAGAGAATCAAAAATTTCGAAAGTGAGTTCAGGCACATAAAAGCGATTTTTTTTGCTTTCATGTAAGGCTATGGAAAAAAAGGGAGCATGGCACAATGCTCCTCTCTCTTCAAAATATGTCAGTGTAACATCTAGGCCGCCGATTACAAAATGGTTGCTATCACCATAACATTCCCAAGATAGAATTACAAATTTAATAGTTATTTTTTTCGTTTGAAGAAAAGAAGTCTTTACAATGATGTAGCGTTTCTTGAATTCTAAAAAATAATTTGGAAAAACAAAGTTTTCGAACTTCCGCACGGGCGCAGCAGACGAATTGACAAGAACAAAAATTAACCTGTGATCAATATCATAATCCCCAATCATGTTTCCTTACTGAAAATGTTTATTTTCTCTGCATTTCAAGTCAAATCCTTTGTTTTAAAGGAAATTTCACCTGTTGACCGAACATCCTGCGCATGTACTATATCGAACTCTCACCCTCAGAGAACACAGGCACTTATTATTCATATTTAGTTACCAGGCAAAACTGTTTCGATTTTGCTTCTGATATTGATCACGATCTAGTAAAGCTAGTTTGTTTGATTTACGGCACTTGAAAAACAATTCCTTTCCTGTTAAGTGGGCTAAAGCGCTGCTCATATTTTGACCTAATTTTTTTTATCAATCTACCCTACTTGCGGTAACGCATAAAACATGGATCCGCCACCTTTGTGACGCAACGTGCTTGTTAACAAATTTCTACGAACTTTTGTTCTGCCTATTGGTATCAGATTTGAGGGAAGTGCTAAAGTGCACTGTACGGTACTCCATGCTGAAAGGTTTAAATTGCCAGATTGTAATTAAATGGCGAAATCTTTGGTATTGGTATGATAAGTAGAACCATTTTCTATTAATTAGATTTTTACTTAAAAATGCTTCTGCATACTAGATAAGCAACGCCAAATAGCAAATAATTTTTAATGAACAGGTTAGACCAGGGGTGGGCAAATTTTTTAATTTGAGGGCCGCATTGACCGTTAAGAGTTTGCCGAGTGCCAGGGCTTATAATCTTGCAATGTTGTTTTACTAGGCTTTGAAAATAATGGTGTCCAAAAAAATGAAAAGGTCGTTACCTCCTATTTGGACAGAAAAAAAAAGTCTTCTTCATCGTTTGAGCTTTTACCGGCACCATGGTGTAGTGGTTAGAGCGTCTGCTTCGCAGTCGTTAGACTAGGGGTTTATTCCCCTTGTCGAGTCATACCAAAAGACTTTAAAAAATGGTATCCACAGCTTCTCTGCTTGGCACTCGGCATTTAGGGGGGTTGTGGAGAACAAGCCGGCAAGTTCGCCTGGTGAGTTTTTGGGCAAGGCACTTAACGGGACGCCCCCGCCTTTATGTGGAAGACAGGTGGCCCAGACATCTCGGAAATGGCAACTCTCAAGCGAGTGCGGACTTCCCGTCCAAAGTATAGCTATACAATTCGCTTTCTCGTGAATGGAGAATAAATATGAAAAATACAAATAAAAAAATACTTGTTCTAAGCATTATTCCGGAGATGTACAAACACTGCGTGAGCGCTTGTGAGTCTTCAGTTGGACTGGCCTCACCACCTGTCTGCCACATAAAGATGGAGGCATCCAGTTAATGGGCTTTCCCAAGGACACAATCAGCAAGTTTGCCGGCTTGTTCTTTACACTATCCCTATTTTGATGAGTGCCAATGAAGCTGTGAAAACAATTTCTTAAAGTTTGCCATGACTCGACTTGGGAAATGTACCTCCGGTCTACAGACTGCGAAGACACTCTTACCACTACGCTCAATTGAATAAAGAATCGCATAATGGGTCTTTCGTTGATGACTTCTATAGTTATTGGTACGGTAACACTTGTCATATCAAATTAGATACATTGAAATTCCTAGAAGTGGTGGCGGGCCGCAGTTTGGTCACCCCTGGGTTAGACCTCTTGGAGATTTAAGTTTGGTTATTTCCCATGTGTACGCAAATTGTTCCCTAATGTAAAAAACCCGGTTTCGTGCAGCCATGAAGTCGCCTGTTCACTGCTTTTCTGGAAGCAAGCCGATTCAATAGCTTGTTTCTGGAGCACAACTGCGCCAGTCTAACGCTCACCACAATCGGAGAAATTATGAGCCAGCAGGCTGCCGCACGGAGCTACTGAACAAACGCAAAACCTAAGCGAGAACGGACTAAAAATCTTTGACATGGCGCATACTAGAACGTACGGAGAAGTATGAACTGAATTTTTTAAAGCTAATCGTGTTAAGTGAACGGTTATCGGCAAGGGCAGAGATCTGGTTTTGGAAGTTTCCACAAGATTGATGGATCAGAAACGAGCGACAACTTACAAATTCCTTGAGTCTAACGCCCAAGTAAACTGGAGGCAGACATACACATTATCATCGCTATATGCATCTGCACTGTGCGGTGAAAATCACGTAAAACAAACGGCAAGCTTCGTGAGAGTTTAATTTTATTAAAAGATTATTCCTCCTCTTTTTTGGTAGCCTCGTCCTCCTTCGCCATTGCAGCAAGCATCTCTTTTTTCTTAAGCGCTATTCTTTCTTCTCGTCTCTTCCTCATTTCTTTATTCTTTAATCTTCTTGCATCAGCTTGATCACTAAGAAAAACGACTGCGTAATAACTCAGTAAGGTCTAGGTCTGCTTTGAAGTGGTCAGGCTGACAACAAACCAGGGGTAGGTGATGCGCCATTCTCAATGCCCTATTACCGATTATTGAGTTACCGCTATATCAAGCCAGCGCGATGCGAGTTGCAGGCTTTACGGGCTGCCGACTGAAGTTTACAATAAAACGGTAAGCAGGCAATTTTGCGTCGTATTACACAACCCATACCTCGAAATCAATTAAGGTGGCAAATCACCATTTGAAAGCCAGAATTTCGACAAAATCATTAAAAAAACTGAAAATTAGTTTGGCAC
Source organism: Trididemnum clinides (assembly GCA_963675345.1). NCBI lineage: Eukaryota > Metazoa > Chordata > Ascidiacea > Aplousobranchia > Didemnidae > Trididemnum > Trididemnum clinides. Next base: position 3,171,543 of record OY776297.1, read on the forward strand.
AGTTTACAGTACTATTTGATCTATAGAATCGGATTCTGGCCACAAAAAACTGAATCGGCCGGTCTAAGTAGGTTAAAATCCCATGTTTTATAAGGGGTACACGAGTTTTCTGCCTAGCAACGCCTTTATTGCTTGTTTGAGAGCCCTTTTCAGCCGATCTTGTGGGCGTACGATTTTGGAAACGAGCATAATTCTAGCAGGTGTTTTCGTTGTCTTGATGGCACCTACCCGTTTTTCAGTGACCTGGCAGACAGTGATCTCCTCTGTAAATGCCTGCATGGCCAAGCCCAGAATAACAACGAGTCAATCAATAATGTGATCTGGAAACACTGTCCGAAGGAAGTTTTTGTGTCTAGACCAGTGGTATCAGATGCAGCACACTTTGCTGTCGCTGTATTCAATGATGGTATTACGACACTTTCGTGAAACTTTTCGAGCAGTTAGGACTGAGTGGAGGATTCACAGTCAAAAGTGCTCATAGTAGTGACACTACGCGTCTGTATCACGCCAAACGAAAATCAAGTGATCGGTATAAAATTACTCGAAAGAGACTTCGAGCCGAGAAAAAAGGCTTCATAGACACAAAAAATGAAGAGGAAGGCAACGTTTATGAATCCGGCGTACATTGATCTGTCTTTGAACAGAAATAAACGTTTTCAGATGATATTATGCCTAGTTCGGTACAACATGAAATGTTTAATCGCGATTTTCTCATTTTGAGGATTTTGGTGTGTTCATACTGATTTCAAACACCCATAGTATAGCTAAATGTCATCCGATTTCCAAAATTCTTTTTTTAACATGGGCCTTGGACCATTACGTAGGGATTCTAGTCGGGAAATTCCCCTCCTTAGTGTAGTTCTCTGTTGATAGTATTATGTTACTAATTGGTAGCTAATTATGCGCAAAAATTCCAACAGAATTTTTGAATGCAGAATGCATCAAACTGAACAATAATATAGCAAATTCGTGACTACAAATCCTTATTTTGGTTATTATCTGTCACACAAACTTTGAATGAACGAAAAAACATATGTATGAGACGAGATATCCGTGTTTGAAAATTGGCGGATTTCTGGTGCGATGACGCCACGTGTGACGTCATAATTTGCATAATATATGCAAAACTGTCGATTTTCTTCCTTTTTGCGAACGGGCTTTCTAAGGACCAAACCAGTTTATAAAAACTCCCAAAAACGGCTAAAACAGCTCAAATGGTGATGTGCCACCGTAAGTCAGGCTTTAACGTAACCAGGCCGTGCTAACCAATGCGCAGTCCACTCGCCTCCTCTTTTAAGTCTTCTTTTTGGTAACAGGACATTAAGAGGCAGCTCACAAAACATAAGACGCTTCTGTATCGAGTTCCTAACATCCCTCTCCCATGTAATTCATTACGTTTTTGCAAAACTTCTTCCCCCCATGTGACGAGAATCTTATAAAAAAAATACTCGAGGAAACTAATTCATTAACCAAATCACAAACAAACGAGGTGAGTTTGAAAAGTATCGGGACTGTATGCTTTGCAGGAGCAACGTTTACACGTGGTAACTTTGTTTTTTAAGATGGCGCAATGTCCTGTGGATGTAAAAATGCAGTTGGTGACAACCATACGCTTCTTCACAGGCTATTCTTTAAAGTTATTTACAGCAGTTCGTTTTGGAAAATTTAAGAAATTATGATTTTTTGCTGTTTTTTCTTTGGTAAACAAGGTGCATCAAACAACAAATCCACTTGAAGTTTCTCGTTCGGCTCGGAAAAACTCCAACTAAAACATTAAAGTTGCTCCGAGTCTACGTGAGATGCCACGATGTCAAGAACTCGAGTTTTTGAGTGACACAAGTTAACAAGAGAGGATGTGTAAGATGACCCCAGGAGTGAAAAGGCCAACAAGCAGAATGAAAGAAAATGTTGAGCGTGTGAGAGAAAAGTGCACCGTGACCGTTGCCTTACTGTTAGGATGATAGCAGATGAGTGAAGCATGAACAATGAGATAGTGTGAACGATCATTACAAAAGATCTGGGAATGAGAAAGTGGGCGCAAAAATGGTACCAAGGTTGATGAGTGACAAGCAAAAGGAACTTTGTATGCAAGTGGGTCAAAACATCTTGGAAGGACTTGAAACTGAACCAAATATGCTGAGTAGAGCTGTTACTGGTGACGAGGCATGGATCTTCGAGAACGATCCACTCATCAAACGGCACAGCCTTGAATGGAAGGCGTCGTCACAAAGGCCCAAGAAAGCGAGGCCGTTCAAGTCGAAAACCAGCGAGTGTGGTGCACGAAATGCAAAACTGGGTTCAATGCAAATGCGCGAAAATAAAGAGAGTTACGACCAAGTTGGCACAGCATTTAGTTCATTCATGTTCGTTCAAGATGTAGGGTAATGATGGAAAGAACGGTGGATTCAATCGAGAAGTTGTGAGGCAAAGTGGAGGCAGTGAAAGATTTTTATAATTTGGGATACGTTCTAAATGCCAGAGGAAGCTGATAAGCTGCAGTCACTGTAAGAGTAAGAATCGGTTGGATGCGATTCAGAAAATGTGGATAGTTGTTACTCGCAAATAGGTTGCCGCTGAAGACAACAGGGAAAGTTTACCGTTGTGTAAGATCAGCAATATACGGAAGCGATTAGCGAGACAAGATGTTTAAAAGAAAATGAGAAAGCAATTTTACGGAAAACGAAGAGTTATGGTAAGAGCCATGTGCGGTTATGACCAGGAGAATGAGACTATTTCTGGTCATAAATTAACTCTCGGGTAAACGTAGCCAATTCAGCATAAAAAAAAAAATAACTTAGCTAAAAATAAAGAAAACAATCACCCAAGCTATGACGGTTCACCATGCATTAAACGATACCTTCCAAAAGTTTTGATTTTGGAGTGCGATTTGTAGCCAGTATCATGCCATTGAAAAGCTTTGCAGATATTTGTTCACATGTGCATTTCAATGACGGCAAGATGACAAAACTTTACATCTGACTGAGGCTACATAAGACAGAACTAATATGGTTGAAAAGTTCAACAGCATTTATCTTTTTAGGTGTCTTTAAACACCTACAGAATTTCATTCAATTAACAAATATATGATTAGATTCGAAGATCATAACATTATTCAGCAGCACGTGCAAGGCAAAACAATTTAATGGGTTTTAACAAGTCCGAAACTAGATTCCGATTTTATTTTAATCTTTATCTTGGTAAAGAATGTGGCCAAATTAAACACTGATTGAAAGAGAAAGTTATACCACGAATTATCCCCGCCAAAAATCCAACCGAGTTGTCAATTTTACCCTAATCAATTTTTTCAATGCACCAATACTGATACTGATAAAGAGAAAAATATACAATGCTTGAACGGTAAGAGCAAATCGAAACTATTTGCCAAAGCAGCGCTAAGCGAAAACTCCATCACATACTGCAACGAAGACAGGTGAAGTAGTTGGATATAAGCCCAGCCCAGTAACATTCAGTTGACTGTTTTATCAAATCGATAGATGGCAAAGCAGTTCACTTACTCTCTAAATTATTGGAAACTTATCCTGTGACAGAAGTTAGGCAATGTCAAAAAATCTAGTTTGACAGATTTACCAAACTGCCCAGCGGTCATGAAGCAAAACACTTATCATATCGGGGAATGGTCAATAAGAATCACAAAAAATCTAACTACATATTTGAATATTGTTAAAGTCTTGTTTGAAGGTATTATTAAGGTTATTAATGAAGGTTGGTAATTATTGCTCTCAACAATTTGAATATTTTGTAACAAACGTTGCTTGAAGATGGTAGTCGCGTAAAATTGCATTAAAAATTTATGTAGTTTCTTTTTATTGTAATGTACTGCAAGTTATCCAAAAGTGTGTAGCGATTACTCTTAAGACTTTTAGTTTGCCACAAATTTTTACTGCTGAGGCTCTTGCAAATGTAACAACACATAATGTAACAATTAACTCATGAAATAGCATTTCTCATTTTTTTTGTAAATTGAATACCATCATATTCAACAAAGGCCAATTTCAAATTTTAATCCAAAAAAGATATCTACTACTTCTGTAGAGTCATCACAATCGCAGTTATTTTATGCCAAAATAAAAATTTTAACTAAAGCTTTATCAACGATAATGAACATTATAGCCACAAGAAAACCACGGTAATTCCATACCTGAACATCTTAGCTCTGGCTTGCTTAGCTTTCTGCTTGTGAATGTGCTCCATGAGAGTGCGCTTGTTTTTGAATCCATTACCTTTTACTTTGAGGTATAATGAGTGATACCTAGAAATCGAAATGGCTATTTTTTATCGAATGTACAGTACATGAAATAAGAACAAGTTAATGTCTTCATTCCTCAGATGAATTAAGGGCTGTTGTGCTAAATCAAGACACTAACATTTATAGCACACCATTAAGTCAGTCCTTCATAAAGTTTTAACTGCTTTAAGACTTTCTTGCTTAAAGCCTGAAACAAACAATGTAAATACCGGTAATGACAAAGGATTTAACGCATTGAAAAAATAAAGCTACATCAGTTAAGCATTGATAAAACTTTGTTAACATCTGTCGGCAATGAACTGGCCAAACTCAGTCACATGCCAAAACAGATAAAAACAATTTATTCGATAGAAAATTGGTACGAAATTTGTTGGCAATCTCAAAAAAATTGTGAAAGGCAAGCTAAAAATTTTCGACTTAGTGTTGACATTTTGCATTTAACTTACTGCATCAACAAAATCATGAATTATGCTGTAAACAGCTGCTCTAATCGATTAAACATTCATTTGGAGCTCTTTTACCTTTTGTATATACCTATACAGCTCAAATTAAAAATACAGAACAGGACACTGCACAGTGCATACGGTTTGTTGCCGTCTTAAAAAATGTACGTCCTACATACTTTTCGTGAGTTTGGCAGCCATAACTTTTACCTTGAAAATGTAGATTTTAGATCTAACCATAGTCCTTGCATCAGAACAATACAGAAAACTTCAAAACTAAACTTCTTAGGTTCCTGCGAAAAGAGGAAGCTGCTACCAACAGTATGAAACCATGCCCAGATGATAGAAGTATAATGCGAAATGTCAACATCAACAATCAATAACAATTAAAGAATCAGGTATTAAGCATAAATAGTGCATGCTACGTAGCATATTTCAGGCGATCTCCCACATCAGAGGTATCTGCCTTCAGCATTACTCTAAGGCAAATACAAAAATTGTTCAAAAACAATCAATAACATTATACTGTACAATACAGCATGATGTTGTTGATAGTTATAGGTGGTTGTATCACAATATGCAAAACAACATGTCAGTAACCCACCAGCGGTTTTAACCCTATTGGGTCTCATCAGGCGGGTGTAAGACGCACAAAAATAAAAATGCTAAGCCTGAATCACAGCAGATTTGCCACTATGTGCAAACTGAGACCCCCAGATAGAGTGATTGCTGTGGGGTACTGCTTTGTATTGCATCATTATTTTGCACACAGTGGCAAATCTGTTGTGATTTAGGCTTAGCCTTTTTATTATTGTGCGTCTTTTGCACTCACCTGATGACACCAAACAAGGTTGAAACCAGTGGTGGGTTATTGACATGTTGTATAGTGCAGTATGATGTTGTTTTTTAAACAATTTTTGTAGTTATCTTGAGTTATTTTTTATTCGTAAAATCACATACATATGTTTATCTATCTTTTTAGCCTCTCTGTATTTACGCAGTAGTCTTCGTAACACGCGCATTCGACGAAGCCACAGAACTTTTCTTGGCATACGAGCATTTGCTGTACCCTCTCTTGAACCTGGTCAACAAAGATGATTAGCTAATGTATTAGGAAACAAGACACCGGAGATGTTGGCAAAGCCTTTACACTATTTTACAATGTAGCATTTATTTCAACTTTTGAATTCTACACCAATACTAATCCAATCACGTGACCAAAACTAAAATGGTGGTGGGACCCATTAAAAAGGCTAACCAAGAAGAAATGGTGATAGCAAAAAGGCAATGAAGCCCACAAGGCAGCTAGACCCTCTTGGGAGTATGTACAGAGATATTTGCAAGTGAAAAAGTAGGAATTAGTGTAATGATAGAACTTTGCCTGCATTGTTTCCTGGGAGAAACAAGTGTCCAGGGACTCATTGTAGTTTGATAGAACAGGAGAAGAACGAAGGCAGTTCCTGCTATTAATAGATCTGCCAGAGAGATTGAGGATAGAGCGAGTCAGATAGAAGAGAAATGGCAGACTTCTTGGTGCTGTCGAGACCAGCAAAGAGCAGGCTTAAGCGGAAAAACTTGAGCATACTGGGCCTGCTGAGAAGGAGAGTGGCTTGAGTGCCACAGATAGTGATTGGCAAGTATGCCAGAGCCACCTTTGCCAAAGGGAAAAGGAAAAAAGCCGTCTGTCCAAAGCACCAGATCGTAAGGTGGGAGAGAGTCAAGATGAGAAACGTACCTTGGCAAAAAAGAGGGGCATCAGAGAAAGAGCATGGAAAGGAAAGGGTGGACTTTACAGTGAAGAAAGGCAGGCTCCCAAAAGACGAGGGAGGGCAAGCAAGGAGAGCCTCTCTAGAAGTAGAAGGAAGCATGAGTGGATGAGTGGAAGCAAAAGCTCTTCAAGAGGATCTAAAAAGTCTTGGTTTGACTCCAAGTTTGGCCAAACCTGAAATGGAAAAGGAGGTATGGAGACAAAGAGCCCGCTCATAAGATGACAGAGCAAAATGAGTCAGGGACTCAGGGTGACTCATAGGAGAGGTAAAGAAGCCTCAGAGATAAGTGGGATAGGGGAGGACGAGAAACAGACGACGTGACTAGCCGCTCGGTGAAGGCATTCCAATTTGGTGACATCGGTAACAATTAAGAAAGGAAAGCATCCAGGTAAAGAATAAGTGAGAACGGGTCAAAGAAAAGCTTTATATAGAAGGGAGAGGGACTCCTTAAGATTAGCCCCACGAGGAAGCAGAGATCAGCATAAGGCATTAAGACGAGGAAAAAACTTGGCCTTTAGCGAAGAAACATGTTTAGAAAAGTAAAGAGTGTGATTGAAGGTAACCCCAAGAAAAGTTGGAGTGGGACTGAAATGAAGACAGGAGTTGAATAAGAAGTTCGGCTGGAGGTTAGTTTGGTGGGGATCCACTGAAAAGGAGGCCTCATATTAGCTCGGATTGAGAGGAAGATACCAGTACTTAGACCAGCACTGCAATTGGATCCGAGTTCCTTGTGTGGCCTCCACCATAGTAGGGGCGGAGGGGGAGGACCAAATGGCCAGATCATCAACATAAAAGAGAGCAGTTGGAAGAAAGCAATGACTTTGGTATGAGTTAAAGTACGAAGAATTTGAGACAACAGCTTTTGAAATAAAAAGAGGCGTTTGAGAGTAAGGGTCTGAAGGTTAACCTCAAGAACAGCAAAGTGATGGTAAGGGAGTAAAAAAGGAGTAATACTTAAGAGCATAGTTGAATCGTGTGCCTAGCGCAGCAAGAAAGCGATGGCGAATTCATTGCTGTGAGTATGCATAAAAGGTGGTAAATGAGTGCATGGAAGATGCCAATCAACTTTATCATAAGACTTTGTTGGCAAAGGATGTGTTAAGGCAATAAATAAAATTGTAGGATTAGATAAAAAATAGTTATTATGCGACCTGGTGGAGTAGGTGAAGTTTTTTGTTTGTCTGAAGATAGGTGACATGCCAGTAGTGGAAATGAAGCAGCATTTCTAGCAGGAACGAAAATTGAATGGATTAAAATCTAGAGAATGTGGGAGTTACTTCATGGAAAGGTTTTACTAAAAATGAAAAGAAAAATCTATAAAGAGTTGTGTAAGGTTGTTGATGTCGTCCAGAAGCGAGAAATGGTGTCTGAGAAAGAATGACATGACTTTGAAAATTGAAAAAGCAATAACAATAATGTGTAGAGTTAAATTAATTGAGAAAAGAAGTACCGGTAGTCAAGAACTAGTGGATTTGCTGGGTTAGGAACAAACGTTACCGAGATGAGCCAAAGCAAGTAAAGTTTGATGGTCTGGACATGTTTAGGGAGGGATAATGATGTATAAGACCATAAGATTTTGAAGTGGTTGAAAGACGAGAGTATGAGCGAGGGTAGGTGGAAGAACAGACTGAACAACAAAAGGAAGATGTCATTGACAGAAAGAAGTGGTGCAATGTAATGTGGAAACCTTTTGACAAACAAGAGATAAATCTGGTCACCTTTGTTAATTGAACAAAGCCAGATTTAAAACCATTTTATTTGTTTCTTTCTCACATACCAGGGGTGTGCACATATTGCAAATAGATCCTCAAACCAAAACCTTGCAGCTAGCATAATGCCATAAAAATTTGTTTCAATCACAAGTATTAGCCATTATCACAAGTATTTTGAAATTTTGTAAGTATTTTTTTAAAGAGCTCTTTACTTTGCCCAACAACGTTAGACAAGACACTCCAAATAAAAATTATCATTCTAATTTCTACCCCCCAAATTGCTCACTTCTGCCAAAATAAAATGAGGAACAACTATTACCTGTAATTTAATTTGCTTTCTCATCTGAGATGCATTTAGCCTAGCTATGGTAAAGGTTGCACTCTAACAGAGTTTATGAGACCCTACTTCTAATGAGAGTCACTATAAAGCAATTAATTATAGAGTGAACCTTTACCTCAAGTCACCCAAAATATTGTAGCAAGGCTGCCACATGAAAAATTATAAGAGTGAAATCAGTTATAATTTAAATATAGGTACCATGGCCACTCACAATTATGGATGATGCAACTGAGATACAATACAACAAGCTTGAATAATAGAGAGCAGTAAGATTAGTTAGAATAACCGACCAACTGTAAAAAAGCTAACAACCAACCACAAACAGTTTTCACCTTGTTTAGCGCACAAATGCATTATACGAGATGCTAAAAACTTACCCATTCCCATGTGACGACCTTTTCTTCTTGCAATCATTCGTTTACGGATTCGATATCTTGAATGAACTACAACTGGCTTGCGAATGATCAAACCATCCTTAACAAGCCTGCGAATGTTTTGCCCTGCAAATAGTTATCGAAAATGTCAAAATAAATATTGTGAGTTATAGATGCTCATTTACATGCAAAAATACATATGCCAGTTACACGTTTAGGTCTACGCTAGCTATTCTCTATTGATGCAACACTGATACAGATGTCAGTATAACAAAGAGGAGCCATACAAGAATTCATTCTGAAAGAACCACTCACTCATGGACATTCATTCTACACATAATATCATTAAATTATGGAAAGCTGCCCCAAAATATAGAGCTACTAAATTATGGAACAACTCCAAACTAAATAAGTACAGAAATATGAAAAGTAACAGAAGCGACAATAATTGAAAATACGACTATTCAATTGACTAACATTAAATAACTATATTAAACTGTACATCTCGATATTTAATAACAAGGTCAAAAGATATCGTCATTCAATTTCTTCTTATTTCTGAGATTTTCTTATTAGTATTTTTGATATTTGCATAGATCCACACTTTGTGGTGCCAACAAAAAGCTTATGGCAGAATACTTCTTTGAAAGTATAAAAGTTGTATTTAAGTGGCAGATATAAGTATAAAAGTAGTAATTTGTCCAGAATTACCTCAGTTTACACTAATAATAAATCAAAAAGTAATAAACTTGTCCTAAATTATCTCTGAACACCCTACTTTAACAGTTCACGACTTTTGTTAGCACCACTCATAGCTACAACACACAAAACACAGCCCCTCAAGCAAAACAAATAAGTGCAAACTCACTTGAGTTGGCATTTGCAATCAAAGTTTTTTCATTGGGGTCAAGCCATACTTTGTTACGACCACACTTCAAAACACACGACGCAAGTCGTTTTTGGAGTCTCAAAGAACTGAAACAAAATAATATAATTAGTCCATACAATTAGCCTAAAAATTACAATCTCGGAGTCAACACTGAATCTTTGAATAATCAAAAAATAAAATCATTTACAACAGGATGTGACAGAAATCTAAAAATTTCAGTTTAATTCTAACCTTAATTTTTAAATAACTAAATTTTATGCTGATCTGCAACTCTGCAGATTTTTACATTTCATTGGTATTAATTCCCTGGAATACATTCTGCAAAATTCCATCTTTATTAATCCAATCACCAGGTTTAATAAAGGGGAAATTATGCTAGGCCAATTGTTCAAGTGTGAAACCATACTGTTTCAAAGTGATCACAAATCTTAATAAATGTTCTTTGAAAAATTTCAAGTGACATTTTTTAACGAAAACTTGATGTAGCAACCAAACATCACATGACCAGAACAGGAATAGACCAGAACCCTGGCCCTAGCCTTGGTTCTGGCTGCAATGCCATTTTTGTCCCAGTTAAATCAAACTTCAAAAATGGTCAGAGCAGGGATATTGTCCACTGAAGTTGTTGCACCAACTTTCAGTGCTTATGATGCAAAGGCAATGTGTGTACCTGACACTGTATGCATGCTCACCTCAGCATGACACATGGTAGCGACAACATGAAAGCAGGTGGATGATGAAGACAGTTGCTTTGCACAACAGAATTGACATGAAACTGAGTTCTACTTTGTGGGGCAGCATGTTAGGTGTGCATAGGTTCATGCAAAGTTCTTCAAACGTCGCACATGCATGAACACTAATGTGCATTTTGAGGTCCTGTTGAAGTTGCCACAAAATCCCAGCCCCAGCCAGAGCTCTGGCCAAATTTGTTGACCCAGCAATTTCCTGCATCAGAACGTATTTTCTTTTGGGAGGGATCAGCATTAATTTGGGGACAAGTGCAGAATTAGCAATTCTAAGACAGCCAGTCATTGTTATTTGCTATTACATACAAGGCATCAAATTGCCCAAAAAATACAGCGATGAAACTTAGAATAGTACAAGTATGTAACTCCTTAAAAATAAGTGACTATTTTGCCGTCAACAACATTTTACCCTTGGAGGCTATTTTGCCTTGAGTTTTCTTGCAATTGGTCAATCTTAACCACTTCCTTACAGGAAGTGACTACAGACGCGCAGCATTTTTGTGGCATAACAACAGAGAGCAACTAGAGCTGCAAATTTTTCTTGGTCTGGTGCTGGAAAGCGTTCATGCCCGCATATTAATGGTGTCGATGCAGTGAATTACCTAAAGCAGCAGTTCCCACAGTATGGGTTGCGATCAAAACATGAGTCGCAAAAAATTAAAAAATGGATCATGCCAAAGCAATACCATAAGGAAGTGGTTAATGACATATTAAACATGTGACTTTTGGTCGTTTCTGATTGGTCAATTTGAATAACCAATGAAAAAAATTTGCACCCTCTGTGTGCACTCCCCCCCAGTGTACACTACCTCGTACATTTACATACAGGGCCTCCCCCTCCATTGTACATTGTCTTTCTCTAAGTGACCTGGCAGCCAAGATTCCAACTCGTAAACATTGCATTTCAAGGCAGGTGCACTATCCTCTCGCCAAAGCATTACTTGTAGAATTGTAGCAATTATGGCAATATAAACACACATGAATGATTACAGCAAAATAAGTCTTCAAGGGTAAAATGCCATTAAGGTCACAATAGCCACCTCCTAACCATAAAACGTTTTATAGATTTTTTATATTCTGTAGCCACAATAGCACTTTGCAAAATGAACTGCTTTAGCTAAGCTTGCTAAGCACATTGCCGATATATTACCGGTACTGGTCACTGGTGCACCGTTATTTGTATCAAGTTAGATTAATTATATAGGCTGGCTTCATTGCCTTTGAATACCATTCACTGGCTATTCTGGATAAAAGATGTACATACTGATGCTTCGATCACTGACAAAGTATAAAATATCTACACGTAGTACTTTTATTCATGAAATATAATCATTCATAACTAAGCTTTTACCTCATCGCCGCTTTCACTTGATGCGACTTAACTGGAAAGACCCGGATGATAAAATCAACATGAAATGTTAAACGCCATATTCACAACGATTCAGGTAACTGACCCATCAAAAACGTAAAATAATTATAAAAACATTACCCATGGACAATATATTTGTGAGTCTGTATATTCGTATGAGTGCATTTTGTATTCGCTCTCAAGAGCTCAAAACAAAAAAATAAAACAATAGACGACGAAAAAATAATGATGGTAAAACCGTATAGGTTAAGGCAAAAGTTCCCAACTTATATAAATTTCTGACGCACTAATCTAATCTACAAAATTAAATCTAATCTACAAAATTAAAAGATGCATTACATAAGTTGACCTCAATAAAACAAAGCTCTGAAAAAGATCATCAAGTCAAAAATAAGGACAAGAACCCCTCTACATAAGTTGACCTCCAAAACACAGAGGTTAACGAGTCAAATATAAAGACAAAAGCTTTAAACGCAGGTCAATTTCTAAAAAAAGTCATCGAGGATAAAAACTTGTGACGCCCTGACTTTTTCCAAACGACGCACCTGTGCGTCGCGACGCCTCAGTTGAAAACCTCTGCGTTAAGGCATGCGTATTCCATTGGAAAACCAAGAAATGAAGATTAATTTTTATTTTTGTCATCTGCTTTATTTCCATTGGCCGACTTTAACGTAGATGTTCAGTTTTGTTCTCATCATCTTTCATAGTCATTAATGAATAATGGAGTGCAACTGTGTAACAACATTATAATTACTCAAAAGTAGGCAACTAAAGATTTTTCAAAACTTTTACTCGTTTTTTGAATTATGGTGAACGACTTAACCAAATCACTTAGAAAGTAGGCAGACAGCCGCCAGTGACCCCAAAGGTGGCTTGGGTGGATAGAGTTATTGCGACCTCGTTTTAAACTCAACGCCTTTGTTCTCGTCAACGAGATAGGTATACAATTATTCAATACCTTTTTAGTAAAATCTCTTTGATTTTGTTGCTGCAGCACTTTAGGCTGAAGGAGTGATGCTGCATAATTTGCATGATGCAGTGCATCGGATTATTAAGAAGTTTCCGGGGTTTTCTGCTCTCGTTTAGTTTGTTATAAATCAAGTTTTGCTCAATGTTTTGTATAAATAGGGTTACTATACGTCCCGCTTTTTTTATGGCAAATCCCGCTTTTTGCTTTACTGAAACAGAAGAGTTTCATCACAGGTCAGGCAGGAGACGATGACTTTTGGGGTGATCTCCAAAAAAAAAAAAAAAAAGGTCACAACCTGTTTGGATGCACGATCTGCGCAGTTTTCGGCCTAAAAGTGACACAAAATGCGTTGCTAAACAGGTGTTGACCTTTTTTTTTTCTTTTTGGAGATCACCCCTGTTTCCTTTCTTTTTATAAAACCCCGACGATTCCCAGCAGAAACAAGTCTACAAGTAAATTTGAGCGTCCCGATTTTGTTATAAAAATAGTTGAATAGCCCAAAATTTTGGTCTCGTGCAAAGTGGCCATCCGTTGTCCCGATTTTTGCTTTTACAAATATGGTAACCCTATGTACAAAGGAAATGAAGCCAGCTACCAGATGAGGATCTTAATATTGTAAAAGAAACAGATTTTGAATAGTGAAACTTTTTACTATTTTTTTTGGATAGTGGAACTGTTTTTCCATTTTTTTTGAATAGTGGGACTGTTTTTCCATGATATGATCAGCCAAACTGATGCAATGAGCAATATTTTATTTAACATAATAAAGTTAACTTACCAGAGTTAACACAAAAAAACAAAAACATCGAAGCATTTTGTCCCTTCCGGGAACTTCATCAGGACAAAAGTAAACCTAAAATTTCAGAGCTGAATTCAATGTTTCAGAAGCGAACACTAATGACGAGAGTAATATTATTTTGCTGTGCACCTCTCAACGAAACACATGCAGAAGTCTCTTCACTCCTTGTGAATGACCAAGTTTTATATTTAAAGATGGCTTAAAGCGTTGGATCAGCAGCGCCTCCGTTAGCTCGGTTTCCGTGGTAAAACGGTTCTTTTTGAAGTTTTGCACTGCTGGCATTGTTTCTCTACAGGCTTTCCACTAATCGCCATGGAATTTGATGGCACAGTTAGTGGAACTTTGGTTATTGGAAAGATGGTTTTTAATTCTGCAAATAGTTGTCGATTCATCATACTGATGTATGAAGTGTTCTTGTCACAAGAACATGTATACTGATAGACGACATTTGAGCAGAAAAGAGCTGGTGGAGAACATCTAAGATTGAAATACGATATTATTTTAAAAGTTTGCAGATCGTAAATTCGTATTTCAAATTTTCATATCCCAAAATAGTGTCTCGAGACCGTGAAGTGTCTCGAGACACCACGGCTCTTGAGAATATTTTTGAGAAACATTCGGTAGAACGAAAACTTTTTAGATCAATTGAATTGAAATATAAATTGCTTTGTCGTACTCCAACAATATTACAAATCATTTTTCTACTTTCCTAGACTTAATTGGTTTTTCCACTTGTAGAATCATAAACAGGTTCTGTCAATGGGTGATGGAAAAAATGCCAAAATCATTTCTTTTCTGCGATTAAGCGTTGAAGGATTTCGTGGTGCTAAACCATAAAAAAATCAATGAAGTATTGTCGAAAGAAGATAGGCAGGAACACATTTATAAATGGGAAAATAGGGTCCCCGAAAGAGGAGCCCCAAGGTGCTCACACTTCTACCCTACTTCAAATAATTACAAGACTAGTTTTGCTAAAAAAATAGGTCTACGTATTTGCGATTTTTTAGTAACCTAAAATGCAGGGTGTCCCAAAAAAATGTATAGAGTCTTTGAATCTTTGTAACTTTGACTTGTAAATAAAATTAATACAAGAGAAAATATACACATTTAAGCAATGTGAGAGTAAAATTTACGTACAAAAACGTATCCAATCAACCCCAAAAACATATTGGGGCAATTTCAATTTGTTTACATAATGACGAGTTCACATAAGTGCGCAAACTGGTTGCCATTCTGTTCAATAGGTTTTTCATATCTTTAAGAAATGGACCTATAAACACCCAGCAACATTTTCTTTGGTATTTGGGCGCATTCTCTTTTAATTGCTGTTCTTATTTTAGCAATTGTTTTGGGTTTCTTGCTGTAAACATTGTCTTTTGGAAACCGTCACACAAAGAAACTCGCGGGTATCAAATCTGGTGAACTAAGTGGTTCAACTGTACGTCTTCTTCCGAATCATCTGTTTTGCATATTTCTATCCAGATAAGTCCTCACATCACGATGAAAGGGGGAGGTAAACCATCTTTCTAAAAGTAAAATTTGGCTTCTAGAAATTGTTCTTGCCGATGCGGCATAACAAATTCTTGTAACAGGTGGATATAATGTATATACATTTTTTTGGGACATCCTGTAGTTTGATCGAACGTAGCATGCAAATACAGAAAATAATTATGTAACAAAGTAATAGCAAATACAGGTATCTATTTGTGTTAATTTTGTTGCAGCGCGTTATGGTGATCGTAACTAATTGCGCATGAATTGGCAAAAGGTGGATTTTACACAATCACCATCGTAATCGAATGGGGCGTCGGTGATTATACGAAATGCTGCGCAGAAAAATATAAAATAAATATTTTCAATTTCTTGTCAATTAATCTTGATAATTAATCATTTGATTTCAGTAATGAAATTGTCTCACTCATTCTCCATATTTGACGCAGATCTTTGGCGCGAAGAATTCCTACAATACCGCATGCAAGACGACGAGAAAATACTTTTAAGACCTACCAATTAACAAGTTTTGGAGATTCATAGGAGGTAAGGAAACAGCAGGCCAGCTTATCTTTGGTAAAATTAGTTTATTGATCAAATGTCTTCTGTGTATATTTTATTCAAATGCATCGCGTGAAATAGCGTTCTCCACGATTTGTGAAATTGTCAGAGTGAACAGAACCAGTTTATACTACAACATTGTGTGCGCTTTTTTAAGTTGCAAATTGAATTTTGATTGCACTAAGACTAGCTTTATATCAACAAAGGAAAAGTTAGATGCTGCTAAAAAAGTGCTACCTTCCAACATAATCTGGCTCAAAAGAGTACAATTAAGAGTAGGGGCTAAAAGTGTTCTGTTCAATACAGGGTGACATTTATATGAAAACTGTGAACTTTGTCTTATTAACACTCAAATTATTTCATTGGCATTCAACCAGGAGTCAATATTTTCTAGTTCTTGATTAATAATACAGTAGACGCCGCTTTTTAAGCCCACGGTTTATCAGCCCACCCGCATATTAAACCCAAATTCGTCCGGCCCCGAATTCTTCCATTTGACTGTGTATAAAAAAATTCGCTTTATACGCCCAAAAACCCGTTTAATAAGCCCAAATTTCCTTCGCAATTCTTTTAAATTTGTTTAAACAGCTTCATAACTAACAAATTTCACTGAGTAATTTTTGATTTTTTTTCTCGGTATGGATAAACATCAAGCATTTTGGTTACTGTCTAAAATTCTTCTGTTTTGTCGCAAACTCTTAATGTCTAAAAAGCGATTATGTTTTACATGGAGCAAGCTGCACCTGCACGATAATGCGAGAAAAAAGGAAACTCAATGAAATAACGAAACAACGTCACAATACACAAATTACGGTCAATCAGTAAATTAATGTAATTCTTTATCCAAAAAGATAAAAATTTTGCTATTGTCGTTGTGCTTTTGAAGTGCGTCGAGTTTAAAGGAACGGTTAGTAACAGCGCATGTAATGCGTTAATTGCGTGAGAAAGTACACACGCGGTCTCTTTGATTTTAAATATCAAATTTTTTAATCCGAATATGTATTTTCTTTACAAATTTATGTGTACACTGTAATTGACTTTAAATACTTTATCTTTATTATAGTTAGCCACAAATATTTTAGCTCAAAATATTCAGAAAAAGTCGTCCGTTGGTCAGCAAGTCCACCCGCTTAACAAGCTTCAAATCGTCCAGTCCCGAGGCGGGCTTAACTCTTTCGTTCCCACGAGATCATTAATTATCAGGTTACTTAAAAATTGATTTGTGACCTTATTTCTCAACCGATATCAACAACTTTTTTTAAATTAAAAGTTATTTCAAGGCAATTCCGATAATGCTTTACTTTTGTTTTAAATATTTGTTTTTATTCTGAAAAAATTTATCTTTATTACCTGAAGTCAACATTTTTACCCCCAAAAATTTGATAACCTTTTACAAACAGGTAAATTTAATACATAAACAATGTGATAACCTGAAAACTATTAATATATTTGGAAGGTCAGGAAATTAACTTTCCAGAGATACATAACTTTAAATAGTTGAGGCTTAGGATTACTTTATAATTCCTGACAAAAAATAGTAGGCATACACAATTTTTCATTTTTTGTTGAAAAATTTTTCGACGGTACTTCAGAAAATTTTAATTTGTAAAAAACTAATTCCTTTGGCACATTTTAGCTATTTTCCTGATATCTATGGTTATTTAGCTGTCTGTATCTACGTTTTCAGAAAGATTGATCAAAAAATGAAGTCTGTGGAATTTTTGATAGATGCCAACACCAAGCAAAAAAATTAATTATTTCTGCACCAAAAAAGGGGGAGTCAACATGACCCTGATATCATCTTTAGCGACTA
The DNA here is from genome assembly GCA_963675345.1 of Trididemnum clinides. Lineage (NCBI taxonomy): Eukaryota > Metazoa > Chordata > Ascidiacea > Aplousobranchia > Didemnidae > Trididemnum > Trididemnum clinides. Next base: position 3,189,086 of record OY776297.1, read on the forward strand.
AATTTTCCTCTCAAACTATATATCATTTAAAAGTTTAAGAAATTTCCTTTCCAAAAATATATATTGTTGCATCGTTTAAGAAACAGTTATTGCATAATTACTGATGAAATTGATAAATTTTGTAGGCCTATTCTGTTTTCAATACCAGTCAAAAACACTCAAAATTTGGGCTTTTGAGCTTTACAAAATTGCAATTTGTAGAAAAATTAATTATACCATTACATTTTGGCTATTTTTCCTGAATTCTGTGATTATATAGCTGTCTGCATCTAAATTTTCAGAAGGATTGATCAAAAAATAAAGTCTGTGGAATTTTTGATAGATAGCCGACTCTAAAAATATTGAAAGCAAAAAATTGGTGACCCCCCTACAAAAAAGTTAGGGTGGTCTGCATGGTCCTTTATCATCTTTAGCAACAAAATTTTCCTCTCAAGCCGCATATCATTTCAAAGTTTAAGAAATTTCTTTTTCAAAAATATATATTGTTGCATAATGTAGCCAAAGAGTTATTCTATAATGATTGATGAAACACGATACCTGGAGTTATCTTTTGTACTGGCCCGAAACACTCAAAATTTGATAGTTGAACCATAGAAAATGCAAATCACACAGAAAGTACTCCCTTTTCAAATTTGAAATCATGTTTTTTCGTTTACACAACTCTTTTCCTCACCCTGTATTAAGTTTTCACGAGCTGGTGTATATCAAACACTTTTTACAGATTTTGCAAGGTAGGGTACTTCGGGTGATAATTTGGTTCACCCGACAAAAAGGAGGGCTGTAAAAACGGTCCTGTTTCATCTTTAGCAATAAGATATTAGTTTTAAGCTTTATATCATCTGAAGGTTGAAGAAATTTTCTTTTTAAAAATATATCATAAGACATATTTTAGGCTAAGCTTTAATTGATAAAAAGGCAAGCTTTCATGATAAATCCTAAATTATTTTCGGTACCGGCCAAAAACCCGCAATTTTGGTGTCAGACATAAAATAACAAATTGTAAAAAAAGTATACCTTTTAAAAATCTTAAAAGATTTTTATTTAATAGCGCCACTCTTTTACCACTTTGTATCAAGTTACCAAGGAGAAAATGCAAACAAAGCACCTTTTATTGCCTTTGACAGGCGGGCTATAATTAATCAAAATTAGCTTTTTCCTGGCAAAAAGGCGATGGCAAAGAGTAGCTTATGTTTCAGCTTAAGCAACAAAATAATCTATTTAAACTGCACATTGTTTGAATCAGGAAGAACCAGTCTTTTCAAAGATAGGCAATATTAGGTGGCATAGGAAGAAAGTTATTATATAACGATTGATGAAAAGAGTAGTTGCAGTAGCTTCCAGGACCCCCAAAAGGGCCAAAAATTTGGCTGCTGGGCTTCAGAAAATTAAAAATAGTACAAAAAATTGGTTCTTTGATAATTTTTAACTGTTTTGTCTCAAAAATATGATCCTTTTACATTATCTAGCGGCCATTTTTAAAAAAATTCATCTACACGCGAGGCCTGCAATACTTTTTTAACTTGGGGTAATATCGGTTCCCCCAACCCAAAAAAAGGGGGTAAAGATTGTTTTTGTTTCATTTTGAATCAGAGAACATTGTTTTTAGAATGCACATCACGCAATTTGGGATGAAATTTTCTTTCCAAAAATATATTAGGCTACACTACGTAGTTTGATTTAATCTTGATTTTATTTTGATCGATCAAAAACCCAATTTCAATACACATCCTTTTGTTCTGGCCCAAAAAAATCTTGAAATATCTGTGGCTCTGGGTTTCAGAAAAGTAACAATTGCAGAAAAACTAGGTAACTTGATACGTTTTGGCTACTTTTTCTGAAATCTATGGTTATTTAGCTTTTTGTCTCTAAGTTTTCAGAAAGATTGATCAAAAAATGAAGTCTGTGGAATTTTTTAAAGCTACAGTACCCTATTTTAAAACAATTTGAAAGTGATTTACTCTCCCAAAAAAGAGGGGGTAAATTTGCATAGATTATATTCTTGGACAAAAAATTTTTTTGGAGGCCAGCATATTTTGAATCACAATGAAATTTCGTTTTCAGCGATATAACATGATCGATGTAATAGGCAATGGCCTAAAACCAGTGAATGATAAAAGTAAAGATAAATAATAGTTTTTTATGCAAATTAGTTGAGGGCTGTTTTGCTGGAGCGAAAGAGTTAATAAGCGGCGTCTACTGTATTGAAGAGTAATTTACAGCACTTCTTTTTCAGAAAATTTTGGTGTTATCAGCAAACAAAATATTTCCGTTATTTGTCCAGTTAGGCAAATCATTCACGTAAATTAAAAACAGCAATGGCCCAAGTATTGAATTTTGCGTATTGCAGCACACTTTTCAGATAAAGTGTTGCCCAGTTGAACTTGTTGAAATCTTTCCCAAAGATAATTACAACCGATCAATTGCTATTCCTCGAATGCCATGTATTGTGGTCATTTTTGAAGTAGCATTGTGCGATCAATTTTGTCAATTGCTTTAGACAGATTTAAAAAATACGCGTAGTATAAAATATTTGTTTTCAAATGCTTCAGCAATTCTTTCCACTAGCCAGGTGACAGCATGATTCGTGCCATGCTTTTTTCTAAAGCGAAATTGTCCATCATAGAAAAACTTACGTTGAGTTACAAATGGCATAACAGACAGGGCCGTTAAGAAAACATTCCGTGCCCGGTACCAACATTGACTTCGGACCCCCTTTGACAAAGATCTGGTAAATTGGAATTGCCAGGCTTTATCCGATTGCAAATGGATGAGTGTTTAGCACAATTGCTCTGAAATTGCTTTTCTTTCTACACTTTTTTTCTTTTTTAGCTCCACTCTGATACGAATAAGACATCATTGTCTGGCTACTCTACTATTCAAATAATCAAATTTCTATGTGTGGGGTAATAGATCAAGCACAGTTATAATAATATGTCTATGGAATAATATAAGGCTAAAAGTAAGTCAAAAAACAAAATGTGAAAGAGCATGCAATGTTCTAAGGTCTAAGCTATGCTTTATTAAAAGCCTCTAGCTTCTTGTCGGTCACCAACTGCACTGAAGAGACCTGATAGGTCGAAACAGTGTCACTGTCTGCAGTTTTGCTATGTGCATCGCTGGCCTCTTGCATTACTAAGCATGCAATGTATTATTATCGGTCACCAGTAATCGGTAAGTAGAATGATATCTTCTTGTTTAATAGAAAGAACAAAGCATTACAGGATTGATGTGAAATGATTTTGTAAAATCTGACCATAAACAAGTTGATTGATCCATATGCGATATTTGGATTTAAGATTTAGTGGTTTGGAGCTTAAAATTATGTCATGTTTAGAAAGTTATGCGCTTTAAGAGTTACAAGAACCAGATTTCATGTTTCTGGTCACGGGTCAAGAAAGTATTCTGGGGGGCCCGAATTTTTTTGAAAAGGAGTATGTAGGTAACTTTTTGTGGCCAAAATAAGAAAACATGAGTCATCATGTCATAAAAATTATGATATAAGTTATGCATTTGCTAACAGAAAAAAATAGAAAGCTTAGGCCTAATTAACACTGCACGCGACGTTTTTAAAAATCCGGACCCGGTACTTAAGTTACCCGCTGAACCCCCTTGTCAGCGCTTCTGATTACACGTTTGTACATAACTTTTTTAAAACCTTGACATAGCAGGTAGCAAACTAACAGGGTGTAATTATTAATATCAGTTGAACCAGTTTTGAATATTAGTTTTTCTTTTGCGGTTTTAAAACTAAAAACAATATTCCTTATCACGAACTAAGCTCTGCAGCTGAGTAAAATAAAAAAAATCTTCTTTCAATATTCTGAATTAACAAAATATTGTTTACAGTGGCGGTAGTGACCGTACAAATTCTCCAAAAGTAGCAATGCTACCGCTATTTCATGAAAAAAGTAACGGCGTTACCATTGCGGCCTGCTTTTGCAACTTGATTATGTATAAAATCATATATTTATAAGATTCCTTGTATCACAATCAAATAATCTACTGTCTTTAAATAAAGAAAACATAATCATTCTGACTATAAGCGTAAAAGTCGAGAGCTTGGGTGCTGCAGACCCCACAAATTTCAAAAAGTTGATCGTCAATGAAAAACATTGTCAGCCCTTCCCTTGTAAAAAAAAATAAGTGTTAAGGCAATGATTCTGACAAGCCAACAATTGGATCAAAGAATTAAAACAAAAAAATATTTTGACCCTTCTTGCTACCATATCCTGAAGCTGCTTCCCTCTCGAAATGAATTCTTGGGGCATCTCCCTCACCCTGCATGGTTTTCTATTTGAATAAAATTTCGGTAAAGTGAGGCTTTCTCTCCTCCAAAGCGTGAAGATGTAAAGCAGCCTCAATTAATAATGTTTAATATGTTGAGACTGCTATATATCTCAACTATTTAAATAAAGACTGAAGATGCTACTTTCGTCTACTGCAATGATTGTATTTGTGTTTCATACTAAGCTGATCTAAATCATCATTAGAACTTGCTCAAAGTCAAGCATTGCAGATTCCAGGCAAGAATCGAAATAGACACCGCTTCAACTAGATATTTACTTTTCATTGAGCTGAAGCAAGCAACAGATTCACTTACTGATGCCGTGAAAGTGAAATTTGCTTCTCAATAAGCGCCAGCAGGGACTTATAGCTCAGTTTTGAAAATGTAGTTTGAAAACTACGCTTTGTTTGTGTCGTCATAAAGAGAACCAAAAGATGTTTGAGAAAATGTTTTTTGCATTGGCTTTGAACCAGTGATTTCCAAAGTGGGGTTCTGCTGTTGTTGTTGCTGGTTACCCGACCTCTTCCGAGGGATGGGGGCATGGCGGAAAACCATGGAGCCCCAGAAGCCGGGCAAATCCCCACGGTCTGGACCAGAGGTCGTGGAGAGACAGAGAGTCGCCAAAGAGTGAGCGGCGCAAAGAGTCCGTAGCTGGACAGTGCAGAATGAGATGTCCTGGGACGAGTATCCCCAGGCGCTGCAAGAAGAATTCTTGATTCTGCCAATCCTAGAAAGATAAGAACGTAAAAGAAGGCTGTGTCCGTTGCAGCGAAGACGAGAGACGACACAGCGAGCATGACGAGGCAGCACAAGTTCCTCAGTGGAAATCGAGGGAACCTGTGGGTCAAAATACTTCGATGAGACAGTACGCCTCCAGTCCGAGAAATGACAAAAGTGGATACGAGAGATAAGAGGAGGGAGACTACAAGGGATTGCGGAGGGCGCAAGCAGCGATCCTCGTCTGGCCAGCTCATCAGCCGTGTCGTTCCCCGTGAGAATCGAGTTTCCGGGGACCCATTGTAGCCTGATAGAACAGGAGGAGAAGAAGGACAGTTCCTGCCAGATCTGCCATAAAGTTTGAGATGAGAGAAAAGATGGAGGAGAGGACAGGATGGCGAGGACAGAACGAGTGTCAGATAGGAGGAGAAGAGAAGAAAAATGGCAGACTTGTTGGTGCTGCCGGGACCAGCAAAGAGCGTGCAGAATGGCGCAGGCTTCAGCGGAAAAACTTGAACATACACTGCTTGCCGAAAAGGAAAGAGTGGCCTCAGTGCCACAGAGAGAGCAGTTGGCAAGAACGCCGGAGCCGCCCTTGCCAAAAGGAAAAGGAACAGAGCCGTCAGTCCAGAGTACCAGGTTATGTGGGGGGAGAGAGTCAAGATGGGCCAGAGCCGCACATTGGCGAGAGTGAGGGGGATCAGAGCGAGAACATGGAATGGAAAGGATGGGCTCAACCGTGAAGGAAGGCAGATTCCAAGAGAAAAGAGAGGGCAAGCAAAAAGAGCCTCCCTAGAACAAGTAGAACGAAGCATGAGCGGGTGAGTGGACGCAAAAGCTCTCCAGGACGATCTGCAGAGTCTTGGTTTCACTCCTAGTCTGGCCAAATCTGAAATAGGAAAGGAGGTTGAGAGACGAATGGCCCGCTCATAAGATAAAAGAGTGAAATGAGTCAGAGTGACTCGTAGGGGAGATAAAGATGCCCCGGTGTGCAGTAGAGGAATAGGGGAGGACGAGAGGCAGCCGGTGATGGCGCGACTGGTCGCTCGGTGGAGGCGTTCCAATCTAGTGAAATTGGTAGCGCTTAGGAAAGGAAACCATCCGGGTGAAGCGTAAGTGAGAAGGGACCGAAGAAAAGCTTTATACAGAAGAGAGGGAGAGACTCCTTACAGGGGCCCCATGACGAAGCAGAGATACAGCGTAAGGCCTTGAGACGTGGGAAAAACTTGGCCTTCAGCGAAGATACATGCTTAGAAAAAGAAAGAGTGCGGTCGAAGGTGACCCCAAGAAAAGTTGGAGTGGGATTGAAACGGAGGCGGGAGCTGGGTAGGAGGAGGTTGGGCTGGAGGTTAGCCTGGTGGGGATCCACTGAGAAGAAGGAGGCCTCACATTTGCTCGGATTGAGAGGAAGACACCGGTACTCAGACCAGCGCTCCAATCAAAACAGTGCTCCTTGTGTGGCCTCCACCGCAGTGAGGAGCGAGGGGAGGAGGATCAAATGGCCAGATCGTCAGCGTAAGAGCAGCTGACGGAAGAAAGCAGAGACGCCGGAAGATCATTAATGAAGAGAGAGAAAAGTACAGGACCAAGAACGGATCCTTGCGGAACACCTCGACGAACTCGAAAGAAGCGGCTTTTGTGATTTTGGAAAACCACACAAGCGCGCCTATCAGAAAAGAAAGACTGAGTCCAACGAGCAAAGCAACGATGGAGGCCAGCCGAAATCAGTTTGTGCAAAAGGGCGGGATGCCAGACAGAGTCAAAAGCTTTGGAGAAATCGATAGTGGACAGGATCGTCCGAGAGTCCGGCCTGGGTTTGTTAAACCCATCCGAAATGGACTGAGAAAGGTACAGAATTTGATCGAGTGTAGACCGTCCAGGGCGGAAACCGGTCTGGCGGGGAGAGAGAATGGAATTAGATTCCAGAAAGAAGAGAAGACGGGATAGAATGATGCGTTTAAACAGCTTTGATACGCAGGAGGTAACAGAGATAGGCCGGAAGGAAGCAGGAGAGTCGAGAAGCTTTCCCATCTTGTGTATGGGAATAATGGAAAATGTCTTCCAGATGGAAGGAAAGGAATGCCAAGACCAGGAAAGATTGAAGATGTGAAGAAGAAAATCCATGCCAGAGCGAGGAAGGTGCTTTAGTATGGGATATGCAACTTTGTCTGGGCCAGTGGCGGAGGACGAGGAGAGGTTGGAGGCAGGCGCAAGAAATTCAGCGAGAGTGAAAGGAGAGCAAAAGGACGAGTGAGACTCCACAGGGCACGTGGCTCGGCGGAGCTCAGAGAGGTAGCCTCTGGCTCTGCTACGCAGAGCCTTTGGCTGAGAAACGGAAAAGTGAGATCTCAGGAAAGCGGCAGAAACCGAAGCCGATTCCCTGGGAGAAGAACAGTTAGAAAAGTTAGGAGAGAAAGAAGACGAGGAAGGAGAGCCAGCAATAGAGCGTAGGAGAGAGTGCACAGATTTAGGGTTAGACCTAGGTGAAAGAGAAGAGCATGTCGTCTGCCGTGCCTCCGCCTTGGCCTTGACGATGACTGACGAGGCGCGTCGAGAAGCGGAGATGTAAACCTGGCGATCTACATCACTTCTGTGAGCGGCAGTGAAAGCCTTGCGTCTTTCACTAACCGCACTTTCCACCTCAGCAGACCACCAAGCTTTAGGAGGGCGTTTGATGCGGCCGAAAGGAATGGAAGATTTGGCCACATTCAGTGCCAGAGAGGTAAAGAAAGCAGCAGCATAGGAGAGAGAAAGAGACGAGTATTCCTCTGCTGAAAAACAGTGAGAGTCAATGTAGGACACAAACCCATCCAAGCGAGCTTTCTGAAAAGTGAAGGAAGGGGGACGCTCGTTGGAGCGAAAGACCGGAGAGAGAGGGACGGATAGAAGAATTGGTAGGTGGTCAGAACCCAGGTCCTGAAACACCTCCCATGAGCAAGAAAAGGCAAGAGAAGGGGAGCAAAGGAGATGTCAGGAGAGGAGCGACTGCCAGAGGAGGGTGTGTGTGTCAGGATCATTGAGGGGGAGGAGGTCAGAGGAGAAAACTCAGTCAAATGCTTCCTCCTCGCGAGGGTTGGAAATAACTCTTGAGTCCCAGAGGGGGTGATGGCAATTGAAGTCCCCCAGAATGAATACATTTCTGTAGGAGGAAAGAATTGAGGGAGGGAAGGAATCGGTTCTGCCATCCGTTGGGGAGGAGCGAATAGGGGGCATACGCATTAAGAAATGACACCGAGGAGGAGTTGTTAAGAGAGATGTTGATCCCTACATAATCAGAGTAGGGATCAAGCGAAGAAAGAGAGGAGGTACAAAGTTCAGAAAAGGATAGGCGCTTCCTGACGAAAGTGATGACGCCGCCACTAGCGTGGGTGGCATCAGGAGAGAGAATGCCAGACCGGGAGTGGGTGCAATCAAAACGCATAAGAGAAAATCCAGGAATCCGGAAAGAGGAAGATGAGTTAAGATTGGATTCCTTGATGCAGATAAGGTCGACAGGATGGGACGAAAGAAAGTGATGTAGTTCAGTGCTCCTGGCTCGAAGGCCTCCAGCATTTCATTGAAGAACCCTAAAAGAGTCAAGGGGGAGGAGAGGAAGCCGGAGGCATAGAAGGGCGGCCAGGAGCAAGGGACGGTAGTGAAGGGGCAGAGGAAGGAGATATAGAATGGGTAGATCGGGATAAGAGGTTTGGAGACGAGGGTGGGGCAAGAGTGCAGCATCAGTAGAGAGGGGCCAGATTGTACAGTGGAAGTATACATGTCGGAGGAGTCCGAGGAGGGAGTCACAGTGTTACGGCAGGGGGTGGCAGCTCCAAGAGTGAGAGCTGCCAAGAGCTCTGAATTTGGAGAGGGAGAGTTGTGAGCACCTTAGATGGATCCATTTGGAGCAGGTGCAGCATTGCACTGACTTGCCCCTCCAGGTCAGATTTCCAGCGCACACAGAGCAAGGAAAGATGGGGCCAGGGTTGAGGTAAACGTTACCGCTCATAAAGAGAAGCAGGAGAATGAGGAGACGAAGAAGGGCAGGAGAAAAGAAAAAGAGAAAATAGGCGATCGATTTTAAAGAATCTGTATGCTGCTCTTCAGCGGTCGTTCAGGCGGCAGCATAGCGAAAAAATAAAGGGGAGTGCCCGGGGTAACTGGGACTCTCGGGAAGGCCAACAGCTATTTCGAACCAACCCAAACGGGGTTGGGGACCGCACCACCACGTTGAGGTGGCTGTTGATTGGTGCAGAAGTGGGGTCCTTGGATCTTTGGGTTCGTGAAACAGTTTCAGGTGGTCGGAAAATTAAAGTTGATCTTTCGTAATCGATGGTAGATACTCTTTAACCCTTTCCGGTCCTATTTCGCCTCAGAGGCGACATTGGTTTTTTCCCCTATAGGTCCTATGTCGCCTCTCAGGCGACAAGGTTTATTTTAAAAGTCTCTGAACTTCTTAGCTACTCCTGACATCTGTTTGCTTTTCAAGCGTTATGAGCTTTACTAATCCGCCAAAAAGAAGATGTTCGACACCATAGAGACCTCTGTATTAGTAATTATAATACCGTGGTTATGGGTTACATAATTTCCCAGAATCTCTTGATAAAAAAAAGTTGGACCTGGCTAAAACCTAAGGCTCCCAAAAATAGGACCGGAAAAGGTTAAAATTTATCATTGAAAACTTTTTAAAATTTTTGTTGCATCGGTCCGCAAATCATTAAAAATTTGCAGATGGTCCGTTGAGCAATTTTCTCCAAAAAGCTTGGAAACCATTTCCAAAAGCAATGGTAAAATATAACTTCGCTGAATCATTACAACTTCGGTGCACAACAACAAATGTGTTATGATGCCGATATGAATTCCAAATGTAATTTGTCGTTGTAGAGTTGCCATAGGACTAATGTGCACTTACTTTTTGTTTTTTTACGTATCAGATAGCACGTTTGTGCCGGAAATGGCGTTGGTGAAAAACTATTTTACAGCATTTTTTAGTGTACAGAAAATATAAACACTTTACGAGGACTTACTGGCTTTTTCCATTACAAAATTTTGTTTGTAAGACACTTGTGAAACGCTGAGCAATGCACTTTGTTTTGAAACCAAAGAGAGTTTACCTGTATGAACTTTGGCTGAGATTACTTTGCTTTGTACAAGAATTTACCGTATGCGAAAATTATCAAAACTACTCGGAAAATCAAATAACGAAACAAATACAGAAGTATGTGATGATTTACAACACACTTTGCTTGTTTAATTATTTACTAACTACAGTAGAAAAATTTACAACTATTAAAAAGCTAAACTTTTCCACTAAAATTAGTTGCATCTTTTTATCCTGAAGTCATTAAAACATTTTTACACTTATGGAATTCGTTGTTTTTTGTTGTACAACACCAACACAAAAAATGTAAACACGCTTTCAACTCAGTGCTTTTGCATCATCAATAATAAAGCCAAGCATATGAATGTTATACAATAGCAGCGAAACTAAGTTAAACTTTCCTACATGAAGTTATTGCCAAGAAACTACTTTTTGGGCTAAAATGTCACAACAATAACTCGCTGTTGTGAGGAACTGAACTCCCAGGCGAGACGTCTTCAGTTGTTATAATGCTACCTGCAACGTTGCCAGGTGAATTGTTGTGCCGTTTTTCACCTACGACCCAACTACTTTGCGTTCATATCTCAAAGGAGATAATCAAAATAAAATTACTGCGGAGTTATTTCTTGCGCCACGTACCAATTATTGGTGCAACGACTTCTCTGTCAATGAGGACACCGAATGAAGTCCACGTAGCGCAGATGCGCTAGCACTTTTCAAACCAATTGCGTCTGTAGCAAGGTGATGCAGCAGCACATCAATCTTGACAAATCTGTGGGTCATGAAATGTGCGCGGGCCTCCTACTTTATTTCGTGATTTGTGTCGTTGTTGTTGTTGTTGGTTTACCCCTCCTCTTCCTTGGGATGGAGGTATGGCGCGAACAGCAATCCAGGTTCACGCCATCAACCTAATTGAATTAGGCCAGGGGAAAAGTGGCAGACATTTCGAACCAGTCGTCGATGCAAACTGCCGACTGGTAGGCCCACCACCAACAAGGCGGTCTGCCATTGGTGGGTACCCAAAGTCACCTCTTACGACATGCTGGGTGAGCAGCTTCACTATGCTAATCAGGTGAAGCACGGGTACGATTTGTGTCGTCGTCAAAATGGTTTCTGGATGCGTATTGCAATCCAATTAGTTTTTGCAGGATACATTTTATAAAAAGTTTGGAAAGGATTGGGCTAGCAGTATTTTCGTTTCTAATTAGACGTGCGAAAGTTTTGAGAATCGAGTCTTTTGTATAAATAGTGAAAAGATGTGCTCAATGATGAAATTGTTAAGACACTTGCCTTGTAAGCGTAGTTCGAACACCAGCTGTGTTGAACTTTTAGAAAACTACTTTCCCCTTATACCCAAAGAACAAAAATACGCATAGACACTCCAATTGACAGAATGGCGGACAAGAAAAAGAAACTGCCCTTTTCTATTCAAAAAAATGAATCTCAACCGAGAAAAATGGATTCTTAACTTTTTAATCACCAATCTGAAGCATCAGTTGAAGACTGCTTATCTTTTTTGCCTCGTGTACATATACACAAATCTGATTGCTTTTAACATCTTTGGTGTTGTTTACGGTTGTTTACGACTATCTTTATGGCATAACAAAATTATAGCAACTCAATAACTCTTCTTCCATGCATCGACTTTTGTCATCCCGGATGGCTATGTCAGCATAACTATTAAAAAAAGAAATAATACCTGCCACGATAGAAGATGGTTAACAGCTAAGGGGGTGGGAGCTGCAAGGTTTTTATCAAAAAAACTTATTTGTTTGAAAGATACCGGCAAAATTAACTTAAGTTTTTGGGGGACGCTTACAGGAAGCAAGTTTTTTTTAATTAATTTATCCAAGTCTTTGGACTCTATGATCAAATCTGAAATATATTTTGCAATACTAGCAGAACATTACGATTAAAAAACAACTAGTCCCACTTAGTGCAGATAAGTCATGGACCGAGTAACAGAAGTGGCCAGGACTGAGAGTTAAATCTGGAAGATTGCCAGAGAAAAATAGTTTAGAATTGAGTCAAGGGGCAATTTTTCAAAATTTAAGGATCAGATGTGGATAACCAGTGTGATGGAGTTGAGTCATGTTTGCATTGGCAGAAAATAGGATATCAGATTTGGTTTCCCGGGTTTGGAGCAGTAAGCAGATAATTACCTGCAGTTTTTATTTTTGGTGACATATATTGATGCTTGCCTAATAGGCTACCAAATCTAAAATTAATGCTGAACTTTATTTTTATAAAATGAACTGATTACTGGGATTGTTAAACATTAATCTGCTACCGATATCCCAGTTTACCCAATATAATCATGATCTGATCATAGTAATTGATAAACACCTAAAATATTTAGTTCGGAGATTTTAAGGTGCGCTTACCTTTTTGCCTAGCTAGAGCTGTTCAACAACTCGCCGACTCTTGTTTTTAAAAAATTACGCATGGAAGATTAATTTTTTGACTCAATTTTTTTGAACAGTCCTTGCACATCTGCAAAACACTTGTTTAGTGGCATAACGTTTGAATGTTCGATAGCCTCATGGATATAGTGCTAACAAAAAGAAGTTGGGGAACGCACAAAGTAAAAATATACATCTTCCAGCCAGGTTAATGTGACCCAGTGTGGTAAAGTAGCTCCCATGTCTTCCTTCACCGCTATACCCAAGAATGCCTCACAATATTATTTTTGTAATGTATTTGATTGCTAGTGAGTCTAAGTTTCTTCAGGCCTATAATTGACAAAAACCAATTAAAATTGGAAAACCAGTTTAAGCAAATGCCTTCGTTTTAAAAAATTTTTATGTTGTAAGTTAATACATCCAGTGACGTACGAAAAGGGGGTCTATGCGCCTGCCTCTCTCATCTCCTCTTGCAAAAATACTAAATATCGTTTTCAGCCATTATGCTTGTAACGGTAACAAGCAATTTCCAATATGGCACTGAGGAAATTGATCTTCAAAAAAAAGTCTTCACCCAGACTGTCCCGCGAAATATGCAAAAAGTAATTTTTGCTTCCCCTCTTAACAAATTTCTGCATACGCTCCTAAATACATCTAAATCGATTTTTCTACGATGTCTTTTACCAGTAGGTCTACCTTTAAAGTAAAATTATTTTATCCCAATTACTTCATTGCTGAATTGTTTCTTGAGGGGTTTGTAGTTAAAGTTTTGCCTTGAGCTTCTGATTTTTGATATCTGCTTCTGCTTGCGCGGGCTTGCTTTTGAATCAGAGGCTACACCGGAAGAAAATGATCTATCAGTTGTTGCTTATTGTTATCAATGCACGCATGTTGTCGTGTTTCTTGTAGTCACTGATGCGCAGGGCCGGATTTAGACGATGAGAGACTCTTGGCTAATTCATTTGTGAGGCTCCTCCCTATTTTCGCACTCAGAATTTCTCTTCAAACAACTTGACGTGTCATTGCTAAACGTGAAAGACATGAGTGAAGTAAACATGCCATGGTGCTTTGCATAGACGTTAAAACCAACACTGTGAAAGGCTTGCGTTAACCTAGTATCGTAAAAATATTATGAAATCAACTGAAATTTTTAATAAATGAAGTAGTAAGATTCAAGCTCTTCCTCATATCATTGTCTCTCGCACTGGAATTAGTATTTTGCAGCAAGTTTCAAAGCACAGACTGCTTTGATGGTGTAATGGTTTGAGCGTCCGTCTTGAATGCAATAAGCGTTGGTTCAATCCTCGACTGGGTCATACAAAAGACTTTTTAAAAATGTTTCAAAGCTTCCCTGCTTGATGTTCGGCATTAAAAAGATATTGTGGCGAAAAAGCCGGCAATTTTGCTTGTTTTGTTATACAGAAAGGCACTTATCGGAATTCCTTCATCTTTATGTGGCAGACAGGTGGTGATCAAGTTTACTAAAGATGACATAAGCGTGTCGAAGTTGCATAGTTCATAGAAATATATGAGTTCTTTGCATATAGTTTTTAACAAATAAGAAGGATTTCCTGATCCGGAATTTCCATACCTATTGATATTAGCAAGTAAAAACCGATCAAATGTTGCTACTAGTTCTAAAAGACCAAGATAATTGCCGTTATTAGGAGATCCAAATTGTTCATTGTCCCCTCTAAAAGGTAAGGCTCGTTCTGCAAGAGCAGATTACAGCGCTAATCCTTTCTATGACACGCCGTCAATACTGCTGTTCTGCTTTTATTTGCTTCTCCAGCTTTGAAGTAAGCGTATATCCTCGCTTTCTTGTTAAGTAGGTCACATGGCATTTCTGTGTTTTTTTGAGTTTTCATGAATTTGAATGAGAATTGTGCCAGTCATCAAATTCATCAGAAGCTAAAATCGAAGAAGATGCAGAGCTTGGAAAGAGTATACAAACAAAGCAATATACCCAGCCTTTTACGGGAGAATATACAATCCACTCTCAAATATATGTTTCACCATTGACTTTCGTTGAATAAAACAAAGCTTTTGTGCAAAACCTGGATTGCTTTTTGTGCACTCGTTTGAAACTGGAAAATGATCCACAACTGTGCTAAACTTCAGGAGGGCCTCTCTATTTATTCAGTAGGCTATTTCCCCATGTAATAATTCTTTCACAAACCAATGTCTTTTGGGCGTTGTGGAAAGAATTACTCAAACCAACGTCTTTTGTCTTTTGGACGTAGATCTTTGTTCGACATCATCTGCACGTCTGTAATAGATTGGGATTGATTAACCTCACCAGGTATAAGCTGAAAATCTTGACTGTCCACACTAATTATCTGTGGTTATTTTACTCCTCTCTTTGCAGCAACTGAGTTCTGAATTATATCTGTATTTTCATTTTCTGTAGGCATGGCTGCTTCCTCATAAACAGGTTGCTGTTCAACGTCCTGCATTGCGGTTTCAATAAGATTTTCTTCGGGTTGAATGCTAGCAGTTGGCTGATTAGCTCCATCACACTGATTTCCTTGTTCTAGTTGCAATGCACCTGCTTCACGACTGCACCTGGTTCCGGCACTGGCTGCTTCTGCCAGCGGCTGATGCAAGAAAGAAGTGATTGGTCTTATCTTCTTTACCGTATGATTTTCAATTTTCTTTCTCTTGCACTTGCTAGCATCGTCAGTTACATCTAAACATAAAACAAGCATTGCTAAAATCCAAAAATCTAATATAGCTGTAACAAGAATGGGTGGGAGAGTCAATGTATGAGCTTAAGAATAAGTTTCTCGGTGTAGTCTATAACTATATACTGAATTATGATATCAAAAATGCGAGTTCAATTACCCTCACCGACCTATCTTGTAGTCATATCAGAGTCTCTCCTTTGTATGCCGCCTTTGGAATTAAAGGAAATGTAAGGACTATATCCAATGATTTATGGGGTGTTCAACAGCTATAAGATGTAAAAAATACCTTCTTTAATCAAAGCGTATTATGTGTAGGATCGGGTAGCATCAACTAGAATTTATTAGCAACGGCAGGTTCTTAGTGCCAGCAAAGCATTTCCTGTCTCCTTTAGATAGTTAATAAATTAATCTTTTTTTAAATAACTGTAACTAACTAACTACATCAATATCCAAGACACTCACATTGTAGACCAATTTTAACTGAGTAAAACAACATCCTCTATCGGTAAAAGCAATTTGGGGTTTGTTTACATTGAAGGACTTTCGGCACAAACACACCCAAAGTTTGTTGATCCAAGTAATCCCATGCATTTCGGGCTTGGTTATATCGTGTTCCGTTTTTACTAACTATAATTCATTGTAAATGCGTATACTAGCAATTAGTTGACATGCTTTTCATTAGCAGCCAAATTAGCAAAGTTCCGAGCGGCTCAAAAAGTCGGAAGCAATGAAATTGAAAACTTGATAAAGCTGAGCTTCGAATTGCAGTCCATTACGGCAACTCTACATACACGTAACATACAAATTAAACTAGCAAAAATGTTTAGATTATTTACAAATATTTTTGCAATTAGGCTTCAGTACGAAGCGCATGATTATTAATAATACACAGGAATTCTTATAATAGAACTACTAACTTTTTAATTCTTCTAAATCTTAAATTCTATATAGAAAAGAATTAAAAATGCATGATAGTTCACAGTGAAATGCCGTGGCAACTGCAGATTTTGAAGCTGTAGGCTTCAGCCTGCCAAGCCTATGGGTAAACCTGGCCCTGTTGTCGTTATATGAAACCTTGATGTAACAGACTACGAATTTACGATAAAATCAAAACACTTTAAATAAATCGATCAATGGTTGAAAAGATCATTTGCTAAAGGCAAACAGTTTCAATAAGTCTACCATAGAATCAGCCGCATTTGTGGATAGGTAGAATGGGATACTATTGAAACGCGAAATCACGGATCAGCAATTTAAGGTTGGATATTGGGTTAGGGTTGAAAGCCTTAATGTTCAGCTTTGGGCTAGGATAAGGCTTTTTTTATTTATTATTACGCACGGATTGGGGTTTGGGTTAGGGTCAGAATATGGTTTAAGGTTAGATCTGCCGTTGCAAAAGCTGTTAGCAGTCAACCGAGACCATTTTTGACCAATCAGGAGTGATTGATGGCAAAATAGTCTCCAAGGGTATAATGTCGTCGACGGCAAGATAGTCACTCACTGTCTTTCATTTCATACTGTGCTGTAATGTATCTTTCAAATTACGGTGTATCAAAACTCCAACAAACTCGTTAAAACTGCAATTTTTATCCTTTTCAATGCAATCAGAAACACGTCTCAAGCTCATGCTCTTTTCTGCTGATACAGTGTTCGGAGTAGAAGGAAACGGCGCCTTAGCTATAAGAAAATTGATTACAGTTTGTTAGATATCGATCAAAGCAAACTAAATTCCTCGCAGATGCCAATCTATCAAAATCTGCTGTATTAGCAAATTGCGAAAAACTGCCATTCACTCTGTTTTTGGCTCTTCAAAAAAATGTGACATAACAGACCACAATTGTGACGTAAAGTCTTAAAACTAAAAGTTTGCATAATGTAAATGATTATTGCTTTACTTGCAACATAGTTGCAATCTACACGCAATTTCGCGAAGCACGTACAACTATATAATACGCAATTTGGGTCGCCAGTTTTCTGAGTAGTCTATGAAACTATTTGAACCGTTTAAATAATAACGTTCCTATTCGGGCCCGGATTCAGCAAAATTCATTTTTAGCGGTTCAGGTTCACTGCTTTATAAAAGTTGCGGTTCAGGTTCGGTTTGGGTTCAGCAACAATAAGCGGTTGACTCCGGTTTTCTGCTCCGGTTCGGATTCGGTTCGACGCCCTGGATAAAAATGCTATGAACAAATATAAAGCACCACCAGTTTAATTCAAGACTTAGTTTAAGACTAAGATCCGACTCTTTTTCAGGAGCCGAACCAAAATCAAGACCCGCACTTCTTGAAACCGGTACACCAGAACCACACTTCAACCTAAACTAAGCCAAGGCCAAAATCAAGGCTGGCATAGTTTTTGTGATGGCTCAAAATAACAGACTTACGCGAATGTTGTAATTGCAGGCTAAGCCATAAATACATGTAAATCAGAAAGAATTTGATTTTTATGCTTTTTTTCTTACTGAGTCAAAAACGTGACTATAAACATGATAAAATTTTATATGAATAGCAAGAGCCACTCGCTGATCTAACTAGCAGTTGATTGAAAAACAGATACACGACAAGTTTCAAAGGCGTTGCTTGGCAACAACTTTTTAAGAGTAACAAGCAGACTTTACTAATCGTTATGATAAAAGTGAATACATCCGAATACGTCAGGCAACATTAATTAGAATAAGAAGAAGTGGACAGGCAATTCCTCGTTTACTCTTGTCGACTAATGGTGGTCTTTATATGGTTCGAGCGCTCAGAGTTCCTACTCAAATTTATCGCAAACAAGCTCCCACTCAAACATCTCGTAAAAACAAATGGCTACAAAACATAATTGTTTTTGTCTCATTAAACTTACTCATCTCAAAACACCAATCTCCTAAAATGTTTATCGAAAGCATTAAATCAATAAACCTGTTTGGAATATCAAATTAATTGATATCAAAATATCAAATTGAAATAGGTAGCTATTTCAAAAATTTGTATTTTTTTACTAAATAATTGGGATCTAAAACGTGCGACTAAAATATTTGTTCAGTGGCTGCCTCGCTTCTGCAATTAGCTTGTTATCTACCACTTGCTTTTTTGTCTGGCTTTCACCTTTTTTTCTACTAAATAGTTTCCACGGCGACAAAAAAGCTCAACCCATGTTTTTAATTTTTTTGTAACTCGCGGCCGGGGCGTCAAACCTGAACCGGAAGCCGGTATTTCCCGATTATTTTTCCCGAAACCACACCAATGCCGAACCTCTAAAATTTGACTCTGATAAACCGGAACCAAACTTGAACACAACTATTACAAACCATTGAACCTGAACCGATAAAATAAATTTTTCTGAACTGGAATCAAAAGGTTATTTTTAAACGGTTTCACTAGTTTCGCAGACTCATTCAAAAATTGGTTACCTCAAGTGCACATGTAGTTGCATGGAATTTACCTGATATGTAAAGTATGATTTTGAAAAATAAAACAATTTACCAAAATTTTGTTTCGCGTAAGTGCAAGATAACAAAATACATTTGAAATTTTGTTTTTGAGGTCGTTTTGTTGTTTATCCATACGGGTTGTTTGGTTGTCACCTAACTTGTTTCCCTTAAAATCTTATAACTCATCACAGAAACCGGAGAGGGTTCGTTTATACAGTATTACACGACTTTCCCCCTGTTTGTTGTTTGCGTTTCTACGTAGAATGCAAGTTGCATAAGTCTTCATAAAAACATTGACTTCTATACAAGTCTGTATAATGAATTTTTTGTTTGCACTGTAGGTCTAATTAATTCCGTGTTTACAATTTCCTGAACTAAAATAAAATCATTGAAGAGTACTGCTACATTTATGATACAATGCCGTTGTGAATTGTCATCTTACTTTTGACAAGCATAATACCAAACAAGCTTCAATATATTTCGGTTTCTTTTTATCGTTCCGGCGAACTAAATCATAGCAAACTCTATAGACCAACCATGAAATGCAATTATGTCTGTCTGCTGTTTTAACTCCTCCGAAACAACAAGGCGTACAAACATTAAACTTCGCGCGATTGATTACCTTGCCGGAGTAATGTCATAAGGGAACTTCGCGACGTTATCATGATCTCATACTCGAAGAAAATTTTTGAATTTGCATTATTTGACGGAGGAAAAGGATTTCTTTCTTAAAAGAACGCCATCTCCCAACTTCCCTACTTGGAAAATCTTTTTCTTTTAGGCTGTAAAATGACATCACAGTTAACGCTTGATTGCACAATTTGTTCTTAGCCTTTTCTCTATCGCTATTGAGCCAAAAAACGCGATTAAAAGCTTTTTCGGAGCATATGAAGAAGGCGTTTTCCATAAAAAATTTTACAATGGCCGAGATCATGTGCCTGTTTGGCAGAAAACGCAAAAGCTTGTAGGTCTTAACACCACACAGCATCGTAGGCTGTTGGGAGATCGACAAACACAGAACCGGCCTTTTTCTAGCCAAAAAGTTGTCCTCAATTTCCTAAGTTAGGAGGGTGACTTAGTCTACGGTCGACTCAGCTTGCTCTCTGGGCAGCAACGTATTTATATTTGGTTCAACGAGGGCGTAGATAAGTCTTTCCAAGATCTTATACGGGATAAACAACAAAGAGATCGGCCTGCTGCTCTTTGGATCCGCTATTGGCTTATTCCGCTTCGAGTGGCAACCACTAATGCTCCTCTCCTGATCTGAGAAAACTTTAGTTGGCGCATGTAGAAAGACAGGAACATGTTCAACCAGGATTTCAGTGCAGAACCGGCCTCGAGTATGGGGTAGCTGTGTCAAAGGCAGCGGCAACCCAAGAAGCAAGATGCCACAAAACCTAAATCAGCTCAGCAAAAAAACTAATGAATCAAATGCAGTTCACTAAAATGGTTTGGTTGAGGTTACTATGAGATTTGCAGCAAATTCAACCACGAGAAGTTGAGCAATTTCTTTGCTGTTTGTAAGAATTTAGTGATGTAAGATAAATATAAATCAAATCGGCTCAACTTGTATTAAAAATTATAAAATGCACTAAAACAAAAGTAACATGCTGCACTTTCTATGGTTGTCAAAAATGCCAGTCTCCCTATGATTAATTGTTTTCAAATTTTTACAGCACTAAAGATGATAGTTCAGCAAAATGCATTTACTTTATTGTGCCTTAATGTAAATTTGTAATACTAGTTGGGCCGCTCTACTTTATATCAATCGTATCTAGACCTAACATAGGTCTCCTTTGCTTATTCAGGCATAAAGGTGCAATTGGATAAGCACTGAAGATGTTGTTTTACTGTAGAAAAAAGCATTTTTTATACTTCAATTTAAACTTCAATGCATTTTGAGAAAACGTTATTTTTATTTGATCTTGACACTTTTCAGTCATTAGAAACAGCAACGAAATCACATAAGTATGCCAGAGTTACCCACCTTGAGTCAATCAATTTTAGCAAAAATATTGGATCATTGGCGTGATGGTTAAGACGTTCGCTTCGCAGTCGGGACACTAAGGTTCAGTTCCCTAATTGACTCATACCAAAGACTTTAAAAACGGTATGAACAGTTTTCTTGCTTGGTGTTCTACAAAACAGAAATTGTGTGAAAATGTCGGCAGTTTGTTTGTTGTGTCTACAACTAAAGCACATAACTTATGACTAAGATTACCTCCAACTTTATGTGGCTGGTTGGTAGTGAGGACTATAGGATCAATCATCTATAGTAGGATTACCACGATTACGAAAAGCATTGAAATTGCTCAATTGCCTTGTACATAAGTAGGAAATAAGATATAGTATAGACTTCTCAGCTCAGGGCGAAATTATTTGAGTTGAGAAAATGAAACGCCAAGTTACATAAACTACTTCAACGTTGGTATTCCCGTTTCCTTGCTTGGCACTCAGTTATTCGTGGAATGATTTTTATATATAGCTTTAAATGATAGCTGCTGTCTCCTGCCAGATGCATTTAGTCACTACAGTCAAGATCAACCTGGCTGCCCACCGAGAAGTTCAAGCTACGAAAGAAGTCAAACGGGGCGAAAGCTTTGCCGTCGTTATTGTTGCAACGAACTAATTTTTTGTATGCGTCGTTCGATGTGATAAATGCTCTGGCCGACTGGAAGAGCCAGTCCACAATTGAAAGCTGCAAAAATTTAAGCTAATTGAAGTTTAGATGCTAGCGGTTGCCTATAAGATTAAAATAAATCACAAAATTTAGATTTCTACACTCAGAATAAAGTAGTGAAATCTATTGTATGAAACTAATATAAAACGCCTGTAATTAGTAAGCTATTACTTTTTTCCTTCCGGGCTCAGGACCATCTAGTTTATACGGGGCATGCTGTTTCGACCACTCATGAACAGAATTGCATTTCAATGGAAACTAAGCCAGCTATAGTTTACGTTAAATATAAACTTTCTGCAGTTTTACATCAAAGCTTTATATAACTTTTTGAAGGGCTAAAATTATCGGCTATTAATCATTTTTTAAATAACACAATCAAAGACGGACCTCCACTGAGTATTAAGTTTTCATATTTTGGAAATCGTTCGCCTGGATTAAGAATGATCTGGTTCCAAAAGCTTTCATTATACGGGTTTGAGGATTAAGAATTAGTTGGGTTTTACTCAAATGTGTTATTGAAAATCTTGTTCAGAGCATGAAAATGTTTTTTTACAGCTTTTAATCAGTAATAGTAAAGCCAATAAATTGAGTATCCTACAGGGAGAGAGCAAAAATAGCAAGTATCTTCCACCTCCAACTTTTTTCAGGATCATTCCTCCAATTTGCACAAATTTTTTTAGTGAGTTAAACTGCTTGATCCCCTAATAATTGGGTTGTTTTCGAATCATGAAAAATATGAGGCCCGATCACTGACGTGTGAAGAAATCTGTGGGTTCGGGGACCGCAATAATTTTGAGCCCCTATCAAGCCTACGATAGCGTAGCCTGTACTTGCATTACATCAATACAAAAAGAAAGTTTTCTTCAAAACACTCCTTGCCAATTTACGCCGTTTTAAAACCAAAGAACAGTTTTCAGAGACCAGCTTTTTAAAACAACTTGGACGTGCAATACCCATCAAAAGATTAAGACCAGATCCAATTTTTACTCTTACTAAGTAAATAGCATATTTATGTTGTATTACATATTTTTATTTCGTAAATAATCATATTTTTACACAAAATTCATGTATTTACTGCTCATTTGAAGTCGTTGTCTTGCATATCAGTTTATTTTTTTTTCTAAATTCAGTGTTTTGTATGTCCTTCACCACTCTTGATCACTTTCTTCAGACACCTTGGCATACTGTGAATCGGACTCTTGCAGTATTCTTTTGACTACTTTTTCATCTATGCTTTTTTATCACTCTCATCAGATCTTTAGCACTTAATGTTTGCTCTTCTGCAAAGTTATTCTTCATTCACGTCCACAGATTTTATATTGGGTTGAGGTTGGTGCTATCGCCTGGCTATTCCAGGATCTTAATCTTGCTTTTTGCGAGAAAATTTGGCACACTTTTGATAGGTGGGAAGGGGCATTCTCCAGGATCAAGATTGTACATCTGTGAACATGCATGTGCATTTTCAGCTTATCCGACATCAGTTTAACGTATAGGGGATCGTTCATTGCCGTTCTACAAAGCAAGAAATAAAGAATCCAGCAACGCCATTTTCTAAAACCGTGCTTCAAATTATTTGCATTGGAGGGTGTTTTATCCTGGAAATTGTATATTTCTCACTGCCATGCTGCCCTGGCGGTCTGCAAATGTGTCTTTTCCTCACTACGTATGGCCGAAAGTTGGACTCATCAGAGAACATGATGTTACCACATTGGGATCGAGTCCACTGCTAATGTTTCTAGGCGAAGGCCTAGAAACGTTTTTTGCGTGTTTGTAACATTTTAGATAGTCGCCTTGAAGCCGTCATGTCACTTACTCAAACGCTTCAAATCATCAACGCTGCTGAAATTTTTTTGACAGAACTCATCAGCGACCTTGTGGCTATTTGTCTCATAGGTAGTCATCTCGAAAGCCAGTCTATATGAGTCTTCCATTTTGTACTTTTTTTTGTACTCTCTTTCCGTACTGATGCGAACCGTACAGTTAAATTTTCTTGATAGTCAGATATACTGCTATCTTACTAACCTTGCTCGCTTGCTGAGTCCCCCACCAGTAACGTCGGGGTTTAGAATTTCGGTTAAGCCGGCTGCACCGGCTTCTCTCGATTTATATCAGTGAGAACAGTAACAAAAATTTAATGCTTTTTTGACGTAGTCAATTCTCTTTCCAAGCAAAAGTACCGTTTTTTAATGGGAAATTGAGTAAGATAAAAACATTGCTGACGTCGTGCATAGCCGCCATATTTTCCCTCATGTTTTTAAAGTTCCAAGCTACGGATTATTTCCCTTTAATTTAGCAGAGGCGTACTTTGAAACCTAATTTTGCTCACAGCTCAAACAACCGATAACTCAGCAAAAATTTTCCATTTATTTTAACAAATGTTTGAAGCAAAAATTCAAAGACGTGCGCTGGCGCCAAAGTGATTCGATCAGCATCTACAGCAGGGATCTCCAAACTTTTTAGACCATCGACCCCTTTATGGAATTCTTGATTTCTCGTCGACCCCAGGCATGTTCCAAAAAATAAATATTAATGATAACTAAATAGATAAGCCGTTTCGATATACATTAGTAAGGGAAACTGCATACCAAGCCCTGTGAAACTGTTGTTCTGTATCTCTTCCCCCTTTTGAATACCTTTTATGAAATAATAGGGAAACATAAAGAGAAAACTTTTTGTATTTTTATTGTGAAAATCATGACATTAGCAATGTACAAATTATTAAATATAACACTGGAATTCAACATAAAAATGTTCAAACTTTTTGAAATATGTGGAAAGACATTATGATAAATGAATATGTCACATGCAGTACTGGGAAATAAACAGAGAGAAGAATGTGTTTGTTCTCATTTTACATAATATTCAATGTACAGTATGTTCCACTTTTGGCAGCAATTGGCCACATAATGTCAAAGAAGTTTCATCATAAATGATGATGGCAGGCAGGAAGACAGGCAGATAGCTGAAATTCTAAGATCGACCTCATATACTTAAAATTCCTGGTCGACCCCTTTTTGACCCCCAGGTGTATATCGACCCCTTGGATAATCCCATCAACCCCCAGGGGTTGATATCGACCACTTTGGGAACCCCTAATCTACAGGAATAAGATATTTAATATTAGGCCCACTACTTACGACTTTATTGTAACTGCAGGCGTTTATCATCTGATCTGAACAAGAACCACCTTCTGACGGGCCGCTTTAGGCGAAACAGACTGTCGAGGTGTTTTTAACTTGAATAAATTTCATAAAATCATAAATGCATCAGTGCAATTTATTTTGTTGTTGTAGTAATGACGTCATTTTGTACCCCCCAGGTTTTATACTGAAATCGCTACTCAGCGTTGATATTGTATTGAGCATTTTACTCAAACAAAAGACGTTTTGTTATCATTTATGCGTTAACTGGTTTTCAACTTGCGCCGCATCAAATCTCGGTTATACCATTTACACTTCAACAAAAAATCATCCAGAACAAAACAAATTTCCATCTAGACCTTAATTGTTGTATGCGATGAAAGTGTTGTAGGCTAATGTGTCGACATGTAGAATTCTTCCCCTAGAGATTTTTTGACCTCTAGCATTTTGAGCATTTGGAAGATAGATTTTAAGTTTTCATAGTAGCACACTACTTTTTGCATTGTACACGACAGTTTAGATCTAGATCAGTTTTTCTAAATGAGAGATTCACGCCATAGCTTTGATGGAGCAGGCGATTTCAGATTAAATAAAGTATTATGCTGACCTAGACTTAAGACTCAGTTGGAAACTGTTTTTTTAGGTACATCACAATGACTTGTGTTGTTGGCCCTTTAATAACACCTCATCCAGTATTTACCACTAGTCTCTCAAACAAAAATCTCTACCAAATTTTCTCGTAGAGCGCAGCATTCACGTGTAATAAAATAGAATGAAAACTGAAATAAAAATGTTAAGAAACACTGACCTAAATAAAGATTTGTTTCGTTTTTTTCACCTGAGAAATATATATCGATGACTATTTTACAGATATGAACAGAAAACAATGTAGGCACAAATTATTTGATACAATAACAAATAATGGTGAGAGTACAAATCTTTGCAATGCATTATAATGTTTGATGCATTTCAAGCGAGATATCTTTCATATAAAGAAATGCTAATAACAATATTTTAAATTGTTTCTTTAAATTATTAGTAGAAGATTTCTACAAGGATTTTTAGGCAATTACATTCAGGAAATAAAAGAACTAAAAAAATGCCCCAAATGCCCCAAATGCCTCTGAGCCATTTCAACATTCAGTTTATGACCACTGCGAGATTTGATTTCTAACTTCTTTTAAAGCGCTGCAAAGCAGATGCAAAAAAGAGATAAAAAAACCCGAACAATGCATAGCTCACTTTGAAACACCAGATGTAACCGTCTGCGTGCGTGCAGAAAACCTCATATCCAACCCCAGCGTGATATAATAAGTTCAAAAATCATATGTCGTAATGGGTACTCGGGCTATTTCTTGTTGCCTTTGTTGCTGCTTTTCCGAGTTGCGCTTATATAAAGGGAAGCGCATCATTTGTGCAAAACAGTTGGTGAAGATACCCGCGTAAACCGAAAGAAATCATGGCATGAAAATAAATGAAGGATGGCATGAATGTCTCGACGTATAAGATTAGTTAATGGAGAGAAAGGGACAAAAGGCAACTGGAGTATTCAGTAATGAGCGAAACTCAGGAATGTGAAAACAAATAAGTACTTTCGTAATGGATCAAATGCAGCACTTAAAGAAGATGAAGCTCATACAGAAATTAAATTTGAGGCATCCCTCAATGCTAAGTTTAATTATGTAGAACTATAATCTTCGCAAGAACAACAACTTCTAATTTGAAAATGAAATATTACAAATCGCTTTAAGAATCTTTTAACTGCAAGATTTGCAGCGCCAGAGTTATTTTTTTAAATTCTCGTTATGACTTCAATTGCACGGGATCTGTAAACTCCAATTTCAAAATCTTTAGTATGACTTCACAAGAAAACTGATTTCAGCGCTACCAACTGTATAGTGGACGCTCGAACCATTACACTAATATGCTTTTTATAACCTCTTTATCACAGCCTAACTGCACATTTTGATTGCCAGAAGCATACGAACGTTGAACATCATTCTGACATTTTTCAAGATTTCAATTAAAACTGCTTGAAGAATTTTACTGAACGTGCATCACTGTTTACTTGAACTTTCCTTTGGAAAAAACGTGCTTGATGATGTTGTGGTTAAAGAATTTGCTTGAGACCGATAGCCTTGGGTTCTATTCCCTATTTCTGAGTGAAAAAAACTTAAAAAGCCAATATTGACAAATTGTTAATTGGCACTCGGCAATACATAAAGTAATACAGAGAATGAAATATGAAACTGTTTTACACAGGCATAGTAATGCTGTACATATACAGCAACGATAACGTGTTCAAGTGGATTAAAGTGGCGAGTTACGGCGACAGCAATCGAATGGTCGTGTGTTCAAACCCAATTGCGTACCTCTAAAACAAACTTTGAGGATATACGGAGCATTTCGGGAAAGTGAATGCTTTTATGTGGAGATCAACTATTTGAAAATTATAATTTTACCGGTTTTGCTCCTTATGCAGATGTGAACTTTTTCTTTTTACATTTTTCCTGCTGCCATAATGTATAAAAGGGGGCAATCGCCTTTCATCCCCTACTAAATACACCACTAATTCTAACATCGCAATGATTGTGTCGTAGTGCTTTCGAGAAAAGCACTTTGCGATGGTTTCCACTATTTGACCCATTCTAACATCCAGTAAACTTTTTAAAAGTAATAATAAGAATTTTAAGTGAATTGTTGAAGCTTCAATACTTCAAAGCAGGCGTATGTCTATGCATGAAACAAATGCATGTGCTTGAAACAAAACAAACAGATATGAAGCAAATGTTATAAGATATAAAGTAGTTGCAGTCATAAAACTAAAGCTTATTTTCTTTTAGTTTAAAGTTTTAAAAAAATTAATAAAATATGAAAATAGCGTTGTTCTTGCTGATTGTAATTTTTGTGGCTTCAGCAATACCAAAAAGTAAGTCAATGTAATTAAAAATAGCAATTTTACAACGAATGGAAATGCAAATTAGATGCAGAGGAGTAGAAAAGCAATGGAGAAAAACAGCGATGGTATTCTTTTTGGTTTTCACTCATCTTAACTATCGTATTTTGGTGATCACATAAATGCATAAGATTCAATTTTTATTAGAAAGCGGAAAGACTTTAATTTATTAAAATATGTTGATAACTCAGAATTTAAAGAAAATTCTTTTTATGTGCAAGTATTAACGTACATGTATAATGTTTTGTCATCGACTCCTTTTTTTGTCCAATGCTGTCAAATTTTATTTTTGTTTTATGCTGCTAATTTGGGCAAAAACATAATGAATGATTGCGGTTGATTAAAAGTTACTTTCAAAAAATAGAATCGCAGAAAGTAAAAGCGGCCGAAATCACAAAAAAATTTACTGCTTTTGCGACAAGTATTATTGCAAGCTGCGTTTACGCCTAGCGGTTTTCTGACGAGGAATAAAACTTCTTACCAATATTTAGAGCGGGTTTTTCGCTGCTTGATACTAAATGCGAAGAGAGCGACGCTTGACTGCGATGCTACGAGTGCAAAGGAAATGTCGCTTTCTTCGAACTCAGAATCACACAGTTTAACCTCGTCTCAACACTTGCTCTGTATATTGGTAAGAAGTTTTATCCTGATTGCGAAAAGCGCTATATGCAAACACGTCCTTAAGTGCAGTTTTCGGAAGTATGCATGTTGCACATTTTGAAAAGAAATTAAGTTTTGACTCTCTCCATGCACCTTTCTGCTCCTTATGAAACGCGATGTTAATCCATAGTCTAATATTTTTAAGTTGTTTTAAGATCTTGGGAAAAGAAAGAAGACTAAATGGAAAAGGTCTTGTTCATTGCGTAGGAAAAACCCAAATGTAAGCAACTTTATTTTTAAAACTATAATACTAAATTATTCCAAGTAATTCTGTTGTTGTTTTTGCAGTTAACGCGTACATTAAGTTAAATTTTGGTCGAGTCCAAGTAATGCACCGTATTTACATGTAATTACAAAAGATGGTACACTTTGACTTATATAACTAAGTAGCAAATGTTCGACGTTGTGAACTGAATTATCATGAAGATTCTGGGTGCTATTTAAGGGGCGACAGACAATACTTTGTCACCAGCTCATATTTTAGTCATGACTTTAATAGATACTGCTCACCTTTAAATTTATTTTCCATTTTACCCTTGCTGCTGAGTGCCGAGCAGAAGAGTATTTGCTAATGCCATGTTTCAAATATTTAGTATAAATCGACAAAGGAATTAAGTACACGTCTATTTACTGCAAAGCGAACACTTACGAGTCGAGTTACCCACATGGTCAGGTTGGGTTTCTACTTGGCCGGTTATAGCAGTTAAAAAAACCGGTGAAAAACCACTTTCGCATTAAAAATTTGCTTCGAAGCCTCTAAATAATAAACGTTAGCTACGAAACTGCTTTTTACGCGGATAAAATATCGATAAGATATATAATAGCTTTAATAAAACAAACATCTCCACTTGAAAGCAAACGATTGAGATCTTTTCACGATTCTCAGCAAAAAAAACAGAGCCAGTATACTGCTGCACATATTTCAATTAGGACGTTTCGCTGAACGCTGTTAGCATTGTCAACCAAAAGGGTGGGCCATAAGTTTCCATACATAGGCAAAATAAACATTTTATGTTGAAAAACCATTTTTATTTATATAATGTGCTCTATATGATTCCCATTGTTTTGAAAGCACATATTAACCCGTGTTTCCCACTGTTTATGAACACGCATCAGCACATTTGAAGGTATGCTTCTAATGGCGTCGGTGATTCGCTCTTTTAGGTGATTTATGTCTTGTATCTTTACCTGATACACCATAAACTTCAAATGCCCCCAAAGATAGAAATCAAGAGGGGAGAGATCTGGAGATCTTGGAGGCCACTCTACAGGACCACGCCGACCAATCCAAGCATCCGGAAACTGCTGATCCAAAAACCGACGCACTTGAATACCATAATGAGGTGGAGCTCCATCTTGCTGGAAGTAAACTGGGTAGTCACCTTCCTCGTTTAGCAGGGAAGGGAGAATTTCTTCTTGCAACATATTAAGATACTTTCCTGCATTAAGATTTTCACTGACAAAAAGTGGTCCAATAATTCTGTCTCCCCATATCCCGGCCCACACCATCAATTTGCCGGCACCTTGCATCTTCGTCGGACTCAGCCATTTAGGATTCTCATTACTCCAATAATGTAAATTTTGCCGATTAACCTCTCCATTGACGTAAAAATTTGCTTCATCAGTAAACAAAATCTTAGTAGAAAAGTTTGGATCCTCGTTCACATTACTTAATGCCCATTCACAGAACTCCATGCGTCTATCCGGGTCATCTTCACTCAAATGGTGTGCCATATGCAATTTGTATGGATGCCATTTGTTTGCTTTTAAAATGCGCCTGATACTCGATCTGCTGACACCACTTTCTGCAGACAACCGTCGCGTGCTTTTTCTGGGACTCTGTACCAGCGCTGTAAGTATCGTAGCTGTTGTGTTTTCATCGGTGGCCGTACGTCTTGGACCACTTCTTGGTTGATCTGCAACATTTCCAGTTTTCTTAAACTTGCTAATAAGTTTAGCCACAGTGTCATGTGTGATGTTCGTTCCATGTTTTCTGTTGAAGTTCAGTGCAACCATGCGACTGCTTCCCGACCCAGCCATCAGTATAATTTCAATTCGTTGCTCTTTCGTCAAACGCATCTTCTAGGGTATGTGGAAAACATAAAAAATACACTATGTATGTATTATAACAAAAACAAATACACTATATATCTGGAAAACAAAAAAAATACAATATGTATGGAAACTTATGGCCCACCCTGTAGTGCAACTCATCGTTGCAGAGTTGAACTATTTAGGTTGACAATGCTAACGGCGTTTAGCGAAACGTCCTAATTGAAATATGTGCAGCAGTATACTGGCTCTGTTTTTTTTGCTGAGAATCTCCACTTAAATTCTAAGCGTTTTCGGCACATCATACGGCCTTCTTCACGGCATACAAATACACTGTTTAACACAAAAATTGAAATTGCAAATGAATCTGTTTACACAAAATTACAGCCCGTACCCCAAAAGCACACAAACAAGCTAATGGAACGATGGATGACCTAAAAGGTATCTGCCAAATGTGACGTAATAGAACAATTAATGACGTAAAACGTAAGAATAAAACAAAACCAGCCTTGAATAAAGCCCATTAAGCAAAAAGAACTTCAGTCCGAGATAAGAAGAGAGTGGATACAAGAGATAAGAGGAGAGAGATTACAAGGGATTGCGGAGAGCGCAAGTAGCGCACCCCGTCTGGCTAGCTCATCAGCCGCGTCGTTCCCCGGGAGAATCGAGTTTCCGGGGACCCATTGTAGTGTAATAGAACAAAAGGAGAGAGAAGACAGTTCCTGCCAGATCTGCAACAGAGTTTGAGATGAGAGAAAAGATGGAGGAGAGGACAGGGTGGCGAGGACAGAACGAGAGACAGATAGTAGGAGAAGAGAAGAACAATGGCAGACTTTATGATGCTGCCGAGACCAGCAAAGAGCGTTCAGAATGGCGCAGGCTTCAGCGGAAAAACTTGAACATACACTGCTTGCCGAAAAGGAAAGAGTGGCCTCAGTGCCACAGAGAGAGCAATTGGCAAGAACGCCGGAGCCACCTTTGCCAAAAGGAAATGAAACAAAGCCGTCTGTCCAGAGTACCAGATCATGAGGGGGGAGAGAGTCAAGGTGGGCGAGAGCCGCCCATTGGCGAGAGTGAGGAGAATCAGAGCGAGATCATGGAATGGAAAGGGTGAACTCGACCGTGAACGAAGGCAGATTCCAAGAGAAAAGAGAGGGCAAGCAAGAAGAGCCTCCCTAGAACAAGTACAAGGAAGCATGAGCGGGTGAGTGGATGCAAAAGCTCTCCAGGACGATCTGCAGAGTCTTGGCCTCACTCCTAGTCTGGCCTAACCTGAAATAGGAAAGGAGGTTGGGAGACGAAGGGCCCGCTCATAAGATAAAAGAGTGAAATGAGTCAGAGTGACTCGTAGGGGAGATAAAGATGCCTCGGTGAATAGTAGAGGGATAGGGGAGGACGAGAGGAAGCTGGTGATGGCGCGATTGGTCGCTCGGTGGAGGCGTTCCAATCTGGTGAAATTGGTAGCGCTTAGGAAAGGAAACCATCCGGGTGAAGCATAAGTGAGAAGGGACCGAAGAAAAGATTTATACAGAATAGAGAGGGACTCCTTACAGGGGCCCCATGACGAAGCAGAGATACAGCGTAAGGCCTTGAGACGTGGGAAAAACTTGGCCTTCAGCAAAGATACATGTTTAGAAAAGGAAAGAGTGCGGTCGAAGGTGACTCCAAGAAAAGTTGGAGTGGGATTGAAACGGAGACGGGAGCCTAGTAGGAGGAGGTTGGGCTGGAGGTTAGCCTGGTGGGGATCCACTGAGAAGAAGGAGGCCTCACATTTGCTCAGATTGAGAGGAAGACACCAGTACTCAGACCAGCGCTCCAATCAAAACAGAGCTGCTTGTGTGGCCTCCACCGCAGTGAGGACCGAGGGACAGGAGGATCAAATAGCCAGATCGTCAGCGTAAAGAGAGCAGCTGACAGAAGAAGGCAGAGACGCCGGAAGATCATTAATGAAGAGAGAGAAAAGTACAGGGCCAAGAACGGATCTTTGCGGAACACCTCGACGGACTCGAAAGGAACGACTTTTGTGATTTTGAAAAACCACAGAAGCGCGCCTATCAGAAAGGAAAGACTGAGTCCAACGAGCAAAGCAACGAGGGAGGCCAGCCGAAATGAGTTTGTGGAAAAGGGCGGGATGCCAGACAGAGTTGAAAGCTTTGGAGAAATCGATAGTAGACAGGATCGTCCGAGAGTCCGGCCTGGGTTTGTTAAACCCATCCGAAATGGACTGAAAAAGATACAGAATTTGATCGAGTGTAGACCGTCCAGGGCGGAAACCAACCTGGCGGGGAGAGAGAATGGAATTAGATTCCAGAAAGAAAAGTAGACGGGATAGAATGATGCGTTCAAACAGCTTTGATACGCAGGAGGTAACAGAGATAGGCCGGAAGGAAGCAGGACAGTTGAGAAGCTTTCCCATCTTGTGTATGGGAATAATGGAAGATGTCTTCCAGATGGAAGGAAAGGAATGCGAAGACCAGGAAAGATTGAAGATGTGTAGAAGAAAATCCATGCCAGAGCGAGGAAGGTGCTTTAGTATGGGATAGGCAACTTTGTCTGGGCCAGTGGCAGTGGACAAGGAGAGGTTGATGGCAGCCGCAAGAAATTCAGCGAGAGTGAAAGGAGAGCAAAAGGACGAGTGAGACTCCTCAGGGCACGTGGCTCGGCGGAGCTCAGAGAGGCAGCCTCGGGCTCTGCTACGCAGAGCCTTTGGCTGAGAAATGGAAAAGTGAGATCTCAGGTAAGCGGCACAGATCGAAGCCGATTCCCTGGGAGAAGAACAGTTGGGGAAGCCAGGAGAGAAAGAAGACGAGGAAGGAGAGCCAGCGATAGAACGAAGAATAGAGTGCACAGATTTAGGGTTAGACCTAGGTGAAAGAGAAGAGCAAGTCGTCTGCCGTGCCTCCGCCTTGGCCTTGGCGATGACTGACGAGGCGCGTCGAGAAGCGGAGATGTAAGCCTGGCAATCTACATCACTTCTGTGAGCGGCAGTGAAAGCCTTGCGTCTTTCACTAACCGCACTTTCCACCTCAGCAGACCACCAGGCTTTAGGAGGGCGTTTGATGCGGCCGGAAGGAATGAAAGATTTGGCCGCATTCAGTGCCAGAGAGGTAAAGAAAGCAGCAGCAGAGGAAAGAGAAAGAGACGAGTATTCCTCTGCTGAAGGACAGTGAGAGTCAAAGTAGGAGGCAAACCCATCCCATTGAGCTTTCTGAAAATTGAAGGAAGGGGAGCACTCATTGGGGCGAAAGACCGGAGAGAGAGGGATAGATAGAAGAATTGGTAGATGGTCAGAACCCAGGTCCTGAAGCACCTCCCAGGAGCAATAAAGGGCAAGAGAGGAGGGGGCAAAGAAGATGTCAGGAGAGCAGCGACTGCCAGAGGAGGGTGTGTCAGGGTCATTGAGGGGGAGGAGTTCAGAGGAGAAAACCCAGTCGAATACTTCCTCCTCGTGAGGGTTGGAAATAACTCTTGAGTCCCAGAGGGGGTGATGGCAATTGAAGTCCCCCAGAATAAAGATATTTCTGGAAGAAGGAAGAATGGCGGAAGAGAAGAAATCGGTTCTGCCATCCGTTAAAGAGGAGCAAATAGGGGGGCGTACACATTAAGAAATGACAGCGAAAAGGAGTTGTTAAGAGAGATGTTGACTCCTACATAATCAGAGTAGGGATCAAGCGAAGAAAGAGAGGAGGTAGAAATTTCAGAGAAAGATAGGCCCTGCCTGACGAAAATGATGACACCGCCGCTAGCGTGTGTGGTATCAGAAGAGAGAATGCCAGACCGGGAGTGGGTACGATCAAAACGCAGAGCAGAGAATCCAGGAATCCGGAAAGAGGAGTTAAGATTGGATTCCTTGATGCAGATAAGGTCGACAGGATGGGACGAAAGAAAGTGAAGTAGTTCAGTGCTCCTGGCTCGAAGGCCTCCAGCATTCCATTAAAGAACCCTGAGAGAGTCAGGGAGGGTGTAGAGGCAGGAGGCGCACAAGGAAACTTAGGAGCAAGAGACGGTGGTGGGGGGGGGGGGCAGAAGGAGAAGATATATAATGGGCAGATGGGGATAAGAGGTTTGGAGACGAGGGTGGGGCGAAAGAGAAGCTTTAGCAGAGGCGGGGCTAGATTGCACCGTGGAAGTATACATGTCGGAGGAGTCACAGTGATTTGGCAGGGGGGGGGCAGCTCCAAGAGTGAGAGCTTCCAAGAGCTCTGAATTTGGATAAAGAAAGTTGTAAGCACTTTAGATGGACCCATTTGGAGCAAGCGCAGCATTGCACTGACTTGCCCCTCCAGGTCACATTTCCAGCGCACACAGAGCAAGAAAGTACTGGGCCAGGGTTGGGATGAACGTTACCGCTCATCAACAGAACGAGGAGAATGAGGAGATCAAGAAGGGCAAGAGAGGGGCATGAGAAAAGAAAAAGAGGAAACAGGCGACCGATTTTGAAGAAGCTGTGTGCTGCCCTTCTGCGGTCGTTCAGAGGGCAGCATAGCGAAAAAATGAAGGGGAGTGCCTGGGGTAATTGGGACCCTCGGGAAGGCCAACAGCCATTTCGACCCAACCCAAACGAGCTGTGGACCGCACCACCACGTTGAGGCGGCTGTTGATTGGTGCAGTGCAGCTGTTTGTCCATGCTCTAGTTTCATCGTCCAGAGTTGCAGCTTTTCTTTAAAGTCAGACAGTTTCTCGGAGAGAGTGATGATATTTTGATTTCTGCCTTGCATTGATGTGTTACGATTGTTCACTGCGGTAAAAATATCGGTTTAGTAGAACACTTTGAGCATCCACTCCTTATCATGGAACCGAATGGCATGACGATGGTTTTTTCGTTGAGAAAGATTCGCAGCTCTGTTTGTAGATCTACTACACCGCGCAAGAGCTTGCTAGGAGAAAGCCATCTCACATTGCAGTAGAATAGGAGATGTTGAAATTTAGACCCGAAGTTGACACACATCTGCTCGAACAAACTAGAATTAACTGCGCTGAGTTTCATGAAGTTGACTACAGCAACAACCTCCAACATCACTGCCAAAATGTCCTGCGACAAATGTTGTACAGCAAGGTTTTCGCGGTGGGGAAGACAGTGGATGACTTGGACATTAGAATTGACTTGCTTAGCTCGTGCAGTAAGCTCTTGTCGAGCACCAAGCATCGCGGGAGCGCCGTCAGTGCACAAGCTGACATAGATTTCGCAGTGAATACCTTCTTTTTTTTTGGAAGTTGTCCACAACGTTAAAGATGACGGCGCCAGTTGCAGTTGTCAGTGTTCAAAACAGAAATTTTTCTTGAAAGTCCGTCACACTTCTACCTAACGTAAACCATTAGCTGCGCGTTCTTTACAGTGTCGGTAGACTCATAGAGTTGATAGCTTCACTGTTCCGCTTTCTTTATTCGGGCTACCACTCGGTCTTTTATATTTAGTGAAAGGTCGGCGATGCGACTTTTGAACGATTTGTTTGATGGCGAGACGGATTGTAATCTCGAGGTCACGTCGTCGCCTCATATGAATCTGGCCATGTCGATGACTGCAGGCTTAGCAAGCTGTTCTCCAATCGTGTGCGGCTTCACCTTTTTCGCTATACGCAGCGAGACTACGAACGATGTCAGCGTGGCTTGATTGAAGTGTAAAACGTTAGATTCGTTACTGAGCAAAATAGGCTTCCTTTAAGTGCCCCTTCTCGATGCTCAAAAAAATACGCTTTTTTTCGTGTTGTGGGCGCTTCGTCTCTAGATATTTCTTCAGTTTGTTTTTTTTCAGAGATTCATTCGACAACACTTCATAGCACAGCACACATAGCGGTTTCACAGAACCACGATCATTGATAGAAGTGAATCCCAAATCTAAAAGTTCTTGCTTGTAGGAACGCTTAGTCATCCTTCAATGCTTACAGAATTTTCAATTTTTAACAATAATGCCTGCAATGTAATGAGCTAGTTTTCAGTAAATTTGGTCAGTTCTTGATAAATTTGATGTTTACGTGCTTAGGTAGTGAAAATGTTTCAAATTGCAAAACTATTACATCGCTAAACTTTCACACTATCAACCATGATACAACACAACTTACAGTTTAAATTGGCTTATTGGCTTTCTATTCCACTGACCTATTTACTGAACTATTCAACTTCAAAGTAGTTCTGTAATCTCGCAAAAAGCCAGCTTTGCTTTTGCTAAAACTGCTTCGTTTTGCTTTATGTTTTTTTATTTTTAGGGTCAGAGGGGGCCATGGCACAGTGGCCTCCTCCTCGGTACGCTAGCGATTACATTGTAATTAAAAATACGATTAAGTATCGTTTGGCATTCAACATACTTCATTATAAGAAGTGTAATTTGTACAATACGAAACTGCTGAGTCATAAAGTATACTCTTAGATCAATGGATGCTGATTGCCATGGCTGTTTTTTCAATGAAGTAAAATAGAAAAGCAGGGACAGTTCCAAAAATTTTTGTCCTCATAGGCAAATACACAGTTGGAATACTAGATTGATTTAGCAGATGTACGCTCTTTTCCAGAGTCGCTTCTGAAGTAAAAACTTTTGTAACTTTTTATTAAAATGAAACTGGTAAAAAGATCTTCTTAAAGCAAATAAAATGTTTTATATCGCTTTACTTTCCGATTAAAGCTGCCTTTTAAGCTTATAGTCTAGTAGTTGTTAGAAACAGTACAAAAACATCAAAAAATTGCCATTTTTTTCATTCACGCGTATGAGCTCATGTTCGGTTTGCATGTCTTTCGTTAGACTGGGCCACCACGACGGGTAGACTGCTTGGACCCACCATCTCTCTGCCACATAAAGATGGAGGCATCCCGTTAAGTGCCTTGCCCATGGACACAACAAGCAAGCTTTCCGACTTGTTCTCCACACTATCTCTTATGAGCTGAGTGCCAAGTGCTGATTGCTGAGTGCTGAGCGCAATTGTCATAAAAAACGTTTAATCAGCGGACAAAATTCATTTTTTCCGGTCTGGTCAGATCACAAAAATCCCAACCGGTTTCGTCTTAGCTCCGCAGGCCTTATGGGAATTCCTTTTTCGTTGGCACTACCCATGATTTCCCGCAACGATGATAGGGTGTCACCCTATTATCGCTGAAAAAAATTTTGTCTCTTATTGTGTCCGGAAATATTTGAAGAAAAGTGGCCAATTTGAAGGGACAGAAAAGTGGTGCCATCTGGACGCTAGCCGTGTAAACTGCATGGAATAGTTAGAGCCTTCAACAAAGGTATACCTCTAAGACCTGAAATGTGAATGATAGGGGCACCTGAGTAGCAATTGAGTAATTTAACTGGACTCCATTCTATATTGAGCTGTTTTTGGGTAAAACAGTGAAATGCTTTGCTCTTCAGCGCGCTTGCAAATATGAGTGTTATATTTTGCGACTTCTTGCTATCTTTTCATTATAGCTGATGGAATTCAAAAATAATTAACTATCATGTTTTAAAAATTTTATAACGTAGGCTATATTTATGCTTTTTGGTTTGATTTGTAAGCGTTGAAAGTGCTGCTGGGACCAATTACCACATTATTCATCTAATAGTATCGTCGTTTTCGCTCGCCTCTCTCCCTAAAAACTATTTCTGACGGAGCCCCTACTACTGCAATGGTTGAGATGATAGGCTTTTTTTTTGCAATCGCATTGTGAAAAACATTTTCAATGTAATGAATTTGACATTAATCAATGGATATCGAAAAAATTGTTCTAGAAATAAACTATTGATATCATTTTTGCTAATATAACTGAGATTCACTAATTGCAGCGATTGAGAAAGAATCTGCTGGGCATTGAAACTGTTGACAGCTCATTACAGTTACAAAAGCCTCGATATAGGCGTGATGGTGTTTGTCAGCTTACATACATGCATGTTTACTCAATAAAATTGCAGAAATATCATCATGACTCAATAAATACAAGATTCGTAGTTTTCTCGTGATGTACGCAAAAACGCAACTATAGCAATAAATAATCCGATTACTGTGAGCTCGATTTCTTGTGAGATCTGTATGTGCGAACTAGCAAATCTACAAAGTTTATGATAATCCTAGTCGTATCATCGAAAGCTTGCATAGCGATTAGCATCACTATTACTTCTTTTTATAAAAAAAATAACTGCGCACACGGCCCTTGGGAATAAGGAGCTGTGCAGCACGACCGCTATAAGCAGCATAGTGCTTCATTTCATCATAAAATACGTTTTTTGCAGATGTGCTCTCGCTTTTGCAGTAAGGGAGGTGGCAAATACATTTTTCCTAGATCCTGCAAAGAGTTGAAATCGAAGGTGAAGCGATGTAAGTTGCAGAATTTTGAAATGATATGTTGCAATGTAGCTTTCAGAAGAGAGCAAGTTACCTTTTTGAAGGATATAACGTTTTGTAATCAGGGGGTTAGGCACGGTAAGAAATGGTTTTCCGTACTCCGTACAACCAAAATAATTCCGTACCTTACTAAAATACTTTAAGTAAAAGTATGGTACGAAAGTTTTTCTGACTCTGCTCGCTTGTCTCATCATTCTAGTATATTAGTGGTTCTGAAGAGATGGGCTTGGTTGTTGAAGCACTTAATCATCTCAGTTACATTTTGCTCACTCCGAGGTGATTGTGATGAGCTGGCATTGCACGCATCCGAAGTGGCGAGTATCTCATTAATAATATCAACTCCGTATGTAGGAGCAGATCCATTTTCAGATTCTGAGCATGATTCTAGGCTTTCTACGTCAATCGTGTCAACTGACTCCCGCAGCATTTGCAAGCGCCTCCACAATGCTGCCAAATGGGCTTGTGCAACTGTTTTTTGATAACATTTTAGAAGTACTTGATACATTGGATCAACATAAATTGCAGCGAAACAAGCAGCGTTAGATAACAAAATTGTTTTCCACGGCATGAAGCATAGCCCCAAAGAAGAAGCATTGTTCACACTCTTGCGCTGCAGTTGGACTTTAAACCTCGGCCACTCACCGAAGAACTCACCAACAGTTAATTTCTTCAGCTCAATTGCAGTGATCGTGTCATAAACTGGTTTTGAACATTCAGTAAGCTCCTGCACGGCAAACCAATTAACGTCTGACAAAAGGAAGAATTCATTCGCCAGAGCGATTCGGCCCTATAAATACATATTTTCAAGCTTTAAAAAACATTTAACCCCAACAGATATCACGATCCAGTCTAAAAAGAGGTTTGTTGTTGTGCTTGAACAACTTTCTGATATTCTGCTTGTGGGTCTTTTTGGCAACATTTTTTACTTTTGAGACCACATCTTGGGCACTGGAATTAGTTTTAAAGAAGTCATGCACACTCGGTTGTAATGTGTGAACAGCACACCTGACGGTAATAATTCCATCTTCAGTAGTTACAACGTCTTCCCAAAGTTCACTGCCGGAAGTTTCAGTTAAATCACATTTATCCTCGTCATTCTGATCAGAAAAACTTTCGGCCAGAGCAAAATTGCTTCTCATCAGCTCCCCAATTTTTGAAACCTTGGATCCGTTATTTGTCGTGAGGCTGTAAATTTGCTTCTCCCAATTACCAAGTTTGGCCAAGCAGCTTAAAGCGTTTTGTGTATTGCAGCAGCTGTCTCTCGTTCGTGTAACTCGTTCACAGCTGCGTTGATAACTTGCAAATTACCGTCCACTACTGCTTGCAACTTTATTTCAATAAAATGACCCTTTGTTTGCGTACACAAGTTTGCTTTAAACGAAACCATTTTTCCAGAAAATGTCTGTTTGGTGTTTATCATCTTTCTCTGATAAGCATCAATGGCCCATCTCGTACGTTGGAAGCTGTAAGCTTTAGGTTCAGTTGATCAAACATCGGATCAAACACCTTTGCGATGCCCGATTTTTCAAAGGTGAAAAGAGGAAAACCATTGATAGTGACAGCTTCAACTGCCATATCTTTGATACTTTGGCTTGTGATCGAAAATTTGATTATTGTTGCAAGTTGTTTTCCTGCGCTCGCATTGCTTTTTCCTCGCGAGTGCGATTTAAAATAAGAAGTTATACTTGACGCTTTGAGCTTTTTTTTCTTTTCTTCTTCGACAGCTTCGGAATAGAGATTTGAATGTTTTCTTTTCAAGTGACCAACTAAAGATGTAACATGTACGTCTGAGCCACTTTTTGGCTTATATTCGATTTGACATTACTCTACAGTACAAGTACAATGAGCCGTGCTTTCTCATTCCTGAAAGTGTTTGTTAACGATGAAAATCCTCGCTCAACCCATTTAAACAACTTTCAGTGTAGTTTTCACAATAACTTATTGCTGCAGCAGCTTAGTTAAAAACAAAAATCTAATTCTGAT
Organism: Trididemnum clinides; assembly: GCA_963675345.1. Lineage (NCBI taxonomy): Eukaryota > Metazoa > Chordata > Ascidiacea > Aplousobranchia > Didemnidae > Trididemnum > Trididemnum clinides. Next base: position 3,229,446 of record OY776297.1, read on the forward strand.
CTAAATATAGTTGAAATATAATTTAGTTAAACATGCAAAAGAAAAAACGATAATATTTTTACCTCTAATTTAAAACGCAGCTGCGTGAAGCAAAGCCAAATTGAAATTCTTGAAATGATTGTTCCAATAAATAGCTCGCAGACCTCTTTTGTTCTTATATTAACTTCTAGAGGCGTTTATTTTCCACTAAGTTGAACAAAATAACACAAATGTATTAGAAAAGCCTTAAAACACTGCTCAACGAGAAGAATATATTCCACAAATACAGCATTTTTCGTTGCTGATAAATCTACGGCAACAAATCCACTGTGATAATCCAATAATATCTACTGCTATTGTTCTCTTCCAGTAATCCACTAGTAACACAACTGCACAAACAAAGTCCCAAAATCGCTGACTAATATTTCAAATTTACCAAAGGAAATCACACTCCCAAAATGTTCTCCATGTAAACTCAGTGCCGCACTGAGTACTTCTGAGTTTTGACAATAGTTAATCACTCACTCTTGTGATAACTAAATCCACTCAAAGAAAACTATTCTCTTGGCACAGGGGTGAGCAAATTAAGGCCCGCGGGCCTCATGCAGCCTGCCAGAGCATTTTGTGGGCCCGCCAACATTTGCAGAAACTTCCGTATGTCTAACTTAATGTGATCGAGGTGGCCACACTTGCCGTATCACAGAGTCAAAAACGACAGAAGCCGTCGTTGAAGGAGCTACTACGCGATCAATTCTTCCAAACAGAGGGTAATGACCTTTTCTAATTTTTTCGGAGACCATCATTTTCAAAGCATGAAATTATTGCAAAATTTTAACCACTGGCCCTCAGCCAACTCTGGAGTCGTCAATGCGGCCCTTCGGCTAAAAAGTTTGCCCACCCCTGTGTTAGCACTATCCCAGTATCCCACTGGCATCTCACGCGAAACTGGAATCTACAATCTAAAATAACACTACTCCCCTTGGAGTAACACAATCTCCCCGGGATCTACAATCTAGAACCTAAAATAACGCTAAGAGCACCTGCGACAACCGCCACTCATTCACGAATGATACAGCTTCGCAGAGGTTGACAGACCATCCACTACAGTGGACCCAGTATTAGGTTCCACAAGTGTGACGGTCTAAGCTATGCGTTATTAAATGCCTCTAGCTTCTTGTTGGTCACCAAATGTACTGAAAAAACCTAATAGATCGAAACAGTGTCACTGTCTGCAGATTGCTAAAATAACACTGGTTAACAAATTTTTACTTTATTTTTGAATCAGAGATATAAGTCAACTTTTTTCTGGATGGATTTTTCGCGTTGATTCGGAATCTGTGCTCAGTTTTTCTCTAGCACATCACGTTTATAAGATAATTACATTTTAATATTTTATTTATTTAATAATATTTATGAATTAGGCCAAGCTTAATGGCATATTAACGTTTTAAATTATGCTATTAATTCTTATATTATAGCTTCATTATATTTGTCATATATAGTAGCAAAATTTTTAAAACAAATAAACTACAATTTTAACCAAAGATGGCGAAAAACATTACAATTTAGCAACACTTATTTGCATGCAACGCTCTTATCTTATGGGTAATCCAATTGTTCTTCTTGTACATGCTTACAAAAGATATACAGTACACCCGGGTTATTCGAACTTATATAAGCCCTATGAGTCCCTCAACTTTTTCAAATTTCACACAAAATCACATGCATGGTTTGTTTATATACACAAAATAAGACTACGTACATTCACATCTAAAAATGCTTTGAATGTGATTTTCGTTTGTGAGAATGTGTCGGATCGTCATGATATAGCATTCTGCAATAGTCTGCCATCATTCCTTCATTCCAAAAGTCTTAATAAGTGCCTCCATTACTTGAATGTCCTGGTGAAATCTTTCACTTTGCTCGTCGCTGACCACGCCAAGGTTTGCTGGAAAAAAGTCCAGGTGAGAATGTAAGAAATGCATTTTTAGCGACATCAGGCATCCCATCTCCTTGTACGCTTCAAGCAAATTTTCAACTCCCATTTTGAATGAGGGTGACTTTTTATTGCCCAAAAAGTTTGCGCAAAGCTATTTAAATGCTTTCCAAGCACGGAGTTCAATTGAAGTCAGCTCTTTCTCAAAGTCTAGATCTTTCAAAACTTCTCGATATTGTGGACCAACAAAGATGCCTTCTTTTAGTTTCGCTTCACTTATTTTGGGAAACTTGTTGCAAAGGAATACAAACCCAATAAACTTACTCTTCTCTAGGTGTTTGATGAAATTCTTTATTGAACCCAATTTTATATAAAGAGAGGGCATTAATACATCTTTATGTTCAACTAAAAGGGCCTTATTTGCGTTTCCTGAAATGTATGTTGCTTTTGTTGGCCAGTCTTTTCTGACATAGTGTTCTACAGTAGCACGATTATGCCATAGGCAGAAAAAGCGGCAGCGTTTCGTGAATCCTCTTTGCATTACCATTAAAATGCCGATCACCTTCAGGTCTTTACCTAGATACCACCTGTTTTCATTATACTGAATGGCATTAAGGGGGATTTCAATACTTTCATAAGATTCTTTTAAATGCGCGGAATGTGCTATGGGGACAGATGGAGTTGCCAGGGGCGACACTCACTTGCTATGTGGTCCTCTCCCAGTTTGTGAAATAAACTTGTGATAACAGTAGCACAGTTGTTCATCTACTCTGAATACTGTCGACAAATCAGTATTGCATTGCGCTTCCTGTAATGTTAACCAACACATTCTTTTGAAGTAGGTTGTTTTCTTGCAACCGCGATGCAAGAAGTTCTACTCTTTGTTTAGAAAGTGCTAGGTCTCTGATCATTTAATGGTTACTGGGAAAATAGAATGGGTTTCAAATTTTCTTCCGACTCATACTCAGAACCTGTTGAATTGCTTGGAGCAGAGTTACTATCTTCGTCAAAAACCACTTCATCAGCAGGGCTGGCAAGTCCATCTTCAGGCGGAAGTGATGCAGGCATGGAGGGGTCGTGTGGAACAGGTCTTAATGCTGAGTCTAGATCAGGGTAAGTAACCTTCTTTTTGTGTCTCGAGCTTAACCTTTGACATTCACAAGGCAAAAATAGCGATCTTGAAAATGGTCCTTAAGTTCCCTCCATATGATTGGAATAGCAAAAGACATTGCTGACGTTCTCTTGTTCAACCAGTTTCGCAAGCCACTGGAACAAGGAGTGCATACTAGATACGGGCCCACTGCTTATTTTGATCTCCTAAACAACATCCGATATATGATTTGTATATTTTTTTAGATCTGGTGTGATTGCTCGTCTTTGAGCTTTGATTGTAAAGCTGCCACATACATAACAAAACAAGTGTGGATTATTTTTACACTTTCTTGGCATGGTGATAATGAAACTAAAGATAAACTTAAACTTAGAGTTAAGCACAAAACTGCAAAATAACTAAAATTAACGATTTTAGTAACCTCTCGCTAAAACAATTAAAGATGCTACTACAGCTGATGCTAAAATCTGCCACTTTCATTTTCAGCAAAGAGCTATAATTGCTATTTAGCAACACATACAATCTCTTATCTGTATACTCCTTATCAGTAACCGTTCAAAACTGATGAAATGTTTTCTGTGACATCATAATTATAAATTGTGATGAATAATGAAGTCTATAGGCTACGCACCCTTTATAGGTAAAGCTTTAAAAATAAAAAAACGACAATATCTTGTAAACCTGATGTGCTTGGCAAAAAGTAAAGGCATTTTTGAAATCAGCACAAAAAATTCTTCTAGAATATTTGGATCTTTTCTCTGATTAAAATTTTCTACTAACCAGTGTAATCAATTATCGAAACATCGCTTTATACAGGGTGTCTATAAAGTCCGTGTCTACTTCAAAAGATTTATAACTTTATTTGTATTTGCGATAGAAATAATCTATAAAAAGTGTTATAAAGTTTCATCTACCTAGTTTTAAGTGCAGTTATAGAATGATCCTTTATCACAAAATTAGAAACAGTGTTTCAACTGATACAGTGTTTCAACAAAATTGTGCTCCTTGCCACTTTGCTCTGCTTATTAGACAGTTTATAAATCTAGAATTTCCTAACTGATAGATTGAAAGGGGCGGACCAAAAATCGTACAAAATTTTGTACCGTACTTTTTTTCAAAACTTAACCGTACCGTACCCAATCCCTAGCATGTAACCAGTTTCATAAATCATTTAATTATGATTGGCTAATTGAAGTAAATGCAGATAATACGTAGGAAGCGTGTAGGCTGTAAATCATGTTTCGATATTTTTAGGTTTTTGCAGATATTGTCGCTACAACTTGGAATGCAAAACTTTCATAACCATTTTGCCTGTTGGTTAAACGTGAAAAGAGGAGGAAAAAAACGTTTATTTATTCAGATTACTCTGTACTTAATGTTTATCATTATTGGAACTTTTACAGTCTCTTTGAATCAGGTTCCTAATTATTCAAAACCTATTTAGTAAGATGTTTGCAGAAATTTTATTTCGCTCATTGTTACTTTTTCAAATGTTACTTTACCAAATATTGAAGTTGACTGTTTTTAAAGATCAATACTTTGAAAGCAACTGTTTAGCCCATTTTGGTTGCTTAAGCATTTTTTATGATGATTCACTATTCAAAACCAATTATTTCGCCTATTTTATGCTTTTAAATAAACGCAACTTTCGTAATTTTTCTTAAAAATAAATGCAATCTTTCAAATTTTACCTGCAAGAAATACCTGCCCTATTTATCCTAGATGTGTTGTTTGTTGGCCAGATATGTTAAAAGTTTTGTGTATTTGTGCTTGCCCGGTGATTGTTTGAGATTTGGTGGTGGCTTGATCCAGTAAAAGATTTTAAAGCTTTCCAAACGCTTCTGAACCAAAACCAAATCATTTGGCATCGCCTCAACACCTGTCTTCAAAGGAACTGGTACCTCAATCAGAGAACCCTCAACCGGGTAGGAGCGTCTACAAATTCTTTAGCTTCCTTATCACTTCCGGAGCAGCAACTTTAGCATCATGCAAATTCGCATGTCTTGGAGCTTGCGCAAGTTTTCGTAAGCGAATGTCACGGGACGCAATTTCAAGGTTCAGTGGGTCTCAACATCTAAATCGATACATGCCTGAACACGACAAACCTTCACGGGCTCTTTCTACAGCGAAGGTACACCACCACAAGCCAGCCAACCCAAAGGAGTCAATATTGCGTGCGGATCGCTATTGGGCGTTCCTACTCTTTCTTTAAGAACTGTCAAAAGAAATGCGTTTTTATTTCCAATCAACAAGTCAACTGATTTGTGTCCGGAAAGTCAAGCAATTCAACATCTTTAAAATATTCGTAAGCACTCACATCTTGTCGATGTAGAAGTATAGCAAAGTCATCTCGCAAAGGTTTGCTAGTTGCCAAGTAACTTAAACCAAAGATTTCATCCGCAAGCAATGACTGCTTGTCGATGTAGAAGTATAGCAAAGTCATCTCGCAAAGGTTTGCTAGTTGCCAAGCAACTTAAACCAAAGATTTCATCCGCAAACAACGATTGCAAGTCAAATTTCACCACATTTGTGCTCATTAATTTATTTTCAGCATTTTCAGTAAGCGCCTCGATACGAAATAAAGCTTGCTCAATAGAGGTCCATTCTTAGCTCTTTGACCAGCCCATCCAGAATAATTGTCAACCGCGAACCAACGTCCTGTTGGCAATAAACCAATTTACATTTTTCATTTTGTTGGTTTAAGGCCCTAGCTGCTACAATTTGATTCAAAGCGGCCTCAATAGAATCAAGTGTGACATTGTGCACCGGAAAAGAGAAGTTTTTAGCAGCATCGGAATTTCGAAATCCATTTCTATCCTTATCAAGCGCCCAGCTGTTTTGGACTCTTAGGGACAGTAGAAACAAAACAATTACGCAAATGAAAAAATGTTTGCCAACATCAATAGTTTTACACCTACGACAGGCGCACCTTTCCGTACAATCTTTCACCACGTGATTTCCTAAACTACTAAAGCATTGATTAGCTTTGAAAACAATATCATTGCGCTCAGGGGGGAACATCAACCAAAGCTTGCGACAATCTACAACTCTATGACGGCTGTCACACCTATCCATGAGACAAACCACTGTGGTGGAACAGCAGTGGAACCACTATTCCTATTTCCGAGAACAGGTGTACGCGCTGATCGCTTAGGAGGTGTTGAGCGATCATTCTAAAATTTGACGACACGATTATCACGACAACTGCCTTCAACTGTTCCGAAATCTTTTTTACCTTCACTCAAGTGTAACCACTACTTTTACCACTTCCACACATAGGTTTTTTATCAGTCATTGATTAAACAGAACAATCCGAAGATTTGCTATTCTCCTAGCGCTTAACAAACTCTATCAAACTAGCAAAAATAAATCACTTGCGCTTCCAAAAAGATTATATAAGTAGTCCAAATACCTCTGTTTTGCCCAGCTAGGAAGCCTAAGAGCAAGAATTACTACCAACCGTCCTTCCACCGATTTTATTTGTTTACAAAAATGCGCAAACACAAAGCACTGAGTTAACTCATTCTGAAAGGTTTACCCTACAGCTCCTGAGGTAGAACTGATTTTCGGATCGTTTCTTGTCTCCTGTATCTCAGGCTCTCTCACAAACCCTCCGGACTTCCCAAAACTTTGGCGGAGGCGAGATAGGCCCATGCTGATTCTGGTTTCATCATTGTAACAACATAATCTTGGGAATAGTCAAGCCATTATCCCGTTTCAACGTAGTTTGTTGTTTTTGGTAATTATTTCTGATATACCCCCGTATAAAACCTTTTCTTATTTATCCTATTTTCTAAGCAATTTTTCATTGGTTATAATAGTTGTCTCCAGTATTGCACCCAGAGACAAACCCTTTCTTGTTTATTTTCGAAGCGATTTTATTGGATGTTTATTTGGGTAGTTTTTTCTGGTATTCTCCCGTCTACAAACCTTTTCTGGTTAATTTTAGTTTCTAGCAATTCTTATTGGTTAAACTCGGGAAATATTCGGGAAGTACTTTTTTTATTACGTGATGCATGGGGAGTGTATAGTAGCGGGTTGTGTACCAAAAAAAAGAACTAAGTAAAGAAGGGAGGTGAAGATACGACAGAAGAAACAAGCGATAAGAGTGAAGAGTTAGAAGACAAGGACCAAGGCGCGTGCAAAGGAGAGGGACTATCCACTGCTATGGCAAAAAAAAGTAGTAGTGTTGGTGATCGGTATTTATTCGTGTGCAACAAATACATGTATCAATAGAGCTGGTGTTGTTAAAGGTGTGCTGATAGTTTTGCTTATTAAGCGTGGGTTCTTAGTCCGAACAATAGGGCATAGAATGTGAGCGTTGAAATCTACCGACCGAATTTTCCAGTCGCCGAATCTCGATTCATCTGTCATTAAGGTACAGGACGGGTGACTTATGGTATTCGGCGACAATCATCAAAGCCAGGTCTGCCAAAGATGACCACCGTGATGGTCTGCGCTACGTACACATGATGCTCGCAAAAGAAGTAATTTTCTATGTGAATGTGGACATCGGGCCATCAGATTCATTTTCTGATCGTAAAACATCATATAGGGCATGTTGGTACCATGATAGCCAATCAAAACAACATCATTCAAAAAATCCTTACTATGCCAAGCTAGTTCTTAACCCTGATAGCCTATAACTCCCTTTTCATCTGAAGGTGCCAGTGGATAGGATTCGCCAAGTTTCCTATAGTTCTTGAGATGCCAGTACCTACATCGGGAACATATGCGGAGGAGGTAGGAGTAATTCTTTCAAACTCCAGGGAACACGAAACATTACATCAGCCGCCTTTCTGTCCAATATTAACAGCAACTTTTGGCTTCATCTGCAGCCCAACAAGAGGCTTGGTCAAATGCGACTTTGTTTCCTAATTCATGGATGTCCATATTTGTTCATTGATGTGGGCATCACTCCGCTATTTACTCAGGGAGTTAGATTCAGGTTTGGGAGACTTTTACTGGACTCTGAAAATGTCAGCGGCCCAAACAGTCTATCCAGAGCTTGTAGCTTCCTCCTTTTATTGGTTCCATTCCAGCTAGTAGCCATGGTGTTGGGGGCTCCCAAGGGTTTCCCAGGTCCCATTGTTTTAAAAGCATGATTTTCAATTCCAATTTTAGAGATCTCGTGGCCAGACAGTAATGATTTCCTCTCCAAGAGAACAGGATAACATGAAGTGCGTGTACTTTCGAGAGATTGATCTGGAGCTTCTCTCAGTTCAATCATTTTCTAAAGACTGCTGTTTGCGCAGTTTGGCATAAACATGCGCCTCTTTTTCAAATCTCCGCCTCAGTTTTTGCCCTGGCCACACTAGCTTGCATTTCCATTTCAGCCAGCTTTTCCGCCTTAGCCATGGCAACTTGCCTTTCCGCCTACTCTGCTCCTTTGTCCACCTAAAGCTGTGCCAGCTCCTGCTCATGGTCAGTGATTTCGGAAGCATAAGAGATAGCGCATTTTGTGCCAGCCGACCTGCAGCTCCTTTCCTACTAGATTTTAGTGGGTTGCTTCTCACAGACTTCAAAAGCTCTTCCACCCGAGCTTTACGCTGCAGTACCAAGAACTCAAACTCACTCTATTTTCTCTCCGAGTCCCGCAGGTTCACCGTTATCTTCCAATTCCCTAACCGACTTCAAAATATTCCGAACTTCCTAATCCAATTGCTTGACCTCTCCGTCTTCAAACATTACAACCTCATCCACGGTGGTAAATTTTTAAAGCCTTTACTGAAGTCCTAAATGATTTTTAGCAAGCCCCGTTCATGCAGTACGGCATCTCTTACCCATAGACTCTCAACAGAATTGCCAATATTTTTGAGTTCTTCTTCGAACAAAGTTCCGTCAAATTTGAGCGAATTAACATCGTCATGAATTTAGCCATAATAATTTTAGACATCAAAATATTATCAATTTAGTCACGAAACAGCAATTGTTAAGACACAAAAAATTTTTGGACCTTATAATGAATCTATAAGGAATTACAGAGAGCTAATTAATTTCAAAGTTTAACCTTTCTGGACCTGAAACGGGGTCAAAAAGGACCCCAGAGTATGAAATTTTGCAATAATTCCTAAACCACAGGTTAAATTTATGCAAAATTATTATTTCCTTCCTGAAATGATGTGTAAAACATTCACAAGAAGTGCCAATGGGATACCTGTTTTATTTGACTACTTATGACGTTTTTAAGTGTTTGGGGTCATTTACAACCCCATTTCAGGAGTATGTGTTGATGGAAATATTGTCCAAAAAATTATTTATTACTGAATTTTTTAATTTTCGAGAAAGATGCCCTTTCAGAGTGTATATGAGAAGTAAACCAGATCGCTATGGTATCAAAATTTGGGCTAATTGCGAAAATCCTTCAGGATATGTTTGGAACAAGTGTATACGGGCATAATCTCATTTGCTCCTGAAAAAAAGCAAGGACGGCGTGTGGTGTTAGAATTAGTGAAAGATCTAGGTCATGGATACGGAGTACCTTGTGACAATTTCTTTACTTCGCTCGAACTTTCAAAGGAGCTGGCGAAACGAAAAACAAAACTTTGCTTGGTACAATAAGACAAGTTCGAAAGGAAGTACTAAAAATCATGTCGCCTTCCAAATCATGCGAGGTGAATTCAAGCTTGTTTTCGTTTTCAAGAGATGCAATGATGGTGTTATATGTTCCTCTCACAAACAAATCTGTCATTTTGTTATCTAGTCAACATAACGATCAGGCAGTTAGCACTGCAGAACATGCTAAACCAGATATTATATTGGATTACAACAAATCTAAGTGTGCTGTTGATGGTGCCTACAAGACGCTCAAAAAATTTTCTTGTCATAGAATCTTAAAAAGTTGGACGTTTATTCTTCTCACTCGTATTATCAATGTTTGTGCTTTATATGCTTATGCGCTTTACCAAAAGAAATTTCCAAATACAGCACTAACAAGACTTAACTTTCTCAAAGATTTGGGTTCCGAACTCGTGAAACCTGCTATCAAAACGAGGGCAAATCCTCCAAGAACAGGAATACCATTGTCAGTCCAAGCAGCTATGGCATCAGTTATAGGCCCTCTACCACAACAGGTTCCACCACCGATACCAGCTAATTCAGGAAAAAGGAAAAGAAATCGCTGTTCATTCTGCCCAAGGTCGAAAGACACCAAATATAGTGCTAAATGTTTGTTGTGCTATGCATACATTTGCCCTGAACATAAAGAATCCAATGTAACAACTTGTTCGAACTGTAATGTTCAATTAAATTATTTGTAACCATAATTTTGCTTTCTGTTACATTTTGTTTTTCCTTTTATAAATATATATTTTAGTGCATGAATATTTGAAAATAAAACTTTAATGTCCCCGAGTATAGTTTTTAATCATTTCTTTCGATTTAGGAACCTTAATAAAATGTTTAAAAGTAAAAAACGATTGGGGCCAAATATGACCCCATTTTAGTACTCCGTGTATTATGAGAGGTTTTAAGTAGAGGAAGGTCACTTTCCTTTATCATGCTCTTCGACGAGTCTTTAATCTTCCCTTTTTTCCGCCTGGTTTCGTAGTAGACGGTTCTTCTGGTGGACAGCGAGTTTTTGGAGTGATACTTTCTACCTAAACCATCAGAAAACCTCAATACCGCTGGCTTCAAGCTAGAGACCGATTGCTCTGCACTTGCTTTTGAAGGTACAGTAACTACTGGAAAGTGCCAAACTTTGCCGAATTTTAACTTCAAATCGTCTTCCACGTAGATAAGGAAACTAATTTTTGCGATAAATATCAGCTTGACCAAGGGCCTGCAAAATCCTTAACATTCTCAAAATTCTCATAAAAAACGTCCCGTGACCACCATAACTGTCATGCTTCTGTTCTTGTGGAGAAGCTGTGCCAAGCTTTCTCCAATCTTCTCTTTTTTTACCATTGGCAGCAGAAATTATTGGAAAAATTATACTGAGAAGGTAATTGAAAATCCACTTAAATACAGTTTTGACAAAATATCGAGGGTCGCGACTGCCACATTAGTCTCAATCATCAATTATATATCTTATCACAGTGTCACCCAGAAAGATGAGATTTAGATAAGGCGAGAGCAGAGAAGATAGCAAAAATGAAATTTATCCAAGTTAAATGTATGGCAGCAGGCCTTAAACCATCTTCACTCTATAATAGCTGACTCCGACAAATAAATGAATAATTTTAGCCACTAACAACTTTATTGCACATCACTCTTAACTCACAAAAAAAGGCAACATTTCACAGTACTACGGGTAACAAGCATTTTAATGCAAATCAAACAGCAAAGGGGTAATTTCGTAATTTAAAGATCGTCTGCATTACAAAAATTTTGGATCAAAAACAAACAATAAGACATTTCACTATAAACAAACAGATAACCAGCTTCTCGGCGCAAAAGATGTTGAAAAAATCAAAATCCTGTTTCCAGCAGTAAAGTTAGTTTCCACGCAAGTCAAATAATTGAAATAGATTGCAGACCTAATTTGGCAAGTGTAAACGTCTATTCACATCCTTCAAATTAATTATTCCAGATTTTAACAGAGAAAAGGCAACAATATCTAAGACGCCATTTTGTGATTTTAACAGCCCCAAGGCATTATTAACAGGCCCGATAGCACTAATTACCAACGAGCTTTAAGTATACTAGCATTAATATAAAATTAAAGATCAATAGCAAGACCTTTAACATCAAACTGTTAGCTCTTCGCAATGCTCAGAACTCTTGAAGTACAGTAGCTCACAGTTGCAAAAAGACTGGCCGTTTCTTCTCCAAAAATTCTCTCTCGCTTTTCGTCAAGACGAAATCGAATTGCAGTTTCCACTTTCTGGTTGAAATCATTACTGATATGTTCTGTTTGTTAGCATCCAAAAGTCAGAAGAAATCTTTAAAAAATCTTTCTCTAAGGGCAAGCAACTCGCCGGTCTGCAGCAGTCCTTCTTTCCTGCGTAATAACTTGTTGCAAACAAGAAAAGTTTTGAAAATCTTGAGTGCTATTTTGACTTGACCTGAAACTGCGTTCGAGGTATCTGCACGATTTTCGATAGTTATGTCAGGGCGAAGAATAAAAGTTCAGCCGGCTCTGCTGGCTCGATTCTGAAACCAGTTTTTCAAGAAAAGCAAGTAGTAATCACTAATCAATTGCTTGTTGTGAACACGGTGTTTTTCTTCTAAACCAAAAGCACTTTGAAAGCTGTTTATACTGAAAAAAGCCTTGAAAAAATTTTCCATTACCGCAGAGCTGTATTACCTGACTGATTTTCGATGTGTTTAATTGTTAGCACTGTGTTTTATCTGTTTTGTGAGATTTCTTAAACGAAGTAACGACCTTCGCCCAAGTATCCAAGTATCTTTGTTGGTGGTACACAATTTTAATATAGCTTTGAAAAAGCTGTTTGAGCCATAAGCTTTTCGTGACGCTCTCATTAGTGGCGGTATCGCGTCAAAAGGGAAGATCTAGAGTGAATAAGTGTTTTATGTGAATAATTTGGACGTCACGCAATCAAGACAAACCAATGATAGCGCTAGTATTGCAAAGCGCGCCAAAGAAAGATTTCGCAATTGCGAAAGTTAGAGAAGGCGCAGCAGGAGGCCAAATGCCACGGTTATCGAAAGAGTTTGAGAGTGTAAACAAACTCTTTCTGTCTGCATAACACCGGGCGTCGGGTCTTGATATAGGTAGCCTCTAAAAGATTAAGATGGAAAGAGCTGCGCGCTGCGGCGAGGATTGAAAACCGCTTATCATCATAGTTTAATGCGCATCGATTATTATCTAAAAGTTGCTCACCAATGGCGGAGTCACAATCCGGTATGGTGTCGGTTTTTCATCAAACATCATCAACACTCAGATCACCAAGAAAGTTGCTCAGTTCTCCACCCTTAAGCGATTTGGCCCTGAAAAGTGTCCTGTGTACTTGAGGGTCCCTTGGATAGGTAAGCCGTCGACAAACTCGGAAAAAGAAGTCAAAACCGCCGTGGAAAGCTGCTATCGATTCCGTCAGCACCCGCTTGGTCTTTACGTCTAAGCGCATGCTGCCTGTGGCCCGCAAGGATGTTCTACCTGCCATTCAGAAAAGTTTTGTCATATATGAATACAAGTGCCACTGTGATAGTCGGTACGTAGGGCGAACATCTCAACGACTGCAGGATCGCATCAAGCAACATGTTCCGCAATGGTTAAGACAGCAATTGACTCGTCCACGCCGATCTCAACCACACAGATCGTGCAAACGAACCGCATTGTGACTCCGCCATTGGTCAGCAACTTTTAGATAATAATCGATGCGCATTAAACTATGATGATAAGCGGTTTTCAATCCTTGCCGCAGCGCGCAGCTCTTTCCATCTCAATCTTTTAGAGGCTACTTATATCAAGACCCGACGCCCGGTGTTATGCAGACAGAAAGAGTTTGTTTACACTCTCAAACTCTTTCGATAACCGTGGCATTTGGCCTCCTGCTGCGCCTTCTCTAACTTTCGCAATTGCGAAATCTTTCTTTGGCGCGCTTTGCAATACTAGCGCTATCATTGGTTTGTCTTGATTGCCTAACGTCCAAATTATTCACATGAAACACTTATTCACTCTAGATCTTCCCTTTTGACGCGATACCGCCACTAATGAGAGCGTCACGAAAAGCTTATGGCTCAAACAGCTTTTTCAAAGCTATATTATCTTCTTTCTCTTGACATCACTGATCTAGAACCGAAACATTGAGAGCAATCATAAGCTTCATTCACAGTTCTATTTTCTCTTGATTCAAGATTAGTTATAGTCTCATTGCACACTGGAGCAATTGTGTGGACTTAACCACAGACAAAACCGTTATCTGCTTTGTTTCTTACATGAATTCTACCATGGCTGCAAGCCCAAACGCGAAAAATTAATACTTCAGGGTGTTTCTTGCCGTTTACAAAATGATGAACTCCTTGTTACCTTTGGATTGAGCCACAGTGTCCTCGGTTGAAATGTGAGCTAACCGCAAAACTTAAAAATCTGCAATCAAAGAGTCAATGAGTGACCTCAACCCACTGCATTAAGTCTAGTACCAAGGGAACATTTTAAAATAACGCAGCAATTTCTACGCCTTCGAATCAAATTAAAGCCAAAAGGATAAAATAATTTTCTTTTGAAATAATTGCTGAGTGATGCTAGAGAGCTATTAAATCTCGCTCGACTATTATGACTTCACTTATGCACCTTGACTTGCGTGGTTAGTAAAGAAAAGGTTGGATCTGAAAAAATTAATATTTGGGCATCTAAAAAATGTTAATCATCTAAAAAGACATGATTTTTGCAATCGGTTCACTATACGTCACAAAATAAAACATGTACCACTACATATTTAACTTACGTTTGTTTAACCCTTTAGATTAATTGCAAAGGCCTATACCTTCTTAAATCAAACTCCACTTTTCTTCTCATGATATCGAGGGAGCAGAAGCCCTAGTCAAGATTTTCCAATAAACCTTATCATCTCCAGATGCACATTCTGGCATTACAAGTTTAATTCTTAGCTTTAAATAAAGCAAGTTGCTTGTGCATCTAATCCACCTGATTATTAAACCGTCTAGCAGCTTTTCTCTTGCTAATATGTCAAAAACAAGTATTGACAAGTGAATCCTAATGAACGCTTTCTACTTGCTTGGCCAAAACCACGCAGCTATAAATTAACCTCACCAGGAAGCGATCCTTAACATGCTAAATGGGTCGTAAGTCTGAAGTAAGTCATAATAACATTTACACTCACTCCAATGGTGGTTTTAAACTTTGACCTAAATTACAGCGCAAGTGTGAAAAGCAGACAAAAGGTGATTGTAAAAAAGCATTCTTTCCTCATCTCGTGTAGCAAACATGCTGTTGATTTCAACCAGTGTCGTATTAAAGGGATTGACCAGACATTGACCCTGGTTGCAGCAAATTAAAATAATTAATTTATTTTCAATCTTTAATGCGATTATCTTCCTGTGTTCCAAAAAGCAAACATTTGTTTGAATAATCTGATTTGTTATCCGTGATGTCTGATAAAAAATTTATGTTGTACGCTTTTTATAACGTAAAAAAGAGGTTTATTTTTAACAAACATAGCAACGAAAACAGCATTTTTAACGCACAAAAGCAAAATAAACACTCTTTCTGTTCTTTTTTTTTCTCTTGGCGCATGGCTTTTTGATTACCATTCTTGCAGTTCTTTGCTTCCGCTATTTTCCTAACACTGCTGCT
This sequence comes from Trididemnum clinides, assembly GCA_963675345.1. Classification (NCBI taxonomy): domain Eukaryota; kingdom Metazoa; phylum Chordata; class Ascidiacea; order Aplousobranchia; family Didemnidae; genus Trididemnum; species Trididemnum clinides. The sequence goes on from OY776297.1 coordinate 3,244,689, forward strand.
GTCGGCTTTTATTTTCCTCGACAAAATGTCGTAATATAAACGTCGGGTTTTTAAATAAACGCAGCCATCAAGGAACCAAAATAGGCGCCAAGCATTTAATGATTTTTAAACCACATGTTTACACAAACAAATCTGCAAAGCAAACATATAGATGGCTTCAGATGTACTTTGTAAAGCAAGAAAAAACTTTTTGAATTAGTTATTATTGTTTTTAAGTGTTGCATCTGATTTATTGTTTAATCAGCAACAATGCATTGCACAACAAACAATAATGTATCATGAAGTCACATATTTTTAAAAAATCAGTTTTTACAAAGTCGTAGACTCATTTCAAAATGGCGAACTAGGAACGAATCAAAAATATAAATATTAACAAAACATGTTTGGATTAGGGTAAAGATGTATCCCCATTAGTTTATGGCATAGCCATTTGCTGATGTCAGTAATTCATGTAACGCACCACACGAAATGAGCACAAAACTCTGGTAGTACCGGTGGTACTCGTCAAATCTTGAAAGTTCTCTGGTTCCAAACAGAATTATAATAGGATAAATCAATAGGTAAATAACATTAATACCACAATACTTTATTCGAGATAGTGTGTCACTTTGTGTTAGAGAAAGATTGTTCGTAATATCGATTCCAAATTTTTGTAATTATCAAAGTTTTTTTATACTGTATATAAGCAAAGTTGATAAAGGAAGGTCTTAAAGAGGCAAGCAACACTCTTCACTACGTTCATATGAACTACGCAAGCAGATCAGGATGATGATTGGGAGATCTCTTTTGTTTCACTGGATCCCATACGGCTTGTAATTTTGCAATCGATTTGTTTGTATTCTTCTGGTTTAACTGAACACGATTGATAAGCCACATCTCAAAATATTGCGACAAATGAAACACGCAACTGCAAAAAAATAATTAGTTTTGTTTTTAATAAGCTCTCAATGACTTGTTTTTTTGAGCAATTCAATCTTTGAGCAATTTATGACAGCTGGTTTAAAAAGCAGCTAGAATATTTAAAGTTGGATTTGCTTCAAAATTTCCAGATAAAAACATTTCACCTCTAACACAATTGCAAAACTTGAACAATTTTAAAAAAAAATTATGCCAATTATTAAACGTGTCATTTTTTGAATGTTTTATTGTTCTTTTATATTGCATTGAAATTGTTGCATCACACTGCGTTATTTTCATAATTATTGTGAAATAACAAGAGAAAATTAAAAGGTTAATTGAAGATTGCTTCAGGAATATTGAATGTTAATGATGCAAATTGCGCCAAAAGATGATAAAATTATTTTTCAACTACAAAAAACATGTAACTTTACAATGTTTAAGAGCAGGAAAAATTTGGAGCGAGGGCGTAATCATACAAAGATTTTAAATTATCTTTGAATACTTGCCGCACTTCAACAACAAGCATGTCATGACAAAATAATTTTAGGCTGTTTGGTGAGCTGAAGTTCGAATCTTGCATTGGCTTGATGATTTTTATTGACCCGGAAAATTATTGATAACATTCGTAAACTACCTAGCTTGTAGCTGAAGTAGCTGAAGAAATTGTCGTAGAAAAATTGTAGCTGAAGACTGTACGGAAAACAAGAAATTTTTACTTGCGCACAAAACTTTTCCAATAGAAAAAACGAATTTATTTTGAAAGATGGACGTTTGTAAGTTTACCACAAAAAATATATGAACTCACTTGGCATTTCTGCTTTCGCGCATTGAGGCACTTTATACCGTCGAGAGCTTTTTCGTGCACAAAAGTGCTTACATCCAACACGTCTTCGAGTCTGCAAATAAACGCAATTAGAATCAAACTGTTGCATGAAATTCATATAGCTTTATGCTACCATTTGTAGAAAAATAGCATTTATCAATGCACCTAAAAAGAATTATTTCGCCATTACGGCAAACCTAAAGATATAATTTATCTTACCAGAATATAATCGTGTATTTTGATAAGAAATTAATTTAGATAACTTCAACTTATTTTTCAACTTCGATAATCAAAATCATTTCATTTTTTGCAAATTCGATAAATCATTAAAACTTATTTAACTCCTTGAACAAAAGACGAGTACAGAGTTTGGAAGGCTACGAAGTGACCTTACAATTTTTGAGTCAACCGTCACCCGTACACCTTGTTGCGGTCTGAACCTTAAACATAAGATTGAAAGCAAACCCAGTCTCTGCTCGCCATTCTGCATGCAAAATGACGCTCGAAGTTCTCTAACCGTAATCTTTCCATGAAAAGTTTTACGCGCGATTTATCGCAGCGCGTTACTGTCAGTGTAAAGTGCTACGGAGCGCCAAAACATAGCAGCTTACATGTTTCCCGTTTCATTAATCAAAACACTGCAAAAAACTTTATCAATTCGCTTCAAAGTAAGTTAAATGCTTTCAAATTAAAAATTATTTTAGATTTTTTAACGTCCTGTGAGTGTTTCATGATCAGCAAGCGATAGAAAAAATTATGCTTTACTGGCACATGTTGGAGCGATCAAATAATTCCGGCAAATCATTTTTTAAATTACTTCAAACAACTTTTTATTCTAAACTGTGCATAATAATTAGAAGCAGCGAAAAGTCTACAGCGCGGTGCTGCCAAGAGCTCACAACTTCGGTAGCAATTACTACAGCAAGAGCCGTGCAACCTCGTACCTATTTTTTCAAATGATGTTTACGCACTCACCGGTTTTTTCGGTGTAATTGGTTTTTTTGTCTCTGGTTTGGTTATTGTCGATGATGTGGTAATTGGTGATTGACTAGCGCTGTCTACTTCTTCGTTTTGCTTGTCCACTGTTACATTCAGGTCGACATCGATACCTCCCAGTATCGATATTCTTTCTATCGCTTCTTTACTGGAAAGATATTCTTCCAAAAGTTTCTTCATCTCATCAGAAAAGAGTTTGAAAGCATTTCCTGTAAAGGTATTTCTGTTATAAATTTACGCGGTAATTTTTGACTTATTAACAAAAGTCTTGTGCGGAATCACCCAGATTTCGCATTTATTTGGACTTGTAATGCCTTTTAAAAAGACACTTCGCGGCAATATTCTCTTCCTGAATAAACACATTGTATTTGCAATGCCTCCATTTCGGCTGCATTTTAAAACCCATAGCATTTTATGATTAAAATTGCACAACTTTTTCCAACAAAACCACAGACAGCGTGCAAAATAAATGACTGATTTTTAAGTTGTTATTATGACTAAATGAGAAAAGTACAGCATCCCACTTTTCAACTCACCTTGAGGTAAAGTAACATAAAAGACAGAAATAAAACAGATGATTTTGGCAACATTCGTCATTTTAATGCACTTTTTTTAACTACATAAACGTTAATAAACTACCACGTTAATCTGGAAAATAGAATATAAAAAATAGGCTTCAACTAATCAAAAAATAAAATGCTGTTCATCTACATCATTATGCTTACACATCTCATTTATCTCACTATGACTCCATTGTTTGGCTTTGTGAAAAAACACTTCATGATGAATTTCGCTGCAGATTTCAACATGCAAAAAATTCATCTTAGGATAATGTAGCTGTTAAAACTTGAGAACTTCAAAACAAGTATGGAAAAGCAGTAGGCTATTATGTTTGGTGGAATGTCGCTATCTGCAGATCCATGGCATAACAATAAAACAAACAAATGGCAAAATAAAATAATTGAAACTCTTTTTTCTATTAGTTTTTATGGCATTGTTAAAAGATTTTTAATTCTTTTGGCTTTGTTACAGTGGAGATGGCTGGATTCACGTTCTCAACTCGGGTGTTAAGACCTTTTGTTAGATGAAAAAACTACACCTTAATTTGAAAGAAAACATTTAAATTAATTGTACGATAATTAATTATTGACCGGTGACACCAAAAAAGATTATTTTTGTGCCAAGAGTTTCTGCTTTAAATTACGTCCACAAAAATAATCAGTCAACACTTTTAATAGGAAAACAATTTCTAGGCTGGATCTTATTTGCTAAGACTACTCGTTAAATTTGCAACACTGCTAGATGTCCGCTGTTAAAAAAGCTAAACGCTGCCTCGAAAAGCAGAACTCATCTTGTTATTTACCACTGAAAATATATCAGAATTTGCGGTTCAACAACTTGCTATATTGAATGCATAATAGCTGCACAGCATTTTTAATATCTGCGATTATATACCAAGTAAACTTTTTCAGTTTTTCGCCTTAAGGTAAAATTTATCATGAGGTGTTCTATACTGAGCTTTTCGAAGAATGACCAAAATTGTTTAACTTTTTTTAAGTAAATGCGAAATATTGCCTTAAAAAACCAACGATCTGATTATAATTCGTACTTCAAATACCAAGTTCTAGCAAGCTTTTTCGTGATGAACTTATCCTCATTTGTCGAAATCAAGAAAAAGTCAAATACAAATCAATAAAAAAGTTCTAAAAAACGAATTGCTTCAAGAACGTCTTGCTTAAAACCACGGAGTTCCTTACTCGCTAAATCAAGAAAAATTCTAGAAACTTTAATTTTGCCACAAATTTGACAGAAAATTATTCTAGACTTTTTCCCGTTGCTTGAACTACTTTTTTTCTGGTCCGCACTTTGCTGTAAAACAAAGTAAAATGGTTTGAATTTCTTATGCACGCCGGTCTTTATAAATAGCACGGATTCAATGAGCTTTCAATTCGCTAATTATGACGTACATCAGCAATCTAAAAATGAAAAATTGCTTAAAATGGATTTCGTGGAAATCAATGAAAGTAAAGGCAGCAAACGCCGGGTCATAAGAACGAGCAAAAATATTGATTTTTTTATTGACCGGAACTTCAGTTTGGTACCTGGTCAAAAATCTGTCATCTGCACGATAGTTTCAAATACAGTGGAACACCGCTTACGCAACCACCTACGGGGCCGCATTCAAGCGGTCGTGTTAGCGGATTTTGCTTTGGAGCATCATGTTTTTAGCAATTTGACTTGCGCTTTTAAATGCAACCAGTGATTTACGTAAGTAAGCCCAATATGAAAATAAAATTTGGCTTTTATTTTTAGGAGATAAAACATAAATATACATGCATTTTCAAATCACTGGAGTTTTCGTTTTCGAACATGGCCGTAATCCGTTCTTTCGACCTTTTTCCTCCTTTACATTCAATTCTTTTTTTTCTGAGGGTTTTATCTGGCAATGCTCAAAAAAATTCCACTCTCGTCCATGTTGTAAATGTCACAAGTTGCGTGACAGACAGTGATATCTGGTAGGCGTGATTCCCAACCCTCCACCACTTCCTCGTCAACACACCCACTCTCTCCGCAAATAACCGCATGAGAAGTGCTGTGGCGTGCCTTAAACCTGTTTAACCAATCGTTTTGATGCTTTAAAGCCATCTTTCTTGCGACATTTAGCAAAGCTTAGAGCTTTTTCTTGAATCACATATCCACTTATCGGTAGGTTTGAAGACCGAGCTCTTTGAACCACCGGAAAGTTAGTGAATTGATATCTTCTTCTAATTGAAAGATTCTTACTCTCTTCCGGTCATTCGGTAAGTTATCCCCGTATCCGGCTAAAACGTCTACCTTTCTTTTAAGTGTATTCTGTATTTGAGTCTTGCTTGCGCCGAAAATATTAGCAAGTTTCTTCTAAGATTTTCTATTTTATTACCATAACCTTTTCTTTGATTGAAAGTTTCTTGTTTTCGTCACAAAAGTAAATTATTGAGCACGCGTGGTTGCTTTAGCGGAGTTAAATTTGCAGTTTTGAACCGAAAAATGGCGGTCCTGGTCTGGAAATCGAGGTGGTCACGTTATTGAAACAAAATGCAACGCATTACCATAGTAAATTACTAAGGACCGAACTGAAGTGGTCTTGATAACAGGGTGGTCTTGTTGTCGAGGTGGTCGCCAACCCGGGTTCTACTGTACGTGTTTTTACGTATCTATATGAAAGGGAGATTCAAAAATTTAATGAGATTCATAAATGCTTCACTAATTCATGATGCTGCAATCAGCACTTGGTGTAATTTTGTGCAATATCGCTCTCGCGCTAAATGAACTTAAGCCAAATTTTTGATAAAATAAAAATATTAACATAAAGACAATGAATGAATATTATCTTGAATGCAAATATGCGATAGCACACTTTAAGATGTTTTAGAAACGTCTAGATTTAAAAGTTTATTGAGTATAAAGTCATTGCTACAATTAACTTTATGTGGCTATTTACTATATATTCACAACAAACTATATTTAGTGAATTTTGATGGTTGCCAAATAATCCAAACTAAACTCAAAAATATGACCCCCCTGTTCTTCAAAGCTCAATGATGGTTTTATTAAAGCTGGAAGCAGTGAAATTATAAACTTACAAAAATCCCATTTGGAAAGTATAATCATGCATTACTAGATAGAGTTGGAGAGCATATAGTTGTCCGTGAAAAGCATATTTGTTTTAAAAGTATGAATTTTATACCCTCTTATTCTCTTCACGTCCTTTAATACTTAGACTATTTACTTTTTCTTTGCCTAAATTAGCATATTAATAACAACTTTTCGACAAACTAAAAAAATTTGCAGGAAACTTTTTCTATCAAATCGCAAAAACGTAAGCGGCATATTTGCAGGTTGCACCACGATTGAGGCAGTTTGACACACGCAATTATTGCGTCACTTTGCGGCTCTTGTGATGCAACAAAGTGACGCAATTTTACGTAAAAGGTTATCAGACGTAAATTACGCTCTTGCTGAGACAGAAAAAAATTTACAACAATATTTAACAATATTTAACTATTTTTGCATATTTTTCTGAAGAGCTGGAAGCAAAAAAATTTCATGACACTAAGGACATGTTACTCTCCAAAGGTGAAATACAAGTCCGGCCTTTGTCATGAAAACCTCCGGCCATCTGTATACGAGTAATTGGTAGTTTATTCAATTTCTGTGTTCAGTCATGCAAAAATCATTAAAAACTGTGTTTACAAATATCCTGTTTAGAGCTCAGCGCATGAATAATATGGAGGGTGAAATGTGAAATTAAATGAATTGAAACAAAATTTAAAAAATGTTTTATCGCTAAACAAATGTTGCAGTAAAAACCTTCAAAAACACAAGTTTGTTATCATTTTTTCAAAGACATAAAATTTTAATTCAGAGTTTACTTGCTTACCATCTGTCTTTGTAATAAGAGCAATGTAACACATGCCTCGAAGGAAAATCACGCACATTTTAGGACCTCGGGGAACTCATTCAAAAAGAGTAGAAAACTTGATTCATGATCTTAGAATACTTATAGCGTTTTGTTAGAACCTCAAATTTTTGGCAGCAAGTGTTGCTTGTAACTGTACAAATGAAAGAGTATAGACTGCTATCAGTTCTACAGCTTTGAATATATCTTGGAGTATTGAAAATGAGCGTACATTCGGTAACTTATATTCATGGCATGCAAACTTTCCAACTTTTAGTGCCATGCTGCAGGTGCAAATACAGGGTGTTTATTCTTTCCAATAAGATTGATATAAACTAGGGAAAAATACACTATAAAGAGGAAACGTCGAAAAGATAGAAGCGTAAAGTTTAGCTACGGACATATTTGCCTCAGTTGCTTGCACGTTAATCGTTGTAAATCATTATGGTGCGCATTAAGCATAATAGCTCTTGACTTTGAAATAAACTATTGTTTTGCATGCCTTTAAAATAGGGATCCTGACTATGAATAAAAGAATATCAAATATAAGCCCTGTAATATAGCTAACAAATTTGCCGTAAAGTGGTTGATTGAAAAGAAAAATACCGACCCCAGGGCATACTGTTTAGAGCGTCCGCTTTGCAGTCGGGTAGACCTGGGGTTCAACCCCTTGTCGAGTCATTCCAAAAGACTTTAAAAAATGATTTCCACAGCTTCCCTGCTTGGCACTCGGCATTTAGGGAGGATGTGGAGAACCAACCGGCAAGTTCGCTTGTTGTGTCCTTGGGCAAGGCACTGAACGGGACGCGCCTACCTTTAGGTGGAAGACAGGTGGCCCAGACACTTCGGAAATGGCAACTCCCAAGCGTGTGCGGACGTCCCGTCCAAAATATAGCAATGCAATTTGCTTTCTGGTAAATGGAGGATAAATATGGCACATAAAATAAAAAAATAAATAAACAAAAAAACAACCTAGAAAGCATGTCGGCAAAATATTTTAATTTTTGCTGGTGGTGGGAGCTGAGCCGAATTCATATTGATGTTGATCTTGAGAATCGTGATTGGATCTTTAATGAGTGTGATGTAAAATGCACTCTGCTTAAAAATATTGCACATTTTAGGTCAGCGAGAATATAAAAAGTACAGCCTTTTGTTTTTTCACAAATTTTTCACGTTTTAAAAAATAGTTTAAACAATTGGTAATTATCAACATCTTAATTGGCGGCTACGATGACAAGCCTTAAGGGAATTTTGGATATTGATTACCATCTATGCTAAGGATGAGTGTTTACAATTACTTCAATTGTTGGATATATTCGTGGTAACTTTCCAATTCTAAATTTTATTTAATTATTAACAATAGGCAAGGTTTTCGAACTAAAGAAAATTTTTTGTTGCGGTAATTTCAATTTTTTGCTGTTTTTACACCACTGCTGTAGATATAAATCAGCTATTTTTCATAATAATTGGTGGTTTGTTACGTCGGTAGGTCTATTATTACAGCAAGAATTTGAAAATGCCATTGTGACATAACCCAGAAAATTATCAAGAAAATTTTGGCTGCCGAAGGCCGAACTTTAATTGGCAATCAGGTAAAAGCACAAAAACAATTCAAAATGATAGCTATCAGATGTAGTAGCATCTGGTTAGCATGTGGTAGACCTCACTTTGATATCTTTGCTCATTCAAACGCTTTGAAAATGATGTTCCTGCTCTGTTGAGGCAGCAATGTGAAAGCGGCTGAACTTTCAGTGCAAAGCTGCTCGGATGTTGCCAGCGCTGCAACAATCGTCACAACAGTAATTTGTAGTGCGACAACATAATGAAATATCGCCTTTTCTTCGGCACGGCGCTACTTCTCAGCAAGCAATACAAAATTATCCTCCAGTATAAACGTATCGATTTTGACTTTTTTAATAAAATGGCTTAATCCGTACCAAAATATTTCGACAAAACTTTGCTGACATTAAAATTTTAGCTTAATTGAATAAAAACAATCGTAAGTAAATATGGCTTTGAATTTTGAATGCCATCGATTCTCTTTGTTTTTATTTTGATAATGTCATTTTAATTGCATTAGTAATAGTTTCCCACTCTAATATTACGCTAAGTCATTTCCGAAGTTACGTCTGGTTCCATCAGCGTAGATTGAAGTAATCTACGACTTATCATTCAAAAATGTTAAAATAAGATGTGTTGGATTCAAGCCAGGCACGGCACTGACCTTTGAAGTCTAATGCCAAATATGATTAGTTGGAGTCAATTTTACACAAAACTTACCAGTAAGATTCTATCAGTGATATTTAAATTTGTGGTCCAAAGTCTAAAAGTTTTCTTTAAAATGGTTTGTGCGTCATGGTGGGCTGTGAACTTTTGTCAAAAATTTTCAACGTCTACTTTAGAAAGGCACTCACCATGATTTCCTCTACGTGCTTGATTCTAACATGCAAGAAATTTGTTGGAAGCAATATCAACTTATCGAGAAATTCAAAAAAATATTAAATGTTCTTGCGTTCTTTGTTGCTTTCATCATACCTTAGGTTTCTTGATAACACCAACAAAACTGCGATTCAAGAGGATTTTTTTATGCTCCGCAGAAGGCTGTACAACTTTTTCCTGTGATCAGCACGGCAGCTTGCCAGTGCAGGCGATAAAAATCTGACAATAAAACTATTTATTCGGCCTATTGTTTTAACACAAATATTTGTCAAGTCAGTTTCTAACACTAGCATGCTGTTTATCCTTTTAGAATTTCATAATCAAAAATAATTAGGCTAAAGTTAGACTCAGTTTTAGTTCAAATTAAATTGCATCAGCAGTTAATCTCTGAGATGTTTGCTGTTAAGCTGCAAGCAGACGGTTACTTTGAGGAAACGAGAACGGTTTGTGACGCCCATTTCTTAGGTCTGGCCCCATGTCTCTAGGTGGCCCACCGTTAGTAGCTATTATCACATAAGATGGGTGGTCAAACCTTTCGCTTCACATATGATAGACGTGGGTTTCATTCTTTTACCAAGTCTTGGCTACAAATGCTACTTTTTCGTTGCTTGCTGAATCATTTAGTTTTCCTAAAACAGGTATTGACGCCACAGTTAGTTTTATGATATTTATCTTTTTGATGTATGACGTTTGTGAAATTATAATGTTTTTTACAAAAGCCGTAAGTTATACAGTTGCCAATGAAAACAAAGAGTAAAAAAGACTAGATTTTGGTGGTGATTTCATGTATTACGTCAAGTATTTTTTAGAATGTGGACTTACAATTGCCAGTAGATCATTCTCTTTTAGAATATTTTCTTGCATTCCTGTTCAGTTTGACTCTATCGTGCGTCATTTAAGAAGTTTTAGCCGTGAAAATGCGCGGTTAATGATTTAAAAAAAGATTGACAAACACTTTGAACAACCTGTGGCGTACAAGGCAGTTATCATTAATTAAATACTGATCTGTAAATTATTTGCAAAGCTGTTGCCTGGGGCAAATTTATTTATTTATTTATTTATAAATATCAACTTATCATATCTTAAATTTATTTGCCAAAAATTTAGAATTTTCAGAAAATTTGTGGCTTCAAAAAAATTTATTTGATTCAAAAATAATGTTTCTATGGCGAAGTGGTAATGCTGCAGTTGTAATGGCGAATTGGTGTCTGCTGGAAAGTGGGTGTCAAAGCAAAAACTTTTAGTAAGGTAATCTGTGACCACTTGTTTGGTGTTCAGCAAAAAGAGCAATCTAATATCAAAAATGGATCATCCAAGAGAAACAATTAAGATGTGTTGAAGCTCTGTAAAAACGTGGCTATAAAAAAGCGTCAAAAACGGTCTCTAAGTAGTACATGCTGCTGTCTGCTTTTAAAAACTATTTCCTAATTTTGGACATAAAACCTAGTTACCATAAAGAAATAAGACAAAAATTACATCAATCTTTGGACCTAGATGTATGATAATTTCGCAGCCGGCCATTTTGTAGCCATAATGGTAATGGTAGCCGAAATGTAGTTGAAGACCAAGACTGTTCACCCGCGGGGATTTTTGCAGACAATGCTTTTTACAAGTCCGTGAGGTGTGGCGTTTATTTTTACTTCGCTGCAGGAAATTGAACGACACAGAATTGAGTGCTACTTGAATAAGCAGTTTAGCGCCACTTAGCCATAAAATGTTTTTTAAGTGTTTTCCGAGCTTTTAAAAAGGATTTAATGTTTTTAATGTCACGTGCCGCAAGATCAAACAAATTATACTCACAAATTTTAGATGACGTCATTCTTGCGTTTTAATAAAAGTGTAAACGCCAATTTTTACACGAAGTGTTATGTCTATAATATGAATTAAAAATCTGCACACCCGAAAAACAGTTATCTAAATCAGCCTATAACCAAGACGTTATACACAAAGTAGTTCAGTGAGTGTTTACAAGATTGTATGATGTAGTTGAAATCGTTACGTCAAAAAACTTGGAAAGGAACAATTTGATCTTTGCTTTGCTGTGTAAATGAGCCTTAATTTTTCAATTTATTTGAAGTAAACAAAATAGATGTACATCAAGAACCAACACTGCTCTATTCCGCATTAAGATTTTGAAATAGGTATTTGCTCACGTTAGCTGCTTCCACGGTTACTTTCTCAATTTCTCCTTCTTTTTCGGGATCAGTTTCTTTACTTGAAGATTTCCATCTGCTTTTATTCTACAATGCCTTTCTGCGCTTGAGGCTCCTAAATGCTTTTTGTCAAAGCGACTTATCCACATAATTCTGTTTGCATCAGAGCCCCTGAGAAAGCGGAAGTTAAAATTGTGAAATATTGTGTTTCACGTATATATAAAGTTGGTCTTACTTTACCATTTGTGATAAAACTGTATTCAGCCTAACGAATGCAAAAGCAACGAAGTGTTGAAGAGACCACAAAGTGAGATGTGGGCTTCAAGGCCTGTGCCGCATGATACGTAACACTTTGAGCTCTCAACTCCAAGTTTCAACAAAAAAGTCTTCCACTCAATCCACCTCGCCATACTGCCGAGAGTAAATTAGTTTCAAATTAGTTAGGCAACCCTGCTAACTATCCCATTTTTTATTTTCCTAATGAAAACCTTGCGACAAAAAGGATTCAATTAACCTTTTTTTCCAATGAAGTCAACTCTAACTTTGCTCATCAACTAAGAATTTTATTTCTGAACGGCAACATGTTGTGCGCTAAGTTCTGCTGTTTCTGCAGGGTATTATATTAGCTTATTTTTACTCAATGCATAACTTTTCTGCAATGCTTTTCGCAAACTATTCCGCGATCTTTTGGAAAAACATTCGAGAAAAACTGCAATCATTTTTGAGCGATTTCCGTTTTTTTGAAGAGGAATTCTAAACGAGACCAACATCCATAGAGGTTTTTCTTTTAAAAATTTGTTGAACGTTAGTGAACAATTCGTAGCAACTTTGGTGCATTTCAAAGATGATGATCATGTTCAGCGACTTCCAGAGTTTCTGCCAATTCATTACAATGCAAGCTCCCGATCTTTTTTGAAACTCAGTCGATACTTGGATTTTGGAAAATGATGCTGTTGAAGTTGGCTTGACATCATGGATGTTGAATGTTACTCTAAAAAAATAAATGATATATGCTCCTTTATTACGCTTTTCTTTTTGTAAGAAAAAATCCTTCAGTTTGACAAGATTTTTTGTTCAGAGATCTTACTTTTTCATTGGTTTGCCGTGTAATCTTCCTCTCGCTTACTGCAACACTACAACTAACTGATTTTGAGCGAACAGCGCTAGTGTTACAGTTTTGGCCTTTCAGGCTTCATCAGCACAGTTGGTGACAAATTGCTAGAGGCTTTTAGTAAAGTGCATAACAATGTCACTGTTTGCAGTTTGCTCAAATTGCAATTCTGACCTCTTGTATGAATTTAGGTTATTAAGGACCGTCCCAATACCATATGATGCCTCTAAAACGGGGAGAGGGATAAGAATATCGTTATGTAACAAGCTTGATATTATATTAAAAAGAATAAAAATTTTCTTTTTTTGATTACACAGGTTTTATGGCAAATCCAACTAATCAAAGTTTGCTTGAACTAATTTTTTTTGCAACGCGTCACATGAGGGTAAAGAGGATAATTTAAAATACGATAAAAAAGCGTCATGAGATTAGAAAACCGCCTCATAATTGTTTGGCGTCTGTTATTGGGATCGAGTTTTCACTAGTCACCGGTAATAGACAGAAAAAATATTCAAAACAAAGAGAATCATGTGATTTGAAGTTGGAATTTCAACAAATGTAAGGTTTGCAGATATTGGAAAATAGATGCTTCTATGACATGTCCGATTTTTGCATCAATAATGGTTTTAATAGTAACAAAAGCAAGAACCTACTATAAAGCAATCTCTGCTTTGTGTGCAGGTTGCTGAGATATATGGATATTTAGTGGCTTATAACATCTGCAACCGTAGGATGGCAAGTTGTAAATGCATGATTCTCGTGATATCTATTTTGTTACGATAGTGGGTAGCTTAATCTAAAATTAGCTTTGAAGCATAATTAAAATTTTCATTATAATTGCGAAATTGCAACGTCATATGAAGCTTGGATTCATTTGATTTTAGCTTTCACATGATATAGCCATGAAAATCATCATGTCAAACAATTCTTTAAGCGAAAAAGACAAAAATAATTTTGTCAATAGTTCGTTCAAGATATTTTTCTTTTGGCCATTACGCATTGGTTCTTCGATTGATTTCGAGCAGACAATCACCGCGGAGTATTATGGATTAGACAAAAACATTTTCTTTATTTACAAAAATCCTTTAACATAAGGTTATGGTTAGTTCACGTATTGAAAAAGGAAAACAGGTCGTGTGTCTGTTATTTGCTAATTGGATTTTTTACCCTTAAATAATGATGATGAGGTTCAATGTCAAGTTAATGATATTGCACTAAAATGTTGATGCACACTATTTTCTCAGCTACGGGCACACTTCATAAATTTTATAAACGTTAAACTAATTTCCATTATCTAAAAATAGTTTATGCTTTTATATTTTGTTATTGTCAAATAAGAGTGATGATAATATCATGCGCTATGTTCCGCTGATGTCACTGAAGACACTATTTTGATTCACTAGTTCATGCTGCTTCATTGGTATTGTATTTGGAATATTTGTTAAAAATATCGGTTTAAACAGCTTTCAAATTTGAAATATTGTTTAATCGTGCTTGTGAAATGCTGCTTTTGACATAAGCTTGGATTTAACTCGTTGAGCAAGTGCAAACAGATGCCAGAAGAAGGTGATTTAAAAAACCACAACGTTGATTTTCATTAAAACTTATCTCTCCAATGGCAAGGTTGCCAAATGTTGAGCTGATGAATTTATTGTACTCTTCTGTTGGAGTTGCTCATGCAATATTAAGATAATTAGCAAAGATTGACCGTTTTTTGCGAGTTTGTATCTCCAAACTTCAAGGAGAACAATGTTACTTTCAAATTTAAAAACTTTACCGTATGGTTTATCTAAATTTTTTTACGTCTCGAGTGGTTTTACCCCCGTTTCTACGCCCTCTCTCCAAGAAATCCAACCCTGTTCTATGTGGAAGAAAACCAAAATTATTTTTATTTTGAAAACCGATTAGGATTGCTGTGCCTATGAAAACAACCATTGATAATTTAAAGAATAACACGTGTTTAAATCCGCTTCGCACTGACCAGTATTGCTGGTATAATGTATTTCTACCACAAGCAGTACAGTCAAGCCAGCAAAACTGTCCTAAAGAGAAATCTTAAAAGTACAGTAAGTCCATGTTGGCGCTGAACACACAACATCACCACCCTGCTGGACAAGGCCATCTCACCAAAAAAACATTTACTACGCTGTACTTTATACAGACATTGGCAGAAAAATGCTACAGACTCAGCACGAAACTGAACGACTAAACGTCAAACTGACCAACTGAGCGCCAAACAAACTGATTAAACGTCAAACTTAACGACATTACTTGGAAGTCTACAAAATGTAATCTATAAACGTAACAATGCATCAGGCATGCCATAAGTGAAGCTGCCGTTTGTTTTTAACTTCACGTTTTGGGTTTAAACTGCGCTTGCACTGACTGCAGCCACGCACATGACCGAGTGATTACTCAAAACTCGTAAGCTTATTTCGCAGACATCCCAGTTTCTCAATCCTTTTGTGTTTGACTGGTTAAAATTTTTTCATCAAATATAAGACTTGCTGAAGCAACTGATCGCAAACTTACCGCAATCATATGTTGTAGCGAATGCAAAACTAAATAACACACCTCACTGCAGTGCATTTGTAAAATGCATTTGCTGTTGCGTTGCAAATGCAAAGCATCATGCATGTTTTGAAAAAATCTGTCGTATTGTGAGTGGAGGCTTTATTGATAAGTTTACGAAAAGTCTTGCTTTTAGACGATGAGTTATAATAAACTACAGGCAATAAAAGTTTACAAAACTAGATATTTTTGGAAAATTTTTGTCATAGATTGAAAATTACTATGGTATTCAGCTGCCAGAAATTCATTTTCTAAAACTTGATAGATGAAAATAGCTCACAAGCTGCAGTTTGCGCATCCATGATTTGGATAGACCAGAAGATTTAAAACTTAAAAGTTTTTGGATGTAAAATTAGTGCATGCATTATCGTGTCATAGTTCATAAGTTTTCTCAGATTTGTGCGCTCCGGAAGTCCCGCAATGGCGTAGTGGGTAGAACGTCCGCTTTGCAGTCGGTAGATCTGGGGTTCATTTCCCACGTCGAGTCACACCAAAAAACTTTTAAAAAATGGTGTTCACAATTTCCCTGCTTGCCGCTCAGCACAAAAGGGATAGTGTGGAGAATAAGCAGGCAGGTTTGTTTGTTATGTCCCTGGTCAAGACACTTAACAAGATGCCTCCGTCCTTGTGTGGCAGACAAGCGGCCTAGGCGAAGTAGTCTACCCCTCGCGGCGGCCAAGTCTAACCAAAATTAGCAAAAAGGGCTAATAGGAAACTCATAATTTGAGGAGCTTCTTCAAAAATGAAAAATCTTGCCCATACGAAAACGAAGAAGATTGCTTTAAAAGAGCCTTGCAACTCGGGTAGTTCAGGGCCGATCTAATGTTGATAAACCCCTGGTTTCAATACGCTGTTTTCTAAATTAAGCTAATGCAACAAGTGGTGACTTTGTCTAGTTTTAGAAGAGAGAGGGCGCCTGCTCCAACCATCACCATCGATCTGCCATTGCATTAATCAGTAATTACAAGGATACGAAAAGTGTCACAAATGGTTCATTTTCTGTTAACATCGTTAAAGTCTCTTGAACCGGTCTTCTCGCGCGCCGAGTTTCGCTGACATGCACCGCGTGCTGCCAGCCATGCCTTAATGTACCGCATTTAGTTTGTAACCTTTGAAAGATCTTTTTGCCCCTAATCACTTCTTGTGTGATCAGCTTTACATAAGGATACTAGTTTTCGTCTACAGTTGAGCGGCTAGCAGTGACGTCAAAACGAACCTCGTTCAAAAGTAAACAGCACGTAAGTCTTGCGCTTTGTGTTAGATAGCTTTATAAAAGTCAACGTTAATGCTATTGGGGGGATCTCTTGGCCCTTGGCCAGCCCTGCTGAGGAGCCCAAAAGGACGAAACGTGTCCAGAGATGGCTTTGTAAAATTTGTGAATATCTCTCAATAGAATTGCTTTCTTCGGAAACCTCGCGCCTTCAGCACTGGCTTTGTTGTTTTGCTTCTCGCTTATAAGACGCCCTCTATCGACCGTAACCACTTGGAGCTCGCAGCATAATATGTTTAAAATAGCTCTTTTTAAATTTTTGTTATTTCAAACTTTACTTGAAAAACCGGTCTGGTAGCAACAAAAATACCTCAGCGAACTAAATTGCTTGCAGCAGAGTTGGAAACAGGCCAGAACCCGGCCTGAAAATACAAACCCGAATCCGAAAATACAAGCCCGAACCCGACATTTGCTTTGTAGCCCAATTTAGGCTGCTAAATTTGAATTCCCCGAACTACTTGAAAGTGCATGAAACTGCGGAGTAGAGTATATAGGTGAAGCAACAAAATAAACATCGCAAAACAATTCACAGTTGATTTCACAGCACTTCAATTAAATACCCGCTGTGATTAAAGGCACTATCGTAAACAGTGATGTTCTTCCTTGCAATGAAAAAGAAGCGGTTGCCAAGCTGAACTAAATCCTTACTCTTAATAAGCCTACTGTGAAAAAATTTTGCATACGGGCCCGAAATCAGCCCGAAAATTTTTTAGAACTTAAGCCCGAACCCGGCCCGAACCCGAACCTGAACCCGAACCCGAACCCGAAAAGCCCGGCCCGTTTCCAACTCTGGCTTGCAGTAAGAGTTGGAAAGACTTGAAGCGAGTTTTTATAGGAATTCGTTGCAATTCCTTTTGAATAGATTATCCAACAATTTTCGCGAAGGTTTACTTAAATGCTGTAAAAAGTTTTGTGAGGAGTCATTTGTGGAGTTATAATATCATAATCATACTTGCAATGTCATTATTATACTTATGTAGGCGGGAGAATATCGTCGAAGAAATTGCTTCTGCAAGCGATCTGATAACAATCTTATTTGTCAAATACGAAAAATTACAATATGGTCACACCTGCTTGATTTTTTTCAAGGGATCTCTGGACATAGAAAATGCTAAACTAACTTTCAAGTTATTGGGCGAAAAGGTGCTTTGAAAACTTCAATTTTATTTAAACTTACATCAGCCATATAATTCAAAGATCCCTATTGGCTTTAATTTGAGCAAGTTGATATATTGTGAACTTGCGGTTGCGGAATTATTTGGTCAGGCATACCTAAACAACCTGTAATGAGGCACACTTTGGAGTTCTCAGTACCTACAGCTTGTTTCCCAAGAACGCAATCACGTAGCGAGCGTAAGATTTGAACCTACCACTCGACCGACATTACCACCAGCCACCCACTCCACGACGTCACCGACCAGATGAATTATGGTTGAAACCCTCACCTTACAAGTGGAGCCCTTATGCATTTCTTTCAGCGGCCAATCACGGTGGCTAGCCGAATAATTTTCTTCTAGTCTGAGAGGATGTTGGCGTATGAACATGGTTTAAGTGAGGGCAGAGATCATTTTTAACACGTCTACGAGTTCAAGCGATCAACACCTGTAACGGAACTTATTCGAAATTATGTCATTTTTGTGCCGCAAGTTTTTATGATTTTAAATTCAGATTAAAGTATCTTTAAAAATACAGAAGTAGCAACAACACTGTCAGAGTTTTTGCCAAAAAGAATGTAAACTGTAATTAAGGTGGGAGAGTTCATCCCCGAAAAAGATGTAAAACAGTGCTTCTCAAAAAATTGCTTTTTGCAAGCAGCATAATAATATTTCAGTACATACTTTCTTTTTTTCCTTTCTCCTCCTCCGTTTTTCTTCTTAAGACTTGTTAATGCGGTTCATATCTAATTATATACGATCGGATATGACGCAAGCTAATCATACGCTTGCGTTACTACCTTGTATTTATCTATTTATTAGCAAACAAACAGGAGTTGTTTTCCAAACGTCATAACAGACAAATTCATAAAAATATTTGACATTTGGTAGTGATTGCAAGCAGGTAAAGATGTATTTTTAATTGCTACAAAAAAATTTTTTGAAACCTTCTAATTTTCAGACATGGATTTACATAAACGTGATCTAATCAATAAGGATTAATCATTCACCACAACACGTTTCTGTAAAAATAGTTGAAAATATTGCATTATCCAAAATTGATACACTTTGTACCGAATTGGTGAAGTGATTACAGCAAGTACTTCTCATACAAGAAAGATACTCGTTTAAATAATACAAAAAACCAAGCGCAAATTAAATAAACTCCTTTAACCCTGGATAAGCTTGTCAATTACATGAGAGAATTGATTAGAACAGTGCTTCTCAATCTTTGAAAGTACGGTTTGCACTGTTTTATTTTGCAAAAATTTCATCCTCACTAACCAAGTAGAGTTATTTTGCAGCTATTTGTTTTCCCATTGGTGAAAATGGTTTAGCATCAATAGCTCAAGCTTCATTGGATTAAAATTGACTTCAATTCTAATTTACTTCACCCGCTACTGCCATAAGTACGTAAGCCTGTGGGCCGAAAGACACTTGAAACGTGAGAGAAATTTCGTTCAATTAACAACGACGAAAATTGTTAGAGTAGAATTAGCAATTTTTTTATTCAAACATACAAGCGTTTTAATGACTCTTTTGCTGCTAAATATTTCTGGAAATTTCATACCAGCTAAGCACAATATCTTGCTCCAAAGCTATCCGCATTTGGTCATCTAGTGTCTCATTGAGGAGGCAACTTCTTTTTCTCGTTTTGATGTCAACTAGTGCATCAAACCACTGTTCGGCCAAGTAGGTAGTAGGATTTTGCGCAAGGACTTTGAGAGCTTGGATCGCTAGATCTTTGTAAGCTCCATCAAGAACTTCGACCCAAAATTTAGCGTGTTTTTCACAGTTAAAAAATACTTGTTCACAGCTTTGATTTTAATTCTGCTGCCTGATGACTGAGAAAGAAAGCTTCAAAGCTATCAAGTAGATTATGCACATGAGAGCTGGCTGCTTCGATGGTACGCTGCTCCAGGTTCTGTTCTGTTTCTTCCCATTTACATGTAGGCATGAAGGTCTGCCACGTCTTTAAAGTTTTTTGGTTGTTGCTGGAGATTTCCTCTTCCAAACTTTGAAGTTCGAGCTAAAATAATGAGATTTTAGAGATCGCTTTAAGTATGTTTATTCCACATCCTTGCGGAGTAATGTTTAGCACGCTAAGCATAC
The DNA here is from genome assembly GCA_963675345.1 of Trididemnum clinides. Taxonomy (NCBI): domain Eukaryota; kingdom Metazoa; phylum Chordata; class Ascidiacea; order Aplousobranchia; family Didemnidae; genus Trididemnum; species Trididemnum clinides. The sequence continues at coordinate 3,264,656 of OY776297.1, forward strand.
CGAATATGTCAATAAGATCAGCTAACCTGGCACGTCAAAACAAATCTTAAAGCAATGAGCTCTATGATCTTCTCGCCCATTGGACCACACAACAAGTTTCTCTGGCAATTTCCACACTTCTCCATTACTCTTCCACGAGAAAGCCACTTAACTTCAGACTGGTAAAGAAGACGTCAATCATCTCCCATTTCTCTAAGTTCATGAAACGCATGATTTGACTTTGAGTTTTCCAGTATTGTAGTCACAATTCTAATGACATCACAGATGACATCGGCGAATTGGCAGTTTTTTCTTCTTTGACCAGCTTTTTGGCTAACAATGCTTTACGGTGTATGATGCAATGAATACTTACAACTTCTGGTGCGACTTGATTTATTAGAGCAACAACCCCGTTACGAACCCCGATTACAGCCCTGGCAGCCTTGATAGACACAGCCTTACAGATCGACCACATCACTTCACGGTCTGAAAAGCACATTAGATTCCGCCTAATTGGGCTGCCGGTTAATCGGGTCAGCCGTTTAATTGGGCCAAATTGTGAAGAACGAAATCCAATTAAAGATAATGCACTACGTTATATCGACATAATCTGGCCGCTATTCCGCTTAATGGGGCCACGACCGTAGCCAGACATACATCTGTGTAATTGCAAAACGGCCTTTGTAATGTAATAGAACTCAATATCACAAAACCAACTATAACAGGCGCAACTTATTTTGTCAGTTCATGCACTTGGACACCGTAATTGTGTTTTGTTGCAAATCTTGTGAAGATCTAAGCAGAAATGCCACGAAAAGATTTAAAAATTGCTGAAAAGATTGTTTCAAGAAAAATTAGAGAACAACCTCCAAACACTAGTCATAGCCAGCTAGCTCAGATAACTGGTGAACCATGGACAACCCTGGTACGGATACTGCAAGACAGAGACAAACTTGAAGTTGAGTGGAGCTCACAAGAAGAAGCAGAACAAGGGAATTCGCATAAAAGAAAGAGAAAAGGCAAAGATACAAACGTCGAAGAAGCTTTTGGTAAATGGTTTTCTATTGCAACTAGTCGTGGTGTGAGCGTCAGTGGCCCAATGTTAAAGAGTAAGTCTGAAGAATTTGCAAAGAAGTTAGGCCACATTGACTTTAAAGCCACGAATGTATGGCTATCTCGGTTGAAAACCAAATCTGACACAAAGTTCAAGAAAGCTCACGGAGAAAAGGTAAGTGCTGATTTTGCTGGTGCTGAGCAGTGGAAATCAAGGTTGCCATCTTTGCTTCAAAAATTCAGACCAGAAGATATTTATGATGCGGATGAAACATGCCTATTTTGCCGTGCCACCCCGAATGGGTCTCTGGTTTACAAATACGAAGCACTTTCTGGTTACAAGAAAGCAATGGATCTGGTGACTGTGTTGTGCTGTTCGAACATGCTGGAAACTGATAAGCGTTAGCTTTTAGTCATCGGGAAAAGTGTTAAACCTCGGTGTTTCAAAAAGCTAAAAATTGATAGTTTACCGGTGCAGTACCATGCTAATAAAAATGCTTGGATGACATCTGTAAAATTTGAGAAATGGCTGACGGACTGGGACAGAGAATTGAAACTGAAGTCAAGAAACATTTTGCTCATTCTTGACAACTGTGCTGCACACCCTAATTTAGATTGCCTAATAAACATTCATTTGCAGTTTCTGCCACCTAACCACTCAACACTACAGCCTTAGCCCAGCCTATGAATATGGGAACTATAAAGAACTTAAAATTAATGTATCGAGGGAAACTGGTTCGCGACATTCTCGCAGAAATTGAAGACTTATGCTGACATCATACGCAACAGCACAAGAAATAAGTTCTGCAGTTAATCTTCTCCAAGCAATGCAGTTTATTGTTGACAGCTGGAGAGCAGTGAGCCCTAAGACCATTGAGAATAGCTTCCGTCAGTGTGGTTTTGACCAGTCTGAATTGGAGCTTGATGCTCATGATAATGAAGATCAAGGTGTTTCAGAACTTTAATGTGTTGAAAACTATGAGCAATTTTACTCAATTGACGACACTGTTTCATGTTACAACGCAAATGATCGTTATGACAACGACGTTTTGGACCAGATTGCAGAAGAAAGAAAACACTATGTTAACTACTGAAGACGAGGATGATATGCCTGAATTTAGGTATGTGACTAATCAAGAAGCAAAGAAATACATTGTTGGATTGAGGATTTACTTTATGCAAGAAAGCAATAACAGCAGTCTTATTGCTACTCTCACTGCACGCCCGGCCTTTGTGAGATGTAAGCAGTTAAAAAATCTTGACAGAACACACTTGATAAATGTTTTCATTAATAAATAAGAACCTGTGTACATTGCTTGCGTACGAGCATGTGTTTATTTATTGCCGTTATGACAATGACGTCATGTTAACTTCGGATAATGGGGTCAGCCACTTAATCGGGCCGAATGGCGCTTGTCCCGATGTGACCCGATTAAGTGGAATCCACTTTAATTGTCCATTTTTGAAAATAAATTTAAAGCAGTGATGTCTCCGCCAGTAGGAAGACAAAACAGTTAGTGATCAACAATTTTGAAGCATTCCGTGTCTGGAAATCGAAGATAATTAATCAATTTAGTTAGAATGGAAATATCAGTCGTTTCACCTGATTGAAGCTCGAAGCAGAGCGCACGACGAAACTTGGCCAGAACAATTTCTTTTAGTGATGCAACAATCATTAAACATTTCCTTTGCATGGTAGTATCAGCCGATGCTAGTTATGCACTTTGATCACAGCTGAGGTTTCTTCATGAACCTCCTGCGCTGCTGTCTTCAGGCAAGGTTTCATGACGTCTTCCGCCAAGGTAAATGGGTTCCTTTGAGATATAAGGACATGAGCTAATTTTAATGATAATGTGACGAGAGGTTGAGCAGAGCGTGCCACCATTAATTGCTCGAATTGTTGCCGTTACTCAGCGAATTGTTGTGTTTGTTGTTTGAAGAATGATACCGACTTGTTTTTGTGTTCAGAATGTCTTTCCGTCTTTTCAGTTTATATCTTTCCCTTGATGAATTGTGTTATGTGACTTGGTAGAAAACATAGTGAGCCAAAGGGTAGTTTTCGTCGGAGTCATTGACAAACCCCACCTCAGGAAATGCATCGTTCCACTTTTGCTTTTCGCTCCATTGCTGCTTTTTTGTTTTAACTATCGACTGTTTATTATTTTTTAATTTTTCTTCCGTTTTTGCTGTACTGGTGCACCTTGCTGGTTAGAATTGGAGCTATTTTATAATATTTTACAAGACTCATTGGTTTTAACTTCTACCTATTGTATTATTAATTAAAACGCTGTAAAGTTTATAAAAAATACTGTGTTAGATCTATTAATACTAACAATTTTAAGAAAAATTAAATAAAGTACATATAACAAAAAATTAAATTGACGAATTAAATTAAAGGTAAAATATTATGCACAGTTTTCATCCGCACCACGTTTGTCATCCGCACGGCATATTTTTTCATTTGCGTTCCGGGTTAAGCGCGATCCGTCTCACGGGTTAAAAAGCACTGAATCAGAATATCATAGACCTAATGCCGAGGGACGACCTGCATTTCTTCAGAAGCGAGTAGGTTATAACCACCTTTCAAAGTTTAATTTACTTTTTATTTTTACAGCCATGCTTTTCCTGAAAAAGGTTGTAAAGCCGAATAATAGAATCGTTCTTCATTTTGCTGATCTTGTGAGTAAAATGATTAATTTTTCTGTAAAAATTAATGTGAATATAGCTTTGAAAAAAGCTGTTTGAGCAATAGGCTTTTTGTGGCGCTCTCATCAGTGGCGGTATCGCGTCAAAAGGGAAGATCTAGAGCAGCGATTCTCAATTGGGGGTGCGAGAAGAGACTTCTTGGGGTGCGAACTTCTCTTCTCTGACTATTGATATCAGCAATGTTACAACAAAAAAAGGCACATCAAATGATGCAAGGGGTGCAAAAATGATTTTTCCGTCAGGTCGGGGTGCAGGCTTCAAAATGAATTGCGAACCACTAGTCTAGAGCGAGTAAGTGTTTTATGTGGTTTACTGATGAGAGCGTCACGAAAAGCTTATCGCTCAAACAGATTTTTTCAAAGCTATATCAAAATTCTGTACCACCAACAAGAAAATTATTTTTCTAAAATGGCAAATACTTAATTCCTGTAGCTCAGCACTTCCCAAACTTTTTCGCTTGCGATTCCTTTTAATTCATTAAAATTTTTTGCTGCCCTCCAATTATCAAATGATTAACAGCTTGAAATATGTGTTTTAAATACTTTATTAAAACAATTGGTTTTTATGTGAAATCAGTCTACTTTGTGAAGGAGCAAATGCTCTTTGTACAATTTGCACTTGGAGCTGGGAATTGTTGTTGGAGCAGCTTCTTTAAGAAGTTTCCTTTATGATCTTTGGCTATATCTGCTGACTCAATTTGTTCAATTTCAGTTACTTTTGCTTTCAATTTTATTTGATTCCTTATCAGCCTTGTATTTCGTGATCCTTAAGAGGAAGTGCCGATTTGATAAGTTTTCAGAGAAGTTAAATTTAGAACCAAGTTTATAAAAAAAAATAGCTAAACAGTTCTTACAAGGCATTTTACGGCAAGCTTTCATTGTATTTTGAAGAAATATTGTCGCCCGCCTCACTGAATTTGGTCTTGCCACAGTAATATAGATGCCGATGTCATCACACCAATCAGATAAACTCACATCGCTCCCTTCTTTTTTTCTGGCCACGTGCCTGTTGGTATCGACTGGCTCAGATAATTTGAGAGCAAAATGGCTGCCTCCCCTTGTTCCTAGTTTGAATTAGCTTGATATTTTCAAACAAAACAATCGTTTTCTGTTAAAAATTTTATCAGCTCTTTTATCGGACTATCACTTAGTGAATTTGCGTAGGCAGCTCTCCAAATAGCCACAACACTGTCAATAAAAATTTTTCATTTTGATTCTACAATCTAGATTGAAGAAATAATTGGTAACAGTTGGTGATTATTTTGCAACAAAGTGGTTCACTTTGCATTACTTTATCTAATTTGAAACATAAACGCAAAAGAATTGCACCAACTTATAGAGTAGTTTATTGAAAACAACTTTTAAGAAATGTCATTAGACTTGTGATCATAAAACAGCTTGTGTGAAACGTTATGGGCCATCTTTATATTAAACCAAAACACTGCAATTGCCAGAGTAGCGGGAGATGAGGAAAATATACCGTGTTTCCCCAATAATAAGACAGGGCCTATATTAATTTTTACTCCCAAATATGGCACTAGGGCTTATTTTCGGGGGATGTATTATTTTGATATATCAAAAAATGAAGTTACAAAGTAAAAATTACGAGATTTTAAATAAACAGAAATTACGAAAAAAGATCTACATTTACTTGCCATTAACATGTTTTTTATTCAGAAACTCATTAACAACAATTTATTCAAGAACAATCATATCATCATCCTCTGGAATGTCTTGCAAGTTGTCAGTTTCCAAAATTGCAGCGGAATTTTCGCCTTTCGTCTTTCTGCCGCTCTCAACTAGGGCTTATTTTAAGGGTAGGGCTTACATTAAAATCATCCTCAAAAATCACGCTAGGTCTTATTTTGCGGGTAGGTCTTATTATCGGGGAAACACGGTAGCAGGCTTTTTTGTTTGTCGAGTTTATTGAAACCATAAAGAAATATAGTGGTTGTTTCGAGAATTTCTTTCATAAACTAAACGTTTCGCTCCCTTTAGTATACGGGGAGCTTCTTCAAAATAAGGCAGTTGTTATAACCACTGTAACATATAAACTGTTAAACATAAAAACATCAAGAGAATCTATATAATTCAACGCTGAAAATTATTGCTATCCAAGCACGCAATTACGTAACAACAAAAACATTATTGCGTCATAAAATCAGTGAGCACACAAGCACAACGTCTTATAAAGTGCAGAAGACATCAATTGGTGGTAAACACACTATAAAGAGCAGAAAAATTTGCACTGTTATAACGATCAATTACATTTAGTGAACGAGCCTTTGGTTCATTAAAAAAAACTTTCCCGCAGCACATAGCTAGTATGCATGTGACTCTGATTTCAGTATTTTGACGTCATTCCAATCTATTCCATGATCGAAATTCATAACATGTTGACTCACTGCTGACTTTTTAGAGTTAAAAACTTTAACCGCATCAACATATTCCTGTTTTCTGGTTCCAACACTATGTCCTGTTTCGCCTACATGCACAACATGCACAACAAACCCCAAAAGAAATTTGATACACCAAACCAGATTTTTGTTCAAAATAATAACGTCGTCTAATTTGGGATGCGAAGTAGATAACGTGTGGTGTGGTTTTAAAGTCATTCCGACTCCGACTTGAGCCAAAATTTAACTACTTAATAAGTTTGAAAACATCTTGTTTGTAGGGAATCGAAGTAAACCACTTCAATTTTCCAGTGTTTTGAACGTAAAAATATATTGAAGAAAACAGATGGAAATATATTGAAGAAATCGAAGAAAGTAGAAGAAAAAAGGAAATATATTGAAGAAATTGAAGAAAATAACTATTGAAGAAAAGAAGAAACCATGCAAAAGAAAATAAAAGAAAACATATTGAAAAAAAGTCATACAGTGAAAATGAGAGAAAAGATATGTATTAATGGAGCAAAGTCTCTAAAAGCTAGGTAGATATTGAAGACTCTATGTCGTTGCTTTTATTCCTCCAAAACTTTAAGATGCATAGCAGCCTCAATATGATGAGAAGTCTCAATAAGCCTCAATCAGGCTGGTATGGACCTTAACTACTTTGAGGAAAAAAGTGATTCTTTGCTTTGTACTGAACTCGTGGCTGTGTTGCTCTGCCTCTGTATAATTGCTGAAGCAATGATATGTTCAGCACCAAGGCAAATCACAGCAGTTCAAATTTTTATCATCTACTGCAAAAACGGTGCAAAGAACCAGGACTCTAAAAGACACGATAGACTAAATTGCACTCTAAAATGTAAAAAAATTACTGAAGCCAATAAAAGATTACACCAAAATCGAGGAAATACATGCTGCTTGTGCACTGAAGATTTTTTGAAAAAAAGGGGAGCGCAAAAGCAAATGGTAAGCTTTTTTTTACTTTGACGTCAAGGTTTAAAGTGGGAGCCGAGCAAAAAGTTCTCTTCGTAATAAGTTTGTGGAAGCTAGTGTCCTTGCCAGTTTAAAATAACTCAATTTTGTGGGAAATATTAGTAATCAGAAACCGCGTTTTCAAGAAACCAAGTAAAGCTAATAAGGAAAAAAGAGAGAAACGGAAAATTCTCAAAACCGGTATTTTGTGATTTCTAGAAAATGCGACCTATAAATAATCATTGCGGTTTTACGGCAATTTAATTACATAGCTTGTAAAAAGAAAGCAAAGCGTATGCACTCCATCTTCTTTGGCGCAATGCCGCCGTTGATGAGAGAGTGGGAAAAAGCTTTTGATAACGCAAGTTTGATAAAAACCATCTTCAAATGATATTCTGTAAAAAAGTTAATGTTTTTATTACTTTGAAAATTGAACTTTTTACCTCTTTTTCTACTTCCTTGCAAGGATGTTTTTATAAATCGTTTATTCCATATCCATAAAATAATTGAATTTTTTGCAAATTTTTATCAAAATAAATTTTTACCACTTTTATTTGTCACGACATTTGATGTTTGATAACTTAAAAGTAAAAAATACAATTCATAAATTTTGAAAATCTTAGAATTGATATAGGCTTCGATAAACTTAATGAAAAATAAACACAGCAATAATCATTCATTTTTGCGGGGGTGTGGCCCTCATAATTTTCAAAAATGTTCCACATACATGGTTTGGGGAATTCACAGCAAAAAGCATAAAGTTGAGATTAGAGTAAATTCTTCTGCGGATAAATGTAACTTCAGCAAACTTTTGAGATTACGGTTGCTGCTTATTTTCCCATCGAAGGCTTATTTCAAATAACTGCAATTTTTAAAGCAGTTTCAATCATACATCTATACTGTATAATAAAATGACAGCGGAAATCAGTCAATCTTTGCTTGAGGGAACTGTGTCATTGTGCTTGAATGCTGCAATCAGCTACATGCTCACGAACCGCTGTTTGGCCCAGAGGTTCTTAAACCAGGGGGCGTGAAAAGATTACAGGGGGTGCGGGACAACGGTGCCATGGTGAGCGCTTGAAGAAATTGAAAAAATTTGTGAAAATCAGCGCTTCAAAAAAATTGATTTCTGAAAAGCAGGTGTCCACATTGTTTTGGAGAGAAAAAAATGACCGTTTGTAGAAAAGTGGTCTTCAAAATAGTCTACATGCTGTTGTGGGGAGTAACAAAGACCACTTGAAAGAGATTGATCATGCTGTTTTGCACATAAATGTCGGTTAATTACGAACGCTGGGAACAACATCGACTGTGTGTAAGAAAATAATTTTACTTGTAAGGAGGCCGGGTTTTTGTTGAACGCGTTTTTATGGGAACGCGCTTTTAAAAGCCCCTGGCTTAGGTTTTTCACAATACATATGTGAGGTCACACATCCAATTTGTGACATTTTATATGACTTAATTTAAAATCTCAACTGTTTTTGGTAAAAGCAAGACCTTACCTAGGCAATGGAAAGGCGATGATGCCGACGTCTGTTGTTTATGAAATATCTAACAGACACGCCGCATGCATTATTTCGGTTTTTGGTGATTTTCTTCAAATCCTTGATGATTCATTAACTTAGCAAATAGAAAGTTTGATGAATTATCTGTCGAGGAACGTATCAATTAAGCAAGAATACCAGCTAACAATCTGCATAATGAGGACATTATGACATCATACTAGAGATAAATTGACAGCTGCAAAATGCCAAAATTTTTTTTCTGGCTTTTCTGCGGCAAATGATGTCAGGCACATTTGGTTTTTAACTGACCACATTGGGTCATAACCTGCTCATTTTCCTGCTTTTTTCACTTTCTTTCTTGTTGATGTTGTCACTGCATTGGCAATAGAAGCATCATAATTTTCTAGAAAATGTTAAAACTGCTTAAATGTAAAATTTACTGTTAGGTACTATCATCATTTAACGGCGCGGCGGTCCGATTCCCGATTCCCTTCCCTCAGGTCGAAGACTTTAAAAATGACATCCACAGATCTTCTGCTTGACGCTTAGGAATAGAAGTAAGGTGGAGTTTAAAATATAAAACTCAGTTTGCTCAGTCACGACCAAAAATAATGCTAACGACTTCAATGGCTTGACCATGAAGACACCCTCGATGTCGCGATAACAAAAACAATCATCATTTCAAAACCATTCATCATGAATTTTCTGTGCTTTCTACGCAGTGGTTTTGTAGATCCACAGCAATAGCATTCTTAATCGTGGCCGAGTAAGTTTGGTTTCAAATTTCTTTCTTCCGTTGCCGAGCGTCAACTAGGAGATCAAGGAACACCACTTGCAAAGTCTTCGTAAAGACCATCTACTACAGTGGACCTAGTATAGGTCCCACAAGTGTGACGACTAAGCTATGCTTTATTAAAAGCCTCTAGCTTCTTGTCGGTCACCAACTACACTGAAGAGACCTGATAGGTCGAAACAGTTTTCGTAATGACGTAACAGCGCGATTCAGTTCTGATCTACCGATTGCAAAGTGGTTGCTCCAGCCACAGCACAGTCGTGAAGGATCTATTACATCATAGAATGAGAATTATGGCAGGTTTTTGGCTGTTGAAAAGAAATGCTTTATACTGCAAGGTCACGTGATCAATGGTGCTAATTCAGTGTAATAAAATGAAATAAATTGGTAGAGTGAAGTGACTAGTATTTGATCAAATTAGATTTTGTCTTAATTTAGGCGCATCATCTGTTTGAAAAGTAAGTTCGCAACAGGATTTTTTTGCAAAGAGGAAGGCGATTGAATGGGGATGCTTCATGTTGTTGTAAAGGATCTGCAATTACTAGCCTTAGTGTTTAATAGCATGGCTGCTTAAAATATTCTTCAGATATGCGTTTGGGGAGGACATGGTGAGGATAATATCCTGGAAAAAACAGGGCGGATCAAAAAATTAACGAACAACTTGGAAATTGCTTTTTAAAAGAAGTGCTTCAATTAAAAGTAATTGTATTCTCCTAAAAATATTGTAACTAATTTCTGGGGGATTTTTTGAATTTGATCTCCAGATCTGCAACAGTGTGATCTCCAAAAAGCTACCATAAAAGAAGAAGCCAAGCAACATAATGTCGTTGTGCTTTTCATTGGCTCAAGACGCAGAATCTTTTCAGATGGTAGACTTATGGCTCCTCGATTGCGAAATCCGTCTTGCTCTTCTAAACTTGATGAAAACAATGCCTTAGCGCATTTCAATTTCACGCAAAATCACTCATACAACCAACCAGCGCAACTAAATAGTACCTAACGTCAAAATAAATAGTAATACCGTCTAAAATGTAATTGGTTGCATCCCAAATGAAAATAAAAAGGAGCATCAGCCGTTAGTTGTTTACACTACAAAGCGGAGTTCAGTCTGCATGTGTGCACGTGCATTCGTTCGTTTTAACTTCTCCGAAACTACTAAGCGCTTTAATATGAAACTTGTCTCGAGTGATCACTGCACTCGGGTAAGTGTCATAAGGAAGTTTATGACGTATTCATTACCTCATAACCGAGGATAATTTTTTTAATTTGCATATATTACACAGGAAAACGGTTTTTTGCTCAAAAAAAAGCCAGCCATTAATTTAACTACATGTACTTGCAAAAATAATGCTTCTCGGGGCTAAAATAATGCCATAATTAAATAATAGTGATAAAATTGTTTACAAATAACTTGGGAAAAAGGTAAAGTATCTTAAAATTCACTGCTGTTATTGCAAACAACTTTAATAAGCTAAAAGTCACTTCAATTAGTAAAAAATCTTAAATTTTATAAATGGTTTCAACTTTCATGAAGCCCTCTTGAAGAATAAAGATCTGTAAATATAGAAAATCAACGATAATTTCAAATAACACGCATTTCAGGTAATGCTGCAATCTAAATCATAATAAGCTTTACAAATTTTTGCGTCCTACCTCTTATAGTTATTCATCTACTTTAAAGTTGGATACGTTTTTACAGCCTTGAGAAATATTATATAGTGTAGCTAACGCAGGATCGGATATAACGCGGTCAGAATATGGACCGTAATTTCGTTTTTCGATAACTGTGTATATGCATCGGGCGACATTGATCGAAATTTTTCATCAGCCGTTTTGACTTTGCTATATTCAACAGCGAGGAATTGTGACCACAACTTTTTATGAAGTGCGTTATACAGTATTTCTATTCTGTATAATTGCAAAGCAATGGTAGCCATGCATGCAACTCCGCAATAGCTAAAGCCTCAAAATGTGGACAGAATTCATATTTCACATTTAAAAGCAGCACCAGAAATCGCCCAGAAAAGGAAAAGAGAAGCTGTAAAAATATTTTCAATCAGATCAATTCGTTCTTTCGACAATTTATTCTTCAAATTTAACGTTTGGTTCTTCAAATTTAAATTTCTTTAAATTTGTTTTTAATTTTTCAAAAACTTTGTTTTCAAAAATTTGCTATTGTTTTTAATTTTTCAAAAATTTAAAAAATTTAAAAATTTTAAATCTCTTTAAATTTCAAAGTTCTTCAAATTTAAATTTAACATATTCAAAATTTAACGTTGAACGTTAACGTCACGATATTTGAACCAGATCAAATCTTGATCTGGTTGAAATATCCTTGCACTCGACATACAAAAAATGCCTGTTATATTTAAGCTGTAAAAAGTCAACCATTTACTCATATTTTTGATAAAAACACAAGTTAGTGGATTAATACTTTTTTGTTCAAGACTATATTTGTAATAAAAAACATTAACGTGAATCTAGCTGTAAGAAAAGTAAATAAGTAATGTTGACTTAGTTGTGTTTTTCCACTCATTCCTAAAATGTAACCGATTAGAATACAGCGTGCGTGTACGTAGAGCACAAGTACTGTATGTGTACAATGTACCTCTCAAATCTTAAAAACCCTGGCTCCAATTTTATTGTAAAATATTACATGTAGTAACGGTCACGTCTATTACTGCTCACATCAGCATTCGAAATATAGGCCCAAAGAAAAAAATTCTTAATAAAGCGGACTCATCTATAACGTGGTGGGATTTTTGGATCCCAACTTTTGCGTTAGTGTATCTTCATAATGTGTATTGGTTGAAATTATTGTTGATTGTTTCACATTATTAAGTCATATTTACAGATCTTCATTCTTGAAGAAGGCTTTATAAAAGTCAAAATCTGGGCAATTTATGATATTTAACTGACTAAAATGACTTCTAATTTATCGAAGTTGCTTGGTATATCAGCAGTTTGGATTTTAAGTTGTTTTTACGTGTTCTCAAAAAATATTGACTGTAGATACGCGGTTGAAAGCTTTTTCAGAAGGTATTAACAAGGTCCTTCTGGTAAAAAAAAAGTCAACGCCAATTGAACTTTGTTAGCAATGCAACGGGCGATTACGTATTTAAGCAATTTTTGAAAAGATTTTTTCTTTTTTTTATCCTTGAAAAACAGCTTTGTTTTGTCATAATACTGTCTGGTGCAAACATAATGAAAAAAATCAGTAGGCAGTTGCTCCACTTACAGATATTATACTATCCCATTAGCATACTAGTAGGCCAAATATCCTGTTTTTTTTTAAATGCCATGGCAAGTTAGAATATCTTTGTACAGTGATATCCCGAGTCCGAACAATCTCAACAAGCATAGCCAATCCGATATAATGAGAAATCTTGCCAGATACACCAAAAATTATCTGTCTCTTTACCGCAAAATCTTAGACAAGGAATTATTGTCTCAAACCACAACCGAACCTACAATAATTACCGCATTGTAGATATTGAATTTCGGGTTACTTTACCTTTCCCAAACTGCGTTTATGTCGGGACCAAGATTAACAACTAGAAAAAAGTCGTAAGTATTAGGCCTACTACTTAATAGCTTATTCCTGTAAATATGTAAATCACTTTAGCGTCTCTTTAAGACTTAAATTTCATAAACCCTGCACTTATCAAAATAAACGGGTGAACGTTTGTGAAATTATTGGCTTATTGTGACTAAGTGCTGTCCTAGTTAAGCAGTAAGAAGTTCAGCTTTAAGGGCATATTCAACTTATTTCCAAATTTTGTAGGTTTATATTATTGTATGAAATCGCACCTATGAAGGGAGATTTTTTTTGTTCAAAATAGGTTATTGCGCTTACCGGGTGATTGGATGCAAGGCATTTGGGGGGGGGATATTGCCCATGTTGCCCTATGCTGTAATCAAAGCACATGGTAGCAGCCAAAGAATTGGCATCGCGAATATCGTTACGAGGGGTGTCCTGCCAAGTCATGAAATAATCTTATCAGTAAATAATTCATTTCTGTAATTGTAAAACGACCGCTATCACGTTTCCCATTTCCAAATTTTATTTGGCGACCTTCTACTTATTGGAAGAATTGGATAGAATTTGCGAAATGATAGTGAGTAAAACCAGTATTTTTCGAGAGGAAAGAAAGCGGTTTTTTCTTTAAACGAAAGCCGGACCCGACTTACCAACTTTAAGAAATTTCATCTTGTTCGAAGTTACATCACTTCATAATTAACGATTAATTGTAAAATTTGTTTTCTTTATTTTCTCAAAAAATACTGACCGTGAAAACGCGGTTGAAACCTTTTTTCGGGAGATATCAACAAGGTTTTTCCGAGAAAAGTAATTCTGAAACACCTTATGCTTTGTCGACGACGCATTAAAGCGATTAAGCATTTAAGCGTTTTTTGAGCTCGCGTTCTCCTTTTCTTTTCCTGAAACGCCTCAAAAAAGCTTTGTTTTGCTCAAATTTAAAGTGACGTCATAATGCTGTCAGGCACCGCTTCAGCAAAAATAGCAGCGGGCAGTAGCTGTACTTTTGAAAGCAAACGTAAATTGTAAAAGGTGTTACTAATGTGCCGCCTGTCAAAGTAGAATAATATATACTGCAGCACTAACTTACCGGTATAGATATGTCTTTTTTTGAATAATGCAATGGCTAGCACATAAATTGCAATGACTGGACTGCTTAGATGGGCTACGCGTTAGAATATCTTTTAAAGTAGAATGATGTCGAGCGTCTGAGCACCCTTAACCCTTGAGACATTTATGTCTCATGTAAAAAAGTGGAAAAAAGCCGAATATTAACGTAAAGTCTTGCAGGATTCAGAAAAAACATTATCTTCTTTAGCATAAAAAGGTAGTCGGTGGATTATCTATTTTAAAGCAATAACCTAATGTATTGTAATAACTGAGCTCTGGGCTTCGAGGCAGTCTGCATCGCCCTGGATGTGTTAATGTCGGGAACAAGCTGCATAGGCGCAGCCAGGGGCTTTGAGTTTTATAACTGGGCCAACTAGGTCTACAACTACGCATAAGTTGTAACTATTACTTAAAACCTGTGAGTACAGCAATCACTTCAGCTTCCTTCTACAACTTTGAATTCATTGTTTCTACGCACTTACACTTAGTTTAATGAACGAATAAAAGTTTGTGAAATTATTTGCTGTTTGCGAATTAGCGCAGATTTAATTTAATAGTAGAGAAGTCGATGTTAGAGATATAGTTTATGGAATCCAATGTTTGAGGGTAAATCAATGAAAAAAACACGTTAATAGATTTACAATGCTGTGTCAAATAATAGTCACGAAATATGGGAAAGTGCCCAACAGTGCCCCAATTTTTACAAAATAACATGTATTCCCCAAAACTTAGTGCTTTTCAAAATTTTTTTCTGTCATTTAAATTCGATTATTTTCAAGTAATTGAACGGATGGATTGATGTGTTGCTTTACTATTTCTGCAATGATGTTCTCAAAACATCGAGTCAAATTAGGGGACTGCTGGCCACGGCGTCCTACAGTATACCACCGTCTTTCGAACAGTGTCCATGTTTCATGTTGCTTATCAACTGGTAACGTCGCTTCAGCTGCGTTGGAAAATAGCGGTTTCCGTTCCAGGAATAAAAATTCTTACCGATATTTGAAGTAAATGTTTGCACAAAGTATCATTCGGCAAAACCTCGTCTCAAAACCTACACCAAATATCGGTAAGGAGTTTTATTCATGGTTTCGGAAATTGCTCTGTGCGCACCCAGCCTAATTATTTGAAATTTTCAAGTTTTGAAAATTTAATTAAATAAAAAATTGAATGTTAGTGCAACTTTATGACACACTATACTTGGTTCATAGACCTATCATCTACAGATGTCTATGGCTAGGACTCTGAAAACTCCGTCTGCATAGAAACAGTAGGCCATGTACAAAAAAGAGCTATAAACTTTCAAAAAACTACAGCCCAAATTCGCTCATCATAAAAGACAAACCAATGCAACACCAAACGCCTTAAGCATATTGTCTAGGGCAAGTCCCATAGGAAAGCGGTTGGAAATTTGAGATGGATCACTGTTGGCATGTCGGGTAAGTGACGCAAATGGTGTCTACCGTCTTGATCACAGTCTTGAAAGCATAAATGTTAAGCTGGTAATGTGGCCAAAAACTTCTGTCAACAAAAACAAGTTCCAACGTGTTTTAAAAATTTCACCCAAAGCTTAAATCACTTGAGAATTAAGTGCTGTTTTTCATTTTTTATCCTGAAACTGCACTATCATTTCTGCTTAAATGCTGGCCGCCACTTTTACTTAAACTTTTCCACTACTAGTGCTTTCAATTTCCTGCTCATGCTTATGGCCAAATGGGAAGGTATATTAAAAAGCATTACGGGAAATTAAAAATGGGGCACCGTAAGCGGCTGGAACGCTGCAGGGCGCTCTTATATACAATCGTGCCAACACAAGAACATCTTTCCTGAAAATTAAGTCCACAGAGTGATTGGATGCAAGACATTTAGGGGAAGTATGACTTTACTTTATTTCTGGGCCAAAGCACCTAAGTGCATCCAATGAACTTGGAGCGACACACATTACTATTACAAAGGAGGTCGCACCAAGTCGTGAAATAAGCCTATTACCAAATCACTTACTTCTGTAATCGTAAAACAAAAACCATCTCGGCACCAACCTACAACTTTGGCTTTGCACCCTTTTACTTTTTGGAAGTAACAAATAGAGTTTGTGAAATGATAGAGAGTTTGTGGGTATGGCCAGTATTTGTTCTAAGTACGATGATCGGAATTAGGGTCATATAGGCGATACCCCCATTTATATGAGCTTTTCGTCACTGCACTCACAAATGTTATGTGGTGGACACCAACGCAGCTGCCTTAGCCAATATTTCCAACCCGACATAACTGACTGGTGGAGATCTTCCAGGCGACGCCGGAAAAACTAGCTGGCTTTGTATATAATATTTAAATAACAGGAAATTCGGCGTTACGAGAGCTTAAGCACTTCCCCCCCCCCACGGATGTATATAGCAGCACCCTCCCTCGATTGAAACACAAGTTGGCGGGCTCAAGGTAATTGTCGTTTGAAATCCGAGCGCTGTGGGAGCAACGCCCTTGGTCTTAATGATATGTCTAGCACCATTTAGTTTTACGTCATCTCAAAAAGTCTTTCCATTTATGGAAAAAATTCTTGAATTTGCTGCGTACGTGAAGCTAAGCATGCAGTGTTTTAAATAAGCAAAATCGTGAAATAGATAATCCTAAACCATGAATCAAGTAAATAAATGTTGGCGTGGTTGGTGATCACTTGACAAGTTTAACGTAAAGATAGACATGATGAAACAAACTAACTATAGCTCAAGGCAGCAACAAGAAGATACGAGCAAGGATCGCAAAAAAATCATATTTAAAACAGTAATGGAATATTTCACAACTTTTTCTTAAGTTTTGCAAAGTCATTCGTGTTTAAGCAATGGAAAAGTGTATGACAGTCACAGTATTTTTTTACAACAAAATATTAGTACCGATAGATTGTTTTCTACTCTGCTATTGGTAGATTTCCAATGTAAGCTAAATAAAAGCAGTTTCGCTGTTGAATTATATTATTTAATTTTCCGACCACGGAATTCACTTTTACGCTTCTACGTTAAACAACTAATTACAGACCCGCTTTGGAGTTACGAGTACAGCCGGTGCAGTGCGTTTCAAACATAAATCCAGCTGCAAGTAAGGAACATTTTTGATTAAATTTTTTTATCGGAGACGCAGAATTTATGCTGTTGATGAACCCCCATATCATGGCTTTCATCTTGCCGAGACTTTTAGTTTGACTGCATGTAGCTAAGGTGGTTGTCAAAAACAGAAATCGCGAACCTGAGATTGAAACCTTTCGCAGAACACAGTACACGAATAACAGTCTTTGCTGTATTACGATGAACCGAGTTTGCGGAATAAACGTGAAACAGCATACTTGTCGTATGCTAACGCCACAAAAATATAAATATTAGTTTTTTATTTTGTATTTACGCCACTGACCAGGGCAAAGACGAAACGAAATAAACGGCCATGCATCCAAAAACGAGAGATTCAAATGACGGGCGGAATGGAGAAATTCCCGAGTCCCAACACTCGGCCACCTTTTTACGGCCACAATTGGCAATGCAACTTCCGAAGCTCTCTTCTCTTTTCTCGAATACGACGTCAGAGGGAGACCCATTTGCACATCTGCGTGAAAACACAATTACAACACAATACGAAAATTTCTTCAATGTCATGCATTTGTTTCACCTTTCAACAAACAGTTATGAACCCTCGACCGAAGTTAAACAAAGCAATTGCAGTGCAATTGACATTTAACAACTTTTTGTAACCATTGAGTTGAAAGTAACTCAACGCTTTTAAAAGCATTTCAATTTTTTACGTTTCAATTATTTTAACATTTTTTGGGGTATATGAAACAGACCAATATTAACGATTATTTTTTTCGAATTAAAAATCCAATTTACACACCCTTGTGGGATTGCCACCTGCTGTCTCAGGAAGCCTGAAATACAACAAGTTCTGAAGCAGCGAGTCTTCGCCACTATAAAGGTCCAGGTAAGATGAAGAATTAGCAACCCAAATACATTGCTTTGGGACAACATAATGATTTGTATGGCAAACCAAAAAAAAATTAAGGCCGGGTGATTGGTTTTAGTAAAACTAACAACAAAAAATTAAGAAAATGCTGTTCAAAACAACGAGGGCAAAGAGTAAATGCGATAGTTTCTTGGTCCAGGCAGGTGAGAGACAACTTAACTTGTAATAAATTAGCGCAGCACTCTGTGTTGATAAATGCAAACAAGTGCGTAGCCATAACAGAATTCGAGGGGAAGACCAGAGGGGGACTTGATTTCTAGTTGCCGACCTCATCAAATACAATGTTGTTCAAAGTCCAAATATGGGCAAGAGTATACTACCCCTTTGTACCCCCAATGCGTAACTGCAGTCAGAAGTTGCATGAAGATAACAGCAAAATTAGTGTAAGTCTGCTTTGAATTAGGGTCTACTAGCACGTTTGCGGTACAATTAAGCCTGGTTTTTATACATTTAAAACGTAAGTAGAAGTGATAACGAATTAAGCTTCTGCGAATCGCGGTACTAGTCAATGCCACAATCATTAACTTACAACATTTGTTTGAGCATTATGATGCCGATAATTCCCCAGACAACAATAACTGAAGTGATCAGAAGCTGACGTTTATCTGAAAACCTGCAGAGATATAAAGAGAACTTATTTAACGCATCGTACTCAAATAGACGGGAGAGTTTGCGAAATGATTTAACAGCCTTCGATTTAGTATCACCCATATCTCAATCGTGACTTGTTTTTAATTGGGAGGGAGTCAAAAACAATGTCGACAAGAATTTTGAAATAAAAGTAACACAAAAAATTTTATGGCTAGAACGTGGTGGTGTTCAGACGTGTTTCAGGGTTACCGATAGTGCTGGCTCAGCGCATTTTGTACCACAGGCAGTGTAATTAAGCAAATAAAAGGGCCAAAAACGTGCCTTTTTAGAGGGCAGAATTATGCAATCATCGTGAAGTTTAAGTTCAATATCATTGTTATCCTGAACGTGCCCACTCACTTGACACTTTGCTCCCAGATGCATTAGTTGTTGCCACTATTTCAGGAAACGGACGTAAAAATATGGCTGGCAACAGTGCGGCTCTTTACACCACTAACCAAAAAAAATCTCTTCAAGAAATTTATGCCTTTATGGCTTGCCTTCTGCTAATTATGAGTTTGCACGTTCTACCGGTACGATACAAGCAGTGTGTGAAATCTGTGACCATTGTTCGATTGATTCGTGTAGTTGTGGTTTCAAATTTTGATCTTGATTGCTGATTTTAACAGCTTGTAAGTTGTAAAATCAAGAGATTGATCCGATTATTAAATCTTATGATGTAGTAATCACTATATTAATTGGAAATTTAAACATTGTAAAGCAATACAACTAACCATTTTTTGCTGTGTTTGGGGCAGAAACTCGATGTCTGTTTTCTTGGTTCGTTAGTAGTTTTTTTGTTTTCAGATTCTTTTATTTCTTTCACTTTATCTCCATTACACTTTTTTTCGGACATTTTATTTTGTAACAATAAACAATCCAAACAAAAAAAAAACAGAAACAGAAAATGTTAAACACAAAATAAAACATGTGAGAAGTTTTCTTACTCCTGAACAGATAATTGTAGAAGCTATTTGCTAATATTGTCACGTTATATGACATCATAAGTATTTGCTATTGCGTGTGAATTGATCTGAATTGCGAAACTTGCCAGTGAGTCAGTGACTGAAGCAGAAAATCGTAATGTTTAGAAAAAGTACTTCTTGGTTGGGTCAAAAAAAATCAGACAGAAGTGTTTAAGCGTAAGCTCTTTTAAACAGCACTCTTGTGAGCTCTGAATTTCGGAAATTTTGGATTTTGGGCTAACACTCTACGGAAAGACTTCGGGTGCCACCAACACAAGCGACCCCGGTGATCTTCGGAATGTTGCATTTGCTATTTTCCACAGACAACACAGGGCTTAAGAAGTTAAGATTTGAATCTTTTGTCTGTATTCCGGTTTCGCGAAAACTTTGGTTGATGGCAACAAAACAACTTTCGGACAATTTCATTGCAAAGTGGTTAGCCCCAAACGGAATCTCGCCAGAGTAATTTAGCAACTCAAGCTGCAACCTCGGCCAGAATTTACCTCAAGCTTTGCCACTAAACCAGAAAACTTGTTACGAAATGCCTTTGGAAAGTGCAAAACAGACACCAATGTGTGATTAAACTTACAAGTCCACGATTTCAATACTTAGTTCTACACTTTTTGCCCAATCTTTTTCTGCAGCATCATACCTTTTATCGGGAAGTTCAGATTAATTTTATCGTAAACTGATTTTTTACATAATGGTTACTTTTCCCTGAAAAAGATCATTTGTTTGAAAATGTCTTGTAGCATTTTCTAACTCACTTTTCATGCCAAATTTACGGGGAAATAGCAGATAAGTAATTCTGGAAAAAAGAGAAACTTTTGGGAAATTTAAAAATTAAGATGACTTTCCTTGTAAGTTTAAGGGCAAATTAGTAGAGACCAGCGGTTCTCAACCTTTTTCGTGCCGTGGCCTACTTCAAGGGGGCCACAAATTTTTATGGCCCGCTTTCATAAAAACTTTGATGTGATGATTACAACGTCACAGTGATAAGCTAAAGGTATCATGGAAGTGGAGTTGCTCCAAAAACAAAAAGTGATTGCGCCTCTAGTTTACAGGTTTTGATCAGTATGACTGCTCATATGGACCAGTATTTCTCAACCTTATTCGGCATGCAAACCTTTTTTCAAAGCACACAAACGTCCATGTTCCACCCGACTCACATGGTGTGGCCCACCGGTTGAGAACCACTAGTCTAGCCTACTTTAATTTTAAAAAACAAAAGGCAACAAAAGCAACCTGAGCGCCAGCTGGCGAAAGACGGTAACAAGACCAGCTCTGTGCTCGGACGGATGTGCAGTTGTATGGATGTGCAGTTGTATGGATGTGCAGTTTTGCCTTAAGAAAGATGGAGCCGAGGCAGCAAGTACAATGTCTCTTTCTGCTATGATTATTCATCATATTTTATTTTCTGAGAAAGGCCAGATGATGAGCCGAAAACGTTTAGATCTTTAAAAATGTTTTCATGTCAGTGGGTGCTATGCATTTCAACAAAGTCAAAGAAAAAGTATCTTCGCACCCAAATTTTTGTAGGAAAAAAATATCTTTTCACAATTTAGAAACATGAGTCTCACTTATAGTAAAGATCCTTTTCAGTGCAAGCTCACTCGACCTCCCCAGTGGGCTTAATCAGACCCTGAGATTGGTGCATGGCCAAATTAATCCTTCATTTACTTTTAAGATCACGTTACGACTTCAATCTACGCATTGCAACTACATGTTTGGATTGCTGCTGAATCGAGTACTTAAGGCCATTTCTCAGGCTCCCAAACTTCCCGTTCATGCTTGAGACAACTTGTATAACTAGTTACACTAACGGTACAAGTTATTTACAAGCAGTATAGTAGACTAGTTCTGTACATGATTCCACCTCCATTTGAGTGGAAAGACGATATCAGTAATTTTCAACTGGAGCTTGTTTTTGTGAGTGGGATCAAATCAAACGATGTATACTAGTTTACATTTCAATGGTCATTTTTTATGTGAATTGAGAACAAAGTAGAAAGGAAAACAAAAAATTCATAAAAATTATCGTCGCCGGTTGCTAATCCGTTTTTTTTTGACTCGTTTGGTTGAGGAGAAAAGAAAAAAGTTGTATTTTTCTTAATACAAGTGACCATGTTCTTCACTCACAAGCCGTGCATACCAGCATGGCTTTATCATAATCAATACATTGTTTCTTTTTAACATTTTTTTGAAATTTTTAACTTTTGTTGAAATATTACTGAAAAAATGTTTCAAACCGTAAACTTAAATTGGAATTCTAGCCATTTGATAGTAAATGTAGATTGCGCGGAAATAAACATGTAATTGTGATATCATTAATATGCTCGTTATTACAGATGCAAAAACTATTCCAATTTTACAAATTAATGTTAAGTACTCTCTCAAACGTGATACTGTTAGCAGCACTTAATATTTAGTGTAATGACATTTTTGAATGATTTTTAGATTTTAGAGCTCCATAAATGGGCATCATGAGGCACACAAAAATGATTGTAAATGATCATTGTCGTTGGGATAGTTCCAATTTGATTTTGAGGAATTTTTTCTTTGATTACGGATTCATATTCAACTGGTTGAATAAAATTGTTAATTTATGAATCAATCGAATGTTCAACCAATCGAGAATGTGATTGATATGACTTAGCATGTAAAGCTAGCAGTTTGCATCAGAATGCATAGCTGGAAACTGCTAGCTGAAGAGTAAAGCCGCGCACCAAGTAGGTCACACGTCACCTAGCGACCTTTTATCTTGAGCTACTGATACTGAAAGCTGAACACACACAAGGCGTACTGCCTTTAGCGGCAACCTTGCTGATGTTTCAGTAGCAGTCTGCAGTTAATGTTCATGAGTGATTCAAAATAGAGTGTTGCTTTTTCCTTCCCTGATCTTAATGAAGTTTGCAGTGCGGATGTGGGGGGCCGCATCATGCCGCTCCTCTACGCTAAAGAAGAAAAGCAAAAGCAGAAATTTGACGGAAATTCTTTATGCTATCTTGTAATTCTTGTTAGATTCAATGCAATACTACTGTCAAATCTGAAGAGAATGTGAAAACAGCTGCTTATTTCTGTAGTAATTATCCGGCAAATAGAAGAAAAGCACATAAAATTTTTGTTTGAGAAGATAAAATTTTTTTCTTAAAATATATTTGGAAACCTAATTTTTGGCTCCAAATCAAATTTTTTTGAAACCAACACGAGCCAATGTTATGAAGAGTTATTGGTAAAAGCGCCGTTTAATCTCAGTCGGCAAGCCCCACCAATTATGCATTTCCTCAGAAATGCATAATCTTTAGCATTTTTTAATATTCAACGGGATATTAACAAACCAATTGTACTAAAGGTAAGGACACAACCAAATCATATTCAGAGAGAGGACAAAGGATTCAATTTTCTCTCACATCTGCAAAAAACTCCCAATTTAAGGCCATTATTTTTTCAATTACTTAAAATTGAAATCAAATACTTCCTGGTAATAACAATATATTTCATTATAGTTTGTGAGATATTAGCAATTAGATCATTCCAGTTCTTACGGTTTGTACCTATAGTTGAAAGTGTGTTTGAATCTTGTCCGGGTAGCTCTCCTATTTTTCTAAAAATTGGCTGGAAAAATGTTTACGTCAATTGAGAAAAATTGGAAGGCTTTGCTAAATAGCAACACAATATGACAATACCATGAAAAGAATAGTTCTTGACCAAAAGTGGTGCTTATGCTAACATTAGTACTTTTTCTGGGAAGACTCGCATAAATGTTTTTTGCAGGAACTAGTGGAGATTGCACCGCTATCGCCTTTTTGGCATTGTTTTCTTGTATTGTCGCTTTGCAAGACCTCCCACTTTTTCTCAGTTAACATAAATGTCTTCTCTGTCAACTTTTTTCACAGATATTTGAACTGATGACGTCATGACGACCAAGTTGTTTTGATATTTGGCACAGAAGCAATCCAGTTTTGTGGAGTGCAACAAGTAGAACACGTACTACATTTGTACGGTACCAAATTTTACTTTTATTAAGTGGATATAAATCGGCAAAAATACTTGAAAGTAAGCAATTACTGAATTAAATGCAGCCCAAAACAAAACAAAAGTTTCGCAAAGGATTTTGAGGAGCAGTAACATAGATTTTATGGAAAAGATAACCAACACATTTTTGTCTGTTGGTATATTTTTGCACAAGCTGAACCATAAGCATATCAAAATTCTATTTCACGTAATTGGTCACAGTTTACCATCTGAAACTACTTGTAGAAAAACAATGCTACAATTAAGAGCAGATGAGTCACAGCGGATAAGAAAAGCTGTACAAGACAAACAAATTTTTTCAGTTGTTGATGAGAGCACTTTATCTGGCATACAAAACATAAATATTCTAGCTGGAAGCCTAGAAACACCTCACGGCAGTTATTTGTGCGACTGTCAACCTCCCCATGTGCGCCAAATAGCAACAGCATTGCTCTAGCGGTTGATGATCCAGTTAGATCTCATGGAACTACCAAATTCTCTTTCTCTCTTTTATTATTTGATCTTGCAAAATATAGGATGGTTGCAGGTGCAGTACTAAAACCTCTGTACTAAGTTGCCAATACAACGTTTTTTGAAGTAGATGAACTTGAACCATATGGTAGACGAAAGAATGTCAGAATTCTTGGATCGATTTATTGAATTATAAAGGTAATAGAATTCTTGGAGTAGCGGAAAGAACTGATGAAAAGGATGATGGACAAGAAGTTGTGACAAAGGAGGCCAAAGCCCTGAATGTTAAGTTCAACCCTGAGCTGGATATTCAGAGGGTACATCGATTCGGAAAAAAAAGAAAGGTCCAAAAGCGGAAACACTGCCTGTATTTATGCGCTTAGCTTCATACAGAAAAAGAATAAAAAATATGTACAAAAAATCAAAATTAAAACATCTCCCCAACTTCAGTGGTGTTTATCTTTTAGAAGATTTTACTAACATGCGAGCACAAATGTTAAGACATATGAAAGAAATTGGTAAAAATAAATTTGTTTTCGTTCATCCTGTTAACGGAAAAACATGTATGAAGCAGTTAGCACGGCAATCGAAAACAATCAACAGCAACGACAGCGACACAGGTACGGGAAATCGGCTAACAATTGATTCACCTGACGACCTATTTAAATATGAAATGAACATAACTTTTGATTGATAAACTCAATTTTACCGTTTTGAAATTCAATATTGAATGCTTAGGAAAACTGACTTTAAATAATGTTTTTCGTATCCAAATAGCATAACAAGATGTTTTTACATTTAAATTGTCGCGTCTTTTCAAATAAAAAATGACTGTGTGGTTGTTAATAATGAACCTGTGCAAGATTGCGCAATTTTTGACAGCAGCCACAAGTGCAATGTAGCCGCTGAACAGCTTATGAAATTGCCTACTGATAAATTCCATACTGACAGCGAAAACGACATGATCTTTGTGATGTTTAAAATAACGGTAGTGCAATCTGCAAATCAAAGCAAAATTGTGCGAGTGTAACTAACAATTCCAACACAGGTGTTAGTCAATGCAACAACAATTTACGTTACAGAAATTGTGTTGATTGCGACAATTTTGTTGTAAATAGCAATCACAAGATTTCCTTAAGCTCTGTTAATCAAAGCCCAGGAGGTTTGCCACAAAGTTGCAGTTCTGCCAGCACCATTGATAGCTATCGAAACTAAAAATACAAACATATCAAATAATTTACCTGATATAGCTGCAGAGCTAGATTATAACGATTTATTTTGTATGCTAAGTGATTACTGTTTCGAACATAGCTTAATTAATGATCTACTTTGTTCAAAAAATAAATCGGATCACTTGTTCATGATTCATTTCAATGTACGAAGCTTACAAAATTACTGACAAATGATTGCACTACCTTACTGATTTGAAACATAAATCTGAGGTACTAGCAGTATTTGAGACCAAATTTAAAGAAAATATGGTTCACAGTAATATCGAACTAGATGGTTATCAATTTATTCACCGTAATAGTCTAACGCTTGCTCGCGGTGTTGGAATTTACGTTAAAAATCCAATTTCTTTTAATATGAAACCTAATATTTACATTGAGTTGCCTTTGGTTAAAAATTCATAGATAGAAATAGAAATTAACAAAAAAAGATAGACGTTGTCTACCACCATTCTGTCTAAACAGTGGAGCACATTAATTTATTTTCCAGAGCATTAACAAACATCTTTTATGAGCTTAATTCTGAAAAATTCGTGTTATTCCGTATATTAATTCTGCGTGTTGGGAGATTTAACATTGACCTAATTAAAATAAAATCTAACCATCGTATCAAAACATATCAGAATGATTTAATTGGCAGCGTGGTAAAATGTTTAATAAATCACCAAACAAGAGTGTGCAAAAATTCAAAGTCATATCTATTCTAACAACTTTAATAACCAGCTTATTGTCGGGCATAGCAATTACGGACATTTCTGATCACTATCTTGTTTTGCTCAATTCCTACTGTAAAGCATAATAATTCTCATCAAATCTGGAAACGAGATATGAAAAATTTTAAAGCAGAGCACTTTATTGAAGGCTTAAATAAAACTTTAAATGCATCTTCATCTTCATTTGACTTTGCAATATGTGATCAGTTTGAACAATTCATAAACTTTTTTACGAGTGTGGCAAATAAACACGCTCTACGTAAATTAGCTATCAAGAAAGAAAGAAAATTAAACACATAATCATGGTTATCCTCGACTCTTCTCTGTTCGATTAAAACCAAACATAAGATGAATGGTTCTCGCTAATATCTAAATCTGCTGAGATCAGAGAATATCCCGGCTGGATAACCGAAAGGTTTCTCGATGCTCCTTGGCTTTTGCTACAAGTATTTTTTTATTTATTTGTATTAAAGTGGTCACCGTCTAATAGAGCATCGGTTTATTGAGAAACTCGCTTTTTGGAGCAGTTTCAGATGACAAGAAATGGTTCCTATCTTTTCCTGTTATTAAATTCTCCGCTTAGTAGAGCAAACCACCGCTTTTAAGAGCAGCTTTGTTGTGTAAAGTCACTATCGTTTGTGCGTGATCGTGCATGACAAATGCAATGCTTGCAACGCAAACTTTAAGGAAGGGACTGCTTTTTCGCAATGCTAACCAGTGGTCATTGTTGCGTAAGCTTGACGATGCTGTAGAGCAGTGGTTCTCAAACTGTGCGTCGCGACGCCCCGGTGCGTCGTTTCAGTTTTCCAAGGGCGTCGCGGGATAATTTGATTTAATGCCAATAAATCGAGGTTTTATTGCGTCAAAAGAGGTCTAATCGTAGATTATTTTTTACTTTTTTCTAATATTTATAATCAAATGTATTTTCATAATAGTGTTTTCAATACACTGTTGTAACTGTCGACTTGTTATTTAAGCATCAAATTGCAAAAGTTTAACTTAATTGGCGAAAAATATATTTAGAATAAAGCATTCAGTTGTATGTTTGACAAAAACATGAAAGATGACTAGTTGAGTTACTAACTTAGAAGAGCGTAATTTTACGATTGAAGATGACAGACCAATCCAAAATCTCGGTTTCATAAGGACAGTTATTTGTACATTATGGGTCACATTTATCTCGCAATACGGCAAACTAAACCTTGGGATGCTGTCTGGTGCGTCGCAAAGTCTCGCAAGCTTTTTTAAATGCGTCGCATCGCAAAAAGTTTGAGAACCACTGCTGTAGAGCAAGCTACAAAACATGAAGTAAAGCAATCAAAAATTGAGCAGTTCTTCTGAGCTGCTGAAGCTGAAGAGCAGCAATAGTAAACATGTTTAACATGTACAGTACTGTGAACTTTTTATGTTGCTTTACACACTGTGCAAGATCTTAAAACGCAATAAAATAAAGTTATCTAATATTGGCATGTGTGTTGGTGAACTCCCTGGTGTAAATGACACCCTATTTTCATGGCCAAAACGTTCTCATCTTATTATAGAGCCACCGCTTTTTAGAGCAGGTTTTGCAATCCCCGAAGGTGCTCCATTAAGCGGTGACCACTGTATTACTGTTATTACTGTGTCGGTGCGCAAAAGCAATAATAAATAAAATCTTTCTCACTCTCTCTCTTTCTCTGTATTCTAAGCTGGTTTGTGTGACATGCAGTTATTGCACAACTGTGCTATGAAAGTCAAATCTCACTTTGAAGATATTGATTAGCTAATCGCAACAGTCAAATCAGCAAAAGCTAAAAGAAAAACCAAACAGGACAAATTTGCCACTATTGGCTGCCCTCCTCTAATGAGGAGGCTGGTTAAATGCTACCGTATATTAAGCAAAGAATTTACCTGAAGTGAAAGCGATTGTGGAAAGTTTGGAAGGGTGTAATATTTTAGTAACTCAAGCAAAAGTTAGCTAGCAAGCAACTGGTTTAACTGCCCAACTTCTCAAAATGAAAGACCAATATGAATGTCTAGTTGAACGTATAGGAACGATGGAAAGTGCGACCATCAAAGAAGTGATGCAAGCAATCGAAAAGCCTGACTTCGGAAAAAATATTTGCAGCATTAGCCGTTACATTCAAACAAGAATGCAAAACAATAACGTTTTTAAATAACGTAAATGGATCAACCAGACATTTCACTGGCTGTTTACAGTTTACTTCTACATCCAACTCCTTCTGTAGAAAGAAGTTTTTTTTCATATTGCGAAAACTGTTAGCAAAGGAAAGAAACTTCAACGTAGAAAATGCAAAGAAATAATAAATTTACATTTCAATTTTTTCAGCTGGTGATTGCACAGTTGTTTGCTTACGTAAGGCGTACCTATTGCAAGTTTTGTCGAGGATTTTTGCTGTTTTCGTTCAATAAATATTTGTTTTAATATAAAACTCAACGAAGATAAATATTTATTGAGTCAAATTTTGTTAAGTAATTTTTTTTAGTTTTTAGATCAATAAAAACTTACCCCAGTAATTACAAACCCAAAATTGAAAATGCCACATGAGCTCTTGAGAGAGAAGAATTTTTTCAATCAATCCAAAACTTTCTCCAGAGCTTAGTGATATATGTTATCTAGAGAAGTAGACAGAAGGTCACAGCTTCCCTCTTCCTACTATGCTCTTTTTATATGTGGTTACCAAGGACACAAAAGCATTGCTTTGAGAATTTTTTGTCTCACCAATATATTTCAGCTTTCAGAGAGCAAAGCTTTAAATGCGGCATGGCCGAGCAAAACCGGCGTATGACCGAGCGAAACCGGCGGTATAACCTAGCGAAACCGGCGTCTGCAGTGGTGTAGTGCTGTGGAGCTCCGCTCCGTCATCTCTACAGGTGAATGATTGATCATTGAGGTCGAGGGGAAAGGAAAGAGAATGAGGGGTGATGGCTTACTTGTAGCTTTGTGAGTGACTGGTTGTTGGTCGTCCACTCGTCATGGAAATTATTAGCATCGCATCACTGTTACTCGATGCATCATGAGACATACATAGATGCTGGACAGGAAAGCAATTTTTTTCGTGCCCAGCACAGCTCCGGCACCTATATAATTGCCTCTACCCCCCTGCTCGTCTGCTTTTAATTAGGCGCTTTGGATTCGAGCTAAGGCTTCAGCCAACCACACCAACGGGTATGGACGACTGCTGATCCAAAACGAGTAAGATAACGTTGCGGTTCCCCAAACTCTCGATTCATTTCCTATTTAAAGAGTTAAATTTCATTCTCATCTGCTTAAAAAAGGTTGCTTAATGGGTGGGGGTTACCAGTGATCTGAGGAGATCGCTTTGATTCCCATCAAAGCGCATTTTTATTCTACAAACTCCTAAGACATTGAAAAAATGCCGAGCTTAAAACAATTGTCCTAACATCTTTGGAATTTTCAAGAGTTTTCAAAAATGCTGATTACAGCTTCTCTGCTTGACGGTCAAAAGTAAAGAGATAATGTGAAGAAAAAAACGACAATTTCGCTTACCGTGTCCCTGTAGAAGATATTTATGAGACAGTTATGGACACTTGTAACCTGACCCTTCCACCTTTGCTAAACATACGGGTCGTGGGGCCGCACAGTTAACTCGTTGCAGCAGCTGAGTCTAAAAAAAGATTAACAAACCAAACATGAAGTCATAAGCGTGAATGAACAAATGAATAGCAATCTTTACTTCTATAAAACAGTTTAAAATTACCATTAAACCTGCCGAACTGCACATTGGTTTAAGAAAATAATTGTTTTTACATAATGAGTTCAATTTTAATTCCAGCTAAGGGTTTGTTTTAATGTAAATATAATTAGTCGATGATCGGTGATCATTTGCAAAGTAATAGGGTAACGAGGTCACAAATAATTATAATCTAGTGTTCATTTGTTTTTCTTTGATGGTGTCCACCTTTAAAATTTGCATCATAAAGAACACGTTACCTTTCTTAAAATAATCCTGGAGAGGTTTCAAAGTTTTTTTGTCATTTCTGTCACGCTTCTGCGTCATTTTGATAAAATCATAAGAGTGTTGCCAAAACAAATTGTCACTTTGACCATAAGACATTTAAAATGATTTAAATTTTAAAACATTAAGTAAACATTTATCTCTATGCTGACAAATTATATGGCATCACCTTTCTGCAAGCGAGCAGCTAATAAAAGGCGCCTTTTAATCAAGTGGACATAATCTACTGGCAGGATTTCACAGTTTTACGCTGTGATTCCATATCTCATTAGTTAGAAATTATTTATTTTTCATTTTACCCGAGAAATATACCCAAAAAATAAGTAAGTCAATACCTCCTGAGGCAAAAATTTTGCCTTGTTATCATAATTTGCCTAATATTACAATTTGTTTATGTGCATGCTATTAATCAGACAAAAAATAATGCATGGAATCAACATTATAGCCTGCGCAAGAGCGAGGGGTCTGGATCTGTTGGGCATATACAAAAGAGTAAAGCATATAACCTGTGATTGGTTTTAAGTATGCGCTTGGCCTTGATGAAAAAGTGCTTGCCTTTGAGTGTTTCAGAAAATTAAAATTTTGTGATGATATTGAGGCGTTCTGTGGATATCGATAGTGTAAGCCACAATGGCATGTTTTTACACAAGGCCTGAAAAAGTTAATAAAGTCAAAATCTTCCAGATTCTTCAGCTGACCTCGAATCAAAGCATTTAGTTTTCAGTAGCAATAAACTTGTTTTTAAGGAGTTTAATAGTTCAAAATAAAGTCATAATAGACAATAAATTCAAAATGTTTGTCGACGTCAAATTTTATCAAAAGTTGTGAATTTTGACAAAAATTTTTTCTCTACGCACACTTTCATTATAGTATAAACATATTTTTTAAATTAGTTGTTTTTCTAAAATTCTTTGTAAAAACATTGTAAATCAAGAAACTTAGAACTAAATTATATTGAAGCATAATATGAAAGATTTATCGCAAGGTTCACTTACCCTAGATTTATCAGTAACTATCATATCTGTAATACAGTACAATTATATTGGTAACTTTACCGCTCATCGTTTATTGTTTACAATTTACAAATGGGACTTTGCGGGCTCTGCCGGCGTCGCCCGCAAAGTCCCATTTGTAACGTCGGGGTTGAGAATACGGCTTCACGCAATAAGTAGTTGTGAAAATAGCAAGAACAATTTGATGTTTTAATGGCATATCCAATTCTTCTTTTCAAAATGGAGGCAAAATGTTTCGAGTAATAAACATTTTTTGGTTGGCGAATAGTTGCTATCTTGTCCTAAAATTTTTTTAGTCCCTGGAAACGTCTTACTTGGCCTATTTCCATCATAGACTTACTTAGGGGCTGGAAGTGCTTGCAATTGCAATTGAAAATCATTTGACAAACACTTATCTATTCATTGCATTGAACGCATGGAAGCACAATCTCAAAGTTGAAAGATGGCTTTAAAGTAATTGATTTGTTTGTACAGAATTGAATCATGAAGTATTAGGCTCATTGCCCACAACTTTTTGTAGCTGTTAGCCCATTTTTGTGATCTAAGCCTGTGGTTGTTTGTATATTGCTTAGTAATGGCATAAGCTCAGGCATAAGTAAGCATCGTAAATTTATTTTAAATCATTATATGATTAGCTTTATGGGAAGCGCATAGTTGCTATCTTTCCAGAAACATTTAACTGCGTTTCTACGATGAGTAGTTTTTGAAAAAATAAAACAAAATGTGCTGTCAAGCATTGGTTGTGACGACTCTTTATCCTATGTAGTTATAATTTTTCCCATTTGCCAGAGTGGGAGACTGGCTTTCGATTGAGCAAAAAACTTTTTCTCCGTCAAGGAATGCAAAATTTGAAAGGCTTAATTTTTGTTATAACATCATCATGACGTCGCGAACCCCATTATAACAATCACCCCAAAGCAACGATCAATCGTGCTGAGTTTCATGTTTGCACATCCAGCAGTTTCAGAGGAGTTAAAACGAACGAACGCACAGACAGAACTCTGCCTTGTAGTATAGATCAAAAGTTCCGAACTAAGACGTCTTGACGCACTGGTGCGTCGTTTCAAAAAAGTAAGGGCGTCACAAGTTTACATCCTTGATGGCCTTTTTAAAAATCAACTGCGTTGAGAGCTTTTGTCTTTATCCTTGACTTGATGACTACTATTTTATAAAGGTCAACTTGTGTAAAGGGATTTATTATTCATATTTTTGATTTGAGAATCTTTTTTAGAGCTTTTTTTTAAGGTTAACTTATGGAGTGCGTCATTTAATTTCATAGAGTAGATTAGGGCGTCAGAAATTCATATAAACTTTATATATTATGCGGCTTCTAATCAAGGTAGACTTTTTATTATAATAGAATTGTTTAATCAGCAGCTAATATAGTTTACATGTCTACAGTTAAAAGTAATTACTGATGGATCAACAGGCGTTCAGGCTCTCTGGCAGTGCTGCTACTTCTTTTGATAGCAAGTGTTACACTAAACAGTAGTCCTCATTTTTTTTCTCATTCATGTTTGAGAGATCCTTGCAGTATATTCATTTTTCGGCATCACTTCCTGCACCTCACAAGAAAAAGCTCCTTTTGTTGTTTTTGAAAATTATTTTTTGGCTTTTTTAATAAGAGCGTCTTTTTATCATCGGTGTCTTTTAGTGAAGTAAATACAGTATTTAGATTCTTCATAAGCCTATTTTTTTGAAGAGTTGAAAATTAGAAATACAGAAATAACAAAATAGCCTATCACGCACCAAAAAATTGATGCGCTATGTCCGGTTAAATGGGCAAATTAACTCAAGCAACCTACTGTAAATATATCCTAAAAAAAACAAAAAAGCATTTACAAATCAGTACAACCGTACCGGTGTTTTCAAACATAAACTGGCATAATTTGACATGAATTGTCGAAATCAGGCCTGCGAGACGTACGGTTTGCAAAAGCCTTTTGTGCAGCTTTCAGTTGATTTTTAAAAAATGTTACAGCTTATACAAAATCATGTTTAGGCACAATGTTGGCGTTAGCTATTTTGTTAGCTTTCCTTTAAACAAATTGGAGCCCAAAATTAGATTGTAATTAATCTTCAAAAATAAAATTGTCACTTTTTCAAAGCAGTAAAAGTCATCAATTTCATCAAAAATTGGATCAAAAAGAAAGAAAATTTTCGTTAGAATAATTGATCTCAAAAGGCCAGTCAACAACTTTAAAAAGCAGTAGAAATAGTCGATTTGAATTAATATCATAATTAAAATATAAAAAATTTTTTTTTAAAAAGTTGATCTCCAAAAAGAAATTTGAAAAGCCTATACGAAAATAGCTAGGCATTCGGCGTGCTCAAAAATTATCTGACTGCTGTGACTCGTTTACTGTTTTGAGTCGCGCAAGCCTGGTCTAAATCAACAAGACTTCATCTCTGGGTATCAACAGAAAGAATAGTGATCTCAACCAATAAGCAATTTTTTTGAGGTCAAAATAAAGTCAAAGTTTGATAAATAAAAACTTTAAAAAATGTTTTATACTTTAAAGTAAAAATGGCTTTGCTAATAGAAATTAAGATTGCCTATCTATTATTATCCAAAATATAGATTATCTTGTCATGATCTACATATGAAAGCAGATATGATTTTTATCTGGGAAAATGTGTATAGGCTTATGTTATCTAGTGTCCGATATCTAAGCTTGCTTTACGTTTCGTCTTTAGCGGAAAAATTTTTTGATAGGAGAAACATACTGGCATCATAATTTTTGTCAAATAGTGATCCTCTAAACAAGATTCTCATCAAAGTTTGAGACCAATTTTAAAGAGACGTCTAAAAGCAAAAAGGCTCCCAGTTTTAGAGATTCTTTTTTAGATAAACTATTGGTTTCTTTTGTTTCTCTCAGTTTGTTGCTCTGAATATGTAATTAGCCTATGCAAAAACGAAATCTGATTGGTTAGAATCAATTAGACAACTCCTCATGAAAAAGCATCAAACGCAAAGAACAAAACCAATTTTTTATTATTTGCAAAGATTGAAAAGATTGGCTTCCAAATATATGACTTCAAACGAGAAAAACATTCCTTTCACACGCTCGCCTCCTTTCAACGTGAGATTTGTTAGGCTAATTACATATTTGGTAAATATATTTAAGAAAAACTTGTTGGCTCCATTTGTGGTCTCAAATATTTAAGCACCTGTAGGCCCCATTCTCCGCATGCGAATCAACTCAAGCTAAAGATCAACTTGCAGCTTGCTAAAAGACACATTGCAATTCCCGGAAAATCTTCAATAAATGCACCAAGGTAATTGATGCCAGTCATGATTTTAGTTGTGATGATGCTTCTGAGGTAAAGATGAAAATGTCAGGGCTTGATCGTGACTGGCCTTATTCAATAATAGATCAATTAGTGCCCCTCTGTGCTCTTTTTTTCTCTTAATGCATTAGGCAAAAACGACAAGGTGGCCGGGTCATTCGTGTAAGTGACTGCTGTGTCTTTGGCAGAGCATATTGCAACAATTTATTTTTCTTGAACGACTCTTACAAGCAGTAAACTAGTAGAAAAAAATTAATGTCACGGAACTCAAGCATGTTAAATCTCCAACGTCCTGAAGTAAGTCTGGACAATTGTTTAAGTTAAGTGTTGCTGAGGCTTTCTTGTGAGTTTGGAAGTCAAAAATGAAAAAGTAAATGCAGCACGGCATCGGTAACTAATGTTTAATTTATTGAATGAATTTCATTCGCAAACTTCTTCACGTCGACTCCACATAAGCGCGCAATAGGTTCTGTATATGACGTCACTACCCGTCACGACGACCACATGAATGAAATAAAAAGAGCAAGCCCCAATGCTCCCCATATAAAAGAATCTCCTCCTGAGCAGATGCAGTTTGTGGTACCGGAGCAGGTGAGACAGGAGGGAAGACACGATGATTTCTTTTTGCACGGAATAGGGCCGCATGTATACGCCTTCAATCTGAAAAGCAATAATTTGAGGGTAAAACTTTGTTTTGTTGTTGATGTTTATGTTTATCATATTTTTAAACTTTAGTGCAAAAGGAACTTTGCGTTAAAGATTAAAAATATGATAACTGGTAATATACCAGCATAAATAAATACTAGGGTAACTTGTAACATGTAATAAAAAAAAATACCAGCGTAACTGGTAACTTCATAGCTTGTCTAAGCAGAAGCTGTTCGGAGCTTGTCTAAGTACAAGCCGTTCGTTGAACAGCTTATAATTAGGCAAGCTTCGGAGTTACCAGTTACGCTGAAAGAGTGCATTTCTGCCGTTACCAGTGCAACAAACATTGAAAAATTGCTATAAAAAGCTTTTTCTTAAGCAAGACAAATCTGGCTGAAAAAATTAAATCAATTGTCTTAGATCACAACAACCGACTTTTAGGACAAAATTCTACATTTGTTAATCTTGTCAACGAAGATATCACAAAACGCCACATATAAGAGTGTTGCCTGACAAAACTGTTGGTAAAGACAATTTTTTTGCTAAATATTATGATGATAGCTTTTTACTTTACTTTTTTAGAGAGCTTTCAAAAGACTAGGTAAGAATATGAGAAAGCCCATTACGCGAATTTTGGAGCTGTTTGCTGGAGTTAAGCTGCAGTTATTCTTTTTTAGACTGCATGTAAATCCAGTCCAAAACAGGTCTAATAAGTCTTTGTTCAAAAACATATTTTAAAAACAGAGTTACGCCTTTGATACAGCGTAATTCTAACCACAGCTCGCATCTAAAAACAAATATTGCGTGTAAGCAAAAAGCATTGAATATTGGTACATCAGTTTTCATGTTCAATGTTTTTATATTTTCTGGTGCGTGTAATTGATCGGTTTAGAGATCAACTCAGTTGTGATCAACTTGTTGATGATCGATATAATCTTTTTAAAATTTTTCCAATATATTCGGCAAATCAAAAATTCAATCTGCTTCATTTTAAAGTGCTTAACAAAACCTAACGATGAGCACTCTGTTCTAAAGTGCCAATAAAGAGAATCTTTTTGCAAATGATATTTTCATAAAATATTGACTTGCATACTCCTATACATTATAGATTAAGATTATTTTTGATATCACTTTTAGTTAGGCAGTAATAACTCATTTATATTGCTCTGAGGACTGTCAATATTTGGTTGCAACAAAAAGACAAATGCACCATTTGTTTGTTTGTTGGTTGGTTCATAGTTACCCCTCCTCTTCCTTGGGATGGACGGCAATGAACGGCAATTCAGGTTCATGCCGTCAACCTAATTGAAATTAGGCTTGGGGAAAGATGGCAGCCCATTTAAAACTAGCCTCAATTGACTATTAGTCCCACCACCAAAAAGGCTGACTGCCACTGGTGGGTACCCAAGAGTCGTCTGACATGCTGGGTTAGCAACTTCACAATTGGCACCCGGTAAAGTGCGGGTAGGCCACCTGTCTGCCACATAAAGATGGAGGCGTCCCGTTAAGTGCCTTGTCCAAGGACATAACTTTTTTATGTTTTCCACATTATCCCTTTTTTATGCTGAGCGCCAAACAGGGAAGCTGTGAATACCATTTTTAAAGTCTTTTGGTATGACTCGACTTAAGGAATGAACCCCAGGTCTACCAACTGCGATGCGAACTCTCTAACAGCTACACCATCGCGCCATCGCCATTTGTCGTCATTAAACCCGGAAATCAAATTAAGCCTATATTTGAAGCAAACATTGCATGCAAATCATCTTGATCACCTGATGGGTGCAATCATGGCATTGCCGGCCAAGCACTTTTTCCTGCTATTTTAGCCTTAGGTTCCGTCACTCTGTTGACTAAGCAGGGAGACAAGCATTTGCCTGCCAAACAAAGATGAATGTACCCGCTAAGCGTCCTACTGTGGCTGTGATGTAGTGGTTAATGCCTTCACTTTGCAGAAGGCAGATCTAGGTTTGACTCCCTCGTAGAGTTATACCGAAGCTTTAAAATCGGTATTCACAGATTCCATACTTGACACAAGCGTGAAATTGTACAGCTTGGGGAAAAAAACAGCAAGTTTACCTGTTGCGCTCGTGAGAAAGGTGCTAAACATGCATATCTTGATTGTTAAATGCGTTTGCAATGTAGGTATGAGACTTAATGGGAGTATTACCAAAACTGATTGAATTCATGCACTGACCATCTTATATACGCATACAGACGTTCTTTCAAAATTTCTATTAGCAAAACTTTTGTTTACTCCAGGGGTGCAAAAATATTTTTGGAATTTAGTAGCGTGTAGAAATTGTAGGTAGCACACACCACTATAAATTTGCCATCCATTATTCGTCGCTAAAAATCTCGTTCGCGCACGCAAACTTTTTGGTTGCACGGCGTGACCGTGCGGCCGTATTTTTGCACCCCTGGTTTACTCTTTTAGTAACCGGGAGCTTCGTCATAATGCAGTAGTTCTTATAACCAAACAAAAAACGTTTGAACCAAGACAAAAAAAACGTTTTATTTTCTGTTTTGTTTGTAATATTTTTTGAGTTTCAAAATACAGATTGTCCTGATATTTTTATGCTTAACAGTTTATATAAAGCTTCTCAGTTACTAGGGAAGGGGCGAAACGTAGATTTTGAAATAAAAACGCTGAAAAAACTTGTTCATCTGTTTACAAGATTTATACACCTGGCAAACGAATAATACGTGCTATATATAATAGTTAACCATCAGTTGATTGAAAGCCAACCAGTTAGGAAGTTTTGTGATGTCATACCCTTGAAACTTTGCCAGGTTGAATAAATTTTTAGTCAACATCTTCAAAATTATTTTGATTTTACACCCGAAGGACCTCTATCAGCGACGTTGGTAACAGGAATAATGGTTCATTTGGCTGTGCCGACTTCACTCAAGGAGTAATTGTCAGAACTTAACAGTAATAAAAAATTGATGAGCTTCTGACGTAACCAATTCTCGTTCCAAAATCAAAAGTATTTCAAAAAGGAATGTAGTCGAAAAAACATTTTGGGGAGATACACGTAACCCCTATTTCCTCATCCGAATATGTCTACTGTGCTTTTAAATGAGTGAGGGACGTAAATTGAACGTAGAAGGAGGCGCCAAATAGTCATCGCTTTTACAAATGCAAAAACAAGGTATTAAGTGCAAGGTCTGTTTTACTACCTCGTATACTTCATTTTGTAAATTCATCTGTGACCTCAAGTCATTGGCCAAATATAAGTGCTGTGTTTCTTGCATAGGTGTAGCTAGAGGGGCCTCAGAAGCAGTGTCTTGTCCCAAACTTTAGCCCTAACCCCGATGAACTAAATAGGCTATTTTCAATCCAATTAGCAATAAGGTTTGCGTTCATGGAATGTGATTTTACTCAAGAATGTTGTTAGTTCTGAGGAAATGATTGAACCAAGTGTTTACCCATATTATCCACATATTTCTTGGGGGCCAAGTGGCTTTTTTTCAATTGGTGTGGCAAAAAGAAATTGATGAGTGAACCGTGGAGCATTCTATTTACATGACCAAAGTTCAAGATTTTTTGAGCTTTGGCGATTCTAATTGCCGCTTATTTACCCACTGGAAAGGACACTCTGCTTTTACTTCTTCGTATGGGCAAAATCTTTCATTATTTCAGAGAAGCTTCCGAGATTATAAGCTTCTCATTAGCCATTTTTGCTAGTCTACAGTTAGAGTGGGTGACTGCTTGACCCACCGGTCTGTTCGCCGATGGATGGAGGCATCTGGCTAAGGGTCTTACCCAGGGACACTACAAAAAGCTTACCGGCTTACTTTTCACACTATCCCTTTTGTGCTAAGCGCCAAGCAGGAAAGCTGTGAATGCCATTTTTAAATCTTTTGGTATGACTCAATGAGGGAAATGAACCTCAAGTCTTGCCACTTTGAAGCGGACGCTTCAACCATTACGCCATCGCGCTGGTCGACACTCTGCTGTTCTCTGCTTTGTACAGAATAACTCAAAGAAGCTAAAGGAACAGAAAACGGCAGAATCTGAAAAATTTAGGTAAGAGCTTACAAACTGAAAGACCTTTTATTGCTTTTAAAGAAAACATCTCTGACATGAAGAAAAATTTGGCCGCTGTTTTAAAAATTTTGTTCCCCCTTCACGAAGCAAAAAATCTGCGTAACCTTTTCATTAGCGCAGTGAATGTGGTAGAAACTCCCTGTGCCAGGAGTGATAGTAACTCCGAAGCAGGTCTAAACACAAGATCTTTTTATCAACCAACAAAATGTTGGATAATGCAAAATTTCATGCGATTGTATTTCCAGTCATAACCCCATAATAAAAATGTATAAACGTAATTTAAAAAGCGTGTTGATCTCTTCCAGGTGAAACTTGTGCCATCCAAACACGTTTTAAATTTCGTTTTACGTATAAATTAAACTCACGTGTTAATTAAACAAATAAGGAAAACAAAAACGATGAGACCGATGACGAAGTTGACAAGATGGTGTTTCCATTCTTCTTTTCTGCGGCATCTGCAACACAAGAGTTATGACGTCATAAATATGTTGCGATTTATTTGTTCGGATCAACCGATAAAGCAACATGTAGTAAGATGCAGGAACATTGCCTGAAGCTACTGATTATGCAGTAAATAGGAAGAAAGCGGAAAGAAAAAAAGCGGCAACCAAAACATTTTTTGAAGCAATTTATACAAACAGACTCTTTTCACACTCGTTCTGCACATGAGCGCATAATTAGGTGAAAGGTTATCTCGGGGACAATTAGGAAGGGTCGTTAAAACAAACGTGAATTGGGTTGTTTAAGCGTATCGTTGTAAGAGAAATAAGTAGAAAGAGTTTGGAAAATAAGTTTGATTATTCATTTATTTCATCTTCAAGCCATCGTTTAGACTAGTGCATGAGCAATCTATTGCTTAATTAAAAATTTTATTATCATTCCTAAATTTTTATGCACTATAAAAATGAAATTACTTATGTAGAAAAAAAGCTCAATTTTCTTACTTAAGTCGATGTTTTTTACATCTTCTAAAGTCATCAGGTGCATTATCAATACAGTATTTTCTGGCGCAAGGACTCATTCTTTTATTTCCAAGTTTTCATTCATTGTTTTGTATTTTCCACAGCAAATTAATGAAACATAACATTCAACAACACAAAATTATCTCCACAACCCTAATTCTAGTTTCTATTTTCCCATTCATAATTTTAAAGCCATTATGACGTAATCGAAAGCTATTCTTTTGACAGTTACGTCATGTTAAAGTCAGTTTGAATTGTCTCTCTATTCTATGATACATTTCAAGTAGTTCAAAGAAGTTATACAACAGTTATTACACAACCAAAGTCATTATACAACAAAACAAAGCAAGTAATTATATAACAAAACAAAATATATTTAGATTTCTGCTACAAATCATACAAAACGTTTTTTTCAAACGAAGAAACAGTTCTGAAGAAACAATTAGCATTAGCGCACTTGTGACAGTTTAGTTCATACCACTTGAGGATAAATGAACAGGACACCACTGACATCTATTTTTATTGAGAGATTGATTGGACGATACATCTATCGATACGAGTTGATGCTCCACTCGTTTGAATATGATATTCTGCTCTCTCCATTGTGACTATTTTTGAAGACTTTTTAAGTAACAAGTTTTGGCGATATTGCTACAGCTTTTTGCGACACATTTATCGGTTTCGATGATACTTAATCCATTTTGTACAGTTATTCCAGTATTTTGTGTAACCGTTATACCATTTCGAAGGTAATTATTCATCGCGTTTTTTAATGATTTGGTTTTCCTTTGGTTACAAAAGTTAAAATTTGAATATAGATAGACGCTTACAACAATAGATAGACGCTCACAACAATTTTGGGCGTTGAAAGCAAGGTTTAAATTGAGGTTTGATTTCTCTTTTTAGGCAGCAACTGAGTCTTGATTCTTACAAAAACGAACATATTTTTGCTCCATTTTGAAGAAACAAATATCCAAATATACCGATCAACCAATCATTTTTCCCAAAACTGAGAGTGTCCCTTTGAAAAAGGGATGCCGGTTGTAGCAAACTCAGCGTAGATAACATCACCGCGTGCTCAAACATTCCGATGACTGGATTGTTGTGTCCTTGGAAAAATATTTACGATAATTTTCTCAGCTGGGGGTATCCAGCAAATAAAAGATTTGTCATTAGCAGGCAGTGTTGTCACAAATTGATTGAAAGAGGAGATTAAAGTACCCATGACATCGGTTAAGACTATTGGGAAGTTTTTCCATCTTTCAAAGACCCTGCTGAATATCAGAAAAAAAGTTACCCGGTTTATAAGATTTCTTGTGCAGGTTGCGATTACGTTTATGTTGG
This sequence comes from Trididemnum clinides, assembly GCA_963675345.1. NCBI lineage: Eukaryota > Metazoa > Chordata > Ascidiacea > Aplousobranchia > Didemnidae > Trididemnum > Trididemnum clinides. The sequence goes on from OY776297.1 coordinate 3,306,011, forward strand.
ACAAACTAAACGTGATTTAATCTTACATAGCGGAGCACAGGCGAGTTATTAAATTTCCGAGACCTAAAGAGTCGGACTTGTGCGTGCATCTGATGGAGTGCTATCACGCAATTACTTGGAGTGGTTCGGCCATTCTGGAATATGAGAGCAACTACCACCAAAAATTATCACCCGAGAGCTGGTTTATCCACGTAGACTTCGAGGTGATTAACCGTGCTGATGCTGAAAGGTAGCCTGAAGTATAGCCCTCCTACTCAAACTCTTTGAGTTACCATAATCGCTATTTTAACTACATTTGTTTTTACCCTGATCAGTTTTGTTACTGGAGAAAAAATTTTAAATAGTAGTTCTTATTAGACAATTAGACATTCGATCTACCATGTTTATTGCTACGGCTTGACAATCGTGCGTCACTGTTTGCCAAAAAGTTTAAATGTTTCGCATTAGTTTCAGTACAGTACTGGTTCATTAGTTGGTTGGTTGGTTGGTTGGTTGGTTGATTGGTTGATTGGTTGGTTGATTGGTTAATTTACCGCTCCTCTTCTTTGGGATGGAGGTACGGCGCGAATGGCAATCCAGGTTCATGCCGAAAATCTAATTGAATTAGGCTAAGAAAAAAGTGGCAGCCCATTTCAAACCAGTTATGAATGCATATTACTGACTGGTGGCCCCAGCACCAACAAGGCGAACTGCATTTGGTGGGTACCCAAGAGTCGCCTCTCACGACATGCTAGGTTAGCAGCTTCACAATTCTAACCCGGTGAAGCACAAATATACAATACTGGTAGCTTAATTGTTGAGTGGTGTTGTTTTTGTCTTCTGACATAGGGAAGAGTGATTTATTCAATTCTTTATACTCTTTTCTGAAGATGCTAGACGTAACTGGCTGAAAGAAACGTTTAAAAATTAATACATAGCTTTTAGCTATAATTGTTTGTTTTTCTTCTACCGGAAGAACAGTTGGCCTAGGCAAACCTAAATAAAGTTGATTGATGTCTACTCTGCAATCGAGTCACTAGACACTGATGTCGAGTTTCAAGTGGATTAAGGTTTCGTGACACTTCGATAATTCATAACGTTTTATTAAAATGTCGACGTTTTATGACGTAGCATATCATGTTGATGTTTTATAACGTTGCATAATATGTTGATGTTTCGTAACGTTATATAACTTGTCAATGTTCAGTCTCAAATTGAGTCGAACCATTTTGTGCAAACGGCCCAAATCAAGTCGACCTATTGTTTTACAGCGACACGAGTCGAGTCATTGACTTGAGTCTTCTCAACGCTGGAATACAAACTACCAACAATCTAAAGTGCAACCCATAAACTGCCAAGTAGGTTTGAGCAGCTTTGTTATGCCAAGTACCACTGTCGTTGTTCTTATACAATTAGGAATATAACTGCAACAATATTTCGTCTAAGCAACTCAAAAATTCTTCATCAGAAGTTCGATTCCGGTATGATTATTTATTTCTATCAATTTTACTGCACTTGCCAACCATTGGAGAATACAAAAAAAGGTAGAATCTGCTCAATTTTTCAAAACAAGATTCTTTGGACGCAGCAGGCAAATGTGACGCTATGATTGCAGTTTGGCATATCGTGCCAACTAACGATTTGCTTTACATGGAAGTCAGGACACCATGCGCGATGATGCAAAGATTATAGGGTTGTTTTCACAGCCAATAAACCTGAATTCGATTCTTTGTCGAGTCGCTCCAAATATTTTACAAACGTTGTTCACAGATTTCCCGCTTGGCGTTCAGCAATAGAAGTGACGTGGAGAACGAAGATTGAAAATGAATTTAGTCAGTCAAGACTAACTATGTCAGAATGAAGCAGTCACCGCTCAGTTAGACAGATTTAGTCAATGAAGACTAACGTTGTCCCGGCGTTAAAAACCCGTTGCAGTTTAGCCATAAAATAACTACTTCGTTTCCGACTTAGTCAATCGATTTATTGAGTATTAATAAAAAAATATAAGTAATTATCATCAATAAGTCTACTAAAAGCAATCTGTAAAGGGAGGTAGTACATTGCAACTTAGTCAAAGTTATCGTTTTGATTACTTTAATCTGATTGGTCCCGAACCTTAGCTTAGCGAGCGAATGTCACCAGTTTTATTGCATAATTGTATGTTTTATGTGATTGTGTTAGTTTGCCTCTACGTTATGGTTTCTACGGACTTGCGTTAATCTCATGGGTTGCCATGCAAGGTGCTAAACTTGTCAAAGAAGAGCAATTAAGTGTTAAGTTATGTGATGTAAGCTGATTTAATTTACGTTTTATGGAAATTGCATTAGCATTCCACTATGTTTAAGTATTTCTGACTGTAGCAATAATAATTTACGAAATAGTTAAACCATTAGGGAGACGAAGGCGCGTATAAAGGAGGAAGACTATTCGCTGCTAGGGCAAAGAGTAATTGTTGGTGAGTGATGATTATTGACGTTCAACAAACAAATGCATCAATAAAGTTGATGTTGTTGAAGAGTGGGCTCGTAATTTTAGTTTCTCGAGGGTAAATCCTTAGTCCGAAGGATAGAACCTAGAGGGTATTTGTTGAACTCTACCGATCGAATTTTCCAGTCCCAAATTTTCCAGTTTTCCAGTCTAGTCGTTCATCCATGTATCATTCGGTTGATTCACTGCATTGGCGACACTGACACCTTGTTCAATAAATCTTAAATTAGGGCAATATTTTGATTAACGCAAATCTTAAATTAGGGCAATATTTTGATTAACGCAAATCTTAAAGTAGGGCATTGTTTTGATTTACGCTTCTAAACAATTTATTCTTTGAAATCATTAAAGAAATAGTGATGGACGTTAAAAAATCTCCATTCAAAAGTTTTGCCTTAAACCCCAAATTGGAGGAGCAAGAAAACAGTAGCGACGCTGATTTAAGTTCTTCAACCCTTATATTAGTAAAATACTTAGTGTGCGTGGAGAGGATAAGCTTAATTTGCTCATCAAACTCATAGACGCGTCTGTTGATGAATTAACTTCTGAAATCTAGAGCTACGATGATGAAAATAATATTTTTTCGAACTCCTATAAAAAATCTCCAAGTCCTGTTTTTGTTTGGTTTATTTTAAAATTATGTAAGAAGCAAATCGAGGAGTCTCTCAACAGCTATTTTCAAAAGTTTGAAGCGCCCGAGTCCAGTCTGTGATTTTGTGCATCCTGCTCTTTATAAGGAAGAAGCCAGTCGCAATGCGTTTATTACATGAGAAGCATAAAACGATGTCAGGCAGTGTTTGCTAGAGGAAAAAACCATGACTTTGCAAAACACTTTCGACAGCTCTATCATTAAACACTGCTAGAAGGAATCCAGAAACGTTTTATATGCATCTTTTTCAACAGCAGACTTTTTATCAAGTAGTGAAGACGAGTGTAAATGCTTATGAAGGCAAGCAACATCAAAAAGCTTCTAAAAAAGAGAGGAATGTAATGCTGCAACAGTAGGCAAATGTACAGTATGTAATGTGGGAATCGAAAGCATCATCGTAAATTGTGCCCGGTCAAATAGCTGACTTCTTGTAACAGAATAGTTTTCAAAAATGTTTCCTTGTTGTTGTCAAAGCAAGACTGGTAACACTACTACATCTGTCATAACGAGAATACCTTTTAAAGATATTGAGAAAAACCATGCAAAAGTAAATATTTCTATTAGTGTGAATGGCATCAAAAGCAATGCACTTGTGGCTCCACAATAAGTCATTCAAACAATAAATTTAGTGAACTGCTGAATATCAATTTGATAAAATTGCACTGTTGCTTTTGGTTGGCTATTGAAAGATTCAGTTCAAAAAGTGTTGGCAAATATCTCCTTGAAATCGATGTATACCGGCAAACCTACAACAAAGTGTCTGTTGTAATTTTAGAAAATTAGCTCACTAATGTAATTTAGGGTCAAGACATTCTCAACAAACACAGAAATTTCAATATTTTGGAATGCCAATGACAACTTTTCACTAAGGGGCGCTAAAAACTATTAAAGCTTCAGCACTAGTTCACCTTTTCGAACAAGGTATTTGGAAAACTAAGGCATTTGAAGGACCAATGCCGACTTTGAAACAAGGAGCGCCAATAGTGTTAATTGTTCCTGTAACAACTAAGCCAAGAAAATATTCTCAAATTGGTGCTAATTTCATTTCTTTGAAGTAACAAGACTTCTCGAAGAAGGATTGATTGAGCCAAGCAGCTTACCTTGGCGCGTACAATCATTGCTGGTAACTCAAAAGAATCACAAAATGCGCATGGTGATCGACTATAAACACACGGTAAATTAACTCACTCTTTTAGATGCCTATCCGCGGCCTTGAATGCAGAATGGTGCCGAAAAAGTGGCTCAGAATAAAGTATAATCGACATTGGATGCTACTGACGCTCGGCCTTAAGATCGAGATGGCATTCTACATTAGGTTTTATACCGCTTTTGAAGCTGAAAATGCGCATTGCTAATAGAAAAGAATTCGATTGTGAATGAAAAATGCTTCCTTCTAGTTTTCAGAGCATAATTGAAGACATAATTTTGGGCTATTATTTGTAAAGAAACTTTCGCTTACTTAGACAACATCACTGTCGGAGGTGCAACTCAAGACGAATACGACTTAAAACTCAAAAGGTTACTCAATGTAGCAAAAGATCATAATTTGACGTTAAAGCCAGTATAGTAGATTTGATAGCTTTCGTTTCTCCATTGCGAGATAAAAGCAAACAGACCCAAGCAAGTGTAGAAAAAGGAGCAATGGCCTTATTGAAGCTATCAGGATATGGAATATTCACTCACCGGCAGACTTTTCAGATTGCTCACTGACCAAAGGTTAGTTTTCTTCATGTTTGATAACAAAAATGATGGTAAATTAAAAACTGACAAAATTTTGCAATGACGAATTGAACTGTCACGATATCATGATGAAATTCTATACCGTGCCAGCAAGTTCAATTCTACTGCTGACAGATTATCACGTGTGTATGTGCTGGTATATATAATTCTTCTTCATATGACTTTGATTCCGGTCTATGCCATCAGAGCATAACACGATTTTGTCACTTTGTTAAATCGAACAATTTGGCATCAGGCAATGTGCGCAAAGTAACAGCAAACTGTCTTATTGATGCTGGAATCAATTTCCTTTTGCATTTCCATTTGATAATATGGAATCAAAAACTGTTGTTTCTTGTTTAATACAAGTACTTGATTTGTTCTGGGCTTATGGCTATATTCACTACGATCAAAAAAAGTTCATTTTTTTTCTTTTAATCCTGTATTGCTTATGCACAATTTGGGCGTTCTCACAAGTAAAACCTCCTTACACAACGTTATATCAAATGGGCAAAGTGAAAAACGTATTCATATTATATGGTCCTGCGACTGGTATTAAAAACAAGAGATTTTCCCATTAATAAATGAGAAGATGCGTTACGTCAAGTTCTTATTTCACTAAAATCTCTACTTTGTACAACAACACATTCGACACGACACAAACGATTCTTTGGTTCCTCTCGCCCTTCAAGCTTCGCTATTGTAATTTCCTCAAGGTCAAGCACTCCTGGATCCTTTTAAGTCCGAAAACGTGTTCGATCAAGCAAGTACAAACCACTGGTCAAACAAGCAAATCTTATTCATTCGACTCCACAGTATACAATGCTTGTGTATGTTTACGCACCCGTCACGAAAGCACGGTTTTATTTAAAGACCCGTCTACCAGCCCTCCCTATGAGATTTCAAAAGCCGGAAAAAATTTTGCTGACCTTAAAAGTAATATTACCTGTAATACCGTCAAGCCAGATTACTACTCAAATGAAGAAGTAGTAAAACCACTCAACCAAAAAAAATTAACTGACTTGCATAGTGTCAATAATGTCGCTCATGATGGGACATGCAAGGTGACGTTATTGAATCTCTCATTACATACACAAAGGCCACCTGACCATTTCACATATTATCGTAAATGGATGCATTTTATGTGATGGGGGAATAATCTGATTGATTCCAAATCTTAGCTTAGCGAGTAAATGTTGCCTGTTTTCTTAGATAGTTGTATGTCATGTGATTGTGTTATTATACCGATTTGCGTTGATCTCATAATTTGCCATGTTGTGTGACTGTGGTACTAAACTTGTTGAAGCAGGGCAATCAAGCGTTCAGTTTTGTGTTGCAAGTTAGTTAATCTATGTTTTATGCGAATTGCATTTACGATCCATTATGTTTAGGTATTTTTGATTTTTTGTTAAATAAATTTTAAATCAAGAGTGCGCAACCTTTCTCGCCCGGGAGCCAATTTCTCACTTCTTCAGTATTTAGCTGGTCTGTTGGTGTTCATCCAAAGTGGTAGTGAAGATCTTTTTTCGGAGATCAATACTTTCAAAGCAACATAACAATACTTTCAAATCGATCTCCATTACAAATTGGTCTACCCAAGAAAATTTTGAAAAATTTGATGTAAATCTTGTGAGGAAAGCATTGATCTCCAAAAAAGATCTCAATAACCAGTCCTTTCCGCTGGCCACAAAATTTCATGAGGCAAACCGCTAGACACACTGTCTTAAATTAAGACAATGTTTTGATTAAGACTGCATAGCATGTTGATGTTTTAACGTTGCATTACTTGTCGATGTTTCGTAACGTTGCACTACATGTCGATGTTTCGTAACGTTGCATTACATGTCGATGTTTTGTAACGTTGCATTACATGTCGATGTTTCGTAACGTTACATTACATGTCAATGTTTTGTAGCGTTGCATTTAATGTCGATGTTTCGTAACGTTTCAAAATATGTCGACGTTTTGTAACGTTACATTACACGTCGATGCCTCCCAACATTATATAACTTGTCGATGTCCATTTGTTAACGCTTTTCTTGCTGGCGACTGGGGACGGTTAAGGGCACTAACAGGTTTACTGGAATGATGAATTTCTCTTTTTCTTGTAAAAGTCTTTAACGCGGAATTTTAGACGATTTTATTTCATAAATGCAATAGAATTTGTTGCAAAAGAAAATTTTATTGTGAATACAAGTATCAATTATAATTGGTCAATTCTCAATTTGGTAGTTTTTTAAGTTTCGGGCCAAATGATTTTTCCGGTTTCTACAAAAAATAAACATCGAATTACCACATTATATAGGGGCGGAGGCCAATTACAAATAAAAAACAATGCACATGCCAGAACTATTTTCTCAGCGAAATCTTCAGCATTCCAAATGAAAAAGTGGGCAAAAATGCAAATTATAGGACACACAAACTACAGCACAATTTGCTTGTCTGCCGAGCGACTTATCACCTTATTCAAATAGAATAAAAAAATCATGATGTTATTAACTTGCAAACTGAATTGTCAGAACAAAAAACCATTACTCGTACAAAATCTTAAATTAAATGGTCATAGCTCAAATGGATTGCCTCGAAAGAAACACGCAGCGCTGATTAATCGGCTTGCGATCAGCCCGTTTCTGATCCAAACGCGGCAAGAAAATATTTAACACCAATCTCAAATCGAGTCGAGTCATTTCGTGTAAACGGCCCAAATCAAGTCGACCTATTTTTTACAGCGACTCGAGTCGAGCCATTGACTTGAGTCTTCTCAACGCTGGAATACAAACTACCAACAATCTAAAGTGCAACCCATAAACTGCCAAGTAGGTTTGAGCAGCTTTGTTATGCTAAGTACCACTGTCGTTGTTCTTCAACAATTAGGAATATAACTGCAACACTATTTCGTCTAAGCAACTCAAAATTTCTCCATCAGAAGTTCGATTCCGGTATGATTATTTATTTCTATCAATTTTACTGCATTTTGTCAACCATTGGAGAATACAAGAAACGTAGAATCTGCTCAATTTTTCAAAACAAGATTCTTTGGACGCAGCAGGCAAATGTGACGCTATGATTGTAGTTTGGCATATCGTGCCAACTAACGATTTGCTTTACATGGAAGTCAGGACACCATGCGCGATGATGCAAAGATTATAGGGTTGTTTTTACAGCCGATAAACCTGAATTCGATTCTTTGTCGAGTCGTTTCAAATATTTTACAAACGTTGTTCACAGATTTCCCGCTTGGCGTTCAGCAATAGAAGTGATGTGGAGAACGAAGATTGAAAATGAATTTAGTCAGTCAAGACTAACTATGTCAGAATGAAGCAGTCACCGCTCAGTTAGACAGATTTAGTCAATGAAGACTAACGTTGTCCCGGCGTCAAAAACCCGTTGCAATTGAAAAGCTTTGTGGTATTTCATTTTCAAGTTTGAAAAAGTTTCATGCATAACCATTTATTCTAAAATCTACATAGCAAAAACATCAAGTACAAATATATAAAATCACAAAACAAAAACGACAAAAGTTTTCCGCACAAATCAAATCAACAAATACAAGTTCAAACGTAAAATTTGACATCGCATTGCTCATATAATTGCAATACTTTGTGTTAGCCGCATTTCATGATCATTGCCTTCTCTCTTCTCTCACGATACCTTGGATCAACATCCCATCGTCGCACGCATTTTAATGATGCTTACAATTTTTGAACAAACTTTCTGCGCATTTTGCGAAGATGCCAAATATTAAAAAATTATTTGCCAACGGTCCTCACAGTGCTTAAGTGACCTTATGTTCAATCATGGGTCGGATTGCTATTCCAAGAAAACTTACAACATCATTTTTGTATTTCAATTAACCTTAATTATAATTAAATTTTGATTAACTCCACAAAAATTTGTGCTGGAAAAACCAGAAGGCAAATGGTTTAAACCAGGGGTGGGCAAACTTTCTAATCGGAGGGCCGCATTGACCATTCAAAAGTTTGCCGGGGGCCGCATTGACCATTCAAGAGTTGGCCTAGGGCCGCATTGCCCATTTAAGAGTGGCCGAGGGCCAGTGCTTAAAATCTTGAAATAGCTGTATACAATGAAAGAGCTTGCATTAGCTTAAAATCTTGCGATAACTTCTTGCAATATCGTATTACGTGGCTTTGAAAATGATGGTGTCCAAAAAAGGTCATCACTCTCTATTAGGACGGAAAATGCGTCAGTTCAAACTAGCAATTGCGTAGCGGGTCTTTCAATGATGGTTTCTAACGTTTTTGGCTGTTTAGTACGGCAAATGTAGCTACCCGTGTAATATTAAATTAGATATATGGAAGTTTCTACAAGTGTTGGCGGGCGGCACAAAATGCTCCTTTGGGCTGCATGCGGCCCGCGGGCCGTAGTTTCCCCACCCCTGGTTAAGACCATCTGCAGTTGTGATGAAATGTAGATCAGGTGCGTCATCTAGCGCATAAATATTTTATTCAGCTTCCTCGAGAGTTTCATCCAGTTTACTGATTATTCTTTTGGTATTTTGTAAAATATTCCAGAGTCGGTGATGCGTATCAAATTGGTAAACATCGCTAGTAGAAAGGAAACTGGTTGATTGTTGAGGTTGTTTGTTTGAACATTTTTTAGTCTTTGGTGCCACTTTGCCGCTTCCAGTTGGCATTTCAGCCGCGCTTTCTTCAAAATCTTTTTCATTGCTTGGACTCTAAAATTTTTAATGGACTAATAAATTAATCATTTATCACGTTTAAATAAAAAACTAGGCCAAAAGCAAGAATCAAATTTAGGTTCAATGTTTGTTCAGCAATTGAAGTGAAATATTTTTAGCCAAATGTGACTCTACTAATACCGCTTAGCCACTTTCACCAAAGGACGTCTTGCAATGTTTCCATCTTCAAATTCGTAAATTTAATTCAGTTTAAATAAGGTTTAACTTCTGTTGCCGAGGTTTTTAGCTTGGGACCAGTCGCACTCTTGGGTTTCTACGAGATCTGAATCACAAAATTGGATCTATAATTGCCTTCAAAAAGCTGATTCTCAATAAAGGTGTTGACTTCACCAAAAAAAATCAATTTTTGAAGACTTTCTACATATTCGCTCGTTCAGGCTTCTTTGATTTCGATGAAGATTAGCAGAATAACACAGGGACTGTGATCTTTGTGAAGATAAAAAACCACTATTCTGTTGTGACTGATGATTTCAAAGGGCAGCTAGTGCAGTTGCAGATATTTAAACTTTAGAGCAAAATTGTAGTTCAACTCAGTCAAAAGCGATGCACAAACTTTATTGAAACAAATCATTTTTGGTGTGAAATAGCATCATTAGCACTCCAGCTTTGATTAGCATCTCTATTTCTCAAGTTTACTCCGAAATCATAACAATTGATGACGTAATATAAACACTGATTATGAGGTAACATGCCGATTTATTTGTTTCAACACAATGCAGATTAGTTACGGCAAGCAATTGGCGACAAAAATAAAAGTTAATGAAGCAAGCAGAAAAATGAATACGTTTTCTAATTAGATTAATTTAAACGATTTTTTTATATTTATAAATATCAATTTCGAATTCGGTAAGGTTTATTAGATAATACTTCTGACCTTCTACTTGCTATGATTGGCTAAAATTTGATCAAGTTTATCCAGTAAAGTCACGTGATACATATCGTCCTCGGCTACGTATTCATAATCCTCTTCTGAATCGCTAGAATCTGGCTCATTTGATTGGTTAAAGGACGCTTTATCGGGATCACGTGGTTTCTGTGAACAGAAAATCTGTCAGTTTGCTACCAGGCAATGAATAAACAACCGGTCATCGTCACAATCTGGGCAACAATTGATTTCTAATTACATGTGACGTATTAATTCATATTGGGCATTTTAGGCGAATCCAATACGACGAGTCATGCTTCACGGAAAGAGCTAAGTGCAAAATGGACTATTGCGGATAGAAATTAGTCTATAACAATTGTACCTCTTCCCCATTTCCCTCAACTACTTACTCTCGTGCTATTCTGCTCCTGTAAGTTGGTTAGTAACTTGATTAGAAGAAACAAAAACAATCATCAATCAAAAAAGCAATGGCGAGACATGCAACAACAACTTTAAAAAAGAAAACCAAAATCTTGTCCATTAGAATCATGCTTGAGTGCGCACCAGTCCTCACCTGAACTAGCACAGCTGGACTCTTCCATGCGCAACGCTTTCCCAACAACTGTTTGATCTTTGCCTCGTCTGATTGATCAATTCCGTCCACCTTTATTTCTTCCAAAATATTGTCTGCACTCATTACTTCCAGGTTCACTCCTTCGCGGAAGAGATTGCGTAGGCCTGACGTCATAAACAATCCCATATGTGATGTCATCAAAAGCAGTATAACATCATCAACGCATAAAAACAAATCAATGACATTACCAGCATAAAAACATGAATTCTAGATTCATTTATCATCACTTCTATTGCTGAACGCAAGTAATATTTATTGGCAAGATACCGTTGCACACACTCGCCCTGGATGAATTAATAATTGAATAAGCGAAGGTAGGCATCTGAATTCAGAACTCGTTTAGCAGGTCGATACTAAACGATGTCACTCACCGTCATGAATTCTTTCACTTGTGACGTCATCTCTAACGTCCCATCCGTGAGAATGAGCGAATCTTATCATAACGTTCAACAATCCATTGAAGGAAAGATGCTTCAAGTAGCTCTGCAACAGTATAACGTCATAATTACGTGTTAAAGTGTGACGACATTAATTTAATTTTTAGTTTGATAGTATCGCAAAATTTTTGTCATGCTGAACCGCACAGCAAAACCACAGTGAAGTTGTGCTAAACTAACGCGTGGAGGTAGCTGAAAGCGCATGTACAAGAGATCTGATACGACTTACAGTCGCTGTACACGATATACGTTTTATTCGGTTTTCCTCTTACAAATTTTTGTAAACATTTTCACCCGCTTTGATGTTCACATAACGCCTTACCGCATATGTTGTTGTTCCAACTTCCAACATCCGATTTTGTCCGTAAACTACGTGAAAAACGCGTTTGTGTTTTAACGGACAAAACCGTAAAAAAATTTTGTAAAAATCCAGGTATCCACAAAGTAGATGTACTATATAGCACCACAAAAATAACTAAACGGATGAAAATTACGTTACAAAGGCGCTTGAGAGCAAAATACGTAAACAACCGGACAAAATACGTACACAACCGGACAAGTATGTACAAAGCCGGACAAAGTAAGTACACAACTGGATAAAAGCCGTTCAATAGCGTATACTGTGTTCCTTCACCCTAATTATCTCAAAAAGAGTGAAAGTGCAGAAAGTGACACTGTTTCGACCTATCAGGTGCATTTGATAACCGACAAGTAGTTAGAGGCTTTTAATAAAGCATAGCTTACACTGTCACACTAGTGGGACCTACACTAGTTCCACTGTAGTGGATGGTATGTCAGTACTCTGCGAAGCCGTATCACTCGTGAATGGGCGGCGGTTGTCGCAGGTGCACTAAGTCCAACAACTGCTAGAACAACAGTGTTGTCACAGCCAAGTGATAACAAGCTCTTGTATTACTCTAAGAGTGAAAGTGTTTTACAAAATCGATACTTCTGTGCGGTTTGTAGCAGTACCGAACTAGTCAAAACATCGTTTCAAACCAAATGAGGGTTTTTGTAAAATATTTTAGTTTTTGTAGAAATATTTGTATCGTGACAGAGACTTTAATCTTCAAACAACCGCCCACCTGCCTGGCACGCTGTGCCAATGCATTGTCGTACAGCTAAGCCTAGCTACCACAACAAAATTTTGAATTCAATCTAGTCAAAATCTAACTTTACCACCTCGTTATCAACTTTCTGGAGTGATTAGCAACTGCAATTCAAGATAATGAAAACGTGACATATTAATCTTTAAAGTAAACCAAGTTGATTTAGCGTTGCCATGATTTTGCGAAAGGCACGTTCATACCAAAATTTCTCTGTTTGTGGTAGAAATGTATTGAGCCAGAAATACGGGCTTTTTGCAGCGGTTATAAACACAAGTTATCCCATGTATAGATGTATAAGTTTATGACAAAAATAATAGGAAAATGGAAAAGCATTTTCTTACTTTTTCGAGTTTTAGTAAATTAAGGAGCGTTTCCGAGCAAGGTGGAATTGGAGACGAACTCATCACGATGTCGACGTTCAATTCAATTGCATGAGAACGTGGAAGCTTTTCCTCCCAGTGTGACTTCATCAAATCGAAGACTAACAACTGAGCGACGCCGTCCGTTTTTGCACCTGCATTACAACAATCCATCGGTACGTACATCAAGCACCATATTTTTATCACTTTTGTTTGTAATGGTTTTCTTATATCCCAAGAATAAAGATATAATCTAAAAGCAAGTAATACTGGTTGCCGGGAAACTTCAGTGAACACGTGGCCGAGAGTATTGCAGTAGATTTTTCGATTGTTAGCGACAGCAAGGTCGTGCGTTCAGTCCTTGAAATGGCTAAGTGATTGTGTCCCTGCGAAAAAGCTTTTACGATATTTTGTTCTGTTTGTGGTAGAAATAAGCTGGGCTGTACTGGCAACACCAAAAGCGATCTTAACTCAAGTTGTTCTAGATGTTAGCATAATGGCCGACAAAACATCTCTGGAGGCCAGAGTTTAAAATATGAATTGTTTTTTTGTAATCACCACAATAGCATATTGCTAGTACATATTTACTGCAGCCGCTACAACTTGTCTCGCAACGAGACTCATTAGCTGTCTAAATAAAACAATCACATAAATCGTAGAAATGTATGAAGCATAAGATATGAGGAAGGAGGTTAATTGGAAAGGATTAAAATTACAGCAATACCAAACATGAAAACCGCAAACCTTACGTAAAATTATGCTCGCCATTATTTTTAATTTTTTTTAAATCTCAATTTAAATTATAATCCTTTCCTAGTAGCCTTCTTCGCGATCATCCAGTGTATCATACATATATGTTATTCATGTGATTGCTTTATTTAGAACCCTCCCGAGTTTCACGACGAAACCAGTTGTAATGTCTGTAACAAATATGAACTGGTTGTGATTTGTTGTGATAAATATTACAGCCATGGCTTTAGCTATAATTTATAAAGCATTGTATTTGTCAGTTAGGCCGTGATTAAGCTTGCATTGTAAATAATTTTTAGATAGATAGATATTGTTTGAGCAAATTGGCTTAGTAAAGTTGTTTTTGAACAAGATGAATCAGCTGATATAGCTATGAACCGTCAGGTTCACGGCAAACTATACGGCTACTGACCCCATGACTTTGCATAAGAAAAAAGTGGGTTTAGAAAATGGCAAAGCTATTTCTAGCCTACAACGTCGTATCTTACCTATGAACCGGCTTTTGTACAGTGTGTGTTCCTCATCGGTAAATATGTCAACGTAAGCAATCTCACATTTGATCACCATCAGTTTCGCTTCTCTTCCTACCGGATCCAGGAACAACTTATGATAAACATTCTCTGACCACGGACGGCAATTACCAGTCGTGTCCGCTCTCTGGATACGGAAACGGAAATCGGAATTCTGTTATGGATTAATACTGGAACGTTTTGTGCAAGCCAGAAAATAAAATTTAGCGTCGGAGGCTAGTGCATCGTGAGTCTGAGAGATCAAAACTGCGTTTGTGGTGTTGTGTCCGTAAAAAATCACTCCGCTTTGTTACAACTCCGTTATCACTCCGCTTTGTTACAGCGTTTGTTATGGAGATGCAGTAAGCCAGTAGTAATAACAATCCAAAGCGAGTCCAAACAAAGGTTTTTTGGTTAAACTGTAATGATTGCAATAAAGGCAGAACATAGCAACATACAACTTTGAAATTTTCCATAACTTCATCCTGTTATTTGTGTAATATGACAACATTTACATAACAAGCGGAACAATCCAAAACACGTCATAAAGTAAAACAAACAAAGCTACGTCTAAATACATTTGCAGTTCCTTTGTGACCAACTTAAAATATTTGTGGCGCCAATTTTCTTGTGGCCATCAACACAGGACAAACAGCTGCCACATACTGTGTGGGATGGCAACAAGCTATGTGGGGTGCCGACAAACATTGTAGTGTGGCCACAAACTGTGTGGGATGCCCACAAAATGTGTGTGGTGGCCACACACCATTCAGCGACATGCATTGTGACTATAGCTAACGAATAATCTATTTACTTACTTCTGACTTGTGAGGTTCTTCATTGATGATATGTTTCACTTCGGTTGAATAATTTTGATTTGATTGGTTGCTTCCCATTTTCTCTTCTTGTGATTGGCTAACGGTTTGTGACTTTGAAGGATTTGCGTCCCTGGACGCTGGCAATCCGGTATAAATAGCAAATCCGTGGTTTTGCTGTGGATTGGAACTAAAAACCAGATTCATTTGTATCTGCATATTAGATATTAGATGGGTTGAACTGTAGGGGAATGGAGATTGCTTTGAATGATTGGCTATGGTTGGATTGGCAAAGATAGCAAACAAAAATAAAAATATTTGCATAGCATTTTTAGAGATTATAAGAAAGAAAATATGTTAGTCTATAAGTGTATGATTTTAAAAGGAAGGCAATACAAACTCTTTCTAAATAACAAGTTGGATTAGAAATATATTAACGTCATCCAATCACGGAAATCTCGTACATGTGTGTGTATAGAACAATAGATACATAAACAATTTGTGGGTCCATAGAACTTTTTGACGCAATATGTGTATTCAGATCAGCTTCGGAAATGCTGCAAGTGCAATTTTACCGCAAATTATTGAGCAGAAAATTTCAAAAAAATCTCTTAAAATCTCAACAACTTGGCACTTGTGAGTTTCGAACGCAAGACTGTGTGATTGTTGCTTCATAAAGCCCCCGTTGCTCCGGTAACAACAAGGTCCCGGGGGAGGTGGCGACAGTTCTTTGAAAGATTGAACAAATAGCTCGATTTGAACAATAATTGTCTTAAATATTTTATTCTTAATCTCCAAACTTGCAAAATGGCGTCATGTGCTAAATATGAGACAGTAACCGGTTGTGCTTTGAACTTTTCAAGTTAATTTTAAATTCAACCGGCCCCATCAGTAACGTCGGGGTAAAGTATTTCAGTTTAGCCGGTTTCACTCATTGACCTCTTGTGTGAAAATTAACAAAACTTTAATGAATTTTGTGCACTCCCGCAATTCTCGTACACGTTTTGGTGATCACCTTATTCTTTTAATTAAGACTAGCAATGCCCATGAAGAAAAAATGCTGCCACAAACTATCTTTCTTAAAAGTGTGAGGGGAGAGATCGAAACACGAACAAAAATGATAATCGCGGCAAATGGTGGTTGCTTTCACAATGACAGAAATAAACTATTCAGCGGTAAGCATATTTTGTGAGTTGGTTCGGTCCCTTTCCTTTCTATATTTTTGGTACTAAATTCATTAGCTGCGCTATTTGCCTTGCTTCCGGCATAGTGACAAAAGCCGCTATGCCTTACTCAATGTAATTCACGATATTCTATTGGGAGCCCATCAGGCCAATTAATTTTCAGACAAATATTCTCTCTAAATTCAGTTTTATAAATTGTTAGGTTTATGGTTTTATTCTGACTTTTTCTCAAACTTAGGATTTTATCATATTGCTTTATAGTACAGATATCTTGACAGAAAGCATATCAGCAAAAGAAAAAATCCTTGATATATAGCATACGTCAGCGCCGCCCGCACGGCTCCTAACAAAAAGTCGTGATTGAAAATGTCGGTTCAGCCAACCAAGCCTGCTTTACCCATCAACCAGCCCAATCAGCGCGTTTCTGATCCAAACGCGGCAAGAAAATATTTAACACCAGTCTCAAATCGAGTCGAGTCATTTCGTGCAAACGGCCCAAATCAAGTCGACCTATTTTTTACAGTGACTCGAGTCGAGTCATTGACTTGAGTCTTCTCAACGCTGGAATACAAACTACTAACAATCTAAAGTGCAACCCATAAACTGCCAAGTAGGTTTGAGCAGCTTTGTTATGCTAAGTACCACTGTCGTTGTTCTTCAACAATTAGGAATATAACTGCAACACTATTTCGTCTAAGCAACTCAAAATTTCTCCATCGGAAGTTCGATTCCGGTATGATTATTTATTTCTATCAATTTTACTGCATTTTGTCAACCATTGGAGAATACAAAAAAAGGTAGAATCTGCTCAATTTTTCAAAACAAGATTCTTTGGACGCAGCAGGCAAATGTGACGCTATGATTGTAGTTTGGCATATCGTGCCAACTAACGATTTGCTTTACATGGAAGTCAGGACACCAAGCGCGATGATGTAAAGATTATAGGGTTGTTTTTACAGCCAATAAACCTGATATCGATTCATTGTCGAGTCGTTTCAAATATTTTACAAACGTTGTTCAAAGATTTCCCGCTTGGCGTCCAGCAATAGAAGTGACGTGGAGAACGAAGATTGAAAATGAATTTAGTCAGTCAAGACTAACTATGTCAGGATCAAATAGTCACCGCCCAGTTAGACAGATTTAGTCAATGGAGACTAACGTTGTCCTGGCGTCAAAAACCCGTTGCAGTTGAAAAGCTTTGTGGTATTTCATTTTCAAGTTTGAAAAAGTTTCATGCAAAACCATTTATTCTAAAATCTACATAGCAAAAACATCAAGTACAAATATATAAAATCACAAAACAAAAACGACAAAAGTTTTCCGCACAAATCAAATCAACAAATACAAGTTCAAACGTAAAATTTGACATCACATTGCTCATATAATTGCAATACTTTGTGTTAGCCGCATTTCATGATCATTGCCTTCTCTCTTCTCTCACAGTACCTTGGATCAACATCCCATCGTCGCACGCATTTTAATGATGCTTACAATTTTTGAACAAACTTTCTGCGCATTTTGCGAAGATGCCAAATACTAAAAAATTATTTGCCAACGGTCCTCACAGTGCTTAAGTGACCTTATGTTCAATCATGGGTCGGATTGCTATTCCAAGAAAACTTACAACATCATTTTTGTATTTCAATTAACCTTAATTGTAATTAAATTCTGATTAACACCACAAAAATTTGCGCTGGAAAAACGAGAAGGCAAATGGTTTAGAATTTAGACAATCTGCAGTTGTGATGAAATGTAGATCAGGTGCGTCATCTAGCGCAATAAATATTTTATTCAGCTTCCTCGAGAGTTTCATCCAGTTTACTGATTATTCTTTTGGTATTTTGTAAAATATTCCAGAGTCGGTGATGCGTATCAAATTGGTAAACATCGCTAGTAGAAAGGAAACTGGTTGATTGTTGAGGTTGTTTGTTTGAACATTTTTTAGTCTTTGGTGCCACTTTGCCGCTTCCAGTTGGCATTTCGGCCGCGCTTTCTTCAAAATCTTTTTCATTGCTTGGACTCTAAAATTTTTAATGGACAAATAAATTAATTATTTATCATCTTTAGATGAAAAACTAGGCCAAAAACAAGAATCAAATTTAGGTTCAATATTTGTTCAGCAATTGAAGTGAAATATTTATAGCTAAATGTGACTCTACTAATACCGCTTAGCCACTTTCACCAAAGGACGTCTTGCAATGTTTCCATCTTCAAATTCGTAAACTCAATTCAGTTTAAATAAGGTTTAACTTCTGTTGCAGAGGTTTTTAATTTGAGGCCAGTCGCACTCTTGGGTTTCTACGAGATCTGAATCACAAAATTGGATGTACAATTGCCTTCAAAAAGCTGATTCTCAAAAAAGGTGTTGACTTGACCAAAAAAAATCAATTTTTGAAGACTTTCTACATATTCGCTCGTTCAGGCTTCTTTGATTTCGATGAAGATTAGCAGAATAACACAGGGACTGTGATCTTTGTGAAGATAAAAAACCACTATTCTGTTGTGACTGATGATTTCAAAGGGCAGCTAGTGCAGTTGCAGATATTTAAACTTTAGAGCAAAATTGTAGTTCAACTCAGTCAAAAGCGATGCACAAACTTTATTGAAACAAATCATTTTTGGTGTGAAATAGCATCATTAACACTCCAGCTTTGATTAGCATCTCTATTTCTCAAGTTTACTCCGAAATCATAACAATTGATGACGTAATATAAACACTGATTATGAGGTAACATGCCGATTTATTTGTTTCAACACAATGCAGATTAGTTACGGCAAGCAATTGGCGATAAAAAATAAAAGTTAATGAAGCAAGCAGAAAAATGAATACGTTTTCTAATTAGATTAATTTAAACGATTTTTTTATATTTATAAATATCAATTTCGAATTCGGTAAGGTTCATTAGATAATACTTCTGACCTTCTACTTGCTATGATTGGCTAAAATTTGATCAAGTTTATCCAGTAAAGTCACATGATACATATCGTCCTCGGCTACGTATTCATAATCCTCTTCTGAATCGCTAGAATCTGGCTCATTTGATTGGTTAAAGGACGCTTTATCGGGATCACGTGGTTTCTGTGAACAGAAAATCTGTCAGTTTGCTACCAGGCAATGAATAAACAACCGGTCATCGTCACAATCTGGGCAACATTGATTTCTAATTACATGTGACGTATTAATTCATTTTTGACGTTTTAGGCGAATCCAATACGACGAGTCATGCTTCACGGAAAGAACTAAGTGCAAAATGGACTGTTGTAGATAGAAATTAGTCTATAACAAATGTACCTCTTCCCCATTTCCCTCAACTACTTACTCTCGTGCTATTCTGCTCTTGTAAGTTGGTTAGTAACTTGATTAGAAGAAACAAAAACAATCATCAATCAAAAAAGCAATGGCGAGACATGCAACAACAACTTCAAAAAGGAAAACCAAAATCTTGACCATTAGAATCATGCTTGAGTGAGCACCAGTCCTCACCTGAACTAGCACAGCTGGACTCTTCCATGCGCAACGCTTCCCCAACAACTGTTTGATCTTTGCCTCGTCTGATTGATCAATTCCGTCCACCTTTATTTCTTCCAAAATATTGTCTGCACTCATTACTTCCAGGTTCACTCCTTCGCGGAAGAGATTGCGTAGGCCTGACGTCATAAACAATCCCATATGTGATGTCATCAAAAGCAGTATAACATCATCAACGCATAAAAACAAATCAATGACATTACCAGCATAAAAACATGAATTCTAGATTCATTTATCATCACTTCTATTGCTGAACGCAAGCAATATTTATTGGCAAGATACCGTTGCACACACTCGCCCTGGATGGATTAATAATTGAATAAGCGAAGATAGGCATCTGAGTTCAGAACTCGTTTAGCAGGTCGATACTAAACGATGTCACTCACCGTCATGAATTCTTTCTCTTGTGACGTCATCTCTAACGTCCCATCCGTGAGAATGAGCGAATCTTATCATAACGTTCAACAATCCATTGAAGGAAAGATGCTTCAAGTAGCTCTGCAACAGTATAACGTCATAATCACGTGTTAAGGTGTGACGACATTAATTTAATTTTTAGTTTGATAGTATCGCAAAATTTTTGTCATGCTGAACCGCACAGCAAAACCACAGTGAAGTTGTGCTAAACTAACGCGTGGAGGTAGCTGAAAGCGCATGTACAAGAGATCTGATACGACTTACAGTCGCTGTACACGATATACGTTTTATTCGGTTTTCCTCTTACAAATTATTGTAAACATTTTCACCCGCTTTGATGTTCACATAACGCCTTACCGCATATGTTGTTGTTCCAACTTCCAACATCCGATTTTGTCCGTAAACTACGTGAAAAACGCGTTTGTGTTTTAACGGACAAAACCGTAAAAAAAATTTTGTAAAAATCCAGGTATCCACAAAGTAGATGTACTATATAGCACCACAAAAATAACCAAGTGGATGAAAATTACGTTACGAAGCCGCTTGAGAACAAAATACGTACACAACCGGACAAGTATGTACAAAGCCGGACAAAGTAAGTACACAACTGGATAAAAGCCGTTCAATAGCGTATACTGTGTACCTTCGCCCTAATTATCTCAAAAAGAGTGAAAGTGCAGAAAGTGACACTGTTTCGACCTATCAGGTGCATTTGATGACCGACAAGTAGTTAGAGGCTTTTAATAAAGCATAGCTTACACTGTCACACTAGTGGGACCTACACTAGTTCCACTGTAGTGGATGGTATGTCAGTACTCTGCGAAGCCGTATCACTCGTGAATGGGCGGCGGTTGTCGTAGGTGCACTAAGTCCAACAACTGCAGAACAACAGTGTTGTCACAGCCAAGAGATAACAAGCTCTTGTATTACTCTAAGAGTGAAAGTGTTTTACAAAATCGATACTTCTGTGCGGTTTGTAGCAGTACCGAACTAGTCAAAACATCGTTTCAAACCAAATGAGGGTTTTTGTAAAATATTTTAGTTTTTGTAGAAATATTTGTATCGTGACAGAGACTTTAATCTTCAAACAACCGCCCACCTGCCTGGCACGCTGTGCCAATGCATTGTCGTACAGCTAAGCCTAGCTACCACAACAAAATTTTGAATTCAATCTAGTCAAAATCTAACTTTACCACCTCGTTATCAACTTTCTGGAGTGATTAGCAACTGCAATTCAAGATAATGAAAAAATGACATATTAATCTTTAAAGTAAACCAAGTTGATTTAACGTTGCCATGATTTTGCGAAAGGCACGTTCATACCAAA
This sequence comes from Trididemnum clinides, assembly GCA_963675345.1. Lineage (NCBI taxonomy): Eukaryota > Metazoa > Chordata > Ascidiacea > Aplousobranchia > Didemnidae > Trididemnum > Trididemnum clinides. Next base: position 3,327,500 of record OY776297.1, read on the forward strand.
ATTTCTCGGTTTGTGGTAGAAATGTATTGAGCCAGAGATAGGGGCTTTTTGCAGCGGTTATAAACACAAGTTATCCCATGTATAGATGTATAAGTTTATGACAAAAATAATAGGAAAATGGAAAAGCATTTTCTTACTTTTTCGAGTTTTAGTAAATTAAGGAGTGTTTCCGAGCAAGGTGGAATTGGAGACGAACTCATCACGATGTCGACGTTCAACTCAATTGCGTGAGAACGTGGAAGCTTTTCCTCCCAGTGTGACTTCATCAAATCGAAGACTAACAACTGAGCGACGCCATCCGTTTTTGCACCTGCATTACAACAATCCATCGGTACGTACATCAAGCACCATATTTTTATCACTTTTGTTTGTAATGGTTTTCTTATATCCCAAGAATAAAGATATAATCTAAAAGCAAGTAATACTGGTTGCCGGGAAACTTCAGTGAACACGTGGCCGAGAGTATTGCAGTAGATTTTTCGATTGTTAGCGACAGCAAGGTCGTGCGTTCAGTCCTTGAAATGGCTAAGTGATTGTGTCCCTGCGAAAAAGCTTTTACGATATTTTGTTCTGTTTGTGGTAGAAATAAGCTGGGCTGTACTGGCAACACCAAAAGCGATCTTAACTCAAGTTGTTCTAGATGTTAGCATAATGGCCGACAAAACATCTCTGGAGGCCAGAGTTTAAAATATGAATTGTTTTTTTGTAATCACCACAATAGCATATTACTAGTACATATTTACTGCAGCCGCTACAACTTGTCTCGCAACGAGACTCATTAGCTGTCTAAATAAAACAATCACATAAATCGTAGAAATGTATGAAGCATAAGATATGAGGAAGGAGGCTAATTGGAAAGGATTAAAATTACAGCAATACCAAACATGAAAAACCACAAACCTTACGTAAAATTATGCTCGCCATTATTTTTAATTTTTTAAATTCTCAATTTAAATTATAATCCTTTCCTAGTAGCCTTCTCCGCGATCATCCAGTGTATCATACATATATGTAATTCATGTGATTGCTTTATTTAGAACCCTCCCGAGTTTCACGACGAAACCAGTTGTAATGTCTGTAACAAATATGAACTGGTTGTGATTTGTTGTGATAAATATTACAGCCATGGCTTTAGCTATAATTTATAAAGCATTGTATTTGTCAATTAGGCCGTGATTAAGCTTGTATTGTAAATAATTTTTAGATAGATAGATATTGTTTGAGCAAATTGGCTTAGTAAAGTTGTTTTTGAACAAGATGAATCAGCTGATATAGCTATGAACCGTCAGGTTCACGGCAAACTATACGGCTACTGACCCCATGACTTTGCATAAGAAAAAAGTGGGTTTAGAAAATGGCAAAGCTATTTCTAGCCTACAACGTCGTATCTTACCTATGAACCGGCTTTTGTACAGTGTGTGTTCCTCATCGGTAAATATGTCAACGTAAGCAATTTCACATTTGATCACCATCAGTTTCGCTTCTCTTCCTACCGGATCCAGGAACAACTTATGATAAACATTCTCTGACCACGGACGGCAATTACCAGTCGTGTCCGCTCTCTGGATACGGAAACGGAAATCGGAATTCTGTTATGGATTAATACTGGAACGTTTTGTGCGAGCCAGAAAATAAAATTTAGCGTCGGAGGCTAGTGCATCATGATTCTGAGAGATCAAAACTGGTTTGTGGTGTTGTGTCCGTAAAAAATCACTCCGCTTTGTTACAACTCCGTTATCACTCCGCTTTGTTACTACGTTTGTTATGGAGATGCAGTAAGTCAGTAGTAATAACAATCCAAAGCGAGTCCAAACAAAGGTTTTTTGGTTAAACTGTAATGATTGCAATAAAGGCAGAACATAGCAACATACAACTTTGAAATTTTCCATAACTTCATCCTGTTATTTGTGTAATATGACAACATTTACATAACAAGCGGAACAATCCAAAACACGTCATAAAGTAAAACAAACAAAGCTACGTCTAAATACATTTGCAGTTCCTTTGTGACCAACTTAAAATATTTGTGGCGCCAATTTTCTTGTGGCCATCAACACAGGACAAACAGCTGCCACATACTGTGTGGGGTGGCAACAAGCTATGTAGGGTGCCGACAAACATTGTAGTGTGGCCACAAACTGTGTGGGGTGCCAACAAACTGTGTGTGGTGCCCACAAACTGTGTGGGATGCCCACAAAATGTGTGTGGTGGCCACACACCATTCAGCGACATGCATTTTGACCATAGCTAACGAATAATCTATTTACTTACTTCTGACTTGTGAGGTTCTTCATTGATGATATGTTTCACTTCGGTTGAATAATTTTGATTTGATTGGTTGCTTCCCATTTTCTCTTCTTGTGATTGGCTAACGGTTTGTGACTTTGAAGGATTTGCGTCCCTGGACGCTGGCAATCCGGTATAAATAGCAAATCCGGGTTTTTGCTGTGGATTGGAACTAAAAACCAGATTCATTTGTATCTGCATATTAGATATTAGATGGGTTGAACTGCGGGGGAATGGAGATTGCTTTAAATGATTGGCTATGGTTGGATTGGCAAAGATAGCAAACAAAAATAAAAATATTTGCATAGCATTTTTAGAGATTATAAGAAAGAAAATATGTTAGTCTATAAGTGTATGATTTTAAAAGGAAGGCAATACAAACTCTTTCTAAATAATGAGTTGGATTAGAAACATATTAACGTCATCCAATCACGGAAATCTCGTACATGTGTGTGTATAGAAGAATAGGTACATAAACAATTTGTGGGTCCATAGAACTTTTTGACGCAATATGTGTATTCAGATCAGCTTCGGAAATGCTGGAAGTGCAATTTTACCGCAAATTATTGAGCAGAAAATTTCAAAAAAATCTCTTAAAATCTCAACAACTTGGCACTTGTGAGTTTCGAACGCAAGACTGTGTGATTGTTGCTTCATAAAGCCCCCGTTGCTCCGGTAACAACAAGGTCCCGGGGGAGGTGGCGACAGTTCTTTGAAAGATTGAACAAATAGCTCGATTTGAACAATAATTGTCTTAAATATTTTATTCTTAATCTCCAAACTTGCAAAATAGCGTCATGTGCTAAATATGAGACAGTAACCGGTTGTGCTTTAAACTTTTCAAGTTAATTTTAAATTCAACCGGCCGGCTTTGCCGGCGTCTCCGGCAGGGCCCCATCAGTAACGTCGGGGTAAAGTATTTCAGTTTAGCCGGTTTCACTCATTGATCTCTTGTGTGAAAACTAACAAAATTTTAATGAATCCTATGCACTTCCGCAATTCTCGTACACGATTTGGTGATCACCTTATTCTTTTAATTAAGACTAGCAATGCCCATGAAGAAAAAATGCTGCCACAAACTATCTTTCTTAAAAGTGTGAGGGGAGAGATCGAAACACGAACAAAAATGATGATCGCGACAAATGGTGGTTGCTTTCACAATGACAGAAATAAACTATTCAGCGGTAAGCCTATTTTATCAGTTGGTTCGGTCCCTTTCCTTTCTATATTTTTGACACTAAATTCATTAGCTGCGCTATTTGCCTTGCTTCCGGCATAGTGACAAAAGCCGCTATGCCTTACCCAATGTAATTCACGATATTCTATTGGGAGCCCATCAGGCCAATTAATTTTCAGACAAATATTCTCTCCAAATTCAGTTTTATAAATTGTTAGGTTTATGGTTTTATTCTGACTTTTTCTCAAACTTAGGATTTTATCATATTGCTTTATAGTACAGATATCTTGACAGAAAGCATATCAGCAAAAGAAAAAATCCTTGATATATAGCATACGTCAGCGCCGCCCGCACGGCTCCTAACAAAAAGTCGTGATTGAAAATGTCGGTTCAGCCAACCAAGTCTGCTTTACTCATTGAGCACTTGAGTGAACAGTAACGGAAAGTTGTTTTTCCTGCACATAAGATGTTCCCGACTTGTTACGCTCCTATTGCTTATAGAATTTCTTGTTTCAAGATCCTGGCTATGCCTTAAGTCAGGGGTGGGCAAACGTTTTAGTTGGAGGGCGTGATTGACCATTCAAGAGTTGGCTGAGGGCCGCCGCATCAACCATTTCAAGAGTGGCCGGCGGGCCAGTGCATAAAATTTTGCAATAGCTGTACACAATGTAAGAGTTTGCGATAGCTTAAAATCTGACAATAACGTCTTGTAATGTCGTATTACAAGGCTTTGGAAAAAATGGTGTCTAAAAAAAAAGGTCATCACCTCTATTTGGACAGAAAATACATCAATTCAAACTAAGAGTTGCGTAGCAGCTCTTTCAATGATGGCTTTTAACGTTTTTAACTTTTTAGTGCCACAAGTGTCGCCACCCCTGTCATATTAAATTAGATGTGTGGAAGTTTTTACAAGTGTGGCGGGCCGCACAAAATGCTCTGGCGGGCCGTAGTTTGCCCACCCCTGCCTTATATCTATATGTTCCGCCCATTGCTTACGTGAATCCAACGGAGTCTTGCGTTTGCCTTAGTCTAGAAGTATAAAGCACCCTTTCTCAAATTCATTCTGGCTACGCAGTAGATTGCTTGTTCGTCTTTCCTTGCTTAGGTAGGCTTAGAGAAGTAAAAGGAGTCCTTGCTTTCCCAAAATTTACAGCTTTAATTCCCGTAGATCTACAAAGGTATTAGCAAGCAAGATAGAAAAATGTTTCCCCTAAGTATGGTGCGATTTTACCCTGGCAGGCCATGTCATCGCTCGTGCCGAGTTAAAACGCATTAATTAAGGCAGATGCGCCGGCTTTGCCCAACAAACATTTGTGAGAGTAGCAACGATAAGGTTTTAGTAAATATAAGCCATTGCCCTGTACGCACATTCGTGATCATCTTGATCTATTAATCAAGACCGGTAGTACTCAAAAAGAAGGAACGATGTCACAAACTTATTATTCGTACTTTAAAAAGTGTAAAGGGAATGGGGGTGAAACATATTCGCAATTGATGGCAGCGCCCAAATGTTGGCCGTTTTCACTACTAAAGAAATGATCCATTTTGTGGTAGGCCTATTTGACGATTTCTTTTGTATTTACATTTGTGACATTAAGTTCTCTGGCTGCTCTGTTTGCTTTAATTCCGCTATAGCGTGGAAAGGACCCATAACCTTTCCTCAAAGTCGAATGACCTATTGCAATAGGCGCCTATTAAATTGCTTAAATAAAGAATTGCCCGTTGCATTATCAAATGAGCTTGAGTTGTTCTGGAGTTGTTTTTATCAAAATCATCTCAATATCATTTCCAGAAAATGCGTTCAATTGCGTTTTCTGCGAGCAGTAGTTTTTGAGAAACTACAGCTAAGAAGTTGTGCAATGAAACGCTGATTGTGACGTCATCGTAAACTCCAAAGAGATGAAATTTGTTGTAAAGTGATAGCTTTCATGGTTGCTTTCGTTTGAGCACAAAATGATTTTGCTCTGTCAAAAAATATCAATTTAAAAAAATTATCTTTGATTCTGACATCATGACGACGTCACCAATATCCTTATGACACTCACCTCGAGGTGGTGATCAATCGTGCCAAGTTTTGATATTTATACTACCCGTAGTTTCAGAGGAGTTTAAGCGTAAGTACGTACATAAGTACGCACAGACAGAATTGCGCTTTACATATTTGATGATTGAAGAGGTAATGAAATTCATTAAAATTAACACTAAGCAATTTTAGTGGAATTTGATACTCGATAACTCCAAAGCAGGTTTAGACAATTGTTTGATGCTTTGCACCACTGTCTTTGTTTTTCAAGTGTAGAGAATAAAATTGCCATGGATCAAAACGATGAGTAAAACTTTTAGCATTCCGTTTATATTGCTTGCTATCACATTGCTGGTGGATAAAAACAACTAAGCAGAAGAAATAATTTTCCACAAACGCACAACAACAACACTAACATAGTGAGGTTTGAACACATGACCATTTGATCGTCTTTGACATAACTCGACGCTCTAATCCGCTCTATCAAGTGGCCGACATTTTTGGAGGCTTTTGGTTCCGATTGATCTTTTGAAAAGTTTCCAAATGACAATGTACTGTATATTGAACACATCAAGCAATGAACTAAGTTAAAGGTCACCTCACCTTAGCGACCGCGACAGGCTTTGATCAATTTGTTGAAATGAATCGTCGACAAATGATTCGGAAAGATTCAGAAACTACAAAAAATGCTTTACAATAAGTAAGATAATTTTGCTTTCAAGCTGCTCCTCAATTACATAGATGATATTTATATTAGTTGTGCTATTAGGAAAACGAAGAGCACCTCTCCTGCACCAATCAACAGCCACCTCGACGTGATGGTGCGTTCCCCGACCCTCTTTTGATTGATTCTAAAAGGCTGTAGCAGTTACCGAGGGTCTCAGTTACCTCGGGCACTCTCCTCATACAAACCATTTTTTCGCCGTGGTACCCTCTCAACGACCGCAAAAGGGAAGCACACAACCTCGCTGAAATCGGTCGACTGTATTCTCTCTTTTTCTCCTGCCTCTTTCTTGCCCGTCTTCTCCCTGTCCTTCTTCTTTTGATGAGTGGAAACGTTCATGCTAACTCTGGCCTCATCTTTTCCTGTTCAGTGTGCACTGGAAATGTAACCTGGAGGGGTAGATCAGTGCAATGTTTCACCTGCTCTAAATGGGTCCATTTAAGGTGCTAATACTCTACTCTAGATTCAAAACTCTAGACAGCTCTCACTTCTGGAGCTGTCCTTCTTGCTGCGTTCCTGTTTCTTCTGGAGGTCCCACATCCACCTACACTATGTATTGTCCTTCGGATTTCTCCAGCTTGTATATTTTCACTGTTCAACCTGGTATATCTGGCTTCCCCTCTGCCAATGTAACGCTCCAGTCCTAGTCTCGTCTTCAAACCTCCTAACCACCTTCTGCTCACTTCGTATCTTCTCCCTCTCCACCCTCTCCTGCCCTGCATATTTCTGGCTGTTTTTCTATACATCATGCTTCGTCTTCCCCACTGACCCGCTCAAGGTCCTTCAATGGAATGCTGGAGGTCTTTGAGCCAGGAGCGCTGAACTACTGCCCTTTATCTTGTCTCATCCTGTGAATCTCATCTCATCTTACTCAATATTCAGGAATCCAACCTTAGCTTATATCTTCTATGTAGATGCCTAAATACTCTGCTCTGTGATCTGATTGCACTCACTCCCAGTCAAGCATTCTTTCTCCCGATGACTCGCACGCTAGCGGTGGCGTCATCATTTTTTCAGGCAGAGTCTATTCTTCTCTGAACTTTCTACCTTCCTTCTTTCTTGGCTTGACCCCTACTTTGGTTATGTAGGGGTCAATGTCTCACTAAACAACTCTTCCTCGTTTTCTTTCCTTGATGTTTGTGCTCCCCAATTTGCCATTTTTTGACAAATAGCAAAACCGACTTCTTTTCTTCCTCCATTTTTTCCTCTTTCAGAAATCTCTTCATTCTGGAGGACTATAATTGCCATCACCTCCTCAGGGACTCAAAAGGTACTTCTGACCACCGTGGGGAGAAACTATTCGATTGGATCATCTCCTCTCACTTCCTTCCTCTCAACGAACCTGACACGCCTACTCTTCTCCATCGCTCCTCTCGCAGTCGATCATTTTATGACATCTTCTTTGCTTCCTCTTTTCCTCCACTGACTTTCTCGCGGCTGCCACAACCTCTCCTCGTCTACTGCCACTGGCCCAAACAAAGTTGAATATGCCATGCTATAGCACCTTTCCCGCTTTGGCTTGGTCATCTTCACATTTTCAATCTTTCCTGGTCTTTACGTTCCCTTCTTTTGATCTGGAAGGCATCTTCTATTATTCCAATTCATAATATGAGAAAGCCTCTCACCTTCTGCTTCATTTCAGCCTATTGTTCTCACCTTCTGCATCCCTAAGCGTTTTGAATGAATCACTCTGTCGCGTTTACTCTTCATTCTGGAGTCTAATTCCATTCTCTCTCCCCGGCAGGCCGGTTTCCGCCTTGGTCGGTCTGCCATCAATCAAATTCTTTATCTTTCTCGGCCCATTTCCAATAGGTTTAACAAACCCTGGCCGGGCTCTCGCACGATTCTTGCTACGATCGACTTCTGAAAGCTTTCGACTCTGTCTTGCACACCGCCATTTCCCAGAAACTTATTTCGCCTGGCTTCCCTCCTTGCTTTGCTTGATGGACTCAGTCTTTTCTCTTTGATAAGCGCCCTTCGTGTTTTTCAAAATCACACAAGTCGCACAAGGTGCTCCACTAGGATCCGCTCTTCGCCCTGTACTTTTATCTCTTTTCATCAGTGATCTCTCTGCTTTCTATGTATTTTTCCATCAGCTGTTTTCTTTATGCTGACAACCTGGCCATTTGGTTTTCCTTTCCCTCGATTCTTACGGCGATGGCGGCTACACAAGGAGCTCTGATTCGATTGGAGCGCTGGTCTGATTACTGGTGTCTTCCTTTCAATCCGAGCAAATGTGAGGCCTCTTTTTCTTAGTAGATCTTCACCAAGCTAAATTCCAGACCAACCCCCTCTTATTCAACTTCCGTCTCCGTTTCAATCCCCCTCTCACCTTTTCTTAAGGTCATCCTCGACCGCACTCTTTCCTTTTCTAAACATGTATCTTCCCTAAAGGCCAAGTTTTTCCCTCGTCTCAAGGCCTTACGCTGTATCTCCGCTTTTTTATAAGACCCTCCAAAGAGTGCCTCTCTCTTCTGTATAAAGTTTTTCTTCGGCCCCTTCTCACTTATGCTTCACCCTGATGGTTTCGTTTTCTTAGCGTTACCAATTTTACCAAATTGGAACGTCTTCACCGAGCAGCCGGTCGCGCCATCTACGGCTTCTTCTCGCCCTCCCCTATCTCACTTCTGGTCTCTAAGGCGTCTCTACCTCCTGTACGAGTCACCCTAACTTGTTTCGCCCTGTCTTCTTATGAGAGAGCTCTTCATCTCCCAATCTTTTTCCCCATTTTAGGTCTGGCCAGACTTGGAGTGAAACCAACACTCTTTAGATTCTCCTGAAGAGCTTTTGCGTCCAATCACCCACCCATGCTTACTCTAAATTCTCCTAGAGAGGTTCTCTTTGCTTGCCCTCCCTCTCCTCCTGAGAACCTGTCTTCCTTCACTGTGGAATTTACGCTTTCCTTTCCATGCTCCCACTCTGATCCTCCCTTTTTCGCCAAGATGCGACTCTCGCTCACCTTGACTCTCTCCCTCTCACGATCTGATGATATGACAGATTGCTTTTTTCCTTTTCCTTTCTGGCGTACTTGGCAACTGCTCACTTTGTGGAACTGAAGCAACTCTTTCCTTTTCGGCAGGCTCAGCATGTTGAAGTTTTTCCTCTGAAGCCTGCGCCTTTTTGCCAGCTCTCCGCTGGTCCCGGCAGCACCAACAAGTCTTCTGTCACTTGTCGTCTCCTTCTCTCCGACTCTCACTCTCTCCTTGCCACTCTGTCCTCTCCTCCGTCTTTTCCTTTACCTCAAACTTCGTGGTAGATCTGGCAGCAACCTTCTTCCTGTACTATCAGGCTACAATGGGTACTGCAGACATTCGTTTTTTCCGGGTAATGACGCAGGTGTTAAGTTGGCCAGACGGAGAGCGCTACTTGTACCCTCTATAATCCCTTGTAGTCTCTCTGCACTCACCTAGCAACTCTTCTCGTTTGTCGGACTGGAGGCGGGCTGTCTCATCTAAATTCTTTAGCATAGCGGCTCCCTCGGTTTCCTTAAGGAACTTGTGCTTCTCATCACGCTCGCTGTGTTCTCTGTTGTCTTCGTTGCAACGGACACAGCGTTCTGTTAAACTCCTACTACTCTAGAATGGTCAGGATCAAGAATACATCATGCAGCGCCTGCATTCATCTGTACCAGGATACCTCATCTCATTCTGCATTGTTCTCCTAAGGACTCTTTGTCTCTCTGCGACATCTGGACCAGACCCTGGGGAGTTTCCCGGTTTCTCGAGCTCCATGGTCTTCCACCATGCTCCCGTCCCTCGGAAGAGGTTGGGCAACAACAGGAGCATCTTTCACAAATTAAATATTCCAATCCAAAATTTGCAACGTATCAATGTGATATTGATGTTGTCTTTGTGAAAAAAAACAGGTAGATTTGCGCCCCTTTTTTTGTTTGCTATCAGGCCAAGGCCAAGCATTGTCACCATTCTTCCCAATTAGCGGGCACACTTAAAATATTCATTCAAAATTTTACTGGCAGTTTCAAATTAACATTTTCCAAGTCGCAAAGAGAAAAAAAGTCATTTTACTTTAAATAAGATAGAAGGAAAATAAGGTGGAGTATAGGCAGAATCTGCCATGTCATCAGTCTCGATTAAAAAAAGCAATAAAAGTAAAGAAAGATTAATAATTGAAATTGGTGTCTGCTCGAAGCCGGCAAAGTTTCCAAAAGGACGATGCAAATATTTAAACCTGTGATATGCTAATAATTCGATTTCAAAATTAATTCTCTTTGCGATTCAACGATCAAATTTTGAAATTAAAAAGGTGTGTCATAATGCGTTTGCTGTCGTCTATTCTTAGTAGATATGATGACGTGATAATAGCATGGTATTTAACGATATGACTGCATGCATGCTTTAATTTAAAGTGACATTTCTACGAAGAAGAGCTGCACATACGAAACTTCAGTCAACAATTTGAGAACGGTGTTTCTTTATGTTCTGATCGTCCAACGCCATTCATTGGCTGCTTTGCTAGAGACCAAGCGTCAACATTAAACAACAAAAATAAACAAAAAATGAGTTACCAATCCCAAGGTTTTCATGAAAAAAGTAAGAATACAATGCCCTTCATTGCCCGTGGGCTCGAATATCTTGGCCCACTATGCACCTAGGCAAGGTTGCTAATGCTTAAAAAATTGCTTTCTCGTAAATATTTGGGAAGTTTAAAAAGTAAGACTTTTAAATAGTTTAGAGCTGGTTTCAATTAGGCGTAGATTGCAGGCGTAGCGTGAAAAAGTTTTTGTTTCTCTATTTAGTTTTATGCGCGGAGCGAGAATTTTTCACGCTACGCCGGTAATCTACGCCTAATGGAAACCAGCCTTTAAACTACATTCGCTCGAGGCCGTCTTTCCGCTGATGCTTTTTTGCTCAGAGTCTTGAAAGAGACCGAATTGATCCATTTCTCACTCCAGATTAAAACTCTGCAGGTAATCGGAGCTCCGGTTTAATTATATACCGGACAAGAGTTGGCCTCCTGTGCATGCAATTTTATTGGTCGGTTTGAACTCCATCTAAAAATCGCCTACCTGGTCTTCAACGATTCGCTTTTCGAAGGGATCTTCTACCGACGTAAACAAATTTTTGTAGCTTGGAATCGAAAAACTTCGTTTTCTTTCAGACTGAGAGTCGTAGCTTGATTCTATTACAAGATCTTTTAAGTTGGCCTGAATATCAGTGCTTGTGGATGTAGAATGGCTTTTTCTTTTGTGCTTATCTTTTGATGACGTTGTGTTGTTTGTTGACATCGACTTATTTTTCATTGCTTGCATCCTTCTTGAAATTCAACTTTTTCTTGAATTTTATGTAACATTTTGCTTGCTTCTTCACGATTTACAAGTTTTCTAAAAATAAGAATGGTTGTAATAGTGAATTGTGTTTTTAGTCACTGGTCTTATAATCTAGTGTTTGCTGGTTTTATTCTCGCGCAAGCTCAGCATTGCCATCCACCGTTGAAAAAGCCCTTTGGGGCATTTTCCTTTTCCAGGTCGCAGTACTTCTGATGCAAGTCCACTTCACCAGCAGTACTGGCTATACCGAAATGGGTATGCACACGAAGATGGGCTTTATATATCTTGACTACCAATTGCTCTAAATTTTAAGAAGTGATGCTCTGTTACGTGCGCAATATTTTGCCTGTGTCAGTCACAGATTGACCTACTTTAGCAACATTTTTGCTAAAATGCATTTTATTATGGTCTTGTTATCAGTAAAAGTTTTCACTAGCTACCAATTAGCTGATAGTTTGAATCTCAGTGCAACATTTATTATATCGAACTGCTCCAAATTAAAAACCTCTTTTATATATGCCACTCTATAGTTTCTAAAGCTGTTAGATTTTGCTTTGTACTTAAAGCTATATTTGTCTTCATAAACTGCGTAACATCTACGACTGAAGTACCGGCAATTGCTTATTATCTTTGCACCGCAAATGATCAATCATACACTTCTGACAACATGGGCGCTACGTCATTTCCTTTGTGCCCGTATACATAAATTTGAAGATACAACACTCGAAGTTGTCTCCCTGTTTAGTGGAATCAGGTCTCAAGACGAGTAACAAAGCGAGGGAAAGCTCGTTCTTGGCATTAACAGAAATGTGGAGAAGTATGGCTATTCTTTTTTTTTTCGGTTACGGTAAGAATAACCCAATAAACACAAATCTCAAATTTGACGCCGGATTTGTTCAAGACGGTGTGGGTTGCCACATTTTTTCCTGCATAATTGCGGTTATGAGGGTTGTTACGTATTTTATGAAGGCAGGGATCGTGGGTTTAAATTTCCCAATTTTTAGGAATTGTACGAGGAAAACAATATGGGAATTTTATCTGCTTTGTTGAATCATGCCAACAGTGTCGGTGACTTCGAAGCGACTTTTGAGCACAAGTTGTTCTTTGCACAACTGAAAAGGCTTGCTTTGGATGAAAGACAAAAATGTACTACGACCTCTAGGTTTTACATAAAATTTATTATAAACAACAACAAAAATAGAAATTGCCTAATTTTTTAACAAAATTTAATATCACAGCTTTTAATAGAAGTCATCAGAAAGATAGAGGTGAAGGAGAGACAGTACAAAGTGGGAGAAGGGAATGGGGGTGCAGCATAGATTAGTATGAAGTGTAGACGACAATGTAGCAAAGCGGCAAAAATTGTCTTGAACAAAATAACTATAAGAGGAAAAACAGCAATAAACATTTGTTAAAAACAAACCTAAAAACATAAAATTTACAAAAACACGTGAAGTCACTAAACCTACAATACAAAGCATCTGTTTCATTAACTCTTGCTCGCAGTATTACTATAGTCAGGTAATAGATCGAAAATAACATGAGGAAATACAGTTTGCGAGCTTTTTCTGACCACCGTCAAAAACTCATGATATTAATGCATTGGGAAACATATTTAGCAGCGGTGAATATTGGCCAAGTCGAAACTTCAGCCCAAACACAACCCAATTACAACTTCAATTAAAACTTAGGACAACCACACTCCTCAGAGCAAAAAAACAATCCGTGAAAATTTTAACAATACACACACAACACAAAATGAACTGCAGATGCGCAATACAAACAGAAAAACGGAGCAATAAATTTTCAAAATTTATTTTGTTAAAATCAACTTCAATAAAATTTCTTCATCAGCTAACTCATTTTATTCAACTCGATTTTACATTTTCGCTGGACTGAATCCTGACGTCATAGTGGCGTCGTTATGACGACACAGGCGATGGCTCTTTGACGTCATCATTTTCTCGGGGACTTGTCGCAGGAGATGTCCTCCCTCCACACTTTAAATTAAGAGTAATTTGTAGCGCTACCCAGAGCGCAGTGCGTGCTTTGCGAGTGGCCGCTGTGAGGCGCTCAAGACTATCAGCAAGGGCGAGAGCCATTGTGTCTGGAAAAAAAATTTACTATTCATACCAAAAAAATTCATAAATGGTGTGTAGCTGTAATATTTGCTGCAAAGGCTCCTGACAGTACAACGCTGAAATTTTAGCTTCTCACAAGTGTTTCATTGCCAGGTGCAGTTGCAATCCTTAATTGTGACCCGAAAACCACATTTCTCTTGAATTCAATCTCCGCACTACCTAGCCCGTGACGGCAGCAAGCGGTGTCACGTCATGGCAGCAAGCAGTGTCACAGCTCTTTGCAATGCCGATCTCGCAACATACAAGTACAGGACTCGATACTCTCAAGGCTTTGCGGTTTAGTGATGCTAAAGAAAGCATTTTGCAATAAATTTTCCCATTTTCTGCAAATTTGTGGTAGATATGAAGCACTTGGAACTCCGAAGCAGATCTGAACACAAGTTATTCCACTTTAACAAAGGTTTTTCTGTGGTCGAAGGTTAAAAACACAATTTAAACCAACATCTCACCCATATCATTATCTCCAATCGACGGTAAAGACGGTCCATGCTGGAAAGAGTTTATTTCATCTCGTCTACATGCTTCAGCCTCGCGAATGTAGCGATACTGAACTTCCAATGAATTGCTTACACTCCCCAACATCGGACCTTCAAGTAGATGTTCCATTCGGTCTAACAACGCCATTACCTAAAAAAAATATCTCAAAAATCTGTAGCAATTAACAATTTGCATGCCCGCCATTACTTTTATTGCCGGTATATATACCGTCGCGGGAGCGAAAGTGTTGGTCAACAGTTAGTAGTTGGTTGTGCAGCTTCAGAATGGTACGTTTTGGCGCAGCCGTTTGGGCGCGGCGGTTTGGGTGCCAGCTGACAGTTAAGCAAAGCCTTTCGGGTTCCAACCATTTTGGCGTTAGAGTTAGAAATTTATAAAACATAAAAAAGTCCTAGTTTTCTTATTAGAGAGCGCGGCGCCCAAACGGCTGCGCCAAAACGTACCCTACCCGTACAGCTTTATTCATCAGCAAGTCGCAAGATTTTCCGATCACACACCTCGAGTTCAAACCCTCTTCGGAGCCACGAAATGTTGGCGCAAATTTTTCTCTCACAAACGTGGTCATAAATGCACTTTTAAAAGCAGCAGCAACACAGAAGTGCTGCGATGAGTAAATTGAAATTGAAATCTAACAATGATACAATATTCAGCACAACTATTCCTCACTCTGCTATGCTCCCTCTGCTGGTCGGAAATCAGCTTGTCCACGCGAGACGGGTTTTGGGGGGGCTTTGGCAATGGAGTGTTGTTCGAGCTCGTCACCCTTCTGCCAGGGAAGGTTCGCGCCAGTTCCGATTCCGTCTAAACAACTATGACGTCTTAATCACCTCGTTGAATAATGGAACAAACAGTGCGTAAAAATTCACCGGCAATTGCGGAGTTAGTTGGGCATTTGCTAGGGATAAAGCGTTCCAAATTTTGTTATGGGGCAGCAGAATGAAGTAAAATTTACCCAACATCTAAATTTGCTTTATTTTGCTTTTTTTTCAAAAGAAAGTTGTTTTGTTGAGGCTGCGTCGGGGTGAAACATACTTCGAGCAGACATTTTATAGTTCCATCGTCCAAGATCAGGCAAGCTGTCTGCACTTTTAAAAAGTCGTCCGACCTGTCGGTTTCTTATTTCGTCCAATATAGCAAATTTTGGAAGAGCTGCGCCACTCAATAGACGTCCGAACGTGATGGTGCAGTCCCGACCTCGCCGGTTGAGCCGAAATGACTGTTAACCTCTCTGAGGGTTCCAAATGCACCGTGCTCGGGACCCCAAAAGTCCCAGCCTCGAGCTTCTCCTGACGGTCCCCATTCCACCAACACTGCGTCATCTTCTCCGGGCTCCTCCAGCACCTATACTTCCACAGTTCACTAAAGCCAAATCAAACTTCTTTGCCAATGCAGATCTACCCCTCATCCGCCATACAAATTTCCTACCCTTCTTCTGACCTGTTACTAACCCTTCTTTTTGTTTATTTGCCACCCTCCTCTACTGACGGCTCTTTTTCTACGTCCCCTGCTTACTCTTCCTTCCCTAACTTCTACAGGATTGTTCAATGGAGCGCAGGAGGACTTCGTTTCAGAACGTGTTAAACGTGTTCACTTCGCAAAACTGCAGACAGTGACACTGTTTCGACCTATCAGGTCTCTTCAGTGCAGTTGGTGACCGACAAGAAGCTAGAGGCTTTTAATAAAGCATAGCTTAGACCGCCACACTTGCGGGATCTATACTAGATCCACTTGGTGGATGGTCTGTCAGTACTCTGCGAAGCCGTATCACTCGTGAATGAGTGATACGGCTTCGCAGAGTACTGATTGTTCTAGCAGTTGCTAGACTTAGTGCACCTGCGACAACCGCCACTCATTCACGAGTGATACGGCTTCGCAGAGTACTGACAGACCATCCACCAAGTGGATCTAGTATAGATCCCGCAAGTGTGGCGGTCTAAGCTATGCTTTATTAAAAGCCTCTAGCTTCTTGTCGGTCACCAACTGCACTGAAGAGACCTGATAGGTCGAAACAGTGTCACTGTCTGCAGTTTTGCTATGTGCATCGCTAGCCTCTTGCATTACTATACATGTAAGACCTTGTGACCACTAGGCTGTGACAGCACTATTGTTCTAGCAGTTGCTAGACTTAGTGCACCTGCGACAACCGCCACTCATTCACGAGTGATACGGCTTCGCAGAGTACTGACAGACCATCCACCAAGTGGATCTAGTATAGATCCCGCAAGTGTGGCGGTCTAAGCTATGCTTTATTAAAAGCCTCTAGCTTCTTGTCGGTCACCAACTGCACTGAAGAGACCTGATAGGTCGAAACAGTGTCACTGTCTGCAGTTTTGCTATGTGCATCGCTAGCCTCTTGCATTACTATACGTGTTCACTTCCTTTCGCTCTTTTCTGTCAATCTTATCTGTATCCAGATATACAACTTCAACTCTTCATTATCTTTCAGGATTAAGAAGAGTTGAGAATGGATACCCCTAGATACAGACAAGGTTGACCTAACAAACATGCTAGAGAGCAAATTGTCAGCCAGCAATAGTGTTTTTCCGCCGGGTAACGCCGGCAAGTTTATGTGACCGCTATGACTTATACAACAAAATTTCTGAATGCTCAAGCAGCCCAGATACATTCAGCTCTCAAAAAAGACTGCAAGAAGCTAGCACAATAAATCCGCATTCTTACCTTCTTCCTCTCTTTCTCCAAGCTCCTGTACTGATCGTAGCACTCCTCCATCGCGATGTAAAGTTTATTCTGAGAAAAAGTGCGAGTAGGCTTCACCAGGGCCGGAGGGGTGCTGAACGACCCTCCTGGGGGCGGGGTCCCTACGTCGCAACTTGTATAAATAAATTTGTTAAATAAAAATTACATCTTTGTTTAATTTTGGTCAGCAAGATACTCGACATATTGCAAGCTCACTCTCTTACGTTCTTTGATGAATAAAATATTTTTGTAAATGTAGAAGAAACAAGTAACAATGTTACTCAATAATGATTCATCACTGTAACACCATACTTACCGTACATACGAGGTATCGGGATGGGGTTACCCATGTTGTCGAAAGTGAGCAGTGGCCAACCCTTTACCCCTGATAACGGAGGAAACATGGCTGATTCTTTGTTTGGGGGAAACCCCACCGAGGCAGCAGCGTTGAAAATAGACTGAGGATCACCAAATGGGTATTTGACGGGGTCCAATGCGTTGATAGGGGAGTAAGAAGAGGGGCAAAAGAATTGAGGTAACATCGGTTGGGGCAAGTATGTGGGTAGGTTTTGATTGAAGACGTTAGTTTGTGGCAATTGTGGGGGGCGGATAAATTTATTGTACTGCTGAAGGTTCTTGGTGTTGATTGATGCTATAGCAGAGGAGTCGGAGGATAAGTAACTACCCAATGAAACATGGGGAGCATACAAATCTTTCTGCTCATTCTTTTTCACCTGAAACACATTGCATTTATCTAATGTTTTCTGACCAGTATATTTTCATTTCCTCTAAATTTAAAAAGAGCTTTAAGCCATTGTGACAAATACAGTGGAATTCGGTTAATAAATCCACGGTTAATAAATCCACGGTTAATAAATCCAGCCGCTTATTACATCCAATTTGCTTGGAACGGAATCGTCCCAATCCTTTCCCGTTATAAAAACTTCGGTTAATAAATCCAAGCGCCGCTTAATACATCCAGTTTACGTGCTTTATGCAGTCAAATTTTTCTTCATTATGTACTAATAAGTACAATATTGCAAAGTGACGAAACAATATTGAATTATCAGTTTCGTATGGACAAGTACGTACATGTCCTTGTGTACTGGTAGGCCTAATCAAGCAGACAAATTGAACTTTTGAACGCAGATTTTTCTGTGTCGAATAAATACTGAAAAAATACTACATTTTGTGCATTTTAGAAAACGCCGTTCATTAAAGCCGCCGCGTATTAAATCCAAAACCGGCTGTCCCGAGGTGGATTTATTAACCGAATTCCACTGTATTTTCAATAGCAATCACACTGCGTTTAGAAGCACGAGAGGTGTTAGTAAATATAGTGTTTATCCTACCTTTTAATCATGCACTTCGAGGCATCAAGTAGTGCAACAACTAACAAATTACGACATTCATTGCAAAAAAATTTTTATCTGTCCCAGTTTTCGAATTGTGACCACAAGGATAATAAGCAAACATCGTCGACGAACACAGCCTAAATTTCTTTCGGTAACCGGAAACCAGACTTCAAAGCTAGATTTTGCCAATTTTTTCCTCCCTTTTTAGGACTTAGAGAAGCTATTTAAGTGTGTGCCAACTTTTATTCACTCGCATTCAAATGAGAATTTGACGGTTGTATCCTTGGATATGGCAGTTTTAAAATTTTTAACAGATTCTCTCACCAGTTTAAAGTCAGTAGCATTTCGAAAACATTATTTCTTTTGGCTCGTATGAGCTCATAAAATTCCTACAAAAGATTCGCGCAAAGCTGTAAATATCAGTCAAATTCTATCGCTGAATAGACCTACGTCTATCGCATGTGGCAGACAGGTGGGGGAGCCAAGTAGTCTACCTGTCGCGATGACCCAGTATGACTAGACTACTATCCCATATCCTGGGATTTCTTAAACTTGGAGGTAATCATTGGTCTTTTCGTCCTACATCTATCTTAGTTACAGGCTCACGCACAACAATTGGATACCGCATTGTGTAAAATCAAAGTAATACCAAAACAAAAAAATCAATAATTTAACTCTTTCACAAAAATACGCGATCCAAAAAAATTCTAAGGCGATCCAAATTTGCGTTGCGACCTATGCGTTGGGAATCACTGCTTTAAATGTATGCTAACTTTAAGTCAAATTCAAAAGTTGCACTAATGTTGTGTCTAGTTTTTTTATACTATTGATGACTTAAAAAAATACTAAACAGCTATTGACTTTTATTTTTTTTTTCAGTAGATAAATGCTTGCATCATAACTATCAATTCAGCATCAAGGTTACCTTACAATCGGGCAGTATGTTCGACACATCACGTGGTTTGATTCGATCTTCAAGCAAGGGGTGCTGTTCATCATCAACCATCGGATTGAAAGATGTTGAACTGTCCGCTAAAAAATAAAGAGTGTCATTGTAAATATAAGGAGGAGGCAGGTGCATTTATACTTTTATAGATTGATGTTGTAATGGACAATCCATAAAATGAGCGAAAGTAAACATGCTGTTATAATTTGAGAATTCGGTCGCAGACAGGATATAAGAGAACAAGTAATAGCGCTCTCGCAAAAAAATGTTGGTGTTTGCTAAAGCAAGCGAATGAAAGGGCTATTGATGAGCGGAGTGTGGCAAAAAAAATCTGGCAAAACAACTTTTTCAAAGAATTCAATGTTGTGTAACAGCACAAATAATTTGAACGTCACTTTGTTTTTAAAGCACGGTGTTTTTCTTGCTGTTGTGTTTGGGAAAGTTGGTTACAACCTAAAGTACAATGTGCGGTCACTGCTACAAGCAAACCTTGATAACTTTGCCGTCACCAATTAGCAATTCAAGTGCACTCAGACGTTTGACCTCAAAATTCAACTACTGCCAAAATCAAATATGAAGATCACGCGTTTATGACAAAGTTAAACTGCTGCAATGAAAATAATTATTTGACAAAGGCCATCACAAATTCCTAGTAATAAGAATTAAGCCACCATGTCTGTCAACATTTTTATTTAAACTATTTCTTTTATACTCTAAAGCAGTGCTTCTTAAACTGGTGAATGGTTCACCCCAGGGTGAATAAAATTTTTGCAGGGGTGAACCAACCAAAAGGGGTGAATAAGGGTGAACCGTCAGGTGATCAAACAGAAGTGATGCAATTACTTCTGTTTTCGTAAATCATTGCTTTCGTACTGTAATTATTGATAAATTTTAGATAAAAAAACAGCAGTATGTCTAAGAAATATGTTCAGAAAATACTTAATTTCGGTGCATGCAGTAATGACATTGAACCAGATAGGCAACCAAGGCCAGCTGCATCTGCGTTAGAGTTAAAAAAACCTACTCCAAAGAGGAAAGTTGGTAACGAGAATACTAAAGTGAAAAGACGAAAATGGGATGATGATTATATCAAATATGGCTTTTTTCTACCCCAAAGTGAAGAAACCAGCCTTGTGCCATCTGCTCAATGCATGTTTTGTAGTGCAACATATCGCAACAGCTGTTTAGCTCCTTCAAAACTACGCAATCACTTGCAAACCAAACACGCCATTCATCAAAACAAGTCTGTGCAGTTTTTCAAGAAACAACATGACTACTTATACAATCAGCAGAGTGCTCTTAAATCATTGGTTAGAAACACCTCAGCCAACACAAAACCTTTGCTTTTTTCTTCTTTTCAAATAGCGCATGTGCTTATGCAACAAAAGAAGCCATATAGCGAAGCTGAATCAGTTATCAAGCCATGCTTGAAGATTGTAGCAAATTTGTGTCATGGCGGAAAGCAAGCTGTAGATAAAGTGAAACAAATACCATTGTCCAATGATACAATGTCAGTTCGAGGTTCCATGATTGCTGACGATATCAAGCAGCAGTTAATTGCTAAACTGAAAGAAGCACCCTGCTTTGCATTGCAGTTGGACGAAACCGCAGATATTAAAC
Organism: Trididemnum clinides; assembly: GCA_963675345.1. Lineage (NCBI taxonomy): Eukaryota > Metazoa > Chordata > Ascidiacea > Aplousobranchia > Didemnidae > Trididemnum > Trididemnum clinides. The sequence continues at coordinate 3,348,251 of OY776297.1, forward strand.
ACGATGCCCAACTTATTGTCTATTGTCGGTTTCCAGACAAAAGTGTTAAGAAAATTGTTGAACACTTCTTGTTCTGCCTTCCGGTTGGTGTGCAGACTACTGGGGAATTTATTTTTTCTAAGCTAGACGAATTTTTTCTAAATGAAAATTTATCGTGGCAGAACTGTGTTGCTGTAACTACAGATGGTGCAGCAGCTATGACAGGAAAACACAGAGGTGCTACTGCACTGATCAAACTTAGGTCCCCAGAGTGCAAGCTTTTACACTGCATTCTACATCGTGAAGCGTTAGCTTCAAAGAAACTGAGAGCACATTCCTCTGATAAGGCGAGTGAGCTTGATAAACTGATGAGTGATGTGGTGAAGATTGTCAATGCTATTCGTCCTAAAGCAAAAACAAGTCGATTGTTTTTTAAACTTTGCGATGAAATGTCTGCAGATCACAAAACTCTGCTTCTACATAGTGAAGTTCGATGGCTTTCACGAGGAAAAGTTCTTCAAAGAGTTTTGTTGCTGAGAAATGAACTGTATAAATTTTTAAAATCTCGCAATGATGAAAGTGGATTACTTTTTGAAGATGATATTTGGATATCGAAATTGCATTACATGGCATCAGTCTTTAATCATTTAAATCAATTAAATTTGTCACTTCAAGGTAAAGGTGGAGACATCTTTGATGTCTCAGGGAAAATAGAAACCATGAAACTGAAGATAAAAACGTGGCAAAGCAACGTTGGCAAAAACAATCTCTCAAACTTTCCGAATTTGGAAAACTATATGAAAGAATGCAACTGGGAAGATAATGCACCAGAGCTTGAAAATAGGATAACAACTATAATACTGGACCATTTGCAACTCCTAAGTGAAAATTTCGAAATGTATTTCCCAACAAAACTGCATCAAGACTTGGAAAAAGAAATGTGGATAATAAATCCTTTTATTGCTGATCATTTGTCCCAAACAAACCTTGGAGACATGATGGAAACACTGTTGGAGTTACACAATGATTTTTCTCAAAAATCTTTCTTCAAAACACATCCCTATTATGGCGATTATTGGGTCAGCTTGCTCGAATTCCCTGAGTATAAGACGATTGCTCTAAAAGCCTTGCAGGAACTGGTGCTCATGCCTACTACTTACTTGTCAGAAAAAGGATTTTCATGCCTAGTGGAACTGAAAACTAAAAAGAGAAATGCACTGAAATGTGTGGACTCATCGATGAGAGTGGCATTAGAAAGACTGATTCATCCACGATTTGAAAAACTAGTTGCGAAAGTTCAGGAGCATCCAAGTCACTAGTAAACAATTTACTGCAGTAAATCGACTACTGAACTGTTGTTTTTTTGCTTCTTGTAATAGTGAAGTTGGTTTGCAATGAGTGCATAAGTACAAAAATTTGGTGACTGTCTTTTGTGCTTTTGTAGCTTTATATCTCTTGACTCGAGAAATTGTAGATTTGCAATGGTAAAACTTAGCTTGAGTTTATCATAACAAGGGACAAGGGTGAATGAAATCTGGAGATGGATGCTAGGGGTGAACAAAACCAAAAAAGTTTAAGAAGCACTGCTCTAAAGCAGCGGTTCCTAAACTACGGTCGTGACTTACTGGTCATGGACGGAATTTCTCAGGGTCGCGAAAGGCATTCAAAATACAAATAATGAATGCTTTGTCTAGAATAATTTGCTGTTCGCTTAAGTACTAAGGTAGACGTGTGTCAACGAACGTCACGGAGTCAGTTCCGAAAATCTATACACGCACCTCCCGCTCTGAAAATTGAAATTTTTTGAAAACCTACACCCTTTATAAGTACAAAATATCCCCTATAAGATTATGTGGGTCCTGACTTGCAAAAGTTTGGAAATCACTGCTGTGAAGATATCTTTAGCAAAATTGTTCAGGGAAAAGTGAAACATTTTAACGCTTGCAAAGTAAAACGTCATGATTTTATTCTTTTCACTTAGAATTGCAGCAAATACTCTCAGGTTTCTACTATCAACGTTAAGTAAAATCGATTATTCAATCATTACGAAACATTGAGCCATTTTCTGAGCACTTGGACAGCTTTTGATGAAAACAAATCGCCTTGCACCAAAAACAATCCCGTTTCAAACCGAAATGCCGTGCAGAAAGCCAAGCACCAGCGCGGTAGTGTAGCATCGACGACGCAGTGGTGTAGCGGCTGAAGCAAGCACCGGGCAATGGTGTAGCGGTTGGAACAAGCATCAACGCGGTGGTGTAGCGGTTGGAACAAGCACCAGCGCGGTGGTGTAGCGGTTGGAACAAGCATCGACGCGGTGGTGTAGCGGTTGGAACAAGCATCGACGCGGTGGTGTAGCGGTTGGAACAAGCATTAACGCGGTGGTGTAGCGGTTGGAACAAGCATCGACGCGGTGGTGTAGCGGTTGGAACAAGCATCGACGCGGTGGTGTAGCGGTTGTAGCGAGCACCGGTGTGAGTTGTAGCGGTTGGAGCAAGCATCGACGCGGTTTTGTAGCGGTTGGAGCAAAATCATGATATGAAAACAATAAAAGGAAGTGAAGGAATGTACAAGTTGATCTGGAGTTGTAATCCTTCTGCTCAAAGTGGAGTTGGAATAATTGTATGCTCAGTATGGCCAAAAATTAGATTGAGGTCAGAAGTGATAATGCAAGGACTATAGTGATTGCACTCGCAATCGAAAATGAAGTGATTACTATTTTGTCGGTGAATCCTCCCCAATGCGGTTGCAAAACTGCAGAATAGGACCTGTTCTATGATAATTTAAGTGTGCAAATTCTGCTAGTAGATAGAAAATGCGCACTTCCGGAAGATTTCAATGGTCATGCGGGCAACGATAGTGATCGATATAATGGTGTGCAAGTAAGTTTTGAATATGGATTGAAAAATGATGTTGGAGAGAAAAGGTTTAACTTTGTACATAGTTTTGAACTAAAAATTACCAACACATGCTTTCACGAAGATGTAAAGAAGCTGGTAACAAGTAAATTTGATTGACATGAAACAGTGATTACTATATTTTGGTCAGAAAGGAGAAGGTGAAAACAGTTATGACAATCCCAGATAAAGAGCAATAATGCAACGCAGTTTAATAACTGGGTATTCTTTTACAGAAAACCTGTCGTGAGCGAAAGTTGAAGGCAAATAAAATCAAAATATCGAGATTGAAAGGAAGAAATATTTAAAACGCATTCGTCGTCGTTGTTTGGTCAGGCACCCAAACTCAATCCGGGCCAGCACAAATCAATGCCAGGGTCGAGGGTCTATCCTTTTACCACCCCGGGTTGCTACGCTACAACCGCTACACCACCGCGTAGATGCTGGCAGTGGTGGTGTTAAGCCAACATCGAGTTGCGTCATCCAACACCTGCAGACCTCCAGTTCCTCTTGGTACATGATGTATGAGACATAAAGATATAACGTGATCTGCTGTTTCCTCAGTGGCGCCACATTCGCAATTTGGTGATAGAGCGAGACCCCATTTGTACATGGACAAGTGAAAACGTCCTACACCAGTCCGTAGGTTTTACCAATTAAAGCGATTCGGAGGTGAAAAGTTGAATGTGCTTGACAAAGATCGATAATGACATGATGTATAGGAAGGGAATTGCCTTTGAGTCGGAGGAAGAGTATGGTTATACCACTGTACAAGGGAAAAGTGATACAAAGGAATGTGCCATCAACAGAAGCCTGAAAGTCACTGAACATGCAATGAAAGTCTTGGATAGACTCTTTGAGGAGAGAATCCGAAAGACAGTTGAAATTATCAAAATTCAAATAGGTTTTGTGCTAGAAAAAGGTACAGTGGATGCTATATTTGCTGTGTGGCAACAAAGAGAGAAATGTGGAAAAATCAGAAAGAAATCGTATTTTGTAATTGTAGATTTGGAAAAAGCTTTCAATGGTGTATACAAAGAAGTGATTTGATGAGAATGAAGAAAGGTACAATAAAACCGGAAGTCAGAGCAGTGATGGAGATGTATGAGGAATCTGGGAGGTTAGTGAGACTTGAAGATGAAAGTTCAGAGTGGTTTCAAGTAAAAGTTGGGGTACATCAAGATTTATTGCTTAGTTCGCTGTTCGTTGAAATTGTTATGCATGCTTTAACTGATAATGAGATAAAAACAACGAAAGAATTCTTGTACGCTGACCGTTTAGTCCTTGTTGAAGATAACTGGAAAGAAGCAGAAGAGAAATATTCTAAATGGAAAAAGGCATTAGAAAGCAAGTGGTTAAAAGTAAACGATTACAAAACCAAAGCAACAAAAATTGGAACAAAATTACAGAAGGAAGCGGCCAATCAAGCTATTGATTCTTGCAAAATATGTAGAAGACAAAGATGAGGAACTCTATCCTGTGGCGACAATGTGAACGTGGGATACATAAAAGATGTTCAAATATCAAAGGTTGTTGAGTGGAATAAATTACTAGAGTGGCAAAAGTAGAAATGGCATTAACGATGAAGAAAACAAAAAATATATAAAATTGGGAAGTGAAAAGATTGAGATTGTTACAGAGTTTATTAGTAGAGAGGATGCTAAAGAAATATGATAGCACTGGCAAGACTGTGACGTCATGAATAATCGCTAGATGAAGAAAGTTTGATAATAATTAAGCAGTCACACACGAACAATAAAGAAGCACCAAATTGGTTTTGTCATTATTGAGGCTCTTCAGTGGCGCGTATCTGAACAGCAGAGACCAAACCTTCAAGATGTAGACCTTCCATCTATGGTTAGTACAACTCCACCACCTGAGTGGATGTCACTGCTGATGTTATAGCTGTTTTGTCAGTGAGTGACCGGATTTCCTGGTTTTGCCAGTCGTGGAGTACAGAAAAAGCATAGATCCGGTCACTCACAAAAGCAGCTATAACATCAGCAATGACATTTATCCAGGTGGTCGAATGGTACTTACCACAGATAGAAGGTCTACATCTCGAAGGTTCGGTTCCCTGCTGGTCGGATACACGCCACTAAATAGCCCCAATAATGGCGAAACAGGTCTGGTGCTTCATTATTGTTGGTGTGTGACTGCTTAATTATTATCTAAATCCTCACTCCCTTTTTATAAAGTTTAATAACTTGTCGGGAACATTTTGTGGCGGAACGCTCTCAGGTAGACCAAATGGTAGACTATATAAAGCATGTGTGAGAGGCGTGATGAGCTATGGGGCTAAATTTTGAGCAATAAAAACGGCAAATATCAGGCGATTGCAGACGACAGAAATGATAACGATTTGGATGATATGTGGCAACATCCTTTTAAACACAATTGCTAACATTGTCTCAAGAGAAAGACGGGTGTTAAAGATAACGATGAACAATTTAGAGAACATCGACCAAAGAGGCTGGTATTCATCTACTCAAAATGCGTGAATGAATATGGAGTTTTTCACTAGAAGACAGCGAAAGAAGCCAATTGTGGAAAATATGTGAAGAGGAAGACCGAAAAAAAACGTGTGAGGAGAGGTGAAACATGACATGAAAAAAGGAAATTTGACCTCTAAAGATGCTCAGATTAGAGACAAGAGGAGGCTATAGTCTAATCGACCCTGACTGTTCGAGATGGAAACCAGGCATTAAAAAGGCAAATGACAGGGAGTAGTATTCATCTAATGAGTTGAATACTGTATTTGAGTTTATGTGAGCTTCATTTTTGAGCGTGCCAGTGTCAAATTTATTAGTTATGTCGATTATTTTATGAGATGGGTTTATCTGGGCCGGAATTCTTAACTTACTAGTTTTCAATTTACGAGTTGTATTTACTAATAATAGGCCTGCAGTGATACGCTAATGGTGTAGATACTATGTGTAGTAATTTATGTTATCTGTGTAGTAATATACCTGTGCTATATGTAAAGTAATAAATGCTACCTGTGGAGAAAAAAACAAAAACGTACACTGGAAACCAGTGTTTCTAGTTTCTAGAAACTAGCTTTTAGAAAAGGTAAACAAGAGTAAATTGAACTTCAAACAACTGAAAGCAAATTCAAATGTCAAGGAGGAATGCAATTTGGAGGCACACAATGGTCACCCAGCACTGACTATGGTTGGAAGGCCTAGTACATAAAAAGTGGAATGCTTTGAAAAAGGTAGAACTTCGGTGGCGATAAGGTTATACCTTGACAGAAAAAAAAGGAAAATGGAAGTGGTGACTGAAAAGATATCAAAAAATGGATAAGAGCAGAATTTGCCAAAAAAAGGCAGCAGCTGTTACACTGAAATCAATCAAGAGAATTGGCTCAATAAAAGAGTGAAGCTCTGGAATATTACACGAAACGAATGTAAAAAGAATGCATAGAAAGTAAGAGATCCAAATGGCAGAAAAACATTAATCTTCAAGATTGCATTCTGACTACAAGTGCGAAAATCATAATCGAAAAAGGTATTATCAGAGAATGTGGGGCAGAATACATCCAAAACCTGTATGACAGCAACAGGGATAAAGACTTTGTTACAGAATTTAACTAAATAGTTCCAGAAATAACTGAAAAAAGAGGCCAAGCGTGAGCTAAAGAAGATGAAAAGAGAAAAAGCAGTAGAACGAGATGGATTGATCGCAGACGTGATGGAAGCTTTCAAAGATGTGGGAGTGGAGAGCATCACTAATGTGTTAAATAAAATCTACCAAATGGATACACCCCAGATGATATAAAAAAATTAATATTTGCTGAAGTATCATTCACCGTGTTTCAAAAATGGATCTTGGTCCATGGGTGTTTTACTCTCACATCGACTCACGCCCATTTCAACGCCTGATGAAGCAGATTCACAGCGCCACGGTGAAGCAACCTGTACGAAAATAAACTCTTTTAATCAAGCAGGAATGAGAACACTTTACACTCAAGCATAGAACAAGTTTGTGTTCACATCCACTTTGGAGTTGCCAGTATTGTCGGTGCAGCGCATCTCTTTGCAAAATCTTTTGCAAAATTTGCAAAGTTTCTGTAAATGCCTTTCTCAAGCGTACAGCAACACGAAGTTTAACAGGAAGTCAACTTCACCATCTTACAGTTTTGAAACAAGCGCTTTAAAGCAGCGAACATGCGCCGGCATCCTCGCCAAACCAACTTTCAAGCAACTGACTCACCACATTATCGCGCTGCTGCTGGGACATGATCGGACGAAAGAAATTTTGGCCGAGCTGGTTGGGGATGGGGATTTCCCTGAGGCTAGGAGAGATGTACGATACCGAATCAATCGGGGACGGGAAAGCGCTGTCTTGATCAAAGGTGTTAAAGCCTGCAAAAATCAATCAAAAGCGCCATTATTGTTAAGTCATAATGGTAAGGCAACTAGTAGAGAAATGCGGAAAAATCAGAAAGAAATCGCATTTTGTATTTGTAGATTTGGAGAAAGCTTTCAATGGTGTATACAAAGATGTGATTTGATGAGACAACTATTCACAACATTCATCTTCCAGTTTTTCTTTCAGAAAGGAAAATATTCCATTTTATGGTACATAGCTCGCACTGTAAGCAAGCCAGATCCAAATCATTCACCAAAACACAGAGGTGGTGGAATGAAAACAAAAAGAATTCGCATCATGGATTAGCTGATTCTAAAACCCGGTAAACCCAATCACCACATACCGTTGTTCAGAATTTTTCTTGGCGTTGTTTGTTGTTTGATTGGATCAAGTCGGCGTAATTGCAAGTCCGAGAAGTCATTCTGCCGATGCGCTGGAAGAAATTGACGAAGGGGCATTGCAATATTAAATGTTAAAACCGTTTGGTGACCCATCTGAGGAAGCTCGGTTACATATAGAACAACGTTGAGCTCAAATCTGCTAAGCAATTACCGGTGCAGCCGACAAAGTACATTTCCACCACATGCACTGTGAGCAAGTGCGATATACAGCTGTGGAATATTGTTTCCAAAAACACACCAACACTAACTCACCCACCATTGACCTTGCAGCCTATCGACGGCAAAATCATCGCTTTATGACCCACGACGATGAAGTTTAATTTTCGTTTTTCGCCCGAATTTGTGGGCTTAAACATGATTGTTCAGAGTGATTCTGTCGCCATTAACTGGCTTTCGAACCAGACTTTTTACATGAACAATATAGAACATCAAATTTGAATGCCCTCCCTGGCGAGTACAAATGATGCGTTAATGAAGCTAAAAATTATGCCTTATCATTCCGAAGTCTGAAAAGTTATTGCTGCACCATGGCAGTTGTTTAGATTCGTTCTACTCCGTTGTTCATATCTAACACTAGAAAGATAACAAGTTTATTCTACCTCAAAAGACGGCTGCGTTTAATTTTGATAGGGCTTTTGTTTTCGCTACACAAAACTTAAAGAAGCAGAAACAAACCGAACTCTTAAGTTGTAACTGTTTTACATTTTTTAAGATTTGATAAACAAATGTTATTAACAATTCAAACAAATATGAACCAGCATTATAGTCATTTGTTTCAATACTGGTAATGCAGTCTATGGTGTTGGATTGCAAAACGTGAAAAGAAAGCATGAACAATAGTTTTTGATAAAGTGTTTTTGTCGCAGCGCGCTACGTGGCAGGACAGAGTTGACTTGTCTATGCAATGCTACAACTGTCAATGTTTCCTTTTTCATTACTCTTGGTTAGTAATTTGGCTAGTATCTAGCATCACCGATAGACGAAGAGAAGCCGGTGTGTTTTTCGTTGGAGTGTATCAGCACAATTTGTCTACGCAGAAATTTCTTTTCTTCGCTTGCACTGGTTGATCACTTCGGAATAGATAATGTATGAGTTTGGCAAACCTCTAAATGTGATCAATACCCAATCTAAACGGACAACGCAATTACTTAAAAAAAAAATTTTTTAGCACCCAAAAATGACCACCCGCCCTTTAAGTGCTAATGTGCGCTACGATAGTGACAGCGACTTGCAATACAATAGCTGACCAATACCTGGATCACTGTTGCTGTTATTATTGAGCAGAGGCGGAGTTCCATTTCCGAGTCCTAATTCCCGAAATTTTCTTTGAATAAGATGTTCTTGCAAATCGTTTACTCTGCACAATAACAAACATTTGGCAGAGACCTCAACTGAATGAGTTCAGCCATTCAAGCTGATCGAAGTAGAAAAAGCTCACTCATCTTGTCGTTCAAGAAGAAAAATTGTAAACTGCTCAAAAACTATTACATGACTTGAGTAACCAGAATTGAACCTGGCTCAGAATTTAACCAGTAGTTGACAAATGCAACTGAAAATTGTGAGGCATATGAAGAAATCACAGGGATGTTGTCGTAACAAAATACTACTAGAATATACAGGCAAGAATAAAATACAAGACTGGAATATACATACATACAAGCATGCTTGTGGTAAGACATTTTTGAAGAATATGATATTGACAATGATCAATAAAAGCAAATACTATCGGAGCAAACAAACAAAAACGCATTAATAGCAACTGCTACCTAGTCTCGGGTGTTTGCTGGTTCGAGATTGGTTGATTTGGCGTGGACTGGAAATAATTACTGGTTAGATCAGCCAAGAATGGTAAACTACATTGGTCGTTTCCATCACCTAAATGAAGAAAAACCAAGCAAGCTATTACTGAGCAGCACTCGGTGGTTTGAAGAAGCGGTGCAAGGTTGAGTAATGATACATGCAGTTAGCCATCAAAATGCTAACACTATCTCGAGAAAAATTATACAATGAGCATACAGCAGCTAACTCTAACTTCGGTTTGATGCGCTATATGCATCGCTACCACTCTAGTGCTAACTCAAATTAGTTTTACTGAACAAAACCAAGCGGCTAAAATTACCATAACATGATTTTTCAAAAAGCACAACAACCGACGAGACATTAAATTTACTATTACAAGGTTAGTATCTTATAACACTGAGCATCCGTTGCCGATAACACAGTTGAAGTATACCTATTAGAAAGTAATACGCCTAATCTTTGATTTATAGATAGCCTACACTACACCCACCCTGAGAACCAAAACACTGGTTTGTGCTACTTGCATTTCCATGAACATTTATCCAATTCGAATCGAATTGTTTCAATTGCTCTTTTTGACCTTGAGTTCTGAAAACGCAACGACTAAAACAAAACGTCTCTCCAATGGCAGAAACTTAAGACCTATGGTATTTTCTACGGCGCTAAACATAGTTTGCCCAGTTCCGTATTTTTCAGCGTTTTAAGCAACTATTTTTGCACTAATTTAATATTTTGGTTTGCCATGGGTAATTTTTTGGGCAACCAAAGAATCTATTTAAGCAAGCGTCCACTTTACGTTATCAGGCAAATGTAATCTTAGAAAAGAAAATTAGAAGTTAAATGCACTTAATATCTAATTCATGGCAATATTGTTTAATACAATTTAACTTTTCCACACTGAACTTGGAAAAGTAAGGAGAAAAGAGCTTGCTTTCAAAGAAATTGATTCTTTCCAACTTATTTAGAAATCCTTTAAACATAAGTATAACACCCCTCCTCTCTTTCGCAGTCTTTGATATCAACCCTTGTAACCACCTGTATCTGGCCGGCAACTTAAGATCAGTTGGTTCATAGTTCATCGAATGACCTTCATGGATATGGAGCGAGTTAATGTAATCTCCTCCACCTACAAAACAAATATTAACTTACTTGAACGGCTTAGTGCAATCGTTGCAAAACCTAAGTATTGCATTAGAGGAGCGTGTTAAATTCTGCATTGATGTCGTGTTTATGTATCGTGCACGAAACGGCCAGCACTTTGTCCTGCTTGGTTGTACCACTTACCCATAAACTGTAGCAGCAGTACTGGTACCTCTGAAGCAGATACGATCCTCTGACTGACTGATCCACTAATCCATCACTAGGGGCGCTTTCTTCCCTGAATGGTACTATTTCAGGCATCGATACTTATTGAGAACACTTTTGACAAATTTTGTTTGCAGACCCATTTTCAAGATTACACCGAAATTTGGGGAAAATAATTCATTGCAAAACACTTTACCAGACTGCCCAAAGATGAAGTGGGACTTCTTCATTTTAGAGATGACATTCCTCAGAGCTGCACTAAGCGACACGAGTTCCAGCTATGTCGCTGGTATGACCACAAGTTGTTGTAGCTATAACTATGCAGATTATTTTCTGACCAAAGATAACAACAACAACAAACCAACTTGCTATCACATATTATCTAACAAAAAATTTTTTCGTTCAAGGTCGGCTTAACAAAACGTTTCAAAAAAGTCTATATCATCAAAAATATTATAGAAGTGTTAAACATCAAGTAAAAACAAGACATTGGCTTTCTTTTTATAAACTACCGACTAGTCTATCTGTCTCATATTGATTTTTGTTAGGTATTCTCCATCTGCACTCCTCTATTTCACTAGGGTACAACTCTCAATTTCTTCACCTGAAGCAATATTGCTTTCATGTCTGTCTTTATCTTTCAGTCCTAATCCATCATAGTAGCTGCTGTTCGTAAAATCCAAGTTACAACTTCTTTCTGACATTTTAAACAGGTCACTGTAGCCTTGAAGACTGCTTGAAGAATTGTTGTGAGACAATCCCAAAGAATTTTCATTTAATGTCGCAAAATTAGATGTGCTGCCAAGTCTGTGCAATCTGTTAAACGTTGCGAGGTTGCTTGTGGAGACCTAAAGAAAATGTCATTAAAGTCACACCAGATAAAAGCTGGTGATTAATCAGTTTTTTAATCGTTAAAAAATTTAAAAAGTTTTTTTAATCTAATTTTTTAAAGTTTTTAATCAGTTTTTAAAACTATGTAATGTATATATTGTATCGTCAATACAAAATATCAATTTCATAAAATTTTTATCGAACTGGTCTGTGTGTGATGAAATTTCAAATGAGGTTATTGCGACAAAGGTGGAGTATCACATCTTGAAATATTTGGCAAAATCACTTAATTGTATCATTTTTAAGATACATCAAGCCATATCTATAAATAAATTAAATATTTGTATACTAAAAAATATAATATGTTCAACAGAATATTTCCAAGTTAGATCGCCCAAAAATTAAGTGTATTTACTTGCAAATACTAGTACTCACATACCTACCTGATTACAGGTATTTGGTTGAAGCAGGTAGGAATTTTTGTTAATCAAATCATTGGATTTATTTGCAACTGAATAAGATTTGGAATCCTGCACAGGAGCCCACGGAGATGCATCACTAGGTAATGAACAATGATTGTAAAAACAAAATATAGCTGGTATGAAAAATATGCGATTGAATTGATTTCTTCACCCAATAAAAACTACAGCAAAAATTCAAACGAGGTTTTAACAGTTGCAAATCAAAAATGGAAAGCAAATTATTTTGAAAAAGGAATAAATGCAAATAATTTTTTACACAGCTTAATGTTTGGTATGGAATAAAAATAAACTATTTTATTAATATGCAACAGCACTGCATTTACCTACAGAAATACAAACTATTTAACGCATAGAACTCAAAAGATCAGTTTTTAGGCCTATAACTATATCGTATATACCTGAAAGGCCGGTATTCCGGCCCGCCATGTGCTCTTGCTGATAACTGGCAACCATAACAACAAAGTTTCATGTAAGATACATGATTAGTAGTGTATAGTACTGTATTATAATGCATGACCTACTAATAATTCAGGGTGGCGTGTGCACTACCCTTTGATAATTCAGGGTTCAAAGGGTTAAAGCAACTTGCTGAAACTTGAAAACTCCAGAGCAAAACAATAATTGCATGATGCTTGGTGCCACTGTTGCTATATGGCAAGTATTTAAGACATCAAGGCCATAAATAAATCAATTATATGAAGGCAGGTTAAAAAGTTCATAACCTGACTAATAAGCAGTTACAACACAGCAGTAAAACTTGGCATGTTTTAAAATCAAGCTTTCTTGATACTGGCTGCAATGTTTTTCTTCAGGTGAACTTACATTCGATAAGTAGTTTTGCACTTTAAAAATTTGTAGTAAAGAGACTTTGTATTATCGATAAAATTTTGCATTGTGGGTTTTGAAGATCTTGTGAATATGGATAAGAGTTTGCACCATGGTGATAACACATATTTTCAGAAAAAGGAATTAACCCCAAAGGAAATTCATGCTGGCATGGTCGCTAATTTGGAGGATGACACTCTAGCTTTATCAACTGTAAAGAATTGGGCAGCTGACGTCAAGAGCCTTGAAGATTTCCCAAGATCAGGACATCCCTCCACGTCTACCACTCAAGAAAACATTGACTGCATTCATCAAATGGTAATAGATTACAGACGTTTAACTGTCAATCACATAGCTAATGTTATGAGCATCTCCCGTGAACAAACATTCTCCACAAGGAACGTGGTATATCGAAAGTTTTGGCTCAATGGGTGCCCTGGCTTTTGATACCTTATCAAAAGCTCACCAGACTTGTCATATCAGAGGCAAACTTGGCAATGTTTGGAGCACATCCACATGATATTGTTGAGCGTTTTCTCATCCAAGTGTTGGGTTTATCACCTTGAACCAGACACCAAATGGCAGATCATGCAGTGGAAGCACTTGGCTTTTCCTGCTCCAAAGAAAGCCAGGGTAAAGCCATCAGCGGGCAAGGTGAAGGCCTCTGTCTTTTGGGATGCAAAAGGCACCGTGTTGATTGACTACATTTGGAAAGGTAAAATTATCAATGCAAAACACTATGTCAACTTGCGAAGGCAGCTACCAAAAGCAACCAAGTCAAAGCAACCTGAAAAGTGAAAAGAGGTGTCCTGCTTCATCAGGACAATTCTCCTGCTAACAAGTCTGTGGTTGCAATGTTCATTATGCATGACTATGGAATTGAACTGATTGGTCACCTTCCATATTCTCCTAATTTGGCATCGCCTGGCTATTTTCTGTTTTCTAACATGAAAAACATCTGGCTGGAAACCGGTATCAGACTGATTATGACATCACTTTTGCTGTAGAGAACTTTTTTGAGGGTCAGGAGAACTTCTACACTGCTGTAATCCAAGCACTGCAGCACGGATGGAGGAAGTGTATGAACTGCAGATCAGAGGAGATTATGTTGAAAAATAAATGACATTTGGTCAAATCTATGCATTGCATGTTAGTCAGGCTATGAACTTTTTTGCCAACCCTCGTACTATCTCTATTTGAAGTCATTTTGTTCAAAACCAATTTCAATAAAATGCTCTTTGACAATTTAAAAAAATATATTTGTCAAATATTGCACCACATAGGCCTACACAAAAGAGCACAACAAATATCAGCAAATCTCCTTGTGCAGTCACTCATGACAATTAAAAACAGAAGGCCAAAAAATTATTAGAGTCAACTGCCACTTTATCACATGACAAATAAATTCACAAGTTTTATGACAGCAAGTATAAAAATTTATTTTACTAGATTTTACACACAACAAACAATAATTTTAACAATTACCTGTGAATGGATTGCAATGGTTTGTCATTAAGTATGCTGGCAACTAGATCATTAAAGTTTCCATCACTTCTAAAAATTTTAATTGGTAAATGGCATGAAAAATTTTTTACAGACTTGCATGTTGACATTGAAGTCAACTTAGGTCTAGCCTTGATTCCTTGATTCAACACGTCTATATTATGGCTCGGTACATGTATTCACACATAAATTAGAAGTCATATAATTTTTGGTGGCCACAACAACCAATCAAACCTAACGCAAAATATAATCTATGTCTATAAAAACTGGTAAAGGATCGATTTTTTTCTGACATCACCTCAAGGTTATAAGTTCATTTTAGGCCAGAGTAAACTCAACAAGAACAATACAGAGGGTTTTAATAACTGGAACCAGTACAGATGACATTAAAAGCAGCTTCTCTGTTCAAGTGAAATGCATTACTAAAACCTACTAAACTTGTGTCAGATGAGGTGTAAAATCCAGAAGCAGATTCATGTTGAATTCACATTCATAAAGTCTATTTAAATATTTGATGTATAAAAAATTTGCAAACATACTTTGTCGAAGATTCATCTGCATTAGTTGACCATGGCATATATGAAGGCAAAGATTCCATGAATAAACCATCAGTACGACGTTTGTCACTTCAATCATATGACATTTTTTAAAAATAAACTAATTTGCACTGTTATCTTAATTAAGAAAACACATTACATGATTTCCAGCTTACTACATTGAGATGAAGCTACTTCGTACTTTTATTGAACATAGCTGACCTAACAGCCTAACCCTGGCATTAATGATGACTCACAAGTGTACTTTTGGCTATAAATTTTTAGCGCAGGGGTTCCTAAACAAGGAGGTGTATCCCCCTGGGAGGCATGTAAAGTTTATAAGGGTACAGGGCCACGGTATCAAGGCTCCCCTTTGGTGCCACTTGCATAGAAATTTGTCGTAAGTCATTGCTTTGAAGAAATTGATCTTGAAAAAACAAAGTGTTCACATTGTTTTAAAGACCAAAATTGAAAAAACAAAAGGTAATCCTGTACTTTAGCGCGGTAAATTATTTAAGCTGAAAGGGCAGTGTACACTGCAGGGCCAGGCCCGGTATGTAAATGTACGGGGCAGTGTACACTGGAACCCACCCTGTACACTCCCTTCCAGTGTACACTGCCCCGTACATTTACATACCGGGCCTGGCCCTACAGTGTACACTGCCCTTTCAGCTTAAATAATTTACCGCGCTAAAGTACAGGATTACCAAACAAAAAATTGATTGCAAAAAAAGAAAAGATCTTTATGTTAGGAAAAAGAAATGTGATAAAATGACTGCTTTAAAAGTATTGATCTCCAAAAAAATATTTAAGGTTTAGGGATATTTAATGGGCCATGGGTTTTGTGAGCACTGTCAAGGGGACCGTCTCCAAAAGTTCACACACCCATTTTCTAGCACATTAGTCCAGTGTTATCCAATGCGGTATCCATTTAGCTTAAGGCTACTCAGTAGCTCAAAATAGCAGGGCTAAGACAAAAATGCATTACAGCCTAGCTAATAATTTCACTGCACTTCAAAGTTAATGATCACCAAAACGATGCGAATTCAACATCGCAAAACTTTGGTAGTAAGTTAATTTCAATATTTTTGTAATTGGAATAAGCAGCCAATGACTTTTTCCATTTGCAACTCTGCAATCTGCACTTTGCAGTGGGAAAGCAATCGTCTGCAACGCAGCGTTGCCAATAATTTTCAAACAATCGCTTAAACTCAATTCGGAAAAAGTCGCGAAATAGAGAATATAAGCGGTTTTATGAGTTAAAATGGTTAAACTTCATATTTTTTTTGTATGAAGCTGAAATCAGTACTACAAAATCTTGAAATAATTGGCGCTGCGTTTATTGCAATTAGCACAGTGCAGTGCGGATGCCTTAATTACTCTATCCTACGGCTACCATGTTTTCAACCCGTTAAAGGAGGGCAGCATTTTGAATTGCAATCTAGACAGCATTTTGGATTGCAATCTAGCGCTTTTACGTTTGTTTCAAAACCAAAAGACCTTTTCAGCAGCTCAGCGATTCTAAAGCATATAGATTTCTTGTTTGTTTTTTAACCACTTAAAAACTTTTTTCTGGAGATGCAACTATGAAAAAAGTTATTTTTTTAGTTACACAAACATCGTGATTTTCTTCCAACTCAGAAAAAATTTAGAAAAAGACAGAACATTTTTGAGATCTATCATTACAAAGCAATTTTTGCCCATTTTCTGCAACAATGCTTATTTTACTATTATTTTGCAAACTTTTGTTTTGGAACTATAAGGTTGCATGATAATCACAAAATGGAGGACATTTGAACATTTTTTGGTATCCTCCGAGAACAATTATTTTTTTATTTCAAATAGAAAACACATCATTAAAAAAGAAAAGGAATAGTAGCTTTATTCTATCCAAACACAACCAAAAAATATCTATGCCATCGAAATCATTTTTAAATCTTTTTTATCAGGGTATAGGGTAGGCATATATCCTTAAAAAGCTATTCGTAATTTTCAAGAATAAAATACCATGTCAAACTAGTCGGTACTTGTGTGTCTACAAGGAATGGGTTCTTTTTTGTTTAAATATCATTCAATTTTCTTTGCATGGTACCGCTTTTGACTTATGTTTTACGTTCATTAAGTAGCAGATCCAGGATAAGATGAGAATTTTAGGAGTCGGATCCGGCAAGGCTGTAGAAAAAATTCAGTTTTATAATTGAATTAGGAACAGAAAAATTTTTCAAAATCAACAGGATCAGTGGTGGAAAACTTTTCCAAACAGGTAAAGCCAAGGGAGCTTACTCCTACTTACTGGATTGCTGGTAATACCGTGTTATACCGAATATTTAATAGGTTATTAACACACAACAAGTAGCTTAGTTGCTAACTACCTACAGTATGTTAGAAATGTGAAATGATCGTACAATCGCTAAACACTAATGCTAAATCAGATTAGCAATCATTCTATTCTAGACCCACTTTCTAACATGAGTTAAAGTTACTAGATTACGGCAAATGGAGTAATGAGCTGATGAGTGCAGGTGTGCTCACTAGTTAGCAGTATATTGGAAAAACTGATAATGGGTTGTAGGACATTACCACTACATGATCACCATCAACTGACTTGAGTAGCGTATATTTTGAATTAATTTACCAGCTTTAGCATACTTTTTTATTTTAATTTCAGCTATGCATTGTGGACAAAAAGTTAGGTTGACCAAATTAGGAATAATTTTTGAGAATTTGATAGATTTATTCTCTAGTACATTTGACATGCAGTTACATTTTTATTATATCAAAAAAAGTGCATGACTAGCTAGAAGCAACAAAAATCCTGATAGTTTTGTAGTCAAACCGATTCTTCATTAAGAGTTAAAAATTTAATTTACCAGTTTTAACATACTTTTTTAGTTTAATTTCAGTAAAGAATTTTGGAATAGAATTTAGATTGACCAAATTAAGAATGATTTTTGAACTAGAATTTGATAGATTTATTCTCGAGTACATTTTACATGTAATTGCATTTTTATTACATCGAAAAAAGTGCATGGCTAGTTAGAAGGCAACAAAACCACTGATAGTTTTGTTGTCAAGCTGATTTATCATAATGAGTTTAAGTGTTCTGCAGGCAGTGGTGTGCAGAGGGGAGTGAAATTAAAATTAAAAGAGTGAAATTACAAAAATTACATGTTATTAAATTGTTAAAAATATATGCTTTTTCGTATCGTAAGTCTACTAGCACATGCTGCATGGGTCTGATAGGATCTTGCTTGGGGGTTATGGTGTAATTACGTTTTGTAGAAAATCTGCAGTGTCAGCTTTTGTACAGAAATTATTATTTACAAAAATTCAAGTAGTTTGCTATGTACTGTACAAAAATCAAACGTATAATTACCTTTGACTTTGTTATGCTCCTTCGACCTAGAGGAAACGCAGTTGCCTCTAATCCTAAGCATGCTCTTGAATGTTTAATGCATTTTGGGAGGGTTGTCTTTCCAACTTTATGTATTGCATATAGGTTGCTGCTCACCATCGGATTTTCAGTTGTAAGCTGTGAGAGGTCATTTTCAAGGTTGAAATTGACAAAAGCATGTATAAGATCATCTATGCTACAGGAACGCCTAACAAGTTTGGCTTTAATCAGCATCGAAAAATAATTCCTTTCAGCAGATGTAAAAAATGAGGTAGTTCAAATATTTTCCGATAGGAGAGCTCATATGGAAAAAAGAAATTGTAACCCTTTGCAGTCCTCTTTTTTTTACCATTTCAGCCATTACAAGTCCAATTTTTTCTTTTTGCATTTTTGGGTAGTTTTTTATGTGTAGATCATGCTTTTGAAACTTTTTTTGGTCAACCTCTCAAATTTTGTCATTTTTTTTATTGTGCTTTTTTAACAATTTTTGCGATTTGTGCAGATTTTTTAGATTGTGCAGATTTGTGCAGATGTGGTTTTTCTAGACAAAATATATTCATTAGGACATATATTTTACAATGATGTTTCACATAAACACAAAAAAATGTAGTCAAATCACAAAATATTTCACAATTGGTATGTTTCGCTCATGTCTGTCCGCTCAGATTGTGTATTTATCCTTTATAGTTCACTTGTGTATGGTATTTTTTGAAACATTCTCCGGGGTGAAGTCCAGGTTTTCTTTGGCATGTTTCACAAAAGAACAAAGTCGTTTTTCTGCCTTCTTTGCTGCTGCAAACCATGCAGTTCTTGTTATGACCTCTAGGTCCTTTAGCAATAAAATGTGGTGCTTTATTGAGGCGCTCAGCAGCATCACTTGTACTTGGTCTTCCGCGGTTGGGATCCTTGTTACGGATTTCACCGACAAGTTGCACAATTACATTGTTTCTGTATCGTAAGTGTCTTGCTTCATGCAGCTGGTGCACTTCCTTGTACAGCAAGAATGAGTTGACCATACACACTTCAATCAGCCAGAAAAGTAACTTTCTCCACCATCGGAGCGTTTTTCGTGTGAAAGAGTAAGAAGCACAGTAATGATCGGAGCGATCAACTGCTCCCATATGTGAAGTGTAATCACAAATTACTACCGGCTTCTCCACATCTTCTTGCCTACCTTGTCGCCAGCGATGATGGGGTACTGTGTCCACATTATGCCATGTGCTTAGCATCAGTATCAAGCGTCGATCTTGCCAACCGAGGGTTAGAATGCCTTCTGGATGACGGTATGCCCTAATCTGTAAGTTTTGCAATCGCAAACGCTTGATTTCAGATGGTAGTCCAACTCTGTTTTTTTGGACAGTTCCAGTAAGGTGGACTCGATTTTGAAGAAGTTCTTTCGCTAATGTGTAGCTTGTATAAAACCGGTTAGTGTACACATGATAACCGCTTCCTCCAACCTTTGCCAGCAGCTTACAAACTAAATGTAGCACAATCCTGGATGTAAAAGGCATGTCTGGCCGCGACAAACTGTCTGTGGTTGTTTTTCCAAAATATGGTTCGAACGCGGATACATAACCTGATTCAGAGTCTGAAAGGACGTATACCCTAAGCCCCCATTTGCTAGGCTTTTGGGGATTGTACGTTTTGAAAGCAATACGTCCTTTGAAGCCGACCGTGCTTTCATCAACCGCAATGTTTTGTCTGGGAGTGAAGTTCTGAAGGCATTTCTCTTGGATGTAGGAAACAAAGTTTTTCATTTTACTTCCACGGGTTATAGGTGCGGTGGTTGGTTCTGGCGATTTCACATGCAACATCCAATGGATTTGCAAAAACCGTCTTCTAGAAAATACTTCAAGAAAAAAACGGGCAGTATTCGGTCCATTTTCTACTAAAGTAATCCTTTATATCAGGCTTTTCTATCAAAGCCATCTTCAACACGACCCCAAGATAAGCCTTCAATTCAGGCAAGGTTACATCTCTCCAACCATACCACACAAAATTCTTTGTAAACCTTCTTTGACCTAGTTTTATACTTGCATATGCATTTGTTGCCACCACTAGTTCCATCAGTATTTCATCGGTCATAAAACTCTGAAAGCATTCCAATTCTGTTTCTGGGATGTGTTCCAAGTTAGCACCCACATTATTAGCTGTAAATGGGTGATGAAAAAAATCATTGTCAGTATTACGCCATGCTCTCCACCCATTACCGCCTACTGCATCATCATCAGAGCTTGACACATCGTTGTCTGAGTCATCACCTGGAGCAGAGTTCCCATCATCACTTATTTCCATATCTGAATCAAAAAAATCACTCTCTTCATCAACTTCCATATCTGAGTAATCTTCATCAAGCATTCCAAGCACATCATCAGTACCAAACCTTTCAGCAGCCATTTTACTTCACAAACCTTCTGAAACAATATTGGTAGAGTTTATTTTTATAGTGATAACTGATAAGAGTAAGCAAGCAAGTCTTATACTGGTAACTGATTGCACATCAGTGATACCAAAATTGTATTATGAAAGAACTTATTTGGCACTTGTACTGTTCAAGCAAGCTTGCCAGTTGCTAGGAATACAACAAGTAGGCTATTCTGGTCCTTATCTAGGCTTAGCCTGTTCTCACTAGCCTGTTCTCACTCACATTCAAAACTTCAAGCTAAAGTAGGGAAATACCCTTCGAATAACAAGTAGAAGTATACCAAAATTGATAAAAAATCTTACAGCATCCCTAGGGTGTAAGTGGACTTGTTAAAACCGCTACACACGAAAGTCATCCCAGGGATGTAGGTGGACCGTATTACATAATTTCCTTTATCATCCCAGGGATGTAGGTGGACCGCAAAGGGGTAAAGCTGTTTTTTTCAATGTTCCCATATGGAAACATTGGGGGTTTTGGCCATCGTAAATTTTATTGAGAATGAAAATATAACTTCAGTACATTAGGCTCAACTAAAACAGTTAGTGGTATTTATATGTATACCTTGTGACAGGACATGTTGAGTTGTACCTATATTGGCTATTTGTGCAGTAGTTGCAGTTTAGTTTCTATCCTAAGCTTAGGCTGTTATGAAATTAGGCTAGATATATCATCAGGTGTAAATGGACAATTTCTTCATAACTACCAGAATATTTGAGTGCAGATCGAAAAAACTTAAAAAAACAAGTAAAGTAATAAACGTTTGAAATCAAACTATTGAAAAGTGTATAGTTAAATGTTTTTATGATCGAAAAGCGTTTCTTTGAACTTCTCAAGCTATTTTGAACTTTATCTGTAGCTGATAATGAAGTAGTTGTTCAATCTAGAGTTCGATTTTATCATTTGCTACTTTGAATTGGCATGCATCCAATTGTTGCCCTGCAACTTTATTTGAAGCATTAAACTATAAAAACTTAATTGCTATTGCTTTATGCTTATAAGTTCAGTTAAAGGTACTATCATGTTTGGCTATTTTAATTTTATTCATTGCGATGAGAAATATGGATTCGAAATATTTTTTATAATTCTTCATACCGACCTGTAACTCATGTTACTGCTATGTCAGAAGTGAGAAACCAGGTAGAAACAATAGAAAGACCAAGAAGCGTAGTTTTACTCGCGCTTGCTGCTGGTGATGAATGTGATCAAGCAAGTGATAATGAAGATATTCCTCAAAGCTTTGAAACGGCATTTGAACCTGCTGGTGATCTCGAAGTAGAAGAAGATAAAGATGATATAGAGAAGCATCAAATATGTTTTCTGACCGAGAGAACCAAAGGAAGAAAGCGAGCTTCAAATGAAAGTATGTGTTGGGACTAAAAGCATGTGTTGGGACGTGTACCACAGTGCACCATGCTTGTAGTTTTGAATAAAAAATAAAAAACAATTTACAAATGTGTTCTTTATTTTTGAGTTTTTTTGCTGCAACCCGCCAATGTTTCCATATGGGAACATAGGTGTATCTCAAAATCCTTTTTAGCTACAAAGATAAGTTTTTGTATGTGGAATCGGCTCAGTTTAGTCTCATACAGCGCAAATGAATAAAAATAAGACAACTGGAACATGTAGTGGTAAGAAAGGGGTTAAAGTACTTTAGTTTCGGTGATCGACGAGCGAAGGAATTCAAAGTTTTAAAGTGTCTTGTGAATATATTTGTTCTGCTCTTGATCGAAAAGTTTGTGGTTCAAAGTATGTTAGTAGAAGCTAATCTTAGCCATTTAGTTGCAGCCAGACTTAATTATTCGAGCGATACTACAAGTTGCCTCAATTTTAAGAATAAAATTAAGGTTGAGATAGAATGAAAATTCTATTGCAACGCGACAAACATGAAATACACCACGTTATTGCATAACGACCCCAGTCAAATATAAGCCCCCAGCCAAGAAAGTGCAATTTATCATCAAATGCACGACGTTATTGCACATCGGCCCTAGTAAACAATAAGCCCCCAACCAATAAAATGCAATTTATCATGAAATACAGGAGGTTGTCGCATATCGACCCTGGTCAAGTGTAAGCCCCCATTAAAGAAAATGCAATGTATCATGAAATACACAACGTTATTGCCTATTGATCCTAGTCAAATATAAGCCCCCAACCAGGAAAATGCAATCTATCGAGAAATACACGATGTCATTGCATTTTCATCCTAGTCAAGACTGAGATCCCATCCAAGAAAGTGCAATTTATCATGAAATACACGACGTTATGGCGTATCCACCCTAGTCAAGTAGTAGCCCCCATCCAAGAAAATGCAAATTATTATTAAATACACGACTTTATTGCATATCGACCCTACTCCAGAGTAAGCCTCCCATTCAAGGAAATGCAATTTATCATGAAATACGCGACGTTATTGCAAATCGACTCTAGTCAAGTATAAGCCCCCAACAAGAAAATGCAATTTATCATGGATATACACGGCGTTATCACAGATATTTTTAATTTTTGTATTTTGCTTGAAATGCATTTTTTTTAACAATCTACTATCTGTTTGATTCTGCTTTGTAGCATTTCATGATAAATTGCATTTTTATATTAAGGCTTATACTTGACTTGGGTCAATTTGCATTAACGTCGTGTACTTCATGATAAATTGCATTTTCTTCGTTGGGGGCTTATACTTGACTAGGATCAATATGCGATAACGTCAGGTATTTCATGATAAATTGCATTTTCTTAATTGGGGGCTTATACTAGACTAGGGTCAATATGCGATAACGTCGTGTATTCCATGATGGTATCCGCGGCTTCCCTGCTTGGCGCTCGGCATTGAGGGGAGGTTGTGGAGAACAAGCCAGCAAGTTCCCTTGTAATGTCCTTGGGCAAGGCACTTAACGGGAAGCCCCCGCCTTTATGTGGAAGACAGGTGGCCCAGACACCTTGGAAATGGCAACTCCCAAGCGAGTGCGGACGTCCAGTCCAAAATATAGTGATACAATTCGCTTTCTCATGAATGGAGGATAAATATGGCAAATAGATAAATGATATATTGCGATTTCTTAGATCGCTTATACTTGACTAGGATCGATAGGCGGTAACTTCATGTATTTCATGATGTTGGGGTCGCTTATTTGAGTGTGATCTGTATGTAGTTGCGTTGTATACAGGTAGTTAAGTATCAATTTCCATTTGGTTTTTGGGAACTTATACTTTATTTGGGTCTGTATACAATGGCGTTGTGTATTTCAGCATCAAATTGCTTTTCTCTGATGGGACATATGTTTAACAAGTTTTGTTATGCCAAAGCTTGTTTCTCATTACATTAATCTCGTATTTGTGGTGGTGCTAGTTTGGAACATTGAATTGTCTTAAGACCAAAGTCAAAAAGGAGCCCATTGGAGAAGGTTAATCAATCCGAAGTTTGATGTGTTTGCAAACAGCGCTTTTGTATTTAACACCCTGTCTCTGAAAAGGTACAAATTTTAAGCCTTCTCATTAACAAAGTGCGCATTTTGCGCAGGTTTTGATGGCATTATGACGTCACTGGGGCGTTATGGTACATACTTGAGGTCGATGATCCACTGTTGCTAGTGACACGGCTCTATGAACAGTTCTTCTGAACCAAAAACACGTTTCTAACAATTTTCGTTTATATGAAAGCTATCGATAATAGAGAAACAAAGAGTGTCTCCTTTGCGCGCATTGCGTTCGTCACGTAAAATACGTTATGCAACATATGTCACGTGATCGCTTCTTACAAAGCATATCGGCAGATTCTTTACCAGACCCTAATGTATTAGTGCTTAAATGCTGCTATGTATACAATTATTTTCAGAAATCAACGTCTTGAAAAACTTTGATGAAATTTTGGAAACTTTGACTGCTACAGTTTATCAATCAGTCATCAGATTTGGGTAAATTTGAACACCTATCGGTACTGCCGCATTGAACGTTTGCATGCTAGATCACATAATCACATACCAATGTCAGTCTAAGAAAATATGGTTTCTAGTCTGTATGTATTGGCTGAGTATAAAAGACTGAAACGACTGAAGTGACTGAGAGTGATTACACCGCTGCAGATTTGTACAAAGACATTGAAGCATTACAATTCAAACTAACAAATAATATCAATTTATGCTGTACATTATCAGATTATATGTTGTTAAATTACTGCAATTTGAAATTGATAAAACATCATTTTCCTAGAGAGTTGCACTTTCTAATAATAATTACTTTTTAGTTCTGTATCTCTCTCAAAGTTTGGTCTGGGCAGGACCTCCACTTTTTATTGTCAGTCTGCTAACGAATAAATTATAGAGGCACAAATAGGAATGTTCAGCAGTGCTGTGAGTCTAGGCTGCATTCTACGATGTGACCACAACTTTACAATCTTTTAACAGAAAATGTCTTTGCTCTTGATTTTTGCTGGCTGAATCGTTAAATTTATAAATATGCATTATTTCAGCTACTTCATTCACTTTAGTCTATAACACTCCACCTTGTTTATTATATGTAATTTGCCCTGAAACATCATAAATGCATGAAGCTTTGTTAAGCATGAAAATGTGTGTCACCTATTGGCAGAGCGTCAAACCGAATAAACTATAGCTCTGGCTTGGGTTTGGGTTAAACTAGATATATTTTTATCAGTTCATTTCCGATTCAGGTACAACGCTTTGTAAAAATTGTGGTAAAATTCGGTTCGGGTACTTCAGTATCAAATTTTAGAAATTTGCGTTCTGTTGGGGTTTCAAAACTCAAAGGTTTGAAGTTCAAAGATAATCCCCATATAAAATTTAACTTTGCCTGCTTTTGCAGCATGTTTCAACGGATTTCGTTTCATTGCATTTTCTTTTTTTTGTTACTTGTGTGCATAAAAAATTTGGCAATGGATTTCTCCGGCGGGAAAATAGAAAGAAATCAATTACTAATCCCATAATATATTGCCCCATTTTATAAATCTTTGTCATATACGCTTCTGCATTGCAAAGGAAGCCAAGACATAAGTACGTCCAGTTGGGTGTAAAAGCAAGCATGTGAAAATGATCTCTACCCGAGGTGTTGTAGCTTATAAGCAAAAGGAAAGAAATTGTTGGCCATTGTGTTGGGAAAGCAATTTTAAATGCGTTGCGCACCACACGAGGCTAAGTGGTAAAGCTTGACCTCTGATTCCGTTTTTTCGGCACAATGTAGGCCAAACAGATACTTTTTTTTACATGACGGCATATACCTTGATATACTGTTTCAGTTTTTCTTGGCATCATTATCATCGTTAGGGGTTCGTTTTTATAGCATGAAGCTTTCTCTATAGAAGGGCTGTGGAGGGTGGTATCTATCAACAACATATGAGCAAGTCAAAAGCCTCTTCGTGTTCACTGGTACCCCAATCCGAAACTGCCTTTGGCAGCAACACCGTCCCAGAAATTTTACGCAGTAAACCCATTTGTATTAACCTGTGCGGATCTAGAAGAGCAAACCTTGAAAAAACACTTTGGCACTCCAAGTTGTCTTTAAAAAGAAAAGCGCTTTAACCTAGCAAAGGCATTCGCCAGGAAATACTTCCGATCGTAAAAACCTCGTTCCACACGTTACAATACCGCAAAAAATCATTATCGCTGTAGCTCACGACTGCGGGCTTTTTGAAGAGTAGACGCTAATATTGCAATTAGGGAAAAGCATCTCTTAAAGTCAGTGAGAGACACTAAATGATGGACTCTGTGAAAGCCCATTCCACCTGTTGCAGTTCTCCGAAAGCTGATGCAGACTTTCAAATTTGCTTTGGCCAATGTGGGATCATTAACCGGAAGGAGTGTGATAGTTGTAGACGTGATGAACAAAAGAAAAGTAGATGTGGTGGGATTAAAAGAGAAGAGATGTAAATATTGAATCTACTAAACTGCCGGCCGTATTGTTTAAACTAACCTTAATCCTGATTCTAACTTCAACCCTAATTCTAACTCTGAAACGCTGATCCTCGTCTCAGTAGTATCAAGCTCCACATGGCCGGGTATGCAGCTGTTTTTTTGGCACACCCTAGAAATTAAGGTACAAGAATACTAAAAGAAGATAAAGAACTTCATGTGCTGTTCTTGAGCGGCAAAGCTGAAACCTCAGCTTTTGCTACCCATCCGTTGTTATCGACTGCCAATCATTTAAGGTGAGATTGGAATAATGGCTTGGTTAGATTGACGTTAGACGGTTTAATGCAAGGAAAAAGTAGTTAGAATTGCATTTGAATATAAAGTGATTAGTCTTTTGTTTGTCTGTTCTCCGCAATGCAGTTGCAGCACTTAAGAGATGGACTTGTTTTATGAAAATTTGACTCGGAAAATGCTAAAAGCACATAAAAAATAAGTAGTTTTGGGAGATCTCAATGGCAATGTAGAAAAAGAGAGTGTTTGATATAAGACGTGCAGAGAGAGGTTGGATTGGTCTGAATTATGGTGATAAAGAATGAGAGTGTGAATTGTGCACTGAAGGCCACTAAACACATGTTTAAAAAGATGTAGAAAAGCTGGAGACATATGAACACTGATCGATGTATTTTGGTTAAAAAGTAAGAAAAGGTGAAAATGTGTACGCATAGGCAACAATGGAACATTGATGATCAGTAGTAAATAATCTGCTTCAGAAAGCCTGTTGCCAGCGAAAAGTGCAGATAATGAAAAAAAGACGTAGAAAGTTATTCAAAAAGCATTGAGAGATAAGAAAAAATGTACTAACAAAAGATGTATAATGGGATGAGATCAACTGCAAAGTGACAAAATCATAAAAAAATATATATGGATTGTCAAAGAGTGTTAGCAGAAAAGGAACTTGGTCGTGGAATAGTAAAGCTTTCAAGAGAGCTCTGTAAAAGGAACGTTTTATTGAATGGAAACGTTAGTAAAAAAGCAAGCTGAGTGTAGGCCTATATAAAGTACGGAAATATAACTAAATGGGAGGTTGCCAAGGTCATGCATGAAGAAGCAAGAAAAGAAGCAAAAAAGGTTGAGGAAATGGGAATGGAAAACAAATGAGACACACTTTTGTATGGCAAAAACAGGGAAAGCGTGTAGCCTTAAAAAGATGATGTTGGTAGTCCTTGCATGACCAGTCAAGATTGGCAGTTAAAGATACAGTTAATAGATTTGCTGAAGTTTGTGAAAAGTAGCTAAATGAAAAGAAATTGAGAGGCAATGCATTAGAATTAAAGCAAAACATAAACCCTGTTAAGGAGAGGAAAAAGTTGAGTTTCTGTCGAGGAAAAAGGCAATACCAAAAATGAAAAACGTAAAGCAGTTGGCCCAAGATGTTTATCAATTGAAGCGATTTGGTAGTGAAACGTTTAATATAGTTTGCCAAATATTGGGAATGGCATGCTGTATAAGAAGGTATTACACGTAAGTTGGATAAAGAGGGGGATGATTTTGCTGTACAAGAAAAAAGGTGATTCAAAGAAATGCATCATCTACGGAAACCCAAAAATGCTCAAACATGTAACGAAGGTCGTGGAAAGAGTTTTAATATAGCTTTGAAAAAAGCTGTTTTAGCCATAAGCTTTTCGTGACGCTCTCATCAGTGGCGGTATCGCGTCAAAAGGGAAGATCTAGAGTGAATTGAGTCTTTTATGTGAATAATATACGCCCGGTGTTATGCAGACAGAAAGAGTTTGTTTACACTCTCAAACTCTTTCGATAATCGTAGCATTTGGCCTCCTGTCGCGCTTTCTTTAACTTTCGCACTTGCGAAATCTTTCTTTCGCGCGCTTTGCAATACAAACGCAATCATTGGCCTGTCTTGATTACGTAACATCCAAATTATTCACATAAAAGACTCAATTCACTCTAGATCTTCCCTTTTGACGCGATACCGCCACTGATGAGAGCGTCACGAAAAGCTTATGGCTAAAACAGCTTTTTTCAAAGCTATATTAAAATTTTGTACCTCCAACAAGATTTTTGTGGAAAGAGTTTTGGAGGAAAGAATTCGAAGCATCGTTAAAATTGACCAGATTCAAATGGAATTTATGCAGAGGGAAATGTACAATGGATGCCATATAACTAATTGAGAAATGTAGAAAAATTAAACATGAAAAATTTTATTTTGCCTTTTTTAATTTGGAGAAAGCCTTAGATCGTGTTTCGAAAGAAGTGATTTGGTGGGCACAAAAAGAAAAGATGTCTGGGAACCAAAAGCGAAGGCAGTGATGGATATGCACGCCTACAGAGAAACTGAGACATCAAGTGAAACGTAAAGGAAAGATGTTGGAATGGCTTTGCATGAAAGTTGGGGTACATCAAGATTCAATGCTGAGTCCACTGCTCGTTGCAACTGTTGAAAATGCATTAACTGATAAGTTGGTAGAAACAAAACAATTTTGTTTGCAGACGATTTAGTCCTTGTTGGAGACAACTGGAAAGAAGCAAAAAAGAATTACCGGTACCTACCTTAAAAGGAAAAAGGCTTTAAAAAGTGGGGGATTCAAAATAAATGTTGAAAAAACCAAAGCAATGGAAATTAGAACAACATCACCGAGAGAGAAATTCAATGCTGCTGTTGATCGTAAGCAATATATGGCAAAAGGGTGATAACTAATGCTAATAAATGTTTAAAATGCAAAAATTAAGTGCATAAAAGATTAAGTAGTCACACACGAACAATAAGAAAGCATTAGATCGGTTTTGCCATTTTTAGGGCTCTTCAATAGCACGTATCTGACCAGCAGAGACCGAACCTTCAAAATGTAGACATTTTGTCTATGGTAAGTACCACTCGACCACCTGGGTGGACGCCGTTGCTGATGTTATAGCTGCTTTTGAAATAAATCCGTTCAAGTTTGTTAAAGAATTTTGTTACGTGGGAGACGTTCTTGGAAAATTTTGCAGAACTAGGTAAGCTGTGACGTCAGGGAAACTAGCTGGATGGAAAGAGTTTAAAAAATTATAGATTGCATATTACGGTTGAATGCTTTCCCTTAGACTAAAAGATAGATTATATATTTTATGTGTAAGAAGCGGGAGGTGTTACGGGATTGAATGTTGGGCTATAAAGACAGCGGATAAAACACAGTTGAGAGAAATGTAAAAAGAGGATCAAAAACGCTTGGAAAGAGACAGTGAAGCACAACATTTCGAGAAGAAATTTGAAACTCGAAGATGCTCAGGATAGAGATAAAGGAAGGCATCGGTGCAGGAAACTGCCAACCCTGATATTTCGCGATGGAATGCTGATGGAGAGCGCTTATAAAAAACAAATGGAGTTGAAAATAAAATGAAACTCTGTTACCATTAGAAGCCATCTTTGTTTTATTACGTCAAAGTAATTACCCCATGGACCTCTGTGCGTGCTCGTACTTCGACCTGTGGCATACCCAGAAGCAATTGAGGAAAGCAAAAAAAGTTTATTGGATAACCTTTTTTTTCGGAGATCAACATTTAGAAGGCAACTATTTTTGTCTCACAACAAGGTGAAGATCTTTTTGTGAGCTCAGCGTTTGAACGTGTTGTCCTATTTTCGGCGCAAAACGTTTTCCAGCCTTTCTTCCTTAACCGGATTAAGAAAAGTTCGTTTACGACTTTGACACAACAAAAATAAACAATACTTCTAATCATCCAAAAATATTGTGCAATAGCGAAGAGATTTTAGGTAAATATATGCGTCGCAAATGTTAAAAAATGTTTAACAAGGAAGAAAAAGTAATGTTTTATTGACTTGGCAACTTGACATTTAACCTTTTTGACAATGCTCCGTTGTGCCGCATGGCGGTGTTTCTGATCCGAAAAATTGCTCTCCTCCTAAAGCTAGAATAGGAGCAATGCGCACAATGAGGAGGCCAAGACTTACGCTCATCACAGCAAATCCAGCGTTTGCATAGATTAGTGGTAGCCGCACTGTAGTTGAGGGTAACGATGCTATAATTGTGCTTCTGGAATTTTGCTTCAAGCTGAAAACAATAATTTGTAATTTTGACAATTTTTAACTTTCTCAAATATTTAGTTTTCAATTTATGAATACACAACTTAGTGTCAAATCTCATATTTTTGACCAGCAACGCTCCAATAGATATCCAACTACCGTGTGAGTTGTCAAAAAAATGAACCCAATAGGCAGGGGTGCAAGCCAGTTTTCACATCAGGAAAATAGAATTAAGGCAAATATCATGAGCAATGAACAATACAAAATTAAAAACATTCCCATTATTTTAGAGCCAAAATATCCGTCAACTTCCAAAGGTTATCTTCACAGAGAAGCACAAAAGTCACTAATACAAATTTGTTTAATGATAAAGATCAATCTCAGAACTATTGGTGCAATAACATAGCAATCTCAAATTTACCTACAATTCACAACATTTTGAGACGAAATGATTATTTTGTTTTTAAATTAAATTATGTCTTGTTTTATCAATTGATGTAACCTATAGTTTATTGGTCTGGGGTCCAGGACAACTACACAGAGTTCCGCTAAAATACAACAAACAATATAAATAAGTCCGCCGTATGCATTGTAAATTTATATTTTTTACATTTACAATGTAAAGCTGGAGTTGTAGGCTACACAAATACGCATCAAATTTAATTTTTGAGATTGAGACAATGTAATGCTTTTCATTTATTGCTTTCCAACAAATGTGCCTTTAGAAATTCCTTTTCGTACATCATTCACTTTCAAGTGCAAGCAAGCTCACACTTGACAAAACAAGCATGATATGAATAAGTAAAAACGAAGGAAAAAGTGAAATAACGTAGGTTTAAATTAGAGGTGATCAAAATGCAATCCCGTCTAAAAAATGGATTAACCAAACAAAAAAAGCTTTGTGTTAAAAATTCTGTTTTTATGAGATATGACATTACAACAAAAAGTCTTTAATTTAAAAATTTGGCTCTCTTGAAATCGATTTTTAAAAGACCAGTTATCAGTGTAAAAATACACCGTTTTTTTTGGGTATATGCACTAATTTTTAAATCGATCTCCTAAGCAAAAGATCTTGTCTTATAACTGCAACGTTTTCGGGTTGACATTAAACCACCAACAAACCAGGCCCTCTGTATCATCCAGTTGAGTGAAATTACTCTGCCTTTAATAAAAGGCTGCACACCCTTGATGATTTTTCTTAAGCTAGAGCTAATAGCAATCAATTATCTTATGTTGACCTATTCAGAAAATGCACTTCGAGATTTTAAGTCACAATCTCATCGTCCGTTTTGCACGTAAAACAAAAACTTTATTGCTACTCTCCTAAACAAACCCGGTACTGCTCTGACGTAGACCCTAGACATTAAAAAAATATTTGAAATAAATTATCAATTATGCAGTTTTTCTGTAACGCAAATACTGGCTCAAAAAAATTTTGAAGTATGATAAGAGCATTTTTAATACCATTTACCAAAGGGTCTATGTTACAAACCTAACTTTCAATATGAACACACACCGGAAATCATGTAATTAAATAGCAACTCCTCAAAAACTTAAATTCGACTTGTTTTTGATACGCTATAAACATATTATACCAAAATGCTCAAAATGGAGTCCACATCACCTAGTGCAGGGTTTCCCAAACTTTGTTAGTTTAGAGCTCTTGAAGAGGTCAAACATTGATTGCGGAGGCCACAAAAAATTATATAAAGATTACGTTAACACTTATCAATTGCTATTTAATGGCTAGGATGCATGCTCTACTTGGTACTTGAAAATGCTTAAATATATCAAAGTCGGGCTGAAAAAAGAAAGAAATCCTACGTAAATAACGCCTGACAACGCGCTATATTGCCCGAAATTCCGGTGATCTCCAAAAAAAAAAAGTTCATTGCTTCTCTCGCTCTCGCAATTTATGCTTTTCAAGTTCAATTTCGTTGGATCGTAGTAGCTCTGCATGCACTGAAAACACTGCACTGTATATTTGTATTGCAATTGTGAAAAGGGCTCCGCGAGCCGGATATAAATCCTCTTGTTTGTACTCTTCGTTTGCAGAGCCCCTGAGCTTCTCTTGCGGAGCCCTGAGGCTCCGTAAGGAGCACTTTGGGAAACCCTGACCTAATGTAAACAACACTATTGAAACCGGCTACCAGATCTACTTTATCGTATATAGTTGGATACAAATAAAATCACTAATCAGGTGTATTCAATTATTACGCTAGGCAAATAAGTTCACTCCCATATAGGCCCACAATAAAGGCAGTTTTCACGACAGTAGAATGTTGCATCAGTGATATTGGCTCATGTCTAATGAGCTTTTTAGCAAATCTTATTTACTGTATAACAGCCTGCAACCAAGCCCATCATTTTGTTGCTTTGTCATTCTCAGTAGATAAGTAATTTAAGTTGACTTGGTAAGCGTAGTTTCAAGTGAAAATTTAATCACAGCCAAGAATTGATGTTACGCCACAAAAAGAAGTGTGCAAATGCACAATTAGTGTGGTACTGTTTCCACATCACTCTACTCCTGCATCCCAGGAAGTTAACAGAATAATTAGAAAATAACTCACGCACACTATTAGCCCACCAATTAAGCTCGCTTCAACACAACTAATCAACCAGTAAAAATTAGAAAATCAGAAATAGCCTTGTGCAGTACAAATTCTTCGCGACATTGTCAGGCTGCTGTTCTAACGAGAACTCGCGAAGAGCGCCAGACGAAAATGTTTGAGTTAGTATTTGCAAAAGAGAATAATGAAATGATCATTTAAAAAAGCATTATTGAAGTTTTGTACCACCCATAAAATGTTCAAATTTTCTGAGAATATCTTCCCACAGATTTCACCAAAAAATGTCCAACCACTTTTGTAAGTCTATGTTGACTACCAGCTGCATAAAAATGCCGAAACTAACCTAAGGCTCAACTCTGACAGATCGATCGACAATTGAATGAGTATTACCAACCCTTACTTTCTTCACACTTACCCTTCCTTGCTTAGCGTCTAGCAGCAAAGTTGTGAATATCGTTTTTAAAGATGAGTCTAGGGAATTTGAACCTGATTCTGTTGATTGCGAGACTTAAGCTTAAGCTTTATCTATCTGTAAAGCTGACGGATTTCTTACCATAAAAAAAACTACTGCGTGGACAGGTATAACAATTTTACGCCTTGGACCAAAAATGGAAATCTTGTTTATATCTCCATAGATCAAGAAAATGGTGCACTCGCATATTTAACATGTTGATTTATGTGTTGTTGTCAATAGTTATATTTTATATGTAGCTTCTACTGGGAACAAAATGACCCGTCAAGATTTCATTGAAAAAGTTGCCATAGAATTGGCTGGGGACGAAGAAGTTCCTTCAATAGCAGTAAAAACTTTCATTTTCCTGAAAGGTCTGAAAAGAAGCGTGATTGCTGTTTTTGCTCAAATCTAAGCACTGTTTGCAAGCGTACAAAATATCAATGCAAAGCATGTATGAAACCATTGTGTACTGATTTTTGCTTTGCACATTTTCACATGACCAGCTTGTGGAAAGTAACTTTATTGATTAAATCTTGCATTGCCATGCTTGCTATTGTTTTCACTGTTCTGAGCAATTGTTTTCACTCATCAATACTTACGAGTGTTTTTTCCGGGTTCTATTCCTTTTTGTTTGATTTTGACTTTTATAATACTCACTTCCAATTGTATACATCCGGCAACCCACATCACCTAGCAATTGTTTGAACATTTGACATTTTTTGTTGAGTAGAGATGAGTTTGCGCCCACCGATGCCACCTGCATTCCCTCTCATGAGTGCCATTCCTATCGATTTTGATTGTGTTATCTTTGGCAGTGTTTACTTGCGAAATCATATTTGTAAAGACCTACCATCTTCTGCTCAACTGTTTTGAACGTTGAATTCTTTTGTGAGGAGGTCACATCACCCCTTTTTGCACCCCCGAATTTCATTCATTGGTTTATAGTAAATTTTGTGTGAGTTCATTTATTCTGGTTATGCATAATTGCAATCATTCATGTCAATAAAGTTAGTTTCAAAAAAACTTGGTTTAGGTTGACAGAACACCAGTTTGTTCATTATATCTACCTGTCTCGAAAAATTTTTCAAAGATACCATATTTTTGGTTTTAACAAAATTTTTTGAAAAAAATTTACACGAAAACATCCAAATATTTTTATTTCTTTTTAAGTTTGGTGCAGTACCAATTGAGCAAAGTCAAAGTTGACATGTCGCAGAAGCAGTTTCAATACATTTTTAACAATACAAAAATATTGCTCTAAAAGCCACTATGGTGGCGGTTGGCAGTTAAAGGGTTAATTAGAAGAAAAGATGCAGAACAAAGAACGCCAAAATTCAACAATGGCGTTTGGAGTTGGGCGCATTTGAAAGCGAGTTTCAAGACATATCGGGTAGAAAAAATGTGGCTCCGGATGCGTTTTCTCGCGTGTGCAGCTCTCTAAGCACTTGCAGTTCTAACAATAGTTTTAATCTTGCGCAAATCCATGATACTTTAGGAATCCTCGCAACGCAAGATTGTGGCATTTCGTGCGATCCAAAAATTTGCTTTTTTTCTTGCTGGTGTTACGCAAATGTCACAAAATTGTAAAGCCAAGATTTTTTCGTATAAATGATGAGCCCTTCATTAGAGTTAAACATCCTTGGAAAAATTGACTTTAAGAGTTCCGCAAGAAGAAAAAAGTAATTATCTCCTGGTTTTGGAAGATGAATTCAGCCGTTTTCCTTTTGTTTTTTGCAGTAAAAACACTACAGCAAAAACTGTAATTAGTTGTCTTGAAACTTTGTTTTGCATGTTTTGATTGCTTTGATTTGTGCAGAGTGATTGTGGTATTTGTTTCACTTCAAAGAATTTAATAGCTACCTTTATTGTAGAGGAATAACCTCGAATAGTACCACTCTACTGGCAATTTGCAAAATAAAAGATGGAGCCAAACAATATGGAGAACATGCTGCAGATAAAACCTTTCAGAAGAAATTTGGAAACTATACTACTTGATGCGCTGCATGCTACTAGATCATTCTTAGGTCACGACTAGAAACTCTACTCCTCACGAAAGTGTTTTCAGTTTTTAACGAAAATCTATGCATGGTAGATCCTTACCGCATTGGCTAATTACCCCCAGTCCAGCACTCTACAAATGACATGCTCTAAATAAAAGAGATCCTTTATGTGATGAAGTCGTTTTGCTACAAATTAATCACAATTTTGGCCATGTTTGTTTTCCCGATGACTGGAAATCTACTTTGTCAGTGATTAATCTTGCATGTTACTCCTTTGTGAATTGTGAAACTGCCAATCATGCATCTTACCATCGTGTCACTCAAACTTCAAAAACAGCCAATACATCACTATTACCAACAAATTCACACTCTATTCCTCATCGAGACAATGGGCAGTCCAGCATTCGATCCCTGGTTGAAAACATGACCAATGTGACTATGACGTCACAAAACCACTACCACAACAATCGCAGTTCTTCACTACTGAATCGTCGGAAATTCAACATCACATGTTAACTAATGAAGTTCATTGACAGCAATTCCAACATTCACTCGAGTGCGGAATTCACCAAATCATGTCAGCAATCCTTTATATTATTAACTTATGAAAATTAAGTGCATGAAACTATGATATTTAAAGGTGGGCGAGAATAAAGTAGCTTAAAATTTTTGTTTGATGTTTTGACATCCATTTGAGTTCTTTTTTTAGCGTCTGTTTGTAATGTTGTTTCAGCAAAAACGCCATCAAGAGTATTGTGATATCTTGTGTAGATAAAGGTAGTCCCGAGAAAAGAGGAGATAAGGCAAACTATACTGGCAAGTGCAATTGTACTTCTATTGAGCCGAAGTTTTGGATGACCTCGGCAAAATAATAATACCATTTTTTGAGACGTAGTGCATGAGTAAGGTTGGGAAAACTTAATCACCTTTGTTTTTTCTGGTTGCTCCTTTCTGCTTACGATTGTTTTGGTTGTTTAGCGTTGGCAGTTCACTTTTCTTATTTGGAGACAAACAATTTTCCAATAATTCCCAAAATTATCAAAAAGTGATTCAAAATTTTGCAGGTTTTACCCTTTAGGACTGCTTAACGCTGTTTTGGTTTTTGGGTAAGTCAACAATTCACGTCAATAACAACATTATCAACGAATAAATAGCAATATTATTACAAGCATCCGCAAACATTGCAATCTTTTGGAATTTAGCTTGAGAATAAGTTTGCCATTCCATTACTCAAGCACAAAATTTTGGACTTACCAAAAGTATTTCAAGCTATAGAAAAATTCAAAAAATCCTAAAATACTTACACTGAAATGTATATTAATATTCCAACGGCGCAAGCAGTGATGGCAAGAGCAACCAACAACAGATAACTGAAAAGTTGAAATAAGATTACGCCATTGTCTCCACGCTGTTAGAACTTTTTATTTGTTGCTGCAGTCAACATTTTCTGAAGAGTTGAAGATTGTTTGAAGGTTAGCACGGAACACCAGAAACAGGTTAAGTGGGATACAAATATAACATTGGGTTCCGCACAAACACAAAGCAAATTTCAATCTAGATTTTCTCAAGGTTCCTCTGTCGTGGCAGGATGACTCAAAGTCAATGACTACCCACTTTTTTGAGCCAGCGGATCACTAAAAGATAATCTACACCCCCAAGGACAATTATCTCCAATATTCTCTCATACAAGCTGCAACACTTTATAATAAACTAATGTAGCTTGGGCCGTAATATCTACAAGGACTTTGAGGTTTGACAAGAATTATAGACTGTATATATATGTACAAGCATTTCCCACTACATCGCTGAACAAGAAAACCGAACTGATGGGAAAATGCAGCCTTGCTAACAAATTTAAATTCAAAACTTTTTCGTAACACCAACACTGATTTCGGTTCAGGCTCACCCAAGAGTTCTGAATTCAATTATCAACCTTCGCCAAGCGCTTCATCACCTAGCACCACCGGCTGCTTACTTGCTATCATTCCTTGTTTTTGAGACGAGTTGCATTAGTTGCTAAATTTTCAAATGTACTACACTTATTGGTAAATTAATTTTTATACCGTTGTTATAACGTTTTATATGCATTTTGCAGACGCACCATCTGATGAGCCACAAGGGGAAACAGACTGTTGCAGTTTTAATGTCTATTCTGTAGTTGTACAAATAGAGATGTGTTGCGACTCCGGCAAGTTTGCTGTTGAGCACTGTGAAACTAAGTGACTATTTTATATATGTATATATACAGGGTGTTTCATCTCAAAATGTCACTTTAGAAAATCTCATATCTCAGTAACTGGCAAAAGTAGCAGGATAAAATTGGTTTCGTTGCAAAGGTAAAATCTCCAATTTTGATGCTGCGGTGGTTTCGCTAGACCATTGTTACGTCAAAGTCAAGGTTTAAGCTTTTTGCTTAAAATGCCGTTTCTACCGATTTTCCTCTTATTTGCTTAAAATGTCTTTTACTGGAATGGAGAAAGCGTTTTGTGTTTTGGAATTTGGTAAAAACAACTCGTGGACATGTGTTCGACGTAAATTTCGGACAGGATATTCAAAGCAGCCACCAGGCCGACGTACCATACAGAAATGGCACGCAAAATTTAAGGAGGACGGATGTTTGTGCTCCCGAAAAAGAATTGCTCCATCATCTTTAACTGAAATGATCGAAAGAGTTCGAAACATCTTCCAGCGGAACCCCAGAAAGTCAATCAGAAGAGCTAGTCTTGAACTTCAGATGCCTTCAACAACCGTTTGGCGAGCTTAAGAAAACACCTGCATATGATACCTTATAAATTGCATTTGCTCCAGCATTTGAAAGACATCGACAAATCAGCTCGCGAAAACTTTTGTACTCAAATGCTGGTGATATTGAAAGAAAACGGATTTGATGACCGTCTTGTGTTTAGTGACGAAGCAACCTTCCACGTAACCGGCAAAGTCAACAAACACAACACACGCATATGGAGAACTGAACATCCTAATGCAATACAGGAGCATGTGCGAGATTCTCCTAAGGTGAACGTGTTCTGCGCCATATCGAAGAAGTGTGTGTATGGGCCTTTCTTTTTTGAAGGAACAACGGTCAACAGTGAAGCGTACCTTGCTATGCTGCAAAATTGGTTGATGGAACTTTTGTTTGAGGGAAACCGAGCAGACTTTATTTTCCAACAGGATGGGGCACCACCTCACTGGAGTCTCAACGTAAGACAGTATCTAAACGCTACTCTGCATAACAAATGGATCGGACGTGCCGGAAATGATGATTGCGTGCTCCTGCATTGGCCCCCTAGATCTCCAGACCTAACGCCGTGTGACTTCTTTCTCTGGGGATGTGTAAAAAGCTTGGTCTACGTTCCTCCTCTTCCAACGTCAGTGGATGATCTGAAGACTCGGATAACTTGAAAACCATCGATCCCGATATGCTTGTTCGAGTTTGGCAAGAAATGGAATACCGTTTCGATGTGTGCCGTGTAACCAAGGGCTCGTATATTGAACATTTATAAAAAGTTAATAAAACGTTTATTTCTTTAATTTTTGAGTTCATATTTTTGCTGCGTAAACTTAAGATCATTAGTTTTCAAAAAAAAGTTTGGTTTTCATATCTTCTACAGTTATTGAGATATAAGTTGTCATAAAGTGACATATTGGTATAAACACCCTGTATATTTCTATTATACAGCTACAGAATAGACATTGAAACGTTAAAACCGCAACAGTCTGTTTCCCTTTGAGGCTCATCAGATAGTCCACGGGCTCCTCAGGTAGCAATGAAATAAAGATAAAAATATAAAACCCTAAACATTGTATGACTGTCTGGTAAGCATCGCAACGCATCCAGATACAAGCCAGATGGTAACTATAAGCTACTCAACAAAGTGGAAATAGAAGGCTAACTGCAGACGGTCGTGTACAATTTATCAGCGAAAAAGATTGCCACCGTGTATAGCACCTGAATCATGTGGCGGAGGTCGATAACGGTTGTAAACAAGTTGACACAACAGCAAAGTGACAGGTCAAAGGTAAATCGGGTGCGAAACTAATACGGGACAATAAATGGTTACATGAACAGTAGAATTTGATTTAATTTAAAAGAAATATACATAGTTCTTCTCTACCTGATATATATATATATATACATCAGTGAGAGAAGGTCTCACGTTGTGGATTCTATTTGAATAAATTGCCACCTGATGAGAGGCTTGGCAAAACAGCAGTAGTGGTTTTATTATTTTACCCTGACGTGTAGTGTTTTTAATTATACATATTTTTATTTTTACACAGGGTGTCCCAAATTTTAATAAAAATTTAATATCGAAACCAAAAAACTTCTTAAACTCATTTGGTATTTACAATAGGAAGGTTGCATATGACGTCACACATTTGGCGCCAAAAAAGTGGCTGACCAAAAGATGAAATTTATTCTGGAAAGGTATTGGGCGAACACCAACTTTCGGGGTTATTTTGAAAACTAATGAGAAATTAAATAAAAATTGGAATGAATTATTGCTAGTTGGATCCTCCCAAACAAATAAATTTAATCAAAAGCAATTTGCTTAAGATTAGGTCTCTCAGTTGGCTAGTCTAAACTTAATACTATGTGCCAATTTTAACAAATTGCTCAAAGAAAAGTGCCATCTACATACTATTAGCTCCTCAGTTAAAAATAACTCTATACCAATTAGATACTCGTCGGTACATTAGCAAAAACAACCATTATCTAATCATTACTACCGGTTCCATAAGCTTGCCGACAACCTTTCTTGTTGTGTTTTTGGGCAAGGCACTTAACGGAATGTCTGCATCTTTAGGCTATGTGGCAAACACGAGGTGGGGCCAAAAAGTCTACCCGTCGTGGTGGCCCAGTCTGACGAAAGACATGCAAATAGAGCATGAGCTAACATGCAAGAATAAATAAATCGGTACCGTAAGTTTTTTAATTACCCTTAGTCCAGAAGCCGAAGCAATAGCCCAAAAAATTGTTTAAGGAGTGGTAAAGGTCACAAAATTACATCTGATATATCAATACGACTGGTCTGCAAGCACTATTGACAAAAAATTTCAAATTACTGATTTTATCCATCAATATCTAATCCAACATACGACAGACGGTGCAGAAGTCTGACCTATCATTTAGGCTACAGTATAATATAAGTTTACAACTTTTCAATATGCTAATGCAACTAAATATACTGAATAAGTTGCACATTACAATTAACCTAAACTCAGCATTCCCAATCATTAATCGAATATGAAACCCTCACAGAAGCTAGCTACAAATAAGCCTGCATGTTTAGCCCATAAAATTAGCCTAGCTATTAGCAATAACAAGCAAACCTTATCACCTCTTACCTTATTTTGACTTCAGATTCATTACATCGGTAAAACAACATATTTAACGTTCATTTCACAACTGTCACGTTTATCCATTTGAGTTGCAAAAAACAATACTACCGGTACTCCTATTCAATTCAATGCAAAAACACTGAAAGTGGTCGGCCACTGTTTTCGAAAGAGCATTTTGATGACGCTTGATCACGTGCGTGCAACCTTCCTAGGAGGGTTGTTAGTAGGCTAACTGAATTGAATAGGAGTGATACCGTTTTTTTCAAATTAAATGGATAAACTAGACAGTTGTTGAATGAACGTTAAATATTTTGTTTTATTGATATCATGGAATGAATCTGAAGACAAAGTAAGGTAAGAGTTGATGAGCTTTGCTTGTTACTGCTTTTAGTTAAGCTAATTTTATGCGCTAAACATGTAGGCTTATTTGTATTGCATCCAACTTCTGGTAGGGTTTCATATTCGATTTATCAGCGTATTTAGAAATGCTGAGTTTAAGTAAATTGCGATGTGCGACTTATACAGTATATTTAGTTGCATAAGCATACTGAAAAGTTGTAAACTTATATTATACTGTAGCCTAAATGACAGGGCAGACTTCTGTACCGTTTGTCATATCTTGGATTAGATATTGATAGATAAAATCAGTAATATATAACTTAGGGTACCGGTAGTAATGATCAGATAATGGTTGTTTTTGCTAATGCACCAACGGGTATTTAATTGGCTTAGAGCAGTGTTTCTTAACCATTTTTGCGCTCTTATCCCTTAAAATTTTGTGAAATGTTTTTGTACCCCTAGACCTATCAAACAAACACCTACAAAATTACCAGTAAATATACAGTCTAAAAATGAAATAAAACACAATGTAGCATGCTACCGGTGTATATTTATTAATGATAATATTGTTCACAACAAAAACAATTCACTGCAAAACCAATTCTGTCGGAACAAACAAGAAGCTATTTATTACATCACAGTAACTCTTTCTTATGACAAAAAATCATTCAGAAATGCAGATGTTAAAAACGGCTTCGGAAAATGTTTTCTTATTTCAAATAACATTAAAAATAAATTTTTAGCCAATAGTTTAAAGTAACCAATATTCTGACGCCTCATCTCGTACCCCCTGCTTAGGTGCTTTGTATCCCCAAGGGGTGCAGGTACCCCCGGTTAAGAACATCTGGCATAGAGTTATTTTTAACTGAGGATCAAATGGTATTTAGATGGCAATTCTTGTAAGGCAGATTTTTTGGCAAATTGACTCACAATACTAAGCTTAGACTAGCCAACTGGAAGGCCTAACCTTAACCAAATCGCATTTGATTAAATTTAATTGTTTCCGAATTGCAAATTAGCAATATTTCATTCCAATTTTTGATTAATCTCTTATTAGTTTTCAAAATAACCCCGAAAGTTAGTGTTCTCTCTAGTCTATACCTTTTTAGTATAAATTACAGCTTTTGGTCAGCCACTTTTTTTGGCGCCAAATGTGTGAATTCAAATGCATTCTTCCTATTGTTCAACATGTCTACCTTGAACTTCAATACAATCAAGACATCTTTTGACAACACTGCGACATACTTTCTTGCGAGTTTACTCTGAAATTTGATTCCAACCGTGCTTAATACTCTGTTTCAGTTGATTAATTGTCCTAGGTTTGCTAGGTTAATCCACTGTCTTAGTCCACGCTTGTTTATATCTAAAGTCCTTCGCTGCATTTTCAAACGTGTGGGTACCAGCAGCGCACACTGAACAGGAATTAAGTAATGATGTTAAGCATTAGTAAGAAAATATCATACAAAGACATAAAAAAGAAATTACGTTTGTTGGTGTTGATAACTAAATTATATTTGAGTTTACGGTTCGGTTACTTTTGGGGCACTCTGTGTATATTCATTTGTACAACTACAGAATAAATATTAAAACCACAACAGTCTGTTTCGCTTTGAAGCTCATCAGGTGGTGAGTCTGCAAAATGTATATAAACGCTATGAAAACGGCATAAAATTGCTTAACCAATAATCAGTGCAGTACATTTGAAAATCCATTAACTAATGCTACTCGTCTCAGAAACAAGAAATGATAACAACTAAGCCGCTGGTGGTGCTAGGTGATGAAGCGCCTGGTGAAGGTCGATTACTAAACTCAGAACTCCTGAGTAAACTGGGATCGAAAAACAGTAAGTGCTGGTGTTAAGAAAAATTCTTTATGTGACTGCAGCTATCCCAGTCACACGGCATGGGGGAGGGTCTTAGCGCACCGCGCAAACTCAATCGCGGTATCAAAAGGCACTCTTGATGATTGAATCAAATCTAATTTAGAGACGAAAAAATCCGATCTATCATGTGCAAATGGCATCGATACCGCGACAGGTTTTCTAGAATAATTAAACAATTATAAGCAAATAGCCAAACCTCACACTTTATTTGGGTACAAAACATAAAAGAATAGAAAGATCAAATAACAAATAGCGATGGCATTAATAGTACGAAGATAAATATTAATATGAGAAGCACATTGCTTTATCCACAGTTAAGCTTATGGCTTTTTAACTGAGATTTAGCGAGATTTGACACAATAGATGTACGGTATTATTACTGATACAATTATAGTTTTGATTTCATCACAAATTAATTAGCTAGAATTACACGATACGATAAATTACAATAGCTTATAATATATACGCTTACTGACTGTATGCGACTTCCCAAAACAATTGAAACTTTATAGCAGAGATTACTCTTCGTCCATATCTTGATTTTGAGAAAAAATGCCAAATGCCTAGGGTGCCGCGGTTTTATAGTGACGCAAATTTACGAAATTCTCACACGAGCTTGTGGATATAAACAATGAAAACTTCATAGTGATGGCTGTCCTAGATACTTTTTCTTAGTATTGCTTGCAGCACAAAAGACACGAATTATAAATGTAGGTCTCCAGCAGCAACAAGTGGTTGCTATAGAATGAGGTCCTGCAGTTTCACCAGGGCAAGAAACAGTTTTAATTAAAATTTTTATGAAAGGATTTTGTCTGTAACACTTTAATTTGAATTTATTAGCATGGCGGCATTTTCCCATCAGTTCGGTCCTTCTGTTCAACTATGTATTGGGGCATGATTGGAGAATTGCGCACTTCTCTGTGAGGTACAGCATGTAAGCCCTTGCCTCTGGTTGGCAAGGGGT
This sequence comes from Trididemnum clinides, assembly GCA_963675345.1. NCBI lineage: Eukaryota > Metazoa > Chordata > Ascidiacea > Aplousobranchia > Didemnidae > Trididemnum > Trididemnum clinides. The sequence goes on from OY776297.1 coordinate 3,392,452, forward strand.
GGTACGCATCACTATTTTCCAAGTGATTTGGGAGCTTTTTGTCCCCCCAGAATGCCTTTGATAGATCGGCAGCATTGCTTTTTCGCTGATATTTAAAACTCTTGTTGTGATTATAGAAATGGGCTTTAAACTCGGTTTCACAGCTACCGAAGTAATGCTTGGTGTTGTCATCAGATGTTAGTGTTGTTTTGTAAGTGATGCACGTTTTCCGGCACTTTCCTTTCAAAGGGCAGCTAGCTTTGTACGATGGTGTGGTGTTGCTGAAATTGGCTTTACTTTTTAGCACGATCGTATTATGCTTAGAGATAAGGTTTGCCATGCTAGGCATGCAGCTGTAGATCAACTTTACGTCATTGCTGTTGGAGATCTGTACAATCGCTGAGTGGGCGGAAAATTTTTGGTTAGAAGTCGACAGAATTCCCTACGGATATTAATGCAAACATGTTCACTATATGCTGGGTTGAACCATATCATTTTTTGTTTTCTAGATCTTGTTTTGTTTGGGTGGAGACTCATTTCATATTTTAGTTCGCTACTGCCCGTGGCTTCTTCATACTCTCGAGTGGCTTTTTCAAATTCTTTGTGATTGCATGAAAGATTGGAAAGGCGTTTCGCTAGAACAATCGGCAGTTGCTTTTTTTATTATGGGCAGGTGGTTTGATTGACTGTGCACCTACAATGGGGAGGTATTGGGTACAGGGAATGGCCATTCTGGTGGGAAAATGCCGCCATACTAAAAAATTTAAATTAAAGAATTTTTCTTAACACCAGTACATATTGTTTTCGATCCCGGTTTACTCAGGAGTTCTGAGTTTAGTAATCAGCCTTAACCAGGCGTTCCATTACCTAGCACCACCGGCGGCTTAATTGTTATCATTCCTTGTTTCTGAGATGGTAGCATTAGTTAATGAATTTTCAAATGTACTGCACTGATTATTGGTTAAACAATTTTATGCCGTTTTTATAGCGGTTTATATGCATTTTGCAGACTCACCACCTGATAAGCTTCAAGGCGAAACAGACTGTTGTGGTTTTAATATTTATTCTGTAGTTGTACAAATAGAAATATTACGGCTCCGGCAAGTTTTCTGTTGAGCTCTGTAAAGCTAAATGGCTCTTCTATACATATATACTGTATATGCTAGACATTTTGTCGAGTAGCTTATGGTTACCATCTGGCTTGTATCTGCATGCGTTGTAATACTTACCAGAGTATAATGGACAGTTGTACAATGCTTAGGCTTTTATGTTTTGTATTTTTATTTTCATTTCAGTTGCCACCTGATGAGCCACTTGGCGAAACAGCTGTAGTGGTTTCACTATTTTAACCTGACGTGTAAAGTGTTATATTATATGTGCTAGGCATACATCTACATGCTAGATAATGTATATCTATCTAGCTAGACAGCAAGAGGTAAGGAAGAGTGGTCCAGTTGTCTACAATGCGCCACCTTTAATTTCCCACAATGCCTTTCAATATACCTTCCTAAAGAGCCGCCGTGGTGTAGTGGTATTGTTGCGGGCTTCAGAGCGAAAGGTCTGGAGTTCAAAACGCTTTAGAAACACCTCTGGTGTGCGTCTGGAAGGGCATCCGGAATTTAAAGTGGTACGTTGCTCCAGTACAAAGTCTGCTTCCAAAGCGAACGTGTAGAGGTAGACATACATTGAATCAGCCCGTCTGAGCCTGCGAAATAACGGAAAGATGACGTAAAACCGACCTTTTTTCCCCTTTGGCCACTAAGCATGCGCAGGAAAGTGAAAGCATTAGTAGCAACAGTCTTTGAGTTAAGGAGTGTCTGTCAGTATTAAAGCAGAAATGAAAAAGTAGTTGCAAGATAAAAAAATGAAAAACAGCACCCAATTCTAAAGTGACTTAAGCATTGGGTAAAATTTTTAAAACACGTTGGAACTTAGTAAAAAGAATAAAGCCAAAATGCTGGTAAACATTTTATTAAAACGTTTCGCTTTTACACTAAAATCATCATCAGTTAAATAAATGGTCAACTGAGGCTAGGCTAAATAGATACTGCATTGATAGCTAACCGCTGTACAACTAAATTTAGTAAGGTATCAAAATTGTGACATCACAAACTGATAAAACAAACAACTGCCATTAATTAGCAAGGCAAGGCTAACTTAAAAAGCGCACTGCAGATATATTTCTATAACTATTACGTATTAAACAAATTAATTGGTTGCGATGCTCCATCCAGGTTGATTTGCAGTTGAATTTTTTGAATAAGTAAGGTTTCTTTGATTCGTAGCTTTCTGCGGTTGTTGCTGTGACCAAGTATTTCGGGAGAATCGAAAGTAATCTTGTGGTTAGGATTGCGCACAAGGTGCTTTGCAGAGGTGGGCACTTCCGCAAATCCGCAAATTGCGGACTCAAGTTTCTATTTTCGGACCTAATTTCCTACCGCAAATATTTGCGGATTTGCGGTGAAAAACTGAAATTTACCGCAAATCCGCAAATCAATAGGCAGTGTTGCCTGATCCGCGATAACACCGCTTGGAAAATGTGGAGGCTTTGAATTTCTGGGTGCAAGGTGAACGTCTGGGAGCTGATGACCTTTTTCTTCCGAGATCAACGTCTGGTCGTCGGCAGAATTTGACCTCCAAAGATAAATAAAGTCATCACGAAGGCACAATGACAGTATATCTTGCGGTCTAAGTTTGCGGAAGTGCAATGTGCATTTGCGGTTGCGGAAGTGCGAAAAGTTACCGCAAACCTATCGCAAACTTGCGGATTTGCGGTTGCGGAACACCTCTTGCAGTTTTGCGGAATTTGCGGTCGCGGAATTGAGTTTAAATTTGCGGTGCCCAGGTCTGGTGCTTTGCGACATCTGATTTTTGATTTGGTTTTCCGTTTGGTACATGTTCTTGAATTCGTGTGACTAGATTACGGTGAGTTTGGCCAATGTATGATTGTCCACACGAGCAATTTAGTTTATATACAACTCCTGCATTGTGTAATAGGGCTTGACGATCTTTAAATTTAAAGCATTTGCCAATATTGTGAGTGTCGTGCACCAATCTGAATCGAAATTTTGTAGAAAGATTTTTAATTAAATACTGCCGGATTTCTTTTTCAATTTGCAACGATATATTGCCAAGGTAAGGTAATCGCAAAAAAAGGGGAATTTCTTTGCTTTCTGACGTTTTCAGACTTTCACAGTTGTTACTTGTATCATATTCTGCATGATTGGTGATTTATGTCGCTTGTTCAGGAATAAATGTACTTGTTTGTCGATGTACCGGAGAGGACAGCCATTTCGTTTCAATATAGAAGATATGCCTTGAAAGTCCTGATGGACTATACGAATTACATATGCTATATGGTCTGTGTAGCAGGGTTTTAACTAGATTTAATTTATAACGGGAGGGAGCAAAACTTTGCCAATTAATGTAAAGACCAGTGTTTGTAGGTTTTTGGTAAGTGCTTAGCTTCAATATTCCTTCGGTATTGTCTATCCAAACATCCAAAAAAGGCATTTGATGGTTTTCAGCAGCTTCGTAGGTAAATTGTATATTGGGATAAATCATATTGAGTTGTTGGTAGAACTTTAAAATCTCTTTTTGACTTGAAAACAATGCAAAGCAGTCGTCTACGTATCTATAAAATAGAGTAGGTTGGGGTCGAATCTGTTTCGTTTGGTCAAAGATCCAATTCATGCACAAATCAGCCAAAAGCGGAGCTAGGGGAGACCCCATAGCTACACCGTTTGTCTGTTTGTAGTATTGCTTGTTGAACTGGAAGGTAGTAGTTTTGGTGGTCCAGGTTAATAACTTTTTTAATTGAGCTTTTGTGAGCCCATGAAAAAGAGTCATTTCTTTATTCGAGTAGATTTTTTGTAAAACAATATCAATAACTAAATCCAGTGGAATGTTGGTAAATAGGCTAATTGCATCAAATGAAACCATGTGGCTTGAACCGAAGTTGAATTTAGATAATCGGGATACAAAATCGAAAGTGTCTTTGATGCAAGATGGATGTTCGCGCAGTGGTGTGAGTATTTCATTTAACCACACTGCGCAATCGTAAGCGTAACTACCATTTGATGCTAGGATAGGTCGACATGGGTATCCTTCTTTGTGCAGTTTTGGCAAACCATAAAGTGTAGGAGTAAGAGCTGAGATGGGTCTAATTCGATCGTAAACTTCTTTTTTGAGAAATTGCTTTCTTTTTAGATTATAGAGAAATCGTTGAAATTTGGATAAGTTGGCAATATTGCCATCAACAGATACCTTCTGAAATTGCGCTTTGTGAGATAAAATTTTATTCATTTTGTTTATATAGTCATTTTTGTTCATAACAACCACTCCGTTGCCTTTGTCTGGCTTGCAGATAATTAGCGTCGGATTATTTGCCAGTTTTTGTAAAGCATCGCGTTCTTCCGTTGATAGGGTAATGTCTTGATGTTTCAAGCCGTAAAAGAATGATGATTTCAATTTGCTGTACAATGTCATCAACTTAGATTTAAGTTCAAGGCGATGTTTGTTGTTCAAGAGATTAGGCCGAATTTGCTGGTAAAAACCTTCAAATTCCGTCTGAATGTTGGTTAAATTCAGCTTTTCCAGAAAGATGCCAAATTTTAAGCCTTTGTTCAGTACATTACGTTCTGTGTCAGAAAGATTGTAATTTGATAAATTAGTTAATACCTGAATCTGTTCCGTTTCTTCCCCTAAGCCTATACCCAAGCCTAAATCTTTAAGTTTGCGTTTATGAATAATTCGAATGGTTCTTGTTGCTAACTCTCTTTTCTTTTTTAAACTAAAAAATTGAAAACTACTGCTGAGGAATTGCGTAAAAGTTTAAACAGCTCAATCGGTTACCTATCTCGCATTTACGTGCAAAGATTCATAAAAAAGAAAACAGAGTTACTTAAAGATTTAGGCTTGGATATAGGCTTAGGGGAAGAAACGGAAGAGGTAAGGGAGAATTCTGGAAGGAAACGTGAGTACTGGTGTTAAGAAAAAACAATTCTTTGTTTAATTAAATTTCCAAAGCTTTAAAGTCACCGTGGACAGCAGTGCCCCGATTTGACAGGATGTTTTCATTTTATCATTGTAGAAAAAGTAAAAGCTATACATTGTACATTTCATATTTAATTACTTGAGAATAGATTAAATTTAAATGCCAGAAAAAAAAATTTGAAAAAGCATTAACATTTTTCAAAGCAAGCTATTTGTAAAAAGCCGGCACTATCGGCCACATTTCCTTGTACAGTAGAATTCAAATTTACTCGATTTTGACAGCCGTTGCAAGTAGTCTAAGTCATAAGCTCTAACCCTAAATAGCAGCTATCCCTGATTGTGTGACAATGTAATAAAAGCAAGCGCAATAATGTATAATGATGAAAATTGACTGAAAGGCTTATATTAAATCTTAAAAATGTGCATTTTGTGACAAATAATTCGTTTTCATAGAAGGACCTCTCTGTGGACCACTTCAGAAGCCGCATGGATCACTTGGTGGTCCAAGGACCACCAGTTGAAATCACTGCTCGAAGTCGTGTGTGAGCTCAGGTAAAGAAAAATGTGCTCTTGTTAAAAGCCACAAATGCCCCACACAGGTAAAAGCATTGATTCATGTGCAAATGATATGTAGCTGCCATTATGGCCGTAATTACTTGGGTAAAAGAAAACAGCCACACTCCCTTCAGAAAAAAATATAAAAAGTCATATTTTAATTAAAAATTGAGCGGTTTAAGGTATTGTGACATAATGCGATATAACAAAACAATTGAAAAAAATTTATAAAAGAAAATCTCTATAGACAACTTTGAAGATACTATTTTCTACAAAGTAATGACAATTGATAACATCTTAACTCATTGCACACAAGAACCCAAGTTGCAATAAAGGTGCCAGGTTGTTATGATTGACAAGCCTACGATCTATTTTACGTGGACCTCCCAGCTACACCCATTAAAAATTAAAGCATGAGAGAGCCCTTTCCTCCATTGGTGAGACAAGTAATGTGAAACAGCGGTACTGTCGAGGGAAGGTCTCGCTTAAATGCCCCGGTCGGTGATGGTGGCATTATTTTTAAACAGTAGGCCAATCTATAAACCAATATTCCGAGCTTTGTTATCAATGTTGTCATGAGATTGGTTAATCTGGTACCAAAAATGTTGGCGGGCACCCTAACGGCTCTTGCTGAGTTTTCCGGTTATTCTTACGCAAAAACTCAACTTATTTTCTCTCAGTTATGAAACTAAATATTTACTCACCCAATGTCAAAATCTTCGCGGTCTTCTTCACTAAAAATATTCAACAAAGAAACAACACAATAAAATCGCTTACCACTTTTAGATAAGTGCGAGGTATCGCAGCTTGTTATTACGCGATTTCTGTCTTAGACAATGGAGCCATTGTTGCTGACTACCATCGAAACATCTTGTGAGCGAACCTGGTTAGTAATGATAGTTTTTTCCCTTCGTTGAGGGTTCCTTGACTCCACTTAGTAGTTTTCAGTCACTTTAAAAATTTTATGTGGTATAAATGGATGGTTGCAGGTCCACCCCTTATTCCGTTTGCTAAATAGACAGTAATAAGACGCTTGATATCTTGAAAAGTGGATTTGCATACAATGGACAAGTTTGAGTTTCTCATACTTTCAACAATGCGAGTTGGCTGCAGTTCTTGCATATTTGGATAGCAGGCGATTTGGTGAAATCACTTCTTTCCCCTTTGTGGTAATTAGCACAGGGCGTTTGATGGGATCTTCTACAACAGAACTTCCCAACTGATGGGTTGCTTAGCATATCAAAAAGTCACAGTTTTCTCATTTATAACCGATAAACACGCGTCATTTTCAAATTTAATTTCATAAAGTTAATTAACAAAACATAGGTCTTCAAATTGATGAAACAAAGGTGTTCCGTGGCCAAGACGAGCAAAATAATTGCTTTTGTTTGTAAAGCTGATCTTAAAAAAATCTTCGACATGGAAAAGTGCGACAAACATCGCCACTGCTCTTAACAATGCTCTCCCCAAAAAAATGTCAATGCAAAAATAGACAGTGAGCTGAAAAAGGTTGTGAAGTACTGCTTTACAATATCTCTCTCGATGACTCTGTTTTCCCTTCCGCTCTATCTTTTCTTTGAATTACCTATTTTAGTGCTTGCAAAAAGTTTTTAGGGTTTCTGTCTAGGTGTTGGTGGGATTCTTCTTTGATTGTTTGGGCTTGAAATAGGGAGCAGTTTTCGGTGCATGTGATATAGTGCTTCTTTTTGAGTGTGGAGATTCTGACACAACGGGTAGGTATCTGGGGTGGATTGAAGTAAAAGAGAAATAATCCTCAATGAACCATTCAACTGACATCAAGTCAGTTTTCTTCGGACAAAGGTGACGTTTCCAAGCTTATGCGCAGTATTCACCCACAGTGTAGCATAAGACTCAAGAACATGTTTAAACGACTATTTGCTGAGCATTTCCGCTAATGCCAGTAAGTTTCTTCATGTGTTAATTTTTATACTTTTGGTTTTATAACAGTACTATCCCGATCAATACGGAAAGCGATGGGTTTTCTTTTCAACATTTCATTATTTTCAGGTAAGGTTTGTCTGGCTCTACCGCAATGATAGTGTCAGGGAATGGTTAGACCAGCAAGAATCGATTTTCTAGCAAAGTTTCAGAGTCTAAGCTTGACAATTTTTTATGCAAAAGAGACTTGTAACCAACTCTCGACCGGAATTTCATCAAAACATGTAGCCAATTACACTAGAGTGAGCGTTTAAACAAACTATTACACGTTACCTTATCAGATCATCAATCTCTCTTTCAAGCCTGTAAATAATCTAAAATTATGTATTTTGTAACTTGATTTTTGGATCTGTAAACTTACTAAAGATATTTAAGCAAATTTGCTGAATAACTTTTTTCTGCAGATCAGTGTTTTGTAGCCGTAATCACTGAAAACAACGACGTTTCATGATCGGATTTACAAATTTGGAGAGTCAGGTTCCTTCTAGTCTCCTCTATAGCTACGCCTGTGGATGATGCAATGAGTCTATTGTAAAAATTCAAGCAAAAAAATATTTTATTAAAAGTACACAAAGTTGCTATTCCAATACCTTGATATGCAATCCCCTATTTGCTTTATTATTTTTACTTCAAGTTCAATCTATTCACCATCACCAAACTAGACGCCCTAAAGCTCGTTGTTTTTGGCCTTGTTCAAGCAGGTCCTACCTCCCTTTACACTCAATTAAAATATGTGGAGTAAAAATTTAGAACAAATTGCTCCGAGAAATACTAAATGTTTTAAATGTAAACATTTTCTGCGTTTCCAAGAAAATGAACGTTACCTTCTATATATTAAAATCAATGTACAATTGATTCCAGTTTCCATTTAAATTTACTAGGCTATTTCTTTCATTTTTAAATGTACAAGCCAACACGTTTGCTCTGTGTATAGATCTATGCACTTTTTATCAAGTATGCACACCCTATATGTAGAAGTAGATTGCTGGCTGGACGGCTGTAACTAACCCACTGGTAACTAACTAAGTAGCTAAGTAACCAACTCTCCATGTTAGGACTATTGATCAGGCGCAATCTTTTCACGAGTATACATTTGTTATCGAGTGTGCTATGCTGTAGAGTAATTATTTTCTATTATCTCTATTACTTAGAGAAATTATTTTCTATTATCTCTATTGCTTTCCAATCGATTTGTATTTATCATTCGCTTGTTGGTGTTTGGGCAATAAAACTTGTATTCTTTTTTTGAAAACTGAAAACTTCGAACAAATCCTACAATGATTGTAATTTTTCTGTTTAGTTATCATCCTGAATTAAATTAGGATGCTGATATTATTTATTCAATTGGAAAAGCAACCAGGCGTTCAGCCAATTTTGCCGTGAAGAGTCTTTCTCGATATCACAAAATCGCTGGTATCATCCAAGGCGCATGTTGGGATCGACCGTTGCTGTTTGTAAGTGTTTTTGAACTATTCAATCTTTACAAAAATAGTTTCAAGATGAAAAAAGCGTTACCTTCGAATAACTGCTTGATCGCGTTCGATTCTGAAAAAAAAAAAAAAAATCTGTATTTACATGTACAGTAATGCAAGAGGCTAGCAATGCACTTAGCAAACTGCAGACAGTGACACTGTTTCGACCTATCAGGTCTCTTCAGTGCAGTTGGTGACCAATAAGAAGCTAGAGGCTTTTAATAAAGCATAGCTTAGACTGTCACACTTGTGGGAGCTAATACTGGGTCCACTGTAGTGGTTGGTCTGTCAACCTCTGCGAAGCCGTATCACTCGTGAATGAGTGGCGGTTGTCGCAGGTGCACTAAGTCTGACAACTGCTAGAACAATAGTGCTGTCACAGCCGAGTGGTCACAAGGTCTTACATGTGTATTTGATTCCGGAAAGTATTTGATTCCGGAAAGAATACAAAAAATTGAGTAATACAGGAAATCTCGTCCCCCTGCTTGCAGCAACAAACGGCTTTTCAGTAAATTATATTTTAGGCACCCAAGCAGTGCGATTTAGCGCCAACGTTTATATTTTACACGGGATGATTTCATCATATACAAAAAATTGTTTTGTATCTCATTTTGCATCTCTCAGCATTTCACCTTTTTTTTGAAAAAATAGGTATTATGAGATAATTCATAAAATTCACTACACCCTTTACGTCTAGTTGGTCAGAAATGCGTGTGCTTTAATCAAAGGACGGGAGCTTTAAGGAAAGCACATCCATACAATTGCTGGCTTCGCAATGCTCAATTGTTCGCACGTATGTTCAGGTTGCAGCTAGTCGATTGTCGACAGTTTTGCCAGACAGAAATATTAAAAAGCGCCCAAAGCAATTGCAAATTTGCGCTCAAAAGTATTTTTTCTAGCCCAATAATGCACCCAACAATAAATATTAGATTACAGAAAGTAAAGGTTTTTTTCCACAACTGATTTAGAAATCACGTTGACTGCAACGTCAACTACAACAAAATGGTCACCAAGCAAATTTGAAAAACAAATAGACAAAATTGGGAGTGAGACGATCGATTTCCAAAAATAGGTCATTTACCACATTGACAAAGGTAAAAACCAAAAAGTATGTTTTCCTCTACACCCATTCAGATTTGCTTCTGGCTGCGATAACATTCTCGTGGGTTTAAGTATGTTTTTGAAAATTAATCCAACAGTAGGAATGTTACGTTTGCATATTTGACATTCATATTGGCGAAGCACAATCAGCACATCACAAGATACCACCATAATGCCTATGTTACGAAACATAATACATAGGTTATACCACAATACATAGTTTACATAAACCGCCGCCAAACACGTCATAACTGCATTGATGTGCAATACATACTCGGTTGTTACCGATTTGCCGGTACTTTTCAAGAAGGAAAGAAAGCTGCGTGCGCCACTGATAAAAAGTGGCTTCGTGGTGGCTATTTTGATCAGCGATGGTTTTTACGCAAAGCAAAGAATACGCGAGCTTCAGTTCCCCCTTTCCCAAATAAACAAATGACCGCTTAACTTTTTCGCGGCGACGCGCATTGACTCCGCAAGGTGGCAGAGCGAAAAACTGTCATAATTTGTCATAATTAATCATCATAAAATACCCCAAGTTTGTTTGTAAATCATTACTCATTTGTTTACTTCTACATCAATTATTATATAACGTTGAAATCTCTATTTCATGAAGATTTCAAATACTAAAAAAAATATTTTTTGTACAGTAGACTCCGCTTTATTCGGACACCGGATAATCCGGACAACCGCTTAACTCGGACAAAAGTCACTAGAATGGAACAAAAGTGAACATCACACATATAATTATCTCGCTAATTCGGACAAACCTCCGCTTAATTCGGACAATGAATGCCACTGTATTATCGCGTTAACATTTATTACGCTTGCAGTTTTGAGTGATTGTGATGTAACAATAAAATGATAATGCTATTATGTTAACAGAAACATGACAAACAACTTCACAGTCCATTTTGTGTACTCTATTCGGCTACGTTATTTTTCGGTTCAGTCAGCAATGGCACCAAAAGCTTTGGTTGAAGAAGTAAAGTTATTAAACAAGGTTAAGGAAGAAGAGGAGAAAAACCAGTCACTGACAGCCAAACAGTTGGCTGCACTTGTTGTGTGTAGTAATGCACCATACATGACTGACAAAAAAATGATCCAAGGCTGTGTGAGCAATATGATGAGTCAATAATTCGTACATTAATGTTAAGTTATTGCTTTTGTTGTTTTATATGTTTATTTTTTATTATATTTTAAATGTTTTAATCACACTTAAATAATCCTTTGTCTGGCCTAAGAGTTGCTTTTCTGGACGTTTTTATTGGCTTCTACTACACTTTTACCGTGATAAAGATAGGCGTATTGGCTCCTTGTCCCATATCTCTCGTTTATTCGGACAGGCTTATTTCTACGCTTAATTTGGACAAAAACAGCCTGGACCAAAGTGTCCAGATAAAACGGGGTCGACTCTATATGCAAATTTTATGCTAATTAGCCCCCTCAACAGGTGCTGAGTTGTCTTCGAAATTAAAGTATCCTTACCTCAAAGATCACTACTGATTTTATTTTTCTATCAATTTTTTTAGAAATGGTTGCTAGATGATGCTAAAAAAATAAGCTTTCAAGGTATATCCAGTTATATATTGCTGGAAAGCAAATTTCCTAAGCTTTCAAATGAGACTAGTATTTAGCAACCAATCATATTTTTTACGCACCAAATCTCCTTTTTTTACTTGCCATACATATTTTTTGGGGAGTTTGAGACCCCTAAAAAATTTGAAAATTTTGATATGTAAATTTTTCTATTATTGCTTGAAATTTTGTCAAATGATGCCACAAAAGAGTAGTGTTCAGACCTTCTTAATGACAAAGGGTTTGCTTTTTTGGAAAACATCTAATTTCAATTTGATTTCAAGATAGTTAGCTTTTGCCGAAAATTTTGCAATTTTTGTCGTCTCCAACAAGGCTCTTGGTCTTTTTAACATTTTTTGGGTAAGAAAAATCCAAGAATTAGGGAACAAATTTTACATTTTCCGATGCGTGAGGAACTAAGCATGATCTTTTGAAAATTTTATGAAAATCGGATCAGAAATAAAGTCACAAATCTTTTTTTTAATAAACTAATTTTGCAACTCGGTGGAAAAAATTTGAGGGAAACCTTGAAGACACAAGACCATCAATTGATGATCGCGGTAGCGAAAGAGTTAAATATCCTATTAGGTCATCACTAAATGGCAAACAACGCGAAATGTGACTGTCCGCATTGCAGTCGATAAGCCTGGGTTTGATACCCTTGATGTTTGACTCCAGTTGTCATATCACAAGGTTTTGAAAAATAATACACCTGTTTACATGTTAGATATTCCTGATAGACTTTTAATCAGATACAACCCTGCTATTTCGCATATTGTGATCTAAATAAGGCATTTGGCCAAACTCATTCATTAATCGTTTAGTGTCGGCAAGCTGCAGCTCTTTCATCCTTACCCTGCCGCTTTGCTAGGCAATGAGGATTGCTTTCAAATGGTTGATCCCTAAGGGCTAAAAAAATTACATAAAGTTGATTTCCAAAAAAATCTTCACCGCAAGGTCTTTAACTTCAAATTATGTATAAGCAGCTTCACAGTTTGGCTTTTTGAAAATTAAAATCCATTTTTGTTGCCCACTATTTGTGAAAGTTGTCAACCTTGATGAAGCGGTCAACCTTAATGAAGCGGTTGATACATAGATTAAGGTAAAGATTGAACAATACATGGGCTTACTTGCAATAAGCTCGTACATATTATCTTTATTGTAAATGTCAAAAAGTATTTTTGGCTCCCCTGTTTTTCGTACCTCCTTGGTGCTTACAGATTGCCGATCCCTGACTTTTGCCAAGAGTATGATGCTTTATGTGATCACTAAGAAAACGTTAGTCCTATGCCTAGTGAAGAAATTACAGCGTTCTTCAATTTGCAGGTTCCCAAACGATAACGTTGAAATTTTGGTAAAAAGGTGCTCTTCTTATACCACAAAGTAGCAAAAATTAGCAGACGATTAATGTTGAACAATTTATTTTCTTATCTCGTGCCCGATCATTCAAAATGCTGTGAAACAACTGATTTTGTCTCCGTCTAGGTCAGGGGTGTCAAACTCATTCAGTGCTGCGGGCCACATTTACATACACGGATTTTGTACAGGCCACACTCTAATGAAAAAAATTTACGCAGATAAGACTGTATATTAATGGTCCCCAAACTTTTTTTGTCTGCCGGTACAGCAACCTGGTTGATCAAATTTTGCGGCACACCAGTCATGCAAATCTATTCCCATTGATGGCGAGTAGCATTATTTGGAGATCACCACTTCTCCGGGAGATGGTGTGATGTAGCCCGAAATGGTGTTGATCTTCTCATTATGCTAAGAGTAAGAGATTACCTCAACAAAGTCTTTCCACAACATTGGTTCGAAAGAAGAGTGTCACGAATAAGTAAATTTGTGTTGTAAGAATAGTTTTTATATATAGTTCCTCTAATCTGTTGCTTTTGTTCTGCCCTGATTATGTTATTTGTAAATCTGAATTGTTTTAAACCCTAAACTCGCTTTTTAAATCTCGGCTGTTTTTCGCAAAGACCTTTTTTCTTGTGTATTTAGATTTTTAACGCACACGCTTGTTCTTACGTCACAATGGTAGACTTCGTAATTAAGTTCCAAAATATTCGAGTGAATCTTGTATCTTCTCGAAGATTTTTTTGATTGCGAATTAGGTAATTTCTTAGCGGTGTTTCTCCTTTGTCACGTGATGTTGTTCTGGCATTTTCTGAAATCTCGTTTCATTCATATGGAAAGGCTGGTTTCCATTAGGCGTAGATCGCAGGGGGAGCGTGAAAAATTCTTTGTTTCTTTATTTACTTTTATGCGCGGCTGCCGCGTATAAAACTAAATAGAGAAACAAAGAATTTTTCACGCTCCGCCTGCAATCTACGCCTAATGGAAACCAGCCTTAAAGCGGCGAAATTTTTATGCATTCAGAGAGAGAGTTGTAGTTGTAGAAAGTAGAGGGCAAAGAGAATAAAAAGTGTATGGAGACTGAAAAGAAAGATCGTGTTGTTCTGTGGTGATTAGCTGGACATGTATCAGCGGTGCTGGATTTAGTTTTGATTGGTTTCTGATCGCTATATTGAAGTGTATTGGTTTTGGTGATCGACGTGCGAAGGAATTTGAAGTTTCAAAGTGTTCGGTACTCATATTTGTTCTGTTCTTGATCGAGAAGTGTGTGGTTAAGTATCTTGGTAGAAGCCAATTTTCACCTAGCTGTTAAGTTGCAGTCACACTTGATTATTCGAGCGATACTATAAGTCGCCTCAATTTTAAGAAAAATATTAAAGTTGAGATAGGACCAAAAATTCTATTGAACGCGACAAAGAGATAGCACTGAATGACCACCAGGCTCACCTGACATGGCACTAATGGATTTCTTTTTTGAAGTGTTGTAAAGATCAAGACTTATAAGAAGAATCCCAAAATAATAAATGAATTAAAAAATTACGTTCATGACGCATTCAGAGAAATTGATAAAAATCGAAATTTGTGCCGCACTGTGTGTCAAAGTGTTGTGGACAGGTGTGAAGAATGTTGCAAGAAGAATGTTGGCGGAGGACATTTTGACCACTTAGGAGATTAAACAGTTTCTGTCTTAGATATAACTAGCATTCTTGAACTTTAAAAGAGCCTACATTAGAACAAAAAACCTATTTTAGGGCCTAAACCCTACTTTTAATAACTACTCACCTACTTTTGGCTCACCCTGTATATCGTCTGCTAATTTTTGCTACTTTGTAGTAAGGTCGAAGTTAAGAATCTGTGTTTAACCGGTTGCGCCGGTCTCACGCAATAGAATAATAGATAGTAGTAGTAACAGTTATAAAAAGGTTTTTCAGACGTAGCGAATTCTCATTTTAAAATTAAAATACAACTTTTTAAAAAGAAATCGAGTAGAAAACACTATAGGAGAGCTACGCATAGCTGCTGTATTTTTCCCAAAGTTTTTTTTGTCCCTGGCAAGGTCTTATTTGCCCTCTGGCAGCATAAAGTAGCCTACTCGGTAATAAACAAGTTACTTTATAACGTAACTGAGTTACGGTAACAGTTATCTAGCGAAAAAAGTAATTCAGCTGCACTTTCAAAAACAATTTTAAAAAGTAACCACTTGCAGTTGCAGATACTTTAAAAGGTCAAAATTTTCGATGCAAAATGCGAGATTGACTTGCCTTCGATACACCGGGAAGCAGCTAAACCGGCAGTTGAAAACGTGTTTTAATTTGCTTTGAAATCAAAAATTTTGAATTCCTAGTGCAGATTAGTGAGGCCAACTTTAACCCTACTTTGATAGTGGGAAAGCATATATGCCCCACCCTCTGCCGGTCATTGCAGAATCACTCTAAAACGATTCAAGTTTTCACTTTCATGCTTCCTGACTTTGAATATAATTTATTCCTATACAGGGTGGGCCATAAATAACGCACCAAAGCATGTAAAACAACTCAGATAATAATAACAAACGTTTTTATTAAAACAAAACTTAACAAATGAACAGAGAAACACGTACACGCTGGTACAATCACAAATGCTCAAAATGCTCAAAATACCCAAAGAAAAGATATTTACATTATTTCACATCACAATTTATTTTAAATCTTTGGTGCGTTATTTACGGCCCACCCTGTATAATCTCTGACGATTTCAAGTTAATCGGTCAAGGTTAAAGGGTCCAAAATTCCCAATTTCTCGAAAGGCCCGATTATATTTTTTTACCAAAAATGTAAATTATTTTTTCAATGTTTAATGATAAATTAATGAAATATCCATTTTTTTGCTGTGAAAGCAGAAAGAAAATGTGACTCATACGGTAATTTTTACAGGGTTTAATCAATAACTGGTTACAAATTTTGTGACTGCTGCAAAAAAGTAACGAAGTTACAATTACTAAAAAAGTAACTAGTTACAATCGTGACTAGTTACTGCCTAACTCTGGTTCATAGTTTCAATTGTGCTGAGAGTTTCCTCTTTTGCGGAGTTTATATCTAGTCATTTGATTGTTATGTCTTTAATCAGGGGCGTACGCAGAAATTCGCGTTGAAGGAGGACGCGAAAATGCTTTTAAACAAATTTCACGAGACAGTCGCTGCGAAGACTTTTTTGAGCGCTATTTAACCGCTGGTTTTGTATATTTTTAACGGTTTTTCATCACATAGTCGAAATTTCTTAAATGTATTCGAGCTTCTATACGGACTGCGTGTTGATCAGAGTCAGCCGCTGCATGAAGCGGAAGAAAAATTTTTAGATTGATCGTTATGCAAGTGCGCTGCTGAAAGAGCTACAGACTTGCAAGCGGTGGTTTTGCAAATGAAGTGGCCCATCACCACTTTATGGAACCAGTACACCTTACAATTTATTTAATTAATTTTTTCTACCATATTTCAACTGCTTTGCAGAAACTCTCTTGACAGCAATCTTTTTTCTGTGTGATTAATCATGCCTACGTTGTTAAATTACGTCTTACCTTATAGGTTCGGTGGCTGGTCTCAAGATTGGTTTTCCAATTGTAGGACTGTTACTTGCAGTAGGACGTTTTATGGCTTCGTCATCTGATTCAGTTAGATATCTGGAAAATTTTACTGATCTTCCATTATTGGTATCTTTTGCTCTAAATTTTCGATTGTCCATCACTAAAAAGAATCAATGTATTTTTTCTCTTTGTGTTTCATTTCTACAGTTCAATTTTCTACGTTCAAGAAAAGACGAACAAAAATTGAATAAAAACTCAGTCACCTTTTTTACATCAAAAAGGTTTACAGCCGAACCGAATAGCTTTACAAATTGTTTGTGATGTAATAAAATCCGTTGGCACCAAGGCTTATACAACAAAAAAAATGAAGTTTGTTGAAAAAAGGTTTTTAGCTGGACTTAGATTTGTGTAACCGGTATCGAATAGGAGTTTAATGAGGAATACTAGCAAAACTGTTGCTGTTAACAAAGTGTTAAACTCTCTATTAAGAAAACATATGTGAACATTAGTGGACTAGTTGGCCGGCGTCGCCTGGCTGGGCTACCGGTCGGTGACGTCGGTTTAGCAGCCTCAGTTCAACCGGTTGCACCAGCTTCAATGAAATTATCTTTTAAGGACCAAAAGCGATAAGTTTGTGCTAATGGAGACATCGCCCCTATGCCCTTAATACGGGTGCTTTGAATTAAGAAAGCTTTTAGAAACTCTCTATTATTTCACAAAATCTATCCGTTTCTTTAAATAAATGTGGGAGAACAAACGCAAAGTTGGGAATGGGCACCGTAATGGCTATTTTTTACGATTATTGAAATCAGTTATTTGGTGTTATGCATATTTTACGACTTAATTGGTGCAAACCCCTCGTGAAAATAATGAATTGTACAGAAACAAAAAAATTATTCGCATAAATAATGTTCCTAATCTTCCTTACCTTCCTGCTGCTTCTTTATGTGACCCGATTCCGAAGGAATCGCTTGTGGTAGGCCTAATAGCCTTAGGTTATCCTACCTACAACCCAAAAAAGTGATGCAGTCTAACATTTAATTTTGAGACAAGTAGCAATTCTGGTTACTCAATAAAAAAACAATCGAACTAACAATACCAAGTAAATTATTTATGTCAAAGTCTAGCTCCCCCAATGAATCAGTAACTCTATTAAGATTAAAACACTTAATATCAATTATTCCTCACAAAAGGGACCGCTAAATACAAGTAGCCAAAAAAGATAATTTACTTGTAATATTAAGCAAAAAGTAAAATAATAAGTCACTTGTTTTTAAAGCATTCCATACTTTTTGACGGACGCTGGTACCATCACAAACATTCTACCACTTGGCATCTGAAAAAAGGTGTCAACCGAGTTTGTATGATCAGTACTTTTTTAGGAAATGACAAAAACAGCTTTTACAATCAATCGTCAGTTATGACGCCATGCTGAACAAAAAGAAATGAAGTTGTTAAAATCTGATGAGTCGGGTGCTGGCTCTTTTAAGCACAAAAGCGTTTTCCTCCGTCAAAGATGCGAATTTAAGAAAGAAAACATTTTCGATTGTGACGTCATCGTGACTTTACAAACCTTTATAACAAACACCCTGGGGAGGTGATCAATCTTGCTAAGTGATATTTAAGCCTTGTGCAATTAGGAGGTAAGTAAAGACAACGCTCCCAAAAGGTATGGCAGGACGCCAAAAAAAAAAGAGTAATCATGTGTGCTTGGACACAAATATGGGAAAAATTGTTACTTTCAAAAAGTTAATCACCCAAAAAAAGTATGTATAATTGTTTGAAGACCAAAGTTGGCAATGTTACAGACACAATCTTTTTATGAGAATTTTAATTAAAACTGATTCTCACATTAGTAAAATTGCAAGGCCTGTTTCTGCATCAACCACATATAGCTGTGGCAGACCTTCATTAATAATTTTTGTCTTTGTGCTGTTAGCAATTCTTAGAAATATTATTTAGGACAACCAATTGTTGTAAAGTTTAATTGTTTACTTCCACCGTGCTCACGTGAGAATCTCGTAGATTTGCAGCACTATAAAACTGCGGCACCTCAGTCATTTTAGATCTTTCTCAAAATCAAAATATGGTCGAAGTGTAAATCTCTGCTATTAAAGTTTGAATCGTTTTGGGTAGTGCATACAGTCAGTAAGTGCATTTATTATAAGCTATCGAATTTATTGTTAACGACGAGTGCTAAATGTTACCAAACTTATCATGTAATTCTTGCTAACTAGCTTGTGACTAAATCAGAACTATAATAATAGCAGCCTACCAGTGATAATACCGTACATCTATTGTGGCAAATCTCGTTAAACCCAGTTAAAAAGCCATAAGCTTAACTGTGTATAAAGTAAAGTGCTTCTCTACAATTTTCTCGCATAATCATATTTTTTTATCTTCTTACTGCTAAAGCTTAATGCCAATGCTATTTGCTACTTGAATCATTCTACTTTACTATATTTTGCATCTAAATTAATACCTCACACTTAATTGGCTATTTGCTTATAATTGTTTGATTATTCTGGAAAACCTGTCGCAGTATCGATATCATTCTAGCCTACATTTTAAATCGCAGTTTTTCACGTTTGAATTGTATTTGATTCCATCATAAAGATTGCTTTTGATGGCCCGATTGAGTTTGCGCTGTGCGCTAAGACTTTTCCCCCAAACCGTGTGACTGGGATAACAGCAGTCACAGGCAAGATTCTCACTTTTGAAAAATTTATCTCCTTTCCTCCCCTCTTCCTTCCTCTCCTTTCCCCCTCCCACCTCAAAAACCATAGGGCTTACTTATGTTATAAGATTGCTTAATAATATGATTGAGTTTATTTGAAGTTCCGACAATTCCTCCCCTTTTCAAGTAAAAAAATGGTTTCTAAATATGCTACTGATTAGAACCACCATTCTCATGTAACCAGGTAACGCTTTGTAGATGTACTGTGACCAGGGCATGGCCCAGTAAGACAATGGCAAATATTTGCATTCTAGAGTTGTGCTTCGTGTTGCTTGCCCTGTTTGAACGCAGATGAAGCCTACTTAGGAACTGGCCTTGCTCACAATTGAAATAGCCATGTTTTCAAAAAGTTTTATTCGTTGATTTCATGAAGTGCATAGATGCATTATCTAAAATTTGTGGGAGGACACCAAAATGATTGATGCGTATTTTCGGAAATAACCAATTAAATATTAGAACCAATACTTACTACTTTTTTGTGATTGCATGCTTAATTGTACGAATTAAAGGCTCGGGTGCAAGCATGTTGCTTAATGGTCCTGCCCTAAACGCCGCCAGGAATTAAGCAAATTTAACCGAAGTCAATCAATTATTCAATTTATTTTGGCCAAATCAGTATAAAAAAAATTTTGATAGCAACGCACAAAAAAAAAGGAGATGAGGCAAAACGATATACGTCAATACATGAATATGAAAAAATTTTGTTTACATTTGAAGATGGTAACATGCCATCGCACTTGCAAGGTAGCAGCCAAACAAAAACACATACAAAAAAAGCAAAAGCTCATAGAGTATGTACAAGGTGCCGCAAAACACATAAAAACTGTCATGTTGTAACCCTTATAGAGGAGGCTATCAGGTGCTACACCTGGCCCAAAGGTGACCTGCGAGCAACGACAGCTTAGAGACAGCTTCTTATTTCTCAAGGCATTAAGTTGTCGATTGTAGTTTTAAGTCATTCACCTAGGACTAAGCCAAACACTCACAGTTAGGTTACTACAGTTTAAGAGCCCCACATTAGTAAATTCTCGTTCCAAAATCAAAAGCACCGTGTTTTCAATGAGATTCGAATAGAAAAACATCTGGGGTGGTTACGCACAAACGCTATATTTCTCCCAAAGTTTTGGAATCCCTAGCAACGTCTTTTTTGCCCTGTTTCCAGCATGCACATAGGAATTTGAACTTGCTCAACATTGAAACAGCCAATTATTTCACAAAC
Source organism: Trididemnum clinides (assembly GCA_963675345.1). NCBI lineage: Eukaryota > Metazoa > Chordata > Ascidiacea > Aplousobranchia > Didemnidae > Trididemnum > Trididemnum clinides. Next base: position 3,412,959 of record OY776297.1, read on the forward strand.
TTTTATCTGTTGGTTTCGGCACTTGCATGGAAACATAAATGTAAACTCGTTGGGGGCCAAAGTGATTGCTGTGTAATTACAAAAAGATACTTATAACTTTTTGAATATGTTTGACCAAACATCTCTGGCTGCGCGTAGCATATATCGCTTGGTTCTGGCGCAATAGCGACCAGGGGAAATGCAAAGTCAACCGCTTAAAGTTAAGTTGTTACAATAGATTAGGTTATGGATCAAAAGCATTGGCTAATCCACAGACCAGATTATTGTGAAGATGTGGATAATTTTGTGATCCTTGAAGGATTGAACATAAAGAATCATCAATTTGTTTAACTTTGACATATTTGATTAATATGTTTTAACGGTTACTATCAGTCAGACTTGCGACCCGACTGTACAGAAGTATCAAAACTTGCCATTGGGTTCAAAAAATAGTTTTTCATCAACCGCTATGTTTGATTGTAATGCATTCATCTTTTTCCAGTGGCAACATATCACTTGTCTTCTTTTAAAATAACAGAGAATAAGAATTGTACACTAAAGCTTTTTTTACTTTTTTTCTCCTTAATCGTACCAGACACATTATGACATCATAGAGCGAGGTTGAAGCGTTCAAGAAAAAAAGAGAAGCATGCTTGGAATGTTTAAAAAAAGAATCGCTTGTTGCGTCGAAGAATTTTTTATCGAAAGCACCCAGTTAATATCTCTCAAAAAACTTTCAATCGAGTTTGTACGATCAAGAGTACTTGAGAAAATAAAGAGAACTAATTGTGCAATCAAGCGTTAGCTGTAACGTCATCTTAGACTCCAAAGAGATGAAATTTCTTGAAGGTAGTGAGTTGGGGGCTGGGTTCCGTTTGAGAAAAAATGGTTTTCCTTTGTCAAAAAATGCAAATTTCAAAAAATTATTTTTGATTATGGCGCCATCATAACGTCACAAGCCCCCTTATGACACTTACCCTTGGGAGGTGATCAATAGTGCTACGTTTAATGTTTGTATGCCCATTAGTTAAAGAGCAGTTAAAATATACAGACACACCGACATGATTGGGCTTCATTGCATCAATTTGGCAATGAGCAGTAGAGTTTTATTTAACCCTGTTCTACACAGTAAAGATTATGTTTGTATAACATTAAATATGAATAAGTAAACAAGGCGCATTCTTGATTTTGTGGCTTGTTTCATTTTCGTCTCTAAGCACATTCTATAGTTAAAAACGAATCAAAATATATGATATAAAGTTGGCACTACGGAGGAACACTGTCATTCTGCCAGAAAAAATGATCCACTTTTACTCTCGGGCAAATTCGCGATAAAAATTAAGCGGCAACAAGCAGAAGAAAAGAGCTCTCTCTCGTTTGCATGCATCTAATCTACTATTGAAGCTTTGCAAAAGTACTTTTTGGGAACACCGCTGTGGAAAATTTTTTTTGAACGACTGCGTGCTGACTGAACCCCAAGTGCTAGGAATTACGGCAATCACAAAGAAGGAAGAGCGGCAGTAATAGTTTTATTGCATCAATGTTCCGACTTGAATTTAAGAAGTCGTGGCAGATAACCAAAAACATGTCCGTTCGGAACGATGTTCAACGAAGAAAGAAATGTGGCCGACAACCAGAACACGAACGTCCGTCACGACGTCCAGCGAAGAAAGAGAGCAGAAAATCTCCGACCGCATGGTCTGTAACAAAATACTGCACACATCACCAAAAACTAGGTCCCTGCACACCTCTATATAAACCAGGTCACTGCCCACGTCACATGAACGAAAACAACAGACAAACAAATGAGGGCGGGAAAGTAAAGCCGATCAACGAGCTACCATGAGAAGACAAAAAAATAAGCATTAGCTACCCCTAATAAAAAAAAGAAAAATATATGTGTATGATTTTAGACACATGCAATAATAATACACGAATACGCGGTGCAATAACAATCGCAATCAACTCTTGTCACACTGCAACTTGTGGATTAAAAGAATCTTTAAACTACACGCTGCTCTACTCGACTAGCCTATGTAGGGAATCTCGCGCTAATAAGCCAGTGCGGACCATATTTTCAGTCGCCAACTACAGGGACTATTGGTTAAACCGAACATCATAGGTGATATAACAAATATCAGTCCAGGGCTAGATTGCAGGAAAGCCTTAAGGCTAAGATTCCTGGCATGAGATTACATCGCCAGACTTTCGAACGCACGATTTCTTTTAAGCAGAGATAGCCGAGCTACTAAAAGCATGACAGTAGATTACTTCGTCAGTTAAAATAAACAAGGTTATTATAAAATCGTTGGATATAACAGCAACGGTGCAGTGGGTGGGCGTCAAACTAGGGACGCACGAAGTTGCAAGATAGCAAACACAGCTCGTACAGTAAACAACTAGAATCACACATATTGGCGGGAGCAAGGTGCTGAGCAGCCAAAAGCAAGCGACCACAAGCAGAAGAAAAGAGCTCTCTCGTTTGCAAGCATCTAATAAGTTTCACAGTGGGACCGCCATAAATCGCTCATCAGAATAACTGCACAAAGTTGCGTGTTTATCCATTATCACACAAGTGTGTAGTTTTTCTGATGAGCGGTTTATGGCGCTCCCACTGTGAAACTTATTAGATGCTTGCAAACGAGAGAGCTCTTTTCTTCTGCTTGTTTTCGCTCAATTTTTATCGCGAATTTGCCTGAGAGTAAAAGCGGATCATTTTTTCAGGCAGAATAACAGTGGTCCACGGAAGCATTTTCGTCTCGCGGCTCCTATGTTAGTAAATTCTTTGTCATTTTGACAGGCGGCTTTCAAATTTTGGCCAAAGTTGATGATTACGTTATGGTCACGATGTGCACGTGATGGCTTTTTAATGAGTTTTTAAGATTGCTGACAAATAGCCTAACAACTTTGATAAGAAAAGGGTATTTTACATTGTGAGTTACCTTAAGTTTTATTTGAGGATGATTTGTACTGATGCAAGAGCACTGTTTTTTTTTGGTTATTTGCCGTATTTATCGTCCAGTCACGAGAAAGCGAATTGTATTGCTATGTTTCGGACGGTATGTGTGCATTCGCTTGGGAGTTGCCATTTTCGCTGTGTCTGGGCCACCTGTCTTTCACATAAAAGTGGGGGCGTCCTGTTAAGTGCCTTGCCCAAGGACACAACAAGCGAACTTACTGTTGTAAGCCTACTGGTAGTGGTCAGCTAAATTTGGCTCAAGGGTTAGGCTTATACCACACCCCGTCCCCAGTGTACCACCATTGTACTGGATTAGAGGTATGCAGGTGCCAATGTCATGTAATATGGAGATTTGAGACAGAGTGTCTCAGAATACCACCTATGGTTTAGACTTGTGGCAGGCATCAAGAGTGCCAGTTTATGCATTGTTAATGGTTTGGAAGGGCCAAAAAGTTTCACTTTTAGATTGCCATGTCTGATGTAAACAGTATCTGCAATGTAGACATATTAGTGAGGTATGAAAAAGGAAGAAGTTAGGTAGGCCATGCCTAGAGTTTTTTGCAAATTGTGCTGTAGATCAGTTGCAATCTTGCACCAAAGGTGCAACAACTTTTATGGCCTTTTTGAAATAGTGCACTAAAAAGCAGCTAACTACAAAAAATGTGATCTTACTGAATACCTTAGTACATGTACGTGCTGTGCATGATGTCTGACAATATTTGCAATGTCAACTAATCCCTGGTATAAAGCATATATTGCATGGCATTACAGGCATGTACTAAACTGGTAAATAAACTAAAACAGAAAAAGTGCCATCTACCATCCATTTGTGCTAAAGGTAAAAATAATGTTGATGATTTTTTACTTGAATATGATTCTACCATGCTACATACCTATAGGCAATGTTAAAACACCTGAGATACTACAGTACTAAAATGGAAAAGTTTTCTGGAATTTCAAAGATTAACCTTAACCAAAACCCAATCCTGATGCTGATTTACAATGTCATTAAATTGACTTTGATGTGTGCTGGGAAAGTTTTCTCCTAAAATTTCTGTGAAATTTTGCATCTTATGGGAATTCCTTCCAAGTGCTAGTAGTGGTAGTAAATAATTTAAAAAAGTTTGCACCATAAAATAAGGGTTCAACTCCAAAACTCCCCCTGCACCATATGTAGTTTCCTAGGGTTGCAAAGCAGGCATTCCATCCTAAATGAAAAAGAGGATAGGTAGCAAGCAGGCAAACAAAGGAATGAAGAAAATCTGAATACACATTTACAATGTTCCAGGCTCCACTATTTCTGTTCCCCACAATTTAAAAAATTTTATTGTTTAGCAAACAATAAAAGAAAAGAAAAACAATCATTTTGCCTCTGGATGCCAATCCCTGGTTTTGGTTGTAGTTTTTTTTTAAAAGTTAAATAATTAACACTATTGTAGTTTAGTCATTTTATATTTCTGATAAAAAACTTGTAATGTTATTTAAAATAGATTTGAGTTAATGTAGTGTCAGCTATGGGGATAAAATAACTGAGAGTAGAATTAATTTTATTCTTCACCTGATTTTCTTGCTCTCTCAGTTTATTAAAGTACTGGATCAGCAGTTCAATGGAGTACTTCTAAAATATACAGGCATGCAAGAATCGCTTGGTACACTAGGTTTGCGAGAATTTCTTGGTACACCAAGTTTGCTAGGATCACGTAGTACATTTGAGTACTCAAGGATCACTTGGTACAATTGGGCTGTGAGGATCACTTGGTTCACTAGGTTTGCTTAGCAATCACAGAATCTAGTGATCACATGGGATGGCCAGTTGTTAATTCCACCAATAGATAATTAAGCAATGCTTTGCCATTTGATATGTTGAGGCCTAGAAATGTTAATTGAAATACAGCTTAGTCAATGTGGTGTCATCTAAATTTGACTTACTCTTGTTGCTTGTTGCTAACCCTAACGTGAATCTAACAAAGAGTACCAAATGATCCATGCAAACCTTGTGGGTACTTATGGGTTATCTGTCACCCCTTTTTTTTAAATTTAATAAACCTAACCTAACCTATCTATCCCCCACCCTGTACACTCCCTTCCAGTGTACACTGCCCCGTACATTTACATACCTGGCCTGCCCCTTCAGTGTACACTGCCTTTCTTTTAAATTAAGTTAAATAATAGTAATTTAATACCTGGTGAAAAAAAGTGGTGACAGATAACCCACAAGTACCACCTTGTGTACCAAGCAATCCTCACAAACCTAGTGATTCTGGTGTGCCAAGTGATCCTCGCATACCTTTATATTCTAGAAGCACTGACAACTGTCAATTGAAATATAGGTCTAGGGCTTAGGCAATGTGGTATCATGTAAATTTGACTTGCTTTTGTTGCTAAACCTAACCTTAACACGACTCTAACAAAGAGTACCAAATGATTCTTCTAAATCTAGTGTACTAAGTGATCCTTGCATATCTAGTGTACCAAGCGATCCTCACGTACCTGTATATTTTAGAAGTACCAATTCAATGAATTTATTTGTTTAGCATATAAGTGTAGCGTTAAAGCATAAATTTGCCCCAAAATAATAAGCAACTACTTGAAATGTGACTTCATGCATTTCTACATATTGAAGTTTTGCTTGAAAATGAGCCAGAGTTTCTGTTTGGTTATCCTTCAGCATATTGCAAAAATTATGGTCCGATTATACCTTAAGTTATTAAACACTCAGTCACTGATCATGCTAATAGAATTAACAGCTGAAATTATTTATTCACCTAGTCAATTCAATTTATCATTGCTACACGGATTCTAGTAAATAGACAAGGCTGTAATGTCCATGTTGTCAACTAACTCTAGCTTTAACCCTAAACTTAACTCTCATTCAAAACCTAACACAACCTTAGTACTAATTAAAGAATCTTTGATTTCAATATAACTTTGAAAAAAGCTGTTTGAACCGTAAGCTTTTCATGACGCTCTCATCAGTGGCAGTATTGCACCAAAAGGGATCTTCCCTTTTGTCCTTATCAATAAAAATACTTAAAGTTTTTTATTCCACTTTGGCATCATGATTTTCCAACATTAATGATATTGGCTTATCAAAGCACTTGTGAAAGCAATGAATAATTGGCATGGAAAATTATACATCAATACTAAGGATGGAAAGTTCAGAACAATATAAATCTCTAGAATAGTTAAATGTAATACAGAATCCTATTCTGTTTTGTTTTTTACTTTCTGCAATGTAGCTTGATCAACATCAAGCGACTTAAAGAATGTCTGCATGTGTTTATCACAAAAAAAATGCAATCAATCAAAAAGAATGTATGCATGTGTGCTAATTTTACAAGTGTAGCATGTGTTTGAGGTAATGTTTACAGAAAGAAAATATGCTACCAATTAATGTGATGAAGCTTGCAAGAAAGATGCATGACCAAATCTAATTATTCAGTTTAAAGTGGAATTTTGGATTCAGTTAGTTCAGGACTGGAATCTTCTAGATTCACGATTCTAAATTGCCCATTCCTAAACAATGGAACAAGGCTACACAACCATAGGCACCAGATTATCGAAATTTTTGGGTGGGCAAAACTGTGACATCACACTTTGCTGACTTGATAATTTGCATCACCAACTTAGCAAATGAGCTGTCACCAATTTAGATTGGCCGCGGTAAAAGATTGAGCTATCTTTGAAAATTTCAAATAATTTCATATTACGATTTCAATAATTTTTTTTATTGAAATAGTAGGGGTGTATGACACACAGACTACCTCCATAACCAAATAGGTTTCCTTTATTAACTAAGGGGTTTGAACCCCCAGTAAAAATCTTTGGGTAGCCAGTGCCCCCCAATACTTTGTGCCACTGCACACAACTTCTTTTGATGATTTCCTTTCAAGGTTTGCAACAGCAAATCATTCTCTATCTTTCTTGATTTATTGCATTTTCCATTATCATTCCAACCACTTTCAAAATCATCCTTCACTGCCTTTTTAACCTTCTATTTGTTTTTTTTCTTTTTTTTAGTAAGTTCATTTTCTTGATACTCCTCCCAATGTATTGTTCTCTCACCTCCAAATGTGCCCAAAACCATCTCAAGCTTGCTTCTCTTAACTTATGTTCTATTTTGAGCAAATGTGCTGTATGTATACATTCATTTCTTATTTTTATAAATCCTAGTAACTCTCATTGAAAAGTGCAGCATCTTTAATATTGTCACTTCTAGCTCTGCTTCTTGCCTTTCAGTTAGAGGCACTGTTGTTAGCTTATACAGCATTGCTGGTCTGACCACTGTTTTATAAGCTTTTCCTTTTACTATCACCCATACCGTTCAATCACATATTAGACCCATAACTCTTATCCATTCTTTCCACCCAGCTAAGACACTTTTCTTTACCTCATTGTCATGGTCTCCATTATTTTGCACAATTGATTTAAAACAATTAGACTATTATCTTCGTCATTTCTAGATCTTGCAACTACACATTATCTCCATTTTATATTTTTACTACTGCACAAATATGCCGTTTTGCTCCTGCTGACGTTCATTGCTTTTTTTGTTATGCATCTAAAGTTTTTTCTTCACCTCTTCTTTGGTCATTCCATATAAGACAATGTTATCTTCAAACATCATGGTCCATGGAAACATCTCATTTGTCAATCTTCTCGTGATTATGACAAAGACAAATAGGCTTAGTGCCAGTCCTTGATGTGGTTAAACCATTTTGCTGACTCACTGCATACTTCATCATGGTTCTGCTACTTTGATACATCTCTTGTATCACGCCCACATACTTTTCTATCACTCCAGATCCTCAAATAGTATCACAACTCTTCTTGGCACAGTGTCATATGCTTTTTCCAGGTCCAATGTACACAAGCAGTTATTCCTGTTCTTATCAGTACTTTTCCGTCAGCGTTCTCAAAGCAAACAATGCATCTGTTGTACGGTTTCAAAGTGTAAAACTATATTGTACACATATCTTGACTACATCTCTCAATTGTGTTTCTATAACCCTTTCCCGTACGTTCATCATGTCGCTCATCAGCTTTATCTGACTACCATTACTGCAGTTTTGCACATCACTTATATTTTTGTAAGAAATGATATCAATGTGCTCTTTCTCCACTCTTCTGGCTCTTTCTCCACTCTGGTGGTTATAAATAGGCATAGTACAAGCTTAGTAGGCATATTACAGGCACAGTAGGCATAGTACAGACATAGAAGGCATAGTACAAGGATAGTAGAGGAGGTGTGCAACTGAAAACCAGTCGCACCAATATAACAAAGCCTTCTTTCCCTGCAAAAAAAATTAATTTGATGAGTTTAGATAAAGCATTGAGTGGATACAATGAGATTTTACATTAAGAGCTGTTGTTGCCATCACTATGTCTGTACTATGCCTATTTGTAACCACCGTCTTTTTCCTGTCCAATAGGCCATTGCAGAACTTGGTTAACAAGTTCACTGCTAAATGCCCCAAGTGCTTTCACACCTCAACTGGTATATCATCAGGATCCACTGCTTTTCCATTTTTCATCTTTCTTATTGCAGTTCAGACTTCTTACTGATTTGTTTCACTTCCTGGATACTTTCTCTGCCTCATCCAATCTTCTTACTCTATCATTTTCTTTGTTCATAAGTCCATTAAAGTATTTATTTCATTGCATCACAATATTTTCTTCCTTTGTTAGTACACTGTTATTGGCACTCTCTATTGTCTGCACCTATTTCACATCTTCGACAAGGCTATACAGCAACTACCGCTAAAAAGTTCTGTTTTACAACTCTTATGAGTAGGTGTTTGATCATTAGTTGCAGCAGATGATGTCATCTTGTCAACAACACCAATTTTACGTTTTATAACTAATTGCTGACCTGCTGATAGCAATTTAATTTTATTGAACCATTTTTCTTAGTTAACCTTAATAGTTTTATAATTATTACGTGATCTAGTCTGCAGCTGTATGGTGCTTGCAAGACAAAATGAAGTTGCATTGACTAGCATATTTACTGTATTGATATTGTAACTGTAAAGGTGTTCAGGTTTTTGCTCATTACTATGCTGTCTGGCAATGTCAGCTTTCTAGCTGTTAATTTTTGTTATCTTTATCTGTTTTGCAGTTTGTTGCTTCATATTTGATTGCATGATAGGCCTATAGCCTGCTGTTTTATTGCTAAAAATAATGTCGAATGAGGTGGAAATTGGTCGATTTATTACAGCACCTCTTAAAAAATCAAATGATGTGGACTTGGTGCTGCCATTGGAAACTTTTATTAGAAATACTTATGACAAAGTTTGTACTATTGTTTCTAATTTTCTATTATACCTGCTTCATATTCACAGTCATGAATTCAAGAGTATAAGACGGGGAATTCTTTTGTGGTGTAGTAGTTAAACAATCGGCTGTGCAGTCATTTGATGTGGGTTCCATTCTCTGAAGCTATTAGTACAGGTCATATGACTTAATCACTGTTTATACAAAAGTAGTCCCTTGCGGTTATAGTGGTTAAAAAATCTACTTTGCAGTTGATAATTGCTCGTTTAACTCTTGTCAAATCATACCAAAAGACTTTAAAAATGGTATTTGCTGATCTACTCTCCATTCCGTATTAGAAGTAATGTGGAGGATAACACATAAAACTGAGTTTAATCTGTCATGATTCAAACGAGTGCAATAGGTTTTATAGCTCGAGAACAAAACCACTGTTTGCACCACAGTAGCCATTTATTGTTTTTTTCGGTATTTAAATGCCTGATATACATACGCAAATTTGTGGTTAAGATCTAAGTGTAATTAAAGGTCTGTGGAAGTCTCATGCCTTACAAATTGTCGTTATTGCTTTACAAATCGTCAAATTTTTTTAAATGCTGACTTCTTTGCATGTATTTTTGGTGCATCACAAAAGATTATTACACTCTACAACTGTAATTGACAATGATCAAAAGGTCATAAATTTGTACTTTCAAGTAATTATTACCGTTTCCCTAGCAAAGCCACTATTTATAATTTACTTTCATTTTTCTACTCTACCATTTTATTTTGCCACTTTTTCATTTGTTACCTCAGGCTGCCATCTTGGATCAAATGCGACTTAAAATGCTATGGTTATGGGTTCAAATCTTCACTGGCTGGGTACTTGGACAAAGGCAGTGTACACTGGAGGGCGAGGCCTGGTATGTGAACGTAGAGTGGAGTGTAACTGGGGATGCCACTCTTCCCAATACATCCAAGATGACGGCTTGGGGTAACAAACAAAAAATTACCTTGCATTTGAATAATTTATGATCAAGCGAGAGTGTAGTAGGCACATCAAGTCGAATCTTGAAACGTGGGAGCACCAGAGCTGCTGTGGGCAATTGACTTATACTTAGCATGGCTGCCTTACCAAATGGAGTATAGAAGCACAATCACAAACATTTATTGTTCACGAAAAATAAATGTGGTTTAAGATGACTTTTACGTGTTTTTGCAACAAAAACTTACTTTTCAGAAAGTTCTCGTAGGCTCTTTTGAATTCCTTGGTAATACAGTGGATGCCGCTTAATGTGATCACTTTTGTTAACACCAAAAATGATAATAATAACCGATTGATAACATTAACCGAAAAAATGAAAATTGCCATTTTATCGTTCATTAGGTGTCGCAAAAATAAAATTAGATAAATGAAATATTTAATAAACAATAAAACTTACAATAGACATAGTACAGTACATTATTTATTTAGGAAATCGTCTAGCTTTGTCTGCTTCATGTCTTTTCGCAGCTAATCATTTATAAAGGACTCATATTCATAATGCAGTTCAAATTCAGAAGATTTATTTTGCACTCCAAGCCGTAACACGATATTGCCGCGAAATTATGACCCAGTTCATTTGCTCTTTCATGTTGTTTACCCGACTCCTTCCGAGGGATGACGGCATCGTTCCGACAGTTCCTGTTTCAATATTTATAGCTTTTTCAGGCCGCTAATCCTCAGAGCTGGGCATTTACGCTGGAAGTTAACAATATTAGTCACTACGTTTGGGAAAATATTGATAGCAATAACCGATGTACTGATTACAATAAGCGGCATATTTGTAATGTATACAGTGGAATTCGGTTAATAAATCCATGGTTAATAAATCCAGCCGCTTATTACATCCAATTTGCTTGGAACGGAATCGTCCCAATCCTTTCCCGTTATAAAAACTTCGGTTAATAAATCCAAGCGCCGCTTAATACATCCAGTTTACGTGCTTTATGCAGTCAAATTTTTCTTCATTATGTACTAATAAGCACAATATTGCAAAGTGACGAAACAATATTGGATTATCAGTTTCGTATGGACAAGTACGTACATGTCCTTGGTACTGGTAGGCCTAATCAAGCAGACTAATTGAACTTTTGAACGCAGATTTTTCTGTGTCGAATAAATATTGAAAAAATACTACATTTTGTGCATTTTAGAAAACGCCGTTTATTAAAGCCGCCGCGTATTAAATCCAAAACCGGCTGTCCCGAGGTGGATTTATTAACCGAATTCCACTGTATTGTACGTTCGGGCGGTGATCAGGAATTGCGATAATACAGGGTGTCCCAAAATAAATGAAACCCACAAAATTGCTAATAAATATGTTGATTTTAACCCTATAGTTTATATTTTTCAGATTTGATAACAGTTATAAATAACAATTATTGTTTTAAAACCCCATGGCTTGGAAATTAGAAGAAAAAATTTTTTGCGTCACGACTTATATAGAGACTAAATCCTATAAGACTGTTCAAACACGCTTCCGCAGGAAGTTTAATTTCAACACTTATCCTGGAAAATCCCAAATATTCCTGTGGTATCGTAACTTTCAAATCTATGGAACTGTAAATAAACGTAGCAAGAAATTAGAGAATCTGTAAGGATACAGATTAAGGTCTTGAGTAAGGATTCTATGCAGCGAGGACCGCGAAATGCCGAGCTCACTACTGCGTCTTCGAATGGACTTTTTCGGGCTCCGGCCAACAGAAACTCTGGACGCTTCCACATTATCTGCAGATCTTGCACTCAATTTCCTTCCACTAGATGGATTCTCTAATTTCTTGCTACGTTTATTTACAGTTCCATAGATTTGAAAGTTACGATACCACAGGAATATTTGGGATTTTCCAGGATAAGTGTTGAAATTAAACTTCCTGCGGAAGCGTGTTTGAACAGTCTTATAGGATTTAGTCTCTATATAAGTCGTGGCGCAAAAAATTTTTTCTTCTAATTTCCAAGCCATGGGGTTTTAAAACAATAATTGTTATTTATAACTGTTATCAAATCTGAAAAATATAAACTATAGGGTTAAAATCAACATATTTATTAGCAATTTTGTGGGTTTCATTTATTTTGGGACACCCTGTATTAGCCGATTGATAACATTATCCGTGATTACATTAAGCGGCGTCCACTGTATGTATTTATTCTTGGTGTCTTGTTAGCTTTCTGCTTAATTCATTAATTGACAATCAGTAAAATTTCTTTTTTTCTGTTTTACTTTACATGTTTACCAGTATCGTTATGTTTTAATCACATTGGCTTCACCAGTGCTAGAAAGCACTTGGTTTTTAATCCATGATCTTTCCAGAGACGAAGGAGACTGGATTGACTTTATTTCCATGCAAAAGAGTTCACTTCTTTCACTTATTGCGATCGAAGGCATCTTACCTTGTTTGATCATTGATATTGTGTAAGGTGGCAATAGACTGCCTTAATAAAGTGTTGTAGTTATTTTGATTAGCGGTTTGTATATTTTTTCAAAACAACCTATAGCTTTAAAAGTATGTAAAGATGAAATACAATAGTACAACTTTGCAAAAGTGAATTGCATATTGCTTTTTCAGACTGATGAAGATTTAAAAAAATACATTCGGGATTTTAACAATCTTCGTCGAAATGCTGTGAATAGGTCATTAGATAAATCAACATCTTCACTTCTAGTTTTAAATCAGTAAGTTTTGTTGTTAAACAAAGTTATTACTGTAGCTCAGCTTGACAAGTTGTTGGATTGCAGTCACATATTTGCAAGTTGAATGCTGGTAGGGTTTGTGTTGTTATCACAGGCGCCGAGTTTGTGATTTTACTGGGTATGCGCAAACTTTATGACGTCAAAATTAAAACATTACCGTTTGATTACCTATGACAGGGGTGTCAAACATACGGCCGGCGGGCCAAATGTGGCCTGTGTAAGGATTTCGTGCCACAGTGCGAATGCCTGGTCAACGAAGTTGGTCAGCGAAAGTTACGTGAAAATGGTTGTGAAGTAATGGCCGACAATCTTCAGAAGTTGCAGCTGGCATGACAGGTTGCGGTGAGAGAGGTGATGACCTGTCTTTTTTTTGGAGATCAGCACCATTTCGGGATACATCCCATAACTTTCGGAGATCGTTTGATCAAAGTTTGCCACTACCACTGATGTACAGTCTTGCCTGCTTATGTTGTTTTTCAACTGACTCTGGCCTGCATGTGTTGAGTGCAGTCAAATGTGCGGGCATGCCACGCACGCCCGCATGCCCGTAGTCGGCGCCCCTGGTTGTTATTGTTGAAAGTGCGCGGTACAACTATTATTTATAAAGAAGATCTTAACCCAAGTTGATGTATGTTATTAACCTATACATTAGTATTTATATATTTTATGCTGCTGGTACCAGTATGTAATAACCAAAAAGGTTGTTTCCTGTGATCTTGCTATATTTTGTTTACTACTTTTTGTATCAGTATTAGAATAGATTATTACTTTAAAACTTTTAATAGGATTGTCGCTGTTTGATACATTGCTTACCTTTTTTAATTGACATCTAAAAACTATTTTTTCATTTAATTAGTGTTTGGGTTAAAGCTGAATAAGAACTAGGTAGTTGCAAAATCGCTGGTCATTGCCCCCGAATTCAAATGAAATGCTCAAGGCAATATAATTTGATTTAGTAATGTGGAGTGACAACTAGTTTGACTGCACTCCTGCAATTATTGCAAATATATATCAACCTAATAACTCAACTAATACTAAGGCATAATTATGTGATCGTGAGCTTCTGAGTTCAATGCTCGCTCGATTTTTGACTTGTTACTCTAATACAAAGACTTCTCAGCTTAGAACTAGATGTTGCCTCACAGAACCTGCTGCGTTGGTAAGCCTTTCACATCCTCACAAAAGATGTGGTTGCGGTTGAGATGACTTTGAAGTAAACACAATTACAATTTGTTGAGTGCATTTTATTCTTTCTTGTGACCGGTAGATGAAAATGATATACTTTTCATTTTTTACAAATTTGCCTCTATGTGTATCTTAAAACTATACCTTTTTATGATAATGATAGTTACCACGATCAGTTGGTAGCGGCATCAAAGAAAGTTCCGTTCAAAGAAGCAGGCGGAGTGCATGTTACATTCACGTGGAAGGATTCTCTTCAAAAGGGAAAATTTCTTAGCAGCACGCCGAAGTTAAGTAGGTCAACTTGCATGTGTTGCATACGTATAAGCGAGGCAAAGGAAATGTTTTTTTTGTTTTGTTTTTGCAAAGCAGTGCTACATAAATTTCCACAGTAGACTGCTTAATAAATGCCCTTTGGTCCCAGTTATGACGAACAAATCCGTCAGCCTTTCAAGATGAGGCAGCTATGCATTGAAACTAATCCTGTCAAGTTAGTATTTCATTTCGCCAGTGACATTAGTTTCCAGAGGCCTTTATGCAAACGAACAGTATGTGAAATTGAGTGCATTGTAGTGTAAATTGCTTTTGATAAACAGTCTATGCAATTGTTCATGTAATAGCAAAGGATGTCAAATTATCTAAGGCGCCTGGTTCCTACCGGAAACTTTTGTATAGGTTCTTAAGATAAGTTGTACGAACAATAAAGGCAAGATGAGCAAAATTTCTTGAATCAATGTGTAGTATTGTTGCTAATCTGCCAATTTTTAGCCTGTTCCAGGTACCTTGGGCTGTTTTGGAGTTAGACCGGGATTTTTTTAATTGATTGAATGTTTGGTTGTTGTGACAAATTACTAGCCAGTATTGGAACTACTGTAGTTCTTGTTTATAGTGCTTGCTCTATTGCAGGTATCGTTGATAGTAGTTTTGAGCGACTCTGTGTGCTCTTCAACATTGCTTCACTCATGTCTCAAGTGGGTAATGAAGCGAATCTGCAAACTGATGATGGTCTTAAGACAGCAGCGAAGTATTTTCAGGTGTAGCAGCATTAACATTGTTTATATTTTTAGGGATAATAGTCGTTGAACTGAATTTTTATATTGGAAGTAATATTTTAGTTTTTAATGAAGGCAAAAACGTAATTTTAGATGCTAGTTGGTTTAGCCGTATTTTGCACCACGCAAACCTCAAAGGTCACACATAATTATCTCGCGTTCAAACTCGCTTCCGAGGTACTATTACTGCTAAGAGTCTAGCACAAATACTGCAGCCAAATAAGTTGCCGTTCTTCAAAATTTTAATACTACCTTGAGAAAAGTTGATTCGCCATATCTCTTGTGTCGCTGTCATCAGTGACGGTATCAGATTGATTGGAAAGAGCTAGAGTGAACACGTTTCTGCATCTCAAGAATTCGGACATACACTGGATAGTTAAAAGCGAGCCATAAACCAAGTTGGAGGAAGCTGCTGTGAAGTGTCGAAGTACTTTCCCAAAACCCCAGCAATTGAGAACCCAAGTGATAGAGACTGTGAGGCCACCGATGGTGAGACCAGCGCCGTAGATGTTATTAATAGCAAAATTTAGTCGCACTCTTAAAGAATATTTGATTTTGCAGGAATCTGCCGGGATATTCGCTTACATCAAAGAGCACATTATGTCCGTTGCTGGCAATCAAACTTTGACCTCTGATCTTTCCCCCGAGGTATTGAATGGTTTCCGATGTATTATGGTTGCCCAAGCACAAGATTGCTTTTATGACAAAGCCAACACTGACCCCTCATGTGAGTAGAATTTTTGATTTAAATAATGATTGTTTTTGTTGTCACTCAAGCTTTTCTTCGGGAAGCTGGCTTGGTGTTAAGCCGCTGAAGGTCTAGTCAATTAATCGGATTAGTTTATCTCTGTAGTTTTACATATAATAAGTTGTGTTCAGACTTAGTTTGAACGAATTTAGTCAATCCTTCTTGTAATTTAATTTTATTTTATTCCTGCTACGATTGTGGCGCCTATTTGCTGTTCTATAGCAACAATGAACTGTGACTTGATTTCGGTACTTTGATACAATGACACCTTCGGTCCCTTTTGTAACTTTGCGAAACTTTCAAGCATGATTCGACTCCGAATCGAAGCCCAGCTGCTAGCAGCAAAACTAGTTTCAGACGCTTGCATTATTGTGCAGAAAGTAGATTATATAAGGTTTGTGATAATGGTGCAGTTAATAATGAGTAGTTGCTGCTGTTACGCACTGGCAACCAACGCAAACACACTGGCGATGGTTTTTACGTCATACCTTAAACAAAGCATGACCGTACATTGTGAATTGACTTTAGCGTTTCATCTGACTTTGTTTTCTCCCAACAAACTCAATGTTGAACTATATTTGGTGGCAATACTGAAGTTATTAAATTTGTTGTGGAACTGTAATGAGAAGTGGTCTTAAATTTTGAAGTACACCATGAATTCCGGAGTATGCACAACATTTAGGGAAATCGAAGATTAAACTCAGTCATGCTACTGTGCTTAGCACACTTTTACTCCGACTTGTAGTTGCTGCAAGTACTTGTCTTACCTTCAATGTAGTAGCTCAAATTTACTGATTTTGAAATCATGTTGTATTGCTTATATCGTTCAAAAAGCCCATGCAAGGTAGCCATGGTTACTAAGTACCATGATTTTGAACTAGTACTTTTTGAACTAGTTTACTAGTGAGCAAACGGTACAGAAGTACTCCCGTTTCACTGAAATCGCGACCTGTACTTTTTATAGCATGTACCCACCATGGAGACAGATTGTTCGTCATTTTTTAACTAAGTGGTTCCCGAATATGATTCCAGGTACCCCTAGGGGTTTACCGAGAATCTATTTGAGGCTCCACCAAAGATTTCAGAAAAGTGCACTGCGAATGAGCTTGTAGTCGCGGCGACTTAGGAACCATAGATAGTGGGGAAAAATATTTTTAAAATAAGAAAAAGTAAAAACAATTTCGCCGATGGATTTGTCAAAAATTTGGTAAACGTGGCCTAAATTAGGTAGAACAGTCACTTTCGAAATGTTGATCTCAAAAAAGAACAAAAATATCGATTTTTTAGCCGTTAATTTCCAACTAGATAGCTCATTTTTGAGTTGAGGTCCAGTTTCAGAAATCTATACAAAAGATTTCACGCTTCAAGAAATCTGCGCAAAATCACCCCGATCACTTAGTTACTTGGTATCATCTCTGTTGGTTGAATCTCTGTCTGCCTGTTTTATCATTATCGAAGCGTTTCTTCAGCTTTTATCTGTTGCAAATCCGTTTCTGTTGAGTCTGAAATTTGTTGGTTGTCCACACACTGGTAGAATTTTCCGCAACAACGTTATTAACAGATAAGTCTCACGTAGTGCTATTAGTAGTGAGTTGTGAGCACTCAAGTGGATGGGTTGTTGTTTGGCTCAGCAGTACCAAAGCAAGCAATTCGTGCATCGTATGATCCCATGTCACCATAGCAAAGTTGGTGCAACCTCCACCAGTAGAAAATCGGTTGAAGGTTTTTAACTTTGCCAGGTGGCAGTTTGCTTCCGGATTCGGAAGTGAATCCGACGCTTGTATCCGAGATCTGTTGTATCAACCACCACGCTCCCTGATAGGATTGCCATTACGAATAAGAGTTTTGATTATGATCTGTGCTGGAATTAACGAATGCAGGTTGGCGCGGAACCAGTTGCCGTGTGACAGCGATAACCGTTCGTTATAACTTTCTATTCATTTTTGATGACGCGTGAAATGAATTATGTTAAAAGCCAGACACTGAATATCAGAGTGCAACTTGCATAAAATTCCTGGTACATTACGCTTTCCAGCTTGCTGTTTTTTTTAAACAAGGCATGTAGTTCCCTTTCAGCTTTTCGCAGCGATCTCATGAAATTGTGAGAGTTAAACCCACAATTGTTCATTCTTAGTTAGCACACACCACCACTGATGAGCTAGTGACAAAAAGCTCTTGCAGAAGCATTTTTATAGATACTTTTAGTTCAGTATTTCGTATTGTTGTTTATCGCTTTATTGATAATTGAAGTGTGGCGACGTCATACTGAGTAAGTGTCATGTAACTTAGTTCGAAATATGCAAGCTGTTGTCACGTGCTTATGAGCGTTTAAAAATACCCGCATTTTACATGGTGATAAAATGTTAGCTAAGCTTTATAAGACCAAAGCTAGCAATCCAAAGGACGCCGGTTCAAGCTTTCCGGATTTGTTCCTAGCGTTGCTGTTGAACTTTTTCAGCTTGGTTGTAGTGTTTGTAGAAGAAACGCTCTGCGCCTACAGGTTTGGAAACTTCGACGCAGGTCTTATGACCAGTGGTTTCTTGTTATTCCAGTAGCAGTGATATAACTTGTAGTAATTCAAGGTGGTTGGCAACAAACTACCGTATTTACTCGTTTTGTAGCCCGGGCCCTCATTTTTTTCAACCAAACTCACTACCGGGCCCTTATTCAAGCACGGGCGCTTGTTATTTTCAAAGTAAAATTATGCACAAAAATTATCGTTGAAGACAAATATTTCACGACATTAATCCTTTTTCCATGTCAATTTATTCACGTCAAACGCAAATTATTCACGTCTTAAGAGTAATTCCTTCATATTAGTTTATATTATTAACAGTTGACACAAGCGCTTCTTCGCTGCTTCTTATTTCCTATTGTTCTCTACAACTGAAAAATCGGCTTTTACATCAGGCGGGTATTCAAGCACGGGCCCTTATTTATTTTTATGTTCTGTTCACACGGGCGGCTATTCAAACGGGCCCTTAATCAAGATCAGGCGGTAAAACGAGTATATACGGTAAGTCTGTTATCAATTTTGATTGAAGGCAAAACTTTTGAGATCAACATTATCAATGTACGCTTGTGAAATCAAAGAAAAATAGCCTGCCGACTAAACATCCTCCCTAGTTGCTCTCCTGTGAGTTAGTTTTCTTAATCACTGCAAGATTAATGAACAAAACTACCTCAGGCTGTGAACATGTATATTGATATGGTGATTATTTGTTTGACTGACAGTGCAACGAAAACCTGAGATGCTGGCGAAGATCGCAATGCAAGCCTCGCATCTTTATACCGAAGCGGCGAAAGCGTTGAGTGAAAGTGACGGCAATTATTCGTTATCAGGTGCTCTGTCGGTGTGCAATGCGAAGAAGGATTATTTTGAAGTAAGTTATTTCTTTCGTTTGAGGTCGTTACGACGTCGAAGTTTATTTGGTTGAATGCCTGTTAACATTATGTGCAGCCAGATCCAATCAATCAAAACGGACAGATCCAGACACCCTAATCGCCAAGGGCAAAAATGCAGTATGCAAGTCTGCTGTTTGTTTCTTCATTAGGACTAGCCTTGCATACCGACGCGTAAAGACCCCTTGTAAGAGCTGAAATTCAAAACATCTATCAGCTGTACAGAGGCTGCTCCCAAGCTTCCCTGCTAAGTAAGCAAGTCAGGTGCCGATGTGAAGTTGTTTTTCTCGTGAGGTGTTGCTGTAAAATGACTTCATCAGCACTGGCCAATATACTCAGCTGATTAGCTTGTTGTTGTTGGTTTACCCCTCCTCTTTCTTGGAATGGAGGTATGGCGCGAACAGCAATCCAGGTTCACGCCATCAACCTAATTAGGTCAGGCTAGGGGAAAAGTGGCAGCTCATTTCGAACCAGTCGTGAATGCAAATTACAGACTGGTAGCCCCACCACCAACAAGGCGGACTGCCATTGGTGGGTATCCAAAAGTCGCTTCTTACGACATGCTGGGTGAGCAGCTTCACTATTCTAACCCGGTGAAGCACGGGTTACTGGTTAGCTTCGGTGCAACAGTCTAAAGGAGCTCTTTAATTTGAAATCACAACAAGACCACACAAAACACTCGTTAATTTTTTTTAAAGATTGTTATATAACAACCATATTTATTACCGGATGCGGCAATATGATTAATAATTTCTTTTGGCCAATAGATCCTGGCTGTCCCTCATTAAATCACAGCCTTTCTTTTAAAGCGAAAAGCTTCAAAAATATGTGGTTGGTTCACAATTTTCGTAGTTTTCGCATTGGCCAAAAGACGATATACTTCTTTTCACTCCCAATTGCAGAAGAATTTTACGTAGCATAACACACCAATGCTTCGGTTTAGTGCAGCATCGATGAAAAAGTGGTAAAGCCAACCGATCATCACCTTGGTTCTATCATGATATGTCTGAGTGCAATGAGACTAAATTTAGACGACTGTTGTTTCTTAAGACACCTGAGCGTAATTGCAGCTGATATTCTAAAACCAGAACAAAAGTTGTGCATTACTGTAGATGTGCTAATTACCATAAAAATGAAAACAATTTTTAAATTTCTCCTGTAACACCAACTTGTTAACGTGATTTCTTTTTTTCTGGGGAATGAAAAGATTTAAGATTCTTGCTTGTAGGAAGTGGGTATTTTCAGCTTGGTCGTATATTGATGATCTCAACAGCATAAATATTTGCTTGGCGAGTTGATCAGCTGCTGCTAGTCTTTAATCAATATTGGCAGCTGCATTGTTTTTTCTTTAGTGCCGTGCCCAATACCACCAAGCCAACGCTGCTGTGGAACACAAACAGTTCGGTGAAGCGATTGCACGATATCGGGTAATTATAACACATTTCTATTTAGGCAACCCTCATCATAATAAATAAACTTGGCTTTAGCTTTGCATTTTATTCTCTCGTCCCGCCACGGCTTTACCAACATAAAGCAACATGTGTTATAACTCCGCGTTGGACTTAGTGATAGTACAGTTTCACCTCGTTAACACGGACCATGTTAAGCCGGATATCGGTTAACTCGGACCATGACCTAGAAAAAAAATGGAAAAACATTCCAAGATTGAGAAAAAAATGTTTGAAAATTGTACTGTACATTAATTATCTACATGTTATGAAGGTAAGGTAAAAGAAAATCCCCTTGGTAATAGCCGATAATAACAGTCGATATCGATACAGGTTTGTTTGCTAGGCTAGGCTAGCCCAACCGAGCCTTCTTCAGGTGATTTACTTGAATAAACAAACATAAATGAATATATAAATAAATAAATCTGCTTTTTTACATGTTATGAATGTAAATATAGTAAAACAAAATAGCCTATATAATAACGGCATTTTTAACTAAACTTCGTTACCCTAGGCATGTTTATAAGCTATGGCCTATAGGCCGTCGGTTAAGTCGGACAATCGGCTAACACGGACACCCTTCCCCCCAAGCTGTCCTAGTTAACGAGGTGAAACTGCACGGTATGTTTTTATTATCCGTGCTGCAAGCAACGAAGAGACGTTCTCGAAAGAAAGAGCAACTCAGAGCTGAAACCATGTGGCCTTGGATTTGAACTAGCAGCCGTATTGCTCTCTCGCAGGTAATGTGCTCCACGCTGCCCTGACATTTAGGGTTGTAATTATGACGAAAAGTTTTTGACAATCATCAACTTGTTTTCTAGCTTGCTGAACCAATGTTGAAAGGTTTGATCAAGAATGAATATTTATCGCATGTCAATATCAAGCAATTCCTCGCCACACTGGCTTCTGAAAAAGAGGTGGGAGGTAGTTTTTTTAACATGGAACCCGTAATAGTTGAATGAGCTATTAAGCGGTTTTGCTAGAACTAAAGCTTGGCAACCAGCCAGTTAAGTAATCAGATTTAGCTTAACATCGCGAAATTTACAAGTAGTTCATAGGCTGCTTCCCCTCGTCAATCTAGCAAAAATCGGGTTTAAATACAATTTATGTAGCCTACTGCAAAATTCTTCAAATTAAAACTACTTTCCTTGCGTTCAAGGTAACATGCTAACGCTGAACCTGAGCTGGCCATATGTCAATCATTACATTGTGGCGATTGTGTCTGCTTGTATTGATTTGTTTGTAATGATGATGATTGCGTAATAACTGTTATTGCGTAATAACTGTTATTGCGTAATAATGATGAAATGCTTCATTTTCTGCAAATGTATTGGTGGAAATGACGTTTTAAAAATTCAATCGATTGTTCCTGACGTTAATTGGTTTTGAACAGATAAGTTCCGGGTTCAAGCGCGCAATGAGCTTTTTGCTGTTTAGTAAAATAAAGTGATGAAAGCTTATCCAAATCATCGAACACTAGATGAACAGAATTAGTTAAGGAAATTGCAAAATGACCTTATAGTTACCTAATCATTAGTAACTCATGTAGTTTGTTTCGGTTGACACATACTGAAACTTGATCCCGAAGTGTGAGCTATAATGCAAGAGCCAGTTCCGCTGGCGCATGCTGCATGCAACGTAATACCCCGAGGGCTCAACTCGTAGTCTTTTGATGACAAATCTCTCAGTCAGGACATCGCAACATGCCACCTGCTTCTGTTCTTCACCTATCATCACATTGGTCAATGCTTTATCTGCACCAATCAGCAGCCGTCTCAACGTGGTGGTGTGATCGCCTACCCCATTTTAGGTGGGTCGGAATGGTTGTTGTCCTTCTGGAGAGTCCAAGTTATCCTGCCCCCCCACATCCAATCATTTTACACTCTGCTACCCTATGAATGACTGCACAAGGTAGCTTTCAGTATCTCCGAAATATTCGGTTACCTGTCTTTTCCAGGCTCTCTTTTGTCTATACTCTTATTCTCCATTTCCTTCTGATGAGCGGTAAAGGTTGTCCTAACTCTAGGCATTTTTCTTGCTCACTGTGCGCTGAAAATGTGACCTGGAGGAGCAGATCGGTGGAATGCTGCACCTGCACTAAATGAGTCTTAATTCATCCATCTAAGGTGCTTACTACTTTCCTCCTCCAACTTCAATGCTCTAGGGAGCTCCCACTCATGGAGCTGTACTTCTTTTGGGGGATTCCCAACCTTCCAACTCTGTTACTTCTTCTTCGGAGCACCCTAGCATGTATACCTCTACTGCTCAGTCAGGCCTTTCTGCCCCCTCCCCTCTGCCAATATAGTGCTTCCACACTACCCTCGCCTACAAACATCCTGTCCTAATTCATCCATTCGTAACTTCTCTCTTTGCACCTTCTTTGCCCTTTTATGTTTCTGGCTGTTCTTTTACACCTACAGGTTCCTCTTCTCCTTACTCGCTCAGAGTTCTTCACTGAAATGCCGGAGGTCTTTGAGCCAGAAGTGCTGAACTTCTCCACTTTATTTCGCTTCATCTTGTGGATCTTATTTGTATTCACAAATCCATCCTCAACTCGTCTTACGCTTTCCAGATCGCTGGATACTCTACTCAGTGATCTGATCGCACTCACTCCCTGTCTGGCTTTCTTTCTCCTGATGACCCTGCATGCCAGGGGCGCCATTATCATTTTCATCAGGCAGGGACTATTTATGTAGGGGCCAACATCTCACTAAATAACTCTTCCTCGCTCTCTTTTTTGAATGTTTATACTCCCCCTATTCACTCTTCTTCAACAAATGGCAAAACAAACTCCTCCCCTTTTGTTTCTTCCTCTATAAATCTCTTCATTTGGTGGATTTTTATTGTCATCACCCCTTCTGGGACTTACAAGGTACTTTTGACCCCCCGTGGAATGGAAGAATTGGATAAGGCCATCTCCCCTGATCTCTTTCCCCTGACGCTCCTACCCTTTTTCATCACTCCTCTGGCAGTTGCTCCTCTTCTGACATCTCCTTAGCTCCCTTCTCTCTGGCCCTCTCTTGCTCCTGGAAACTGCTTCAGAACTCGGGTTCTGATTACCTCCCAATTCTTCTAATTGTGCCTCTCGCTCCACTCAAACGGTCCCCTTCCTACAATTTTCAGAAAGCGCATTTCAATGACTTTGCCTATTACTTTGACTCTCATTGTCCTTCTGCAGAGGAATGCTCCTCTCTTTCTCTTTTCTCTGCTGCTACTCTCTTTACTTCTCTGGAATTAAATGCGGCCAAATTATCCATTTCTTATAGCCGCGTCAATCGCCGACCTCAAGCTTGGTGATCTCCTGAAATGGAAGATGCAGTAAGTGAAAACGTGAGGCTTTTGTCGCCGCTCATAGAAGTGATAAAAATTGTCAGGCGTACATCTTTGCTTCCTGACATGCCCCGTCTGTCATTGTCAAAGCCAAGGATGAGGTAGGGCAGGCGACATGCTCGCCTCTCTCCTAAACTTGATTTTAAATCAGTATATTCTCTCTTCCATTCTATTTCTAATTGTTCTTCCTCTCTTAACTTTCCCAACTGTTCCTCTACCAGGGAGTGGCTGTGGTCTTCGTCGACTACCAAAAATCCCACTTCCGTTCCCAGCCAAAGGTTCTGCGTAACAGAGTCAGAGGCTACCTGTCTGAGCTCCGTCAAGCCACGTGCTCTGAGAAGTCTCATTCATCTTCCTGCTCCCCCTCTTCCCCACTGAATTTCTCGCAGCAGCAATAAACCTCTTCTGCTCACTGCCACAGGCCCAGACAAAGTTGCCCATTCCATACTAAAGCACCGTCCTTGCGCTAGCATGAATTTTCTCTCACGCATTTTCAATCTTTCCTGGTCTTTGCATTTCTTTCCTTCTGAAAAACATTTTTCATTATTCCCATCCATAAGATGGAAAAGCCTCTCGACTCTCCTGCTTCCTTGCGGCCTATCTCACCTCCTGCGTTTCAAGGCTTTTTGAATGCATCATTTTATCTTGTCGATTTTTTCTGGATTCTAACTCCATTCTCTCTCCCCGCCAGGCTGGTTTCTGCCGTAGACAATATACCCTTGATCGAATTCTATATCTTTCAGTCCATTTTAACAAATGGGTTTAACAAATCCAAGCCTGGCACTTGGACGATTCTTAGTACGTTGGACTTCTCGAAGATTTTCGACTCTGCATAGCATCCCGCTCTTCATGCACTTATTTCGGTTGACCTCCCTCCTTGCTTTGCTCCTAGGACTGCGCCTTTCCTTTCTGACAGGTGAGCTACAAAAATCGGTTCTTAGCCCAGTACTTCTCTCTCTTTTCATTAATGATCTTCCTGCTTCTTTGCCTTCTGTCAGCTGATCTCTTTATGCTGACGACCTGTCCATTTGGTCCTCCTTTCCCTCGGTTCTTGCTGCGGTGGAGGTTACGCAAGGAGCTCTGATTCAACTGGAGTGCTGGTCTGAGTACTGGTGTCTTTCTCTGACATTTAATCTGAGCATATGTAAGGCCTCCTTTTTAGTGAATTCCCATCAAGCTAACCTGCAGCCTCTCATCTTTTTATTCAACTCCCTCCTCCACTTCAATTCCACTTCATTTCTTGAGATCACCTTCGATGGCATTCTTTCCTTTTCTGTGCATGTATATTCGCTGACGGCCAAGTTCTTTCCTCATCTAAAGGCGTTACGCTGTAATCCTTTTTTCTGTTTTACAAAGCTTTTCTTCGGCCCATTCTCACGTATACTTCACCCGGATGGTTTCTTTTCTCAGCGTTGCCAACGTTATCAAGTTGGAAGGCCTTCACCAAGCAGCTAGTCGCGCCATCACCTGCTGCTTCTCGTTTTCTCCTATCCCACTTCTCTCGGAGACGTCTCTTCCTCCACTACATGTCACCCTGACTCATTTGCCCCTGCTTCCTTAGGAGCGAGTCCTTTGTCCCCAACCTCTTTTCCCATTTCAGGTTTGGCCAGACTTGGAATAAAACCGCGACTTTCCAAATCCTCCTGGAGAGCTTTTGCGTGCACTCACCCGCTCATGCTTTCTCGTGCTTCTACGGAAATTCTCTTTGCTTCTCCTCCCTCCTCTCGGTGCCTGCCTTCCTTCACTGTGGAGTCTACGCTTTCCTCGCCTTGCTCATGCTCTGACCTTCCTATCTCTCTCTTTCTCGTCAAGTTGCGGTCCTCACTCATCTTGACTCTCCCTTCTCACGATCTGGAGATCTGGACAGATGGCTTTGTTTCTTTTCCTTTTTGGCAGGCCCAGTTTGTTTAAGTTTTTCCGCTGAAGCTCTTCCCACCAACAAGTCTGCCATTTCTTTTCTTTCCGACTCTTGCTTTGTTCTCAACACACTGTCCTTTCCTTCATCTTTCCTTTTACCTCCAATTCTATGGCAGATCTGGCAGGAACTGTCTTCTCTCTCCTTTACCATCAGGCTTCAATGGGTTCCCCGGACACTCATTTTTTCCGGGAAACGATGCAGCTAATGTGCTGGCCAGGCGGGGAGCGCTACTCCTGTCTTCTGCAGTCCCTTGTAGTCTCTCTACTGTTACCTCTCGTAGTAGCCGCTCTTCTCTTTTTTCCGACTGGAGGCGTACTGTCTCATCTAAATTCTTCGACCCACTGGTCCTCTCGGTCTTCACTGCAGAACTTGTGCTTTCTCGTCACATTCGCTGATTTTTCTCTTGTCTTCGGTGCAACGGACACAGCCTTCTGTTAAAACCTTTATGCAGTGCCTGCGATCATCCGTCCCAGGACACTTCTTATCTCATTCTATGCTGTCCAGCTGCGGACTCTTTGCGCTGCACGCTCTTTGGTAACTCTCTGTCTTTACGACTTCTTTTTAAGACGCATGGAGTTGCCCGTCTTCTGGGACAACATGGTCTTCCACCATGCCCTCATTCCTCGGAAGGGGTCGGTCGGGTAACAACAGCATGGCTGCTTTATGGGGCGCAGGAACAAGAATTTTGACGGATTTTCGTTGCCATGCTTTTTCGAAAGTGCTCACTACTGGCGATAGCGTCGATCATACAACAAACACATAGTCATCACCCAGTAATAATACAATTAGTTGTATAGCACCTGCTCATAAGTGTGCTGCGAGAAGTTTTTGGAAACGTCATTCAATATATTGCTTAACTGTCGGCAGGGTCATGAGTTGGACTGATTGTCTAGTCAGCAGCTTCAACATTCAGCTTGTCAGGGTTGGCCTATTGCAACCGTCTTTGATTTCAGAATGACACTGCGGGAACAAGCAATGACTTGCACTCATCGTGCATGGGTGGTTGCTTATTGGAAAGCAGTGAAGTCGCTTGGCTACTTCACAAACCCCTCGTTTGTTCACTCATTTACTTTTCAATGGGCACACCAGCACGAAAGTCACAGCTGAAAATGACGAACGCATTTTTTCAATAAGAAATGTATTCAACCAGTAATAGAGCGTTCGTTCTACTGTCGATAGATCTGGGTTCGATTTCCTTGTCAAGTCATGACCAATATAAAAACGGTGTTCACAGCTTTCCTGCCTGGCGCTCAGCGCGAGAGGGACAGTGTTGAGGAAATGCTGTTGAGTTCAATTGTATCCTTCGGTAAGGTTCTCAACGGGATACATCCGTCTTCATGTAGCAGGCAGGGGGTGCCTTATTAAGGATTGCTGATCACGTCCACAACTGAAGTAGAAGATGAAAGGATTAAATCCTTTGCCTGCTTCAGTTATGTGGAACTATTAAGAGAGACCGATTGCGAGTTCAGGTTGTCTAGGGTAGAAACAGTTCGTCGTCATCGAATTGTAGTAACTTAATGCTATTTCATTAGGCGGTCGAGAAAGACAATAACTTTATTTACAACGACGTCATACCGAAGGCATCTCAACTCGCTGCGATTGGAAAAGCCACGATAGCAAAAGCAAAGCCATTCAATCCGAATGAGTATCTTAGTCCTAAATTTAATGGTTCGTACCTTGTTTGGGTAGGATTGATAATTATCTGCCCTGGTGTTATGGTTATTAGTCGTGATTACGACAAAAGAACTCGTTCGAAGTTAAAGGTGTCTTATTAAAACACCATCGATATTGCTCAGGGGGGCATCTGGAATCTAAAGTGCTGTCCTGCTCCAGTAAAAGGTAGGTTCGACAGAAAGTGGATTGTAGTAGACACGCACTGAACCAGCAGCTCTAAGCTTTCGAAAGCGGGAAAAATGGCCTACAAGGCAGACGTATCTGCACTGCTCTCTGTCAAGATGAGGAATTGAACTGCTAACCTTACCTACAATTACCTGGCGATATAATACTTTGTTTTCCAAATCGTAAGTTAGCATCTCAAAGATATTTTGTAGCAATTTCGCTTGCTTGGCTGCCCTGTATTTAAGTACTTACAACTTTCACAGCAACTCACCACAAGTCATGCTACTGCAAAGGTGTTTCCATGACCTGCAGAAAAAGGCATTAACTTCTAGTGCTTGTTTTTGTCGGTTTTCGTTGTACTTTATGCCGGTGCTTGTTAGCGTTATTTATTGCGGTACATCCGATTTCACTTTTTAAACATCTGCACACTACTATCATGCTTTTAATAAGTGAACATGTAGAAAGAAGTTTAAACAGCATTTTGTGCGAAGGCTGTTGCTCATCTTAAAGTTGATCTCAAAAAAAAGGTTTTCAGTTTAGAAACAGTTCTTTTTAGGTTAACATCAAAAAAGTCTTTACTTTAATAACTATTACACCTCTGTACACCCCATCACGTTAGTACACCTTTGCAAAATGATGGTACACCCTGGGATGTGCTATACACTTGGTTGATAACCACTGGTGCCAATAAGCTAATGATCATTGCTCACTGGTTTATATTGCTGTGGGTTCGAATCTTACTCCTATTATTGTTTTTAGCAGGTTGGGAGGATTTTTGGAAATTTAATTAACTGTAATAAATCGATTACTTTTACATAACTAGGCATAATGACGTATAACTAGACAGGTTGATTGATTAACTACCAGTAGCATTAACTGTAGAATAAGCATCAAACTCTTTATTTTGTGTCCAGACATGTTTGTGTCGCTTGTACCACTCACAGTCCACCACGCTCTGGAAGCTTATGAGACGAGAAGGAAGGAATTGGTTGATCGTCAACTGGAGAGATTGAAGGAACAAAATACGCTTATTAGTGGGTGGGTAGCAGAAACTCTTCAACTTGCTCAGTTGCTCTCTCTGCATGTGTGCCACGTTTACTGCACTTTCAAGAAAGTTAAAATGAGTATACTTAAAGAGCTGCATAAAAATTCTTTATCACCAACAGATTACTTCAAGAAAAACATTCTTGTAAGCTGTACTTGTAAAAGCTTGAGGTGGGGCCCATCTTTGAAGGGTGACTATAATGCACAACTGAAAAGCCATCCCTCCTCAGCTAGAACTCGTGCTTGTTCTGTGCTATGGGGTGGTTGGAGAAAAATATCTGGTTGATATGGAAAAATATTTTTCTGTCAGATTCTAGTACTGTGCGAGAAAACTCTATTGGGGAAAAGCACCGCATCAAAAAAAGTCGCACCAACTTTTATCACGTTTTTGTTGATTTGAAAAATTTCTCATATGCAGATAAAGTAGGTTAAGTTGATTTTATGAAAATCATTGCAATGCCTCTTCAAAAATATAAGTGTTATAACTTCAACAAAACACTAATCATCACTCTTCACAATTCCGCAGCAGCGATTTTCGTTCGTATCTTGGTCACCAACCTTATTAGCATATTTGTAAAACAACCGACGCGGTGGTGTAGTGGTTGGAGTGTTCATTTCCTAGTTTGTAGACCTGGGGTTCAATTCCCTTGTCAAGCCCTGCCGAAGAACTTGAAACGGTGTTTACATGTTACCTGCTTGGCGCCCAGCCATAGTAGTTCTGAGTTGGTGGGCGGGGCGCTCACCCGAAAGTTACCTAACTTCGTTTTAAATGATGAATGCACCTGCTTTACGGTAAGCACCTATAAGTGAGAGTCACTATAGCGCAAATATTAGCAGTACATTTTTTCTACTGGGCTTAAAAGCTGCGTTAGCAAATTTGCAAATATTTGCGACCACAAATTTTTCTCTTGTGTCAGATATTTGCGATCTCTTCACGCGTTTTAAAATGGTTAACTGTAGTGCAAAAAAATTAGCCAGCGAATCTGCGAGGAAGGATTCGGCAAACGCAGCTTCAGTTGGATCTCGAACTCTACAATTTTTTTATTGCCACAACATCTTATATTCCATGATTAGATAGTGACTTACCGCTGATTTCTATGTTGGAAACGTAAACGTTTATGTAAGCAATGCTCCATATAAACGTTCGCTTTCTCAACAGGATCTGATTTCATAAACGTTTGTATGGAGCATTGCTTTCTGACGCACTTTAAGAAATGAGCAAAACGTACTACAACTTCTACATTCTACTAAAAATGTAATTTTCCCCTCTCGAGTTGCGGCTTTGATTGTACTTTCCAATTTTAGATGGAAAACTTGTTTGCTATTGCAAAATTGTGTTTTTAAATCATTGCAAATTTGATTATTAGACGAAATCAACCAACCATTGAAGTCCGCAAGCAGTTTTTTCTTGCGCCCTACCTAACATTCTATCACTTCTTAGGTCGTATCGCTTACGTTCATGTCGGTGTGGGCTTTCTTATTTTCATGCACGGTCGGCCTGTCCTGAATTAAGTACGAATCACTGTCTCAAGCACTAAGTTTGAGTGATTGCTTTTATCTTCACTTTTTGCTGAACGGATGGAATGGCAATGAGTAATCATTTATAAAGTGAAGTGTCTAGCTCTTCTGTCGGTGCTGATCTCTAACCGATAGGCTGATGATTCGTGAACTTTTAGGCTTAAATAGTCGTGCGAATTAAATCATCGAAGCGTAACGTCACAATATTCCTCCCGAAAATTTTGAAAAACCGGCGCCTGCATTCAGTACAAAAGAGGTTGTGTTGAGAGCTCGTCAGCAAGTGCGCTTGTTATATCTTCGAGTAAGACACTTAACAGGATTCCTCCGCTTCTATGTAGCAGTTTGGTGGCCAGGCTGCGCAGTTTACCAGTCGCGGTAGCCCAGTATCACGAAAGACTGAAATGAGCTCATATGCATGAAGAGCATATGGTCGACCCTTAAGGAAAGCATTGCATTCTCTGTGACAGCTCGAGTTACTAGCAATCCCCTAATGCTAGCGCATGTCCGCAATATCAGTTTATCAAATTCTGTTCTAGACTTTTTAACTTGTTTTTAGTGTAATGTCGTCTCTCAATCTTCCTGCCGCTCTTGAGGATATCTCCGGCACTCAGATTCCGAGCTCGATATTGGAGAAATCACGCACAGTGATATCAAAGGGTGGGCAGCAACCGATCGAACAACTGCTGCGGGAACTGCCGGCTGCTCTGGCTAGAAACCAGGAACTACTGACTGAGGTGAGTTTTGTGCCGCCTTGTCCAAACAATTGCACGCAATACTAACGATTTTTGGATCGTGTTTGCTTCATTTTGTGTTAAAAGCGTATTACAGCTTAATGTGCGGTAATGAGCGTTTTATAAACCAAGAGAAACAAAAGTACTACAGCTTTTGATTACTGAGCGTGCAAAGGAAAACCTCGATTTAATTTGGCATGCTATGGGTCGCATAGGATTTCAGAGCCCATAGTTAAATTCTTCGGTCATGAAATTTGATCGATTGTTTATAAGAACTGCCAAGTGGTTCTACCAACAATCTGATTGATTGTTTATAGAATCACTTGGCAGTTTCCATCAGTTGCTGGCACATCGAATTTTTATCGCAGAAAGAGCAACCACACAAGGATAATGTATAAAGTGTCTTTTTGAGTGGCTCAAGAACACAGGTTAATGCGGCATTTGCACCAGCGATTGTGCAGCCCAAAGTTGCTGTGCACATCTTGCTTTCACAAGGTCGGAAAATCTCAAAACTCTTGTTTCATTCCAGACCGTTCGAGTGCTGAATGAGGAGCAATCTTCTGATGCAGAAATGAGGGAAAAATTTGGCGAGAAATGGAAGAGGAAGCCATCATCGGAGCTCACTGCTCCTCTCCGCCAAGGTTAGAATCTTTGCTATCCGTTCAACAACCACACGTCCGTTATTGTCGAGAGCATAACGTTCTAGAATCGACTGAGTCAGCAAAGCATGAAGGATGCATAGAAGTTGCCTCAAAACTTCTAGCCCGCTCTCACATGTTAAGTTGAGAATAGGTGAATAGTGAAGCTGGTTGTTGGTGTCAGTCAGCTCTTTCACGGCAGCATGGTCGCGGGTTCACACCCCACAGTGACTGCGTCGTAAACTCCAAAGCACGTCTGAAAACAGTTTCATGTCAGCTCTGCTGCTGTGCGGTTATGTGGGAGGATACCATTAGTTCGATTGTTTACTCCTAGTTTCGGTTTAAAGCTGAGAAAGCTTGTTCCAGACTCGACCGTCATTATGAATTGACTGGCGTAGAAAAAAGTTAAACAATTTGAAAAATGTTGTTACAAAAATATTTAAAAAGATTTCGAACCGAAGCTCATGAATTATGCAACACACAGCTACTGAAGTGTTTTCATGGAAGCAATTCGATCTCCATTTTTTCTCACAACTCTGCAATGGCCACAACCCTATTATATAATTGAAATTGCATAAAATTGGCGGATTTAAAATGACTTTTTGTTGAACCTATAGCCGTTTAAGACACTCCATCTCATTTTGTCTTTTTCTTTTACGGACTCTCTTTGGACGCGTTTGTGTATAATACAACTCGCTGTTTAGCCTTTGGACTCTACTTCTAAGATCCCATGGCTTCTCACCATCTTCCATCCCCAGTAAGGTAGGGTGTGACAGCATGGTCTTCAAAATGGGGGTGTACACTAGGGTTTGGTGGATGAGACTGCTGACTTGGCTTGAGAATTTTTATTATTGCTTGTCACTTCAAATGCTTACCATTTCGTCACAGAGGCGAACAAGTATCAAACAATCATTGAAAACGCACAAAATGCTGACGCGATTGTGAAGAAGAAGTATGACGACAACAAAGAAGGGATTGCGCTGCTGTGTCTTCCGGAACCGCAGCTGAAGAGCGCCATACCATCGGCCAACCCGGTCGCTGCTCTCAAGGATCACGCAGTACGTATTGTGAGGCCATGCACCTTGTGACACTAAAAATTGAATATATTCTCTAGTACGTGTAGGAGGTGCTTTTACTAAACGTTGAACGGCACGAAAGATTAAATAAAGATTAACATTGAGCGGCGGTCCCTTAGATGTGCGATGTAATGTTGTGATCCCTTCCACGATGAAATTGTGCATAATACTTCACGGAAGGCCACATCTCGTTGAAGTACACCTTATTGTTTTTGAGTGTCACGTTAACACTTGTCTTTTGGATAAGTTCAATTAAAACTGTCGTTTTGATGTGCAGTGACCTGGTTGGAGGCAGCTTCCAGCAACTTAGTGAAACCATCCAATTACCTGCTTGCTGCACTGTAAAGTTGACTATTCATTATCACAGTTTTGTAATTTTACCGTGCGTGAGGTTGTGTCGTGATGATTGTTGCGTCATAATGTGGTGGGATTGTTACGCAGGTGGTACGTGAGTTGCGTCAGCTGTGTGAGCAAGTCGATACCTTGAAGGCGGAAAGAGAAGTGATTGAGAACGAATTGAAGACGACCAAATACGATATGACCGATACGTTCTTGAAGGTGTGATTATGAGCCCATAATGAAGATTGATTGTACTAACGATAACTATCAATCAACGCGAAGTTGTCTGCATCGGTGATGTGCTGTGCTGGCGTTTGGGAGGAAGCTGGTTCAAATCTTGCGACGGTTGTGTGTCGTTTTGCCCCAAGACTTTTTGCAATTTTTCCTTACTTAGTTTCACTGCTGATAAAAGAGCATCGTTTGCTAACAGCTTTTTTAGCTCTGATGCTGAGTTTCCAACAAGCCCAAGCAACACACCATCAAATTTAAATACAGAGTCATTCAATATTGCCTGCTATAAGTGTATATTTGCAGGCACTTGCTGATGAGGGAGTGCTAAACGAAGACCGCATTTCACCTCGGGAATTAGATCGAATCTACCAACCTCTGATAGAGCAAGTGACGGAGTCTGTTGGAAGACAAGAGTCAATTCTCGCTAACATACAGGTGACCAACTACCTTCAATGCTTGCTGCCTTTATCAAAATAAAATAATGTAACTACTCATTCCAGATGTCTGTTGATCACCTTGCTGAGTGCTTCATTTTGCCATGTTTTTATGAGAAGAAATAGAAAAGCTATTTTTTCTCAACATCTTGGTAATTGTTTCGTTGAGTTAAGCTGTTATGGTTGGGTTATACTCACTTGTTTTTTTGGATGGAGGCGCGACATAAAATGATTATATCCTGTCTATACTGGAAACGTAATCAAGATTAAGTTTGCGAACAGCATCAGTCTGTTTTGAGCCAATCATTAGTGGAAACTGCAGTTTAATATTTCCACCACAAACACGGCTGACTGCCATTGGTAAGCGGCTCTTAAGTATCATGATCGATGAGCAGTTTCACTATTGTAACTAGGTAAAGCAAAGGTAAATTCAAATACTTGTCGGTAAAACTACATACGGATGCTCATATTCTTGCATAACTTTGGTCTTGACTGCATAGTTATTATTTAAATTGATTTTTTAGCGAGCTAGCGAGCAGTTCTCAGTGTTGAAACAGCAGGGAGGTGGAGGAAACAACAGAGAAGAAGTGCTCAAGAAGATGGCGGCTGGCTTCGACAACTACATGGATCTGTCAGCTCATTTGCAAGTAAGTGATGCGCCCACTAGTGCTGGGCGACGCGTCGTTTTATAATATCGCGTGCAATGAATCTATTGACGACTGCTTGAGCGCTACCTCTGATATTGATGAACTGGAATGCATTGTATTTGGTTTGGCCGTGTAACTAGAATATCTCAAACAAGATTTTTTGACCGGCTAAAAAGTAGGTGGGTGAGTCACATAAGTAACTTGACTTGGTCAAGCTTGGAATTTAAGCACTTTAGTCAGCCGATGTACCTGAAAACAGTTAGGTTTAAGTAGGGCTGCTGTCTCCGCGACTATTCTCAGAGAAAGTGTTGCTAGAGAAGGTGAGTAAATACATTGTATTTTGTTACAATACCGCGACCGCTTTGATGCGGCCCAGGGGAGTTAGTTGGTCCAACGATGTTGCTGATCCATCCCGAGGAAGAGGAGGGGTTACCACAAACAATGTTCTTGTTCGTTTCAACATGACATCAGTGCGATGAATATGGGTGTCATCAGTTTCATTCGTATAGAGCAGTGTTCCTCAAAGTGAGTCACTTGGGTCCCTAAGGAAAAATTCGTAATCTGAAGGGGTGAATAATGGTTATGGGAGAATATTAAATGGAACGTATTTCCAAAATGATTTGAAATTGATTTATGCATGTAGATTTTATTGGCTCAATTTATTTGTGACTTATTACCTAACCTAGATTTAGCCCAACATTGAATATTTTACTACACATTTATATTACGGTGGAACTTGCTTAAGTCGCCTCATATCGCATGGTCCCGGCTAAGAGCCTGTTGTTATCTGTGTGACCAAGTTCGGCCAAGTTGCTTTCGTCTAACTTGCTGCCGTTTTTGCAAACTATAAGCGGAATGTCGTCAGACTTTTATAAACTTTGGCAGCGTTATTATATTGCAAACCTTTAATGTGTTACGACTACCCTACAGTTGTGTCGCCTACCCATTGCGATCATTGCCGGTGGAACATGATCCCATTGTGCGTCACAGTGTGCGTTTATGTGCCCACTATTTTGTCACTTCACAGTGCTTTTGGAAGTTATAGCTTCCTTTCAAATAGTCTGGTTACTGCCGGGTGAATCTACCTCCCTGTGGCAGGTACAAAACTATCAACTTGCCGGAAATAAATTAGTAATGAATGGAGAGAATGACGTTTTATAGCGCAGGTTTTGCTTTTTTGTACAGGACTACCCAGAAATATTTACATACAATACAGAATTTGTGTTTTTGCGCATTCAGTTATTTATTTTTTACTTCAGTACCTTCCTTGTATAAAAAAAAACCTGATTTTGGTAAACAGCAGTTTAATGGTTTACGGTGGGGAAGAAATTACAATGTCTGGGAAAGTTTGTGGGAGGATTACGGAAAAAACGTGGAGAACGCTGGTATAAAGTAGTGTTGTTTTACAGTAGACCTCGAATCCTTTCTGTACAATTAGCTATAGCTGGTTGCTCTCCTCCTTGCCAGAAAGAGTTTACTTTGAGTACAAAGGTGATCCAGAATGTAAAGTGCTGCTTCGCTCCAGCCAAATGTCTGGATAGAAAGCGAGTGTGTTGTAGATATACACTGAATAATCACGTCTAAGTCTGCTAAAATGGGGGAGAAAAGACTTAGTGTTGACTTTTTTTCGTCTCTGCAACTCTTCTTGTCTCGTTACCAAATCACAATAGTGAATCTGATCAGCCAACATGTCTTAAGAGGAGGCTTCCAGGTACCTATCAATTGCAATCCGCCTTGGTGGTGCTGGGGCTACCAGTCTGCAGTTTGTATTCATTACTGGCTTGAAACGGACTGCCGCTTTCCTGTAGCCTCAGTTGGATTAGATTTTCCGTGTGTATCTGATACAAGTTTTATGTTCCCCCTCCATTCCCCAGGAAGAGGATAGGTGAACACTGCAACAACTTAGCTCTTTAAGTGGCACCAGCAGCAAGCCTACATTCGTTTTGCGATACTTCCGAGAAGGAGGATTTACCAGCAGTATCCCGCAAAGGGGTCACCGCCGATAAATTGTAAGGACAACATTTAATAGCCTTGAGCCACGTTTCAACAAAAATCAAACTTTTTGTTTTATCTACAGGAAGGCAACAAGTTCTACACAGATTTAACGGAACTCCTTCTAAAGTTGCAAGGCAAATGCACTGATCTGGTGTTCGCGAGAAAGACTGAAAAAGAAGAATTGTTCAAGTAAGGATATGGAAGTTTGCAAATTGCTTCATGAAGTTATGATGCTATGTATGTATGGGCTTTTTCCCCCACGCATTGTTGGTTTGGAACAGGGAAGCTGCTTATCCACCTTGTTTTAAGAGATCAATGTTATCTAACCCACCAATATCATTTCAAATAATATGTAACGATTCATCTACACTGTAGTTTCTGCGGCTTCACCATGGTTTTTATTATAATTTGCTAAAAGCCGGCTTTGGCTTCGCTTTCAAGCTTTTTCCAGGTCGACGAGGTAGTGGGAGCAGAAAAAGTAGAAACCAGTGATTGTGTTTTGTAGAGAAGCACCATGTCGAGCATTGTGTTGATCAGAGCTCTTCAGCAGGAGTTTCTTGAGTTAAATATTCCGACAACGATTGTAGCATATGTGCATAAATCCACTTTGTGGGGAGCTAAATACATGTTTTTCTTTCTGGTTTTACTCGTATTTTTAATAAATGGGGTTCCGTGACATTTGCATAGCTAACTATGAGTTCCTAGGCACGAAAAAGATTGAAAAGGACTGCTGCTCTAGGCGGTACTGCAGAATCTATGATGCTCACGGAACCCATGTGAATGTTACGCGGAATCCCGATTGTCGAGCTCAGAGATATAGTCCAACATGCAATCGTTTTATTTGCTCAGGGACCTGCAACAGAACATCGTGTCGGGCCCCCCCACAGCCCCCACCAACGTTCCTGCCTACCATCAGAACACGCATGCTGAGGCGAAGAAGCCCCCTGCCCGCCCTCCTCCTCCCAATACAACACCAGCTGCGCCCCCAGCAGAGCAACCTGCCGCTACAACTACACCAAAACCAGCGCCGAGGTTAGAAGTGAACCTGTCAACAGCTTTTTGTTGATATTGCTGCACTTGCGCGGAAGTTTGGTCAAAGATTGCGTTGCCATCAGCCCGTAGGATGACAGGAAAATTGAGATGAGAGGTGTCCTGAGTCAGCTCACCCTGGCGCTGCAAAAAGGAATTTTATGTGTACTCGTATTTTTTTTGTAAGCCTTCCAGCAGCTAGCGCTTGCAGCATCGAAACAAAATTCTCCATCGTGCAACGATTGGTTACCTATGTAGCATCCATTTTGATGTTGCCAGCTTCACCAACTCCGATCCGTATTTGAGCTCTCAACCTCAACATTAAATGCTTTTGCTGGGAATTGTGTTTTTCATAATAGCAACAAATTTTACTGAATAAGTTTGGCAATGGTCGAGAAAATAAGCAAACTTTTTTACGTTGTGATTAAAAGATAATATTTCCGGTGGGCTGCATATAGTTTTTTGTTTACACGAGTAACACTGCTTACAGAAGAAACGCCCCTGCCGCTCCATCAACCGCTCCCACCGCTCCAACGAGCCAGGCGCCTCCGGGCCAGTATCCATCTGGGGCGCATCAACAAGCCCCATACGGGTGAGTGAAACAGCACCGTGCAGAGCTATACGGCTGCCACTGGCGATTGCTGAGCATAGAGTGAGAGCTTGTTTTATTTTTAAGGGAAAATCTTTTTGTCGGTTAAACTAGAACAACTATGTGTTTAGCCCTGCGTTGTCTTGGTCAGTGCTGCCGGTTCATATTATTTCAACTACAAACACTGCAACTTCCGCTTACCCTGCTTTGCCGTAATATGGCAAAACCTAATAAATGCACTTTAGATATCATAAACAACCTTGATTTCATTTCGTTCGTGTGAAGCTACTGATCACCAATCATGAAATGACAATTAATGCTCGTACAGTTAACAGCTTCAGAGCAAAACTGAAAAAATTAGTTCAGTTCTTCTGTTGTTGAACAACAATAAAGTCATGATTTATTGAGCAAAATAAACAGCCAGACCATTACTTTTTTAAGCATATTGAAATTAATATAACCAAAACCAACAAAACCGTAAACGCTGAAGCTATATTTTGCCCCGATGAAGTCTCGTAAGGACATGAAAAACTTCGGTGTTTTTTGTTTCATGGAAGCAAGTTTTTTGTTTCATTAAATCATGGAAGAAAAGTTTCCCCTATCTGAAATCGACAACAAAGTCAATATTCTCAAAAATATGATTGTTGCTGTTAGGTGTCATCATATTACGACAGTGGTGCTCCCTACTCTGGGGAGTTAATGAGAGCGCCGTGGGTGATCAAAATCTAGATAGGACCTAATCGCAACTTGTCAATCGCACTGCCAATTGTATTCACTCTATATTATTTTTTTTTCAGGTACCCAGGTGGAGTTCCTCCCCAAGGTTATGGCGCTTACCCTGCAGCTCCCTACCCTGGCCAGTCCCCTTATCCTAGCTACCCCCAACAAGCAGGAGCTACCCCTTACCCAGCTCAGCCACCCGCCGGTGGTTTTCCCCCTCAAGGTTACCCTGGATACCCCACCCAGCCTCAGCAAGGTGGGTATCCCGGTTACCCTCAGCAACCTAATCCCTATCCTCCATACGGTCAACAACCCCCATATTATTACCCTCCTCAACAATGAAATGAAATGTAATAGATGCGCTGCAACACCTCCTTTTATACCCCCCTGTGCCTTCCTCCCTATGCAGCTAATATCCCTCACCCAGCACTTAATTAATTCTCCAAAGTCCGACTAATCACTTCTTATCACCACTTTATTTGTCTACGATTGTTCCCTGAAATTCTTAAAGAGTTTTGCTTCGATTTCTATGCGTCACTTATTAGTCACGTGACCAATGTGCATTGATGCGAGACGAGTGACATATGTTCGTATGACGTCGCATGTAAATCTATTTTGTAGGATACACATAAGATTAAAATTAGCCCTTCGAAACTATTTTTGCGTCAAGAGAGTGATTAAATCTACCTCTATAGATCTTATCTTTTCTGACTCTTAAAAAACGATGTCGACAAGAAGTGGACACTCCTATTTTCTTGTTGCAGCAATAGGTGATACGAAGAAATTTTGGTCACAAATATATGTGACTCGGTACGTTGCTAGACAGGTTTGTTTGTACCACCACCTTGTAGCTTTATGTTGCAATAGCTTGCAGTGTGCAGTGGCGATGAATCAACAGCAGCAAGAATTTA
The DNA here is from genome assembly GCA_963675345.1 of Trididemnum clinides. NCBI lineage: Eukaryota > Metazoa > Chordata > Ascidiacea > Aplousobranchia > Didemnidae > Trididemnum > Trididemnum clinides. The sequence continues at coordinate 3,452,698 of OY776297.1, forward strand.
TGGAAACTTTGAAATAAAAGTTTTCTATCTGTGGGCTACCGTATTTTTCTTGGTTGTCATGGTGATGGCATGTAGTGCGATTGCGGCGCAAATTTCACTCTAAACCGCCGGCTTTTTCGACGTAGCTTCAACATATGTTGCTGACGTGTCATCCTTGCTGGTCAGCGTTCCGCTCGCTCGCTTAATTAGCATATGTTGGTAAAGTTTTATAATTTAGCGAAAAGAGCTGAATTATAATAACGTTTGTCGGGAGTGCGAACGTGTGGAAACCCTGTTATCGTGCGTTTATTGTGTAGAGTGGTTATGGATGTACAGATTCTCATCTTTGTTAGGCCTTCTTCAACTTCGGCATTTTGATTTTTTTTGCATCTTTGCGTTAATTTATTTTAGCTTTAACTAAAAATAAATATTTCCTCCGATAAGATTTCGTCAGTATACAGGTACAAGAGTGCAATCAGTGTGCTTCTGTTATTTCTGCTAATCATTGGGATGATAAGAGTGTGCCAACGTTTGCCTACCAAAAACGACTAAACGCGTCAAATTACTCAAAACACGTTATTTTTAGCTCTGTTTTGCTTTCTAAGAGAAAGGCTGGAGTTTATTTTACCACTGCTGGTTGTGGTGAGTGACTGAAATTGGTGGAACATTACTTCAGCATTCATGGAAGTTTGCAAGCAACAGTTTCCTTCAGCGTAGTTTGTTGTACATAAGATATTCCAGTATTTGTGACGTAATTGTATACCGTGGTAATTGTCAATAATTGAATATTGTCCTGTATCTTGTTCAATACAATCTTTCTCGCTCTCTTTTTGTTTCGTGCTATCTAGTTTGTTAGCCACCTGAATGCAGAATGCAACGGTATAAATAATTAACTAATGTTAGAACATGTTTCGAAGTAGCCACTGTTGCTGGCGTAGTAATTTATTTATCACGAGCCTGAAATCAAGCAAGGAAAGGTGAATTCCTTTCCTCAATTGCTTGACAGTCTTAAAGGCCGCGGTAGATGATACCGCACTTTATAACATTTCGTTGCGCGATTGCAGTGATCAACTTCGAAAGCGAAAGGTGAAAAATTCGGCCGCTTTTATTGCCGTAAAATAGCAGTTACAAAGATGTATTACTGTACTTCTTGGAAGAACAGTCAATCCAATAGGTCGGCAAAGATATCCTACAGAGCATTATAAAATTGGAAGAACTAATAATGAAATGGGAGAAAGACCGATAATGAGAATATATGAAGGTGGTTACAACCAAAATCACAAGGAACGAAAAAGCGAGAGAAATTTGTCTTGAGAAGGAATACAAGGTCATTAAAAAGACAGATGACTTAAATGGAATACTTCGTCTCTGCGAGGGTCCGGGGCATCTTTCAAGTCTCAGCAAGTGATTGCAGTTAAATTAGGCTTTTGTAAAAAGATTTCTGGAGAAATAAAAAGAGAGTCTGATCCACGGCTCTTTGATGAGGAGCAAATAGATAGAGCATAACGTTAAGAAAGGGAAGTAGAGAGAGTTTTGAACAGAAATGCTTACCCCTGAGCAATCAGAGTAGGAGTCCAGGGAAGCAGTGGAGAATTCAACAAAGAAAAGATTCTACCTCCACTGATGTCTCCACCACCAGCAAGTAGTCATCGTAAGAGTGGTTCAGACCGATAATGAATGTAATCAGAGTGAAATATCGTGTATCCAGGTTCCTGGAAGAGGAGCTTAATTTTGAACTCTGCATACAAATCGAGTTAAAAAGTAAGACAAAGCGGAATTGTTATACATCTTCATTGCAAAGACTCCTTGTCTATGAAAATGGTGCTCTAGTCAGGCTAAAGAGAGAATCCAGAATGTGAAGAACTTTTGCCAGGTGAAAAGGAGAAAAAAAAGCTCCTTAGAAGGGGTTAGCGATAAAAAAAAATCAAATCGAGAAGTCAGCAGACATAAGCGAGAAGGAAAAGCGGCCTTGTGAGAAATTGTATTGGCTAAGTAACGCCCCACAGTACAGTTTTTATTTGCCGAGGACCCCGAAGAAGAAGTCGCAGTGTTTGAAGTAGATAAAAGGATACTCCACGAATGGTAGACAGAAAAAGGAAGACAATAGGAAAGATGGAGGAGAGCACAGGGTGGTGAGAACAGAGCGAGAGTCAAACAGGCGAAGAAGAGAAGAGAAGCGGCTGACTTGTTGGTGCTGCCGAGATCAGCAAAGAGCGTGCAGAATGGTGTGGGCTTTAGCGGAAAAACTTGAACATACTAGGCCTGCTGAAATGGAATGAGTGGTCTCAGTGCCACAGAGAGAGCAGTTGGCAAGAACGCCAGAGCCGCCCTTTTCAAAAGGAAAAGGAACAGAGCCGTCTGTCCAAAGCAACAGATCATGAGGAGGGAGAGATTCAAGGTGGGCGAAAGCCGCACATTGGCGAGGAGAGGAGGACCAAAGCGATAGCATGAAGTGGTAAGGGTGGACTCCACAGTGAAGGAAGGCAGATTTCAAGGGGGAGAAGCAAAGAATAGCCTCCCTAGGAGAAGTAGAGGTAGAGAAGAAGTGGGATAGGGGAGGACGAGAGGCAGCCGGTGATGCCGCGACTGGCCGCCGGGTGAAGGCGTTCCAATTTGGTGGAATTGGTAGCGCTTAAGAAAGGAAACCATCCGGGTGAAGTATATGTGAGAAGGGGCCGAAGAAAAGCTTTATACAGAACAGAGAGAGAGAGAGACTCCTTAGAGGGACCCCATGAGGAAGCAGAAATACAGCGAAGGCCTAGAGACGAGGGAAAAACTTGGCCTTCAGCGAAGACTCGTGTTTAGAAAAGGAAAGAGTGCGGTTTAAGGTGACCCCAAGAAAAGTTGCAGTAGAATTGAAACGGAGGCGGGAGTTGAGTAAGGGGAGGTTGGGCTGGAGGTTAGCTTGGTGGGAATCCACTGAGAAGAAAGAGGCCGTACATTTTCTCGGATTGAGAGGAAGACACCAGTATTCAGATCAGCGCTCCAATTGAAACAGAGCTCCTTGTGTGGTCTCCACCGCAGTAGGGACAGAGGGAAAGAGAACCAAATGGCCAGATCGTCAGCGCAAAGAGAGCAGCTAACGGAAGAAGGCAGAGAAGTCGGGAGATCATCGATGAAAAGAGAGAGAAGTACAGGGCTAAGAACGGATCCTTGCGAAACACCTTGAGGGACTTGAAAGGAGCGGCTTTTGTCATTTTGATAAACAACGCAAGCGCGCCTATCAGAAAGCAGGAGCTGTAGAGAGACAGCCAAGAGCAAGAGGCGGTCGTGAGTGTGCAGAGAGAGAGAGGATACGAAGTGGGCGGGGGGCGATAAGTGGCTTGAAGGCTAGGATGGGGCGGAAAAACTGCATTAGCACAGGGTGACCTGATTGAACAGTGGAGGCATACAAGCTGGAGGAGTCCGAGGAGGAAGTCACAGTGTTATCTCCAGAAGAAACAGGGACGCAGCAGGGGGCAGCTCCAGGAGTGAGAGCTGCATAGAGTTCTGAATTTAGAGAAGAAAAGTTGTGAGCACCTTAAATGGACCCATTTGGAGCAGGTGCAGCATTGTACTGACCTACCCCGCCAGGTCACGTTACCAGCGCACACTGAACAAGAAAAGATGGGGCCAGGGTTGGTATGAACGTTGTCGCTCATTAAGAGTAGGAGAAGAATGAGGAGACCAGGACGGGCAAGGGAAAGGCAGGAGAAGGGAGAAGATAGGCGACCGATTTTAAAGATGCTGTGTGCTGCCCTTTTGTGGTTGTTGAGAGGGCAGCACGGCGAAAAAATGGTTTGTGCGAGGGGAGAGCCCTGGGTAACTGGGACCCTCAGAAAGGCCAACAGCCATTTCGACCCAATCCAAATGGGGTCGAGGACCACACTACCACGTTGAGGCGGTTATTGATCGGTGCAGTTCTAAGACGCTCAAAAAGACCAGCTGCTAAGTCAACCCAATCTATCGGCGTTGGAAAAGCATCGCGACGATGATGCGGTAATTAGCGCAAGCAACATAGTCTCGAGTGATTTACTGCCAATCGCAAGGTCGCGAACTCGATTCTTGTGTCGATTCCTGAGCATCTAGAAAAAGATTCTACAACAATTTCTTTATTTTGGCTGCAGAATCGTCGTAGAAAATCATTGTGTGAACAGTACTGGAAACTACAAACCAAATCTAAATACAAGTTTCCCTGCACATACCGTCAACAGCAAAGATTTTACTGTATTAAAGTGAAGAATAAAATACCATCAATATTAACCGTAGCTAATAAATTAGTAGTTTGAGTTACAACAATTATGCAGAAAAGTATTTTTCATGCTTGTCTGAACAAGAGGTCAAAGATAGATTGAAATTTCACCTTGAAACACATGACACGGTAGAGTTTATTTTGTGATCAACTTTACAATGTAACATTGAAGTAGACACCAGTTTTACTTTTGTCCTAACATGCCACACTTGATGAAAATGGAAACTTGAAAGATTAATTTTTCCTGCCGAACAAAAGTTTTTGGAACGGAACTGTTAGGAGTCTCACTAAACATCCTTGTTGGAATGATTGGACAATGATACGGGACGGTCATTTTCTGTTTCTTCGTTTTGGACAGTTATTGAGTCGATACGGATGGATGAGTTTGGTCCGTCCGGATCAATGTAGCTGCTCATTTGAAAGCGCTTCGTGACCGCGAGAACAAAACGTCGAAGCTGCAACAAAGATTGTTGTTTGAAAATATTCTTCTGAAACAGTGAAGCATTTCACGAGATTAAAATGAAATATTATATGATCTCCATGCTTGTTCTGCTTCACTCTGATGAAATAGTGGAGGTTTTCGCACAGATGATTGCAAGTGACCACTGTGGTTCATGGCTTCCCATCAACCGCAACCCCCTTGTCGATGGTGCAACTGCGTCAAATTTAGGGACTATTTTGAGGGAATTGCCGCTTTTCCCTCTTCGTAGCGTAATCTTGATTAGACCTTCCATGTGAATCTAGATATCGGTTTTGGACTGTAAGTTAGTGCCAAGGAAGTGGAGAAGTAATATAAAAAGCTGCACAATAGAGTTCTAAGGAAGAAGTTGAACAACATGCTGGGAAGGAAATGTTTATCTAACACTTCCGCCAAATTTTCTTTAAATTAAAATTTGAAGTCTTTTTCTATGATTGAAATCCGTTGGCAAAATTAAAAAAGCGCTCCAATAAATCAACAGTGAAGTAACATAGCCTTCATGACGTATTTTTGGCAATAGACACTTCAGCACTACCCAATGTTTCGCGTCTGTAGTTGACTTGCTACTGTTTGATTTTAACAAGAAAATTATTGTCGGTTAAATACGAGTTAAATCTCTTACAGCCTAATTCGTTTACCGGTGTAGGCTATGGATGGATGCATAGGCCTGCATGCAATCAGACTTGTTTCGGAGTCGCCAGTGCTGCTGGCCTAGTGCGTTTCAACCACATGCACTGCATTCAAACTAAGTTATTCGTAGATTTCACAGCATAACATATCTCACCCTTCCATCTTTCGTCGTTAAGACAGCGGGCAGTCCATCTCGCTCCATGTACAATCTGTGCTGCTCTAGCTCCGCCATGCGGCTGCCGACATACATGCTGAGAATACCAATAGCAACACCTACCGACGCAAATACAACACAAGCCATATATCTAAAAAAAATATTAGAATAAATGTTTGGAAATTGAACTAAACAATTTACAATAAGTTGCAAAGTTGCAATTTACAATAAGTTTGCAAAAATTTACAATAACTTAATTTCTGATCAAAAAAACCTTCACGGTAATACTGGAAGCAAAAGATTACTACTGACACAGCGTATTTTTACCACCAACAGTTCAACCCAGCAATGCCATTCGCACTCCAACCAAGCAATTAGAATCGCCGTGAAGTGTCTTTCTTGAATGCACACCAATACATAGACTAAGGGAGTATCGAACTCACAGCCCCACCATCGTAGCGCAAGGTTGTTTCAGATTAAAGACAGATGACCAGATAATTTCTATTCTTCTTTTCCATCGACCATACCTTTCAGTTCCACACCAGTTGGCCAAAATATTTCTGACTTAAGCCTTAACCCCCAATAGGTTTTTACCGGTAAGAACAGTGAAGCTGGTCACCCATCATGTGGTAAAGAAGATACTGTATTTGGCTCCCAACTGTGACAGACCTCCTGGTTGGTGGTAGGGCTACCAGTCTGCAATCGATGTTTATGGCTGGTTTGCCACGGACTCCCGCTACCCCCTTGCATCATCTTGGCTGGGTTTGCGGTTTGAATCTAAATAACCATTTTGTGCCAGGCCTTCGTTCCACGAAAAAAGAGAGAAAGTGGTAGCTTGAGTTTGCTTACAATTTTCGGTAGACAATCAACTCCAAGAAACCTTTCTCGAGCAGCAGGTCAATGCTTTGGATCTCGATGCGGTCGTACTCGATGCAGAGAATGCAAGCAACGAACGATATAGTGGCTACAAGCATGTATACGATGATCTACAATCATCAAAATAAAGTGTAATGGAGTTTCTGCCACTTTTCCACGACATTGTTTTTTCTCTTGTACATAATCGATCATGGCTGATTCAAATCGATTTTATATTTCACTTCCACATCACTTCTATTGCCTAGCTCCAAGCAGGAGATCTGCGAATATCATTTTCAAAGTTTTTGGTGTGCAAGAAAAGAATTGAGTACAGCTCCATCGACTGCGAAAAGTATTTCAAGCTCTTCCAGCACTGAGCCGATGTTTGACATAGTCAATGTAATTGAACTCATTTTGGATCTTTTGTAGAAAGCCCTCGCCAAAAAAACCATACATAAGAATCCACATTGATACTAACCCTAACCCTAACCCTAACTAATGAATTAGGGTTAGGGTTAGGGTTAGATTTCAAACGTGGCGGGGGTATTTTTTCTCAAATCTCACATTTTTGCTTTATTGGCGGGGGCTTACAACAAAAGATCCCTCATTTTGCATCCATTATTTGGAAATCCATTTGAAAATCAACAGGTAATTTTTTTTGTTTTTCTGCTCATCTTGCAATAGAAACTACAGCAGCAACACCGCAAACTCCAAAGCTAGACTGACTAAAACGTTATTTTATTTTTAATTACTTGCCCAAACTTTTATAACCACACGAAACTATCTCACCGTATTCCCTGCTCTCTGGTAAGCAGACACAAAATCCATTGCTGTAGATCCAGAAAGCTAAACTTTATGCCATTAGAACCATTTTGATTTAGAATTCCTTGCTTGTTTATTTTACGACGCGTTAATAAAGTGGTTAGAGCGTAAGCTTTGGAATTGGTAGAACTGAATCTAATTCCTTGTCAAATCATATGAAACGACTATAAAAATGGTATTTAGAGCTTCCTTGCTCAACGCTGAGCAAGGAAGGAATAATGTTGAGAAAAATCCGGTAACTTTGCTTGTTGTGTCCCTGGGTAAGACACTTAAAAGCATACCTCCATCTTCATGTGGCAGACAGAGGGTGCCTTGTTGAGGATTGCTGATCACGACCGCAACTGAAGCAGATGGCACAAAGATTAAACCTTTGGCCTGCTTCATACACAGCCAAAGTTCAATATAACGCACCTCAGTTTAATGGGATTAACTCAGTTTAAGGACCTCAGTTTGAGGAGCGATATGACAGCCAATGATCTTAAAAGTATTTGATGTAAAAATAGGGTGAATATTGACTTTTTGTGGAAATCGGCGGCTATTATCTACATACACGCGAAAGTTCACGTAGAGCTCGCAGGAGCTGAAGCGTCCACGGACCCGTGAGCACAGACTACTGTAATTGCCATAAGCATAAAACAAAAGTCGACGAAGCGAGAAATCGGCAATGCAGTTGATAAATTGATATAAATTAGGATTATATTGCTGTGAGTAGTCGGTGAGCTGAGCTGAGCCATAATGAAAGCTTCCTCGTTCACTTGCAATGTGACATCACAAAACGTATGACTGCAAGCACAGCAAACTGTCCAGCCATAATTTTTATTCTTCACAAACGCTCTGAGAAGTTTCAGTCGTGTAGTCCGCTTGTTTTATACATTGAGTTTTAGTGATGTTATCTTAATTAAGATGCCAAGGCAAAAAGAAAACTAAAATGTGTTAACTTGTCTGTGATGCAAAAGCTAGAAATAAATAAAAAGGTTGAACTGGGAACCAGCGTTGTGAGTGTCCGTGAACAGTGCTGTGTCAAAAAGCAAATGGTCTTTGACATCAGAAAGAGCAAGGACAAGCTAATGAAGTATGCTGCTTTGTATTATGTTGATGCCTCATCTTCCAAGAGTGGTAAAGTGGAAAACAGAAAGCCATGAAAACTGAGAAGGGTCTAGCTTTAGATGCGGCTTTTATGAAAAGGTACGTTCTGGAACGGTCCAGTGAGATCAAGGAAAAATTGTCAGTATTAATTGGATCCAATGCTACAAGTATGCACCGATTGAAGATAGCAGGGTAAGAAAATCACAAAATCCATGGTGGTTTAAGGGAATAAATATTGGGCATGATTTTTCTGTTGTTTATTACAACTCCAAGAAAGCTTGGTTTAACTCTGCGGTATTTACTGACTGGTTTCTCTCATATATTATGCCTGCAGTTCTTAAATAGCAAGAAGTCCTAAAGATTGCTCAGGACGATGTACGAGCGGTTCTAATTCTTGACAAGGCCCAGTGAACTTTAGTGAGAGATGCTTGTTAGCCGTAATGGTACGATAACGATTCTATATTTGGCCCCCATATACAATTACAAGTAACAGCCAATGAACAGGAGTAATAAGTGCAATGAAGAGGCACTACGTACGCCGTTAGTTGGATAAGGCCATGACGGTCATAGAGGACGATGAAACTGAAACTGGTGTGAACATCAGAGGGAATGATACTTTAGAATTACAATAACATCAAAAATTACAATAATCGTTCTGCTATTTACAACTTTGCAGCTGCGTGGTGAGATCTTAAGGTGTTTCTCCTCTCATACTCTTGGAAAAAATTGATTGCTGACGAAGATACTGAAGTGAACTTTGAAGGATCCCGAGCAGAAGAATTTGTCCACATGCTGCAGCGGGCGGAAAGGTATCTACCTCAATTGATGACATCACGGATTAGCTGGGTAAGTTGAATCTTCACCCATGGTATGAAGTGCTGGAAATCGGATAAAAATACGTGATGTGATTTTGTAAAAAGCATTTTTGATGCCTGGGTGCTTTGCAACTTTACTTAAAGAAGAAAAGTTTAATCCCATCATTATAAAAACATTTCAACGCGAAATGCTGTTCTGTTGGTAGGGCTGTTAACAATCCATATAACTCCCCACCAACCATGTCCATACATCAACACTTAAATTAGATCTGCCCAAAATGCACACTTGAATTTGAAAGATCTCAATCATTTTGATAAACTATAACTCAGAAAATAAAAATTTCTAACCTTAAAAAATAAACAAGGATTGACGGAGGTTTACTTAATGATTATCAGGTACCATGCCTGGACCAGGTTTTGGCTGCCATGTAACATTGATTTTTGCAATTGCTTCCGCTTCTTGCAATTTCAAATATTGTGATCGTTTTCAAATTTAAAAATCCTTTGTGTTGATCAATAAATCTTTTTTCCTTCAGCGTGAACGTTTTCCTTTTATCCTTCCACATGTAACTGTTTACTCTAGTTCGTGCTCTTTTGTTACATGAACACTCGCCATTTTAACTGGCGAATTTTGATTGCTGTTACAAACTCCGTTTGTTGTTTTGTTTGTTTCAACACTTCCTGGTTAGTTTTGTGTGCAATGTATGGAAAGCGTGTTTATTTGCCGAGTAACAAAAAATGCTAAACGTCAACATCTTGGAGCAAGATGTAGATAAAGACCAGAAATGGTTTTCAACCACACTTTGAAATCGAATGACTAATAATTTTTCCCAAATCGTATTTGCTGTTGTAATATCTTTAAGAACTCGAAATTGAACTTTAACTAAAATAAAAATTGATCAAGTTTCCATCCTGAATTTTTCTCTTGCGTCTAAACAAGACAAGAAAGAACAAAAAGAAATGGCATAGTAAATCTTTGAATCATTTAGTTTAAACAAAATAGTAGATCATTTACTCTATGCAGTAGAGCAGTGCAAAGAATTGGAAATAAATTTGTGGGTTTAGTTTTTCCGTCATAACGAGATGCTTCCTTTGTAGCTGGGTTATGAAAAGCTTTTTCTGTAAGTGAATCCTGGTATTTTGTGGCTTAGTCAAAGTTCTCGTAAATCTTTAAAGTTCAACAAAGTAGTTTAACTTAGAAGGCTAACAGGAAAAAGTTTTTTTTAATATTTCATGAAACTGATGTTAAGCAAGACAACAAATATCAACTGTTCTTGCTGCTTCACAAATAATGGCCAAAACACAAGCTCTCTTCGAAAATTGGCTGATGTCATTGTGGCTCACCAATGATATCATAGCACTCGGTTTCTCAGAAAGGATTAGATTGCAATCTCCCAGTAGGAAAAATGTTTTCACTTTTAATAAACCGGATGATATTCACGTGGCAATTCTGGCTGCTTTACAGAAATAAGAAATTAATATAGAAACAGAGATCATGTATGATCAAGAGGATTCCAGGAAATGATTTTTTTCGACGAAATGCGTTTCCATAAGAGATAATCTCAGTTCTATTCGTAACCTTTTGACAGTGGCTGATTGAAAGGCAAATCGCTGCTTGGTGACCTTGATAAATATTAGTCAAATGACTGGATTTGTTTTCAGCGATTCGCGACGCCAGTTATTTGTTTATTTTTGTGAAAATGCGGGTTGAATAAGTTATTGCTTCATCCTCTGTAGCGAGAAAACTTTGAGGTCAAGTGTTCAAATTTGCATCGAATTTACCATTTCAATGCATGTCCACCGTGAGCAGGTGGCGCAGCCAATCAGAAGGCATCAGTGTGAAATTCCAAAACGTAACGATGCAGCCAAGCGAAGTGCAAATGCACGATTATGTCATAATCATGAGTCATAAATTACAATTAAGCCTGCTTGATAAAGTTAACATACTGCATATGAATAAAAATATGTTTGTTTACCGTTTTTCCTGTTTGCGCAACTTTGTTAAATACAATTCCTCAATTTGATTGGCTGGTTTCACAACATTTCACTTAACCATTAAAAATTGCAGATTTGCACTGCCTGAACGCGCAAACGAGCGTAGTGCAACTTACCACTGCTGCCGTCGCAATTGGAGCCACGCTGTCACTTCGTAATTTGTAAAAGCGATCGTACAATCGATCGGTCGTGCTGTCAATCAAATTATCAAACAGCGTTATTTCAGCAAAATATAGAAGTTGATTCTGCAATTTCACGGTCGTGAATTCAAAAACGCACTGCAGTTGTCTTGCAAATAGCACTTTATTGCAATACCATCGACTTAGTTGGCAGCAGTATTTGTGTTATAGATGCATTGCTGTGGTAGAACTCGGGTCTATATCGCTAGGTATGTCTGAACACAAACTGTTGTATCAATCACTGCAAAGGTACTACAGTGAGCGGAGAATGAAGTTCAACTACTTGACAAAAAATTAATTTTATTAAGTTTGAAATAAACACTGACCTAGTAGTAACTTCAAGCGGGGTTGAAGTAGTGGTGGCGCCAAGACTTGTTTCCGAGTTGTTGTTCAGAGACAAAAAGGAACTCGTTTTGGATGTCTTCATGCTGATTAAAGTGACTCCAAGGACAAGCAAAGGAGTCAGGAGTAAAAGCTAGAAACAGAAAAAAAATCATCTTTTATTCCTCCAACGTCATCGTCATAATAACTGAATGTAAATATTTAAAGCATTGACGCGTTGATTTGATTTTGCTAGTTTTAATAATCATGAATTTTGTTGGTTATTTTTAATTCCTAAACATGCGCGGGCATTCGTATCCATCAGCACATACTTACACAAGCCAGTAAGCCTACGCCTATTCATGCACGCACCAGTACACACACACACATGCACGCACGCACGCACAGGCATACCACACTCACTTTTGTTGCTCCGATGATAACCAGCACCGCACTCGTGTCCATATTGAACACGGTATCTTCAAGGTTCATGGTTTCATCCGGTACCCGGTTCGATGGTACCCGTGTCGCGGCGAAGCGACTCCTGCAAACAACACACTGTCACATCATAATTGACAAAGTATTAAAAAAAGTTAAAACGGTAATAAAACAGCAAAAAATAGTTAAAGACGCTCACAAAAACAAAGGGGGCGAACGAAGAGAAGTCAATTTACCTCCCATCTTTCCCCAAAAGGCAGTCATTAATGAAATTAGCAACTAAAGTTTTCCTCATCATAGCTTTACCTCTTCTTTCTTTTGAACAACTTGATCGCATCATTTTCGTCCACAAAAGTTGGATGAATGCTGCAAGAAAGTTTGTCGTTATTCAAATTGTTGCTTTTATCTGTCAGCAACAACATAACGGAGACGGAAGAACGTTGAAAGATTAGTTTGACTCGAATTGAATTTAAAAATAGCCTTGCTGCAGTTATTAGGAAAATCCATTCTTTGGTATTTTTAGGTGATATTTATACATGTGCATTTTTATTGAAAATTTACCATCAGTTTTTTCTTTCCACTACGACGTAGCAACCGAGAAATTATTCGGGAATTAAATTCACTATCTTTAAATTGTAAAAGTTGCATATCATTGAGCTCAGCCATCATGCCGTCAAGACAATAAATCAGCAATTTTAGACCAAAATTATTCTATACAAATTGGTCATGGTGGTATTTGTGCGAGAACACCAGAAATGTTATGGCAACTATTTTGCGATCAACGGAAATCTTCATTGAAATATTGCTCTGCAAAGCGATATTGCGTCGGGGCTGTTCATGTGACGTATTTTTATCCAATTTGTAATCCCCTTTCCCGTGTGATGCATTTTGACGATTTTTTGAATCCTTTCTCCCCTCATGTAACGTGCCATGTAAGCAAGTAGGTACGCAAGCAAATTTAATTATTCGGATTTGCCACAACTTTTACCAAACGATTGAAAACTTAAATTTTTTTTAATACTGTGGCAAGTTTGTCATGTAACAATATCTCTTATCACTCTCTCCCTCCATATAACATCAATATGACAGTTTTGTTTCCCCGCTTCCTCCCCTTAGAGGCGTCATATGATATTTGAACAGCCCCTTGCCAATCTACTAATCTCGTGATGTTTCTACATGTCTAGTGCTTATGAATCACAATACATATTGATGACCAACAAACTCCCCCTTTGATGATCGGAGCGGTGGTACGTTGGCTAGGTCATCAGTTTGGCGGTGAGTTTAATTTCGTTGACTGGATATATTAGCCTTTCAAGATAGTTTTCTCACGTTTCCTGTCATTGCTCAGTGATAGAGGTAATGTAAAAGATAAAATACGAAACCAATAACCTCTGTCATGATCAAAAGATTGCCATGAAGCCATAAACTGTTCAGCTAAAAAGGCCAAAAATCAGTTGTGTACCATTTTTCCAAACGTAGAATGATTCCTACGTTATTGCCAGTAGCGTGGTCGAGTATATTGAGCATCATTTTTATGGTGACAATGGTCGCATGGTCATTTGTTCAAACTTTTGATAAGCGCATATTTCGACGAGACATTTTGCTGCAATTTCCTCTGAGCAACTGATGTTAACAGGCCGAAAATTTGTTGTAACCGTTACTACAAAATTCAAGAAGAATGCTGAAGCTAACAAACTCTTTAGCCGGTCAAGATAATTCGCTCGACGTTTCTGTAACTGTTTTGCCAGACAAAAATGCAATACTTCTCACCTATTTGTCTTTGAAAGCACTGAAGGTCCAGACATGGCCGAGGTAGCCAACTCACTACAGCAAATTATGTTTGTAGAAAAAGTTTTTCAATCTTCGTGTTTCAGTTAGGATACAAAACTTAAAAACTATTTTCAAAAATCGTAACGTGACGCTTTTATTGGTGACAGCGTGGCATCAATTTAAAAAGAACAAAGCGAAAATTATTTCTATATATGAACAATTAGGGTGTGCCTGGCTCAATCAAGTTCATCTAATTTGAAGCAATGCCACCACTACTGAGTGTGATGCAAAAAACTTTTGGAAAAACAGTATTTTCAAAAACCAAAACATGTTTTTGTTTGCGATAATACTAGCATGCATAGTTTGATGTTATAACCTCGCCTTTTTATCCTTCTAGTACCATTTTATAGAACCAATAAGGAAATAAGTCGATTTCAAGACACCAATCAAAAGCTGAAATCAATTTTTGCCCCTGATTTATTGTAAAGCCTATAGGCCTGCATTCGCCTAAATATTTGGCTACACCAGTTAACGGTTTGCTTTTGAAGTTTCTTCAGATAGGCGGCTGAGAGGCAGTCTTGCTGAAAACCTTTTTTTTGATGGTTTCTCTTTTTTTCCGAAAGAAAATGCTAAAAATGACCCGGGCTGTGACGTCATCATATCGAACCTAAAACTAAGTTTCGGTCAGGAAGCAACTTCAACTATGATTTTATGTATTATTTGCCACAGATTTAGTTTGTTTGTAATCATTGGAGATATTGTAAAAAGAGATTGGAAAGCTCAGTCCTTTGAGGTAGAATGGTATCACGATTCACATTTAATTTGTTTGGAATGCTGTGCTATTCCGGAATGTCCGACAACCTCACTTTGCTCAAATGATAAGCTACTCTCCTCTTAATTAGGCACTCGAATACCAAGCAGTAAACCAAGTGTTAAAGGAACTTGCCCTTTCACTCATATGGAATAAGTAGAAACAAGGGACGTACAGACTCTGCATCTTTCTCCCTTTTTTTGGCTTTGAAAACTTCCCTTCTAGAATTTAATCGCTCCAAAACAGATCTAAAATTTGTCCTTGCCTTCTATCATCAAGGAAACTTTTCTTTTGTCATTATGGCTTCAGTATTCAGATAATCCTCTTCATCTCGTTCAATTGATTTTTTGCCGATTGAAAGCGAATTGTTTCATAAGAAAACGATTGCTATTCTAATTTGTGGAAAATTAATTGGTGACGTTCTAACTGCGGAATGTGTGGGGAGGAGCAAGATAAGTCAAGAAAATAATGTCAAAAGCTGATTAAATATAAGATCAACTTCAGGTAAGAAAATGGCTAGAAGTATGTAAATGCCACCATTGGTTTTGAGAAAAGATGGCTTTTGAAAACATTTTCTTTGTGGCGGTGAATTGCCATTGAAGCTGTCCAATTAATACTTTGGCACGGAGAGGTTAACCAAAGTATGTTTTTTGAGCCAAAATTAATCGGTGTGTCAAGAATGTTTTGCACTTTTTTGAAGCAATGTGTTATTGTGAAGGAAAAAGAGCTCTCTCCCACCCAATGTGTCATGGCGAAATGACAAGAGCTTTAGTTTTCTCTTTTCTCACTATAAACAGCACCTCAACCTGCCGCTAGTCTAATTTTGCCCTTTTCATTCTGAATGTTTTGCAAATTTCAATTGTCGTGGGCCAGCTATTGTTTCAACCTCCCACTTCGACGCAACACGACAATCATCTATACGAAATTGCTTCTTTTACAGCCATTCGCGCTTCTTACTGAATTATTGATTGTGTTGCGGCTTCTTCAGAACAATTTTGACTCTTGATCGATGAAAGTCTAATCCGCAGCGCGCATTGATGAAAACGCGGTTAAGCCTTGCAATTGTTGTTGCGTGTACGGAAGCAGCCGGCCAAAAACTTACGAAAGCATCATTTACTCACAAGATTGTTCTAGAGGTTGCATTACACTATGTTCAGAATAAAGGTATTGGTATCTAATGGTGCGCCCACAAGATTTTACAACTTCCCTCAGTTTTATTTCTAAATAAATATTTGTTAATTTTTAGGTACAGTATATTAGAAGCACTGAATTTACATTCCAATGCATCGAAATAAAACATACTGTGGAAGTATTAATATACTTTGAATCAAACTTGATATTTTACGCTCAGTGACAATTCACGATCGACTTTCCTGGAAGAAATTCTCCGTCCAGACTCACAATGAGGAGTCTTCTGGAGAGTTTAGGCCTAAAGATTAAGAAATTTTTTACTGTAAAAATAAGAATCAAATGGTAAAATTTTGTTAGCGCATTTTGTACACCAACTGATAAACCTTGTTCAGTGTAATCAGGTTGTTTGAAATTACTTTAGGGAGCAGCTTCCCTTCAACCCTCGTTTCTGCACCAATCAACAGCCGCCTTAACGTGGTGGTGCGGTCCCCGATCCTGCTTGGGTTGGGTTGAAATGGCTGTTGGACTTCCCGAGGGTTCCAGTTACCCCTGGGCACTCCCCTTTATTTTTTCGCTATGCTGCCCCTGAACGAACGCAGAAGGGCAACACACAGCTTCTCCAGAATTGGTCACCTGTTTTCTCTTTTTCTTTTCTCCTGCCCGTCTTCGTCTCCTTATTCTTCTTCTTCTCTTAATAAGCGGCAGCGTTCATCCCAACCCTGGCCCCATCTTTCTCTGCTCTGCATGCGCTGGAAATGTGATCTGGCGGGGCAAGTCAGTGCAATGCTGTATCTGCTCCAAATGGGTCCATCTAAGGTGCTTACAACTTTTCCTCTCCAAATTTAGAACTCTTGGTGGCTCTCACTCTTTGAGTAGCCCCCCCCCCCTGCTGTGTCCCCACACGTAACACGGTGACTCTCTCTTCGGACTCCTGCGACATGTATACTTCCACTGTACAATCTAGCACTTTGTTTCCTAATGCTGCACTCCCGCCCCACCCTCGTCTTCAGGCCTTTTATCCCCCGTTTTCCCATTCTGTATCTTCTCCCTCTGCCCCCTCATCACCGTGTCATGCTACTGGCTGTCCTTCTACGCCTCCTGCCTCCCCCCTGACTCTCTCAGGGTTCTCCAATGGAATGCTAGAGGTCTTCAAGCCAGGAGCACTGAACTACTTTACTTTCTTTCGTCCTATTCTGTTGATCTTGTCTGTATTCAGGAATCCAATCTTAACTCTTCTTCCTCTTTCCGGATTCTTGGATTTTCTGCTCTACGTTCTGATCGCACCCACTCCCGGTCTGGCATTCTCTCTCCTAATGCCACGCACGCTAGCGGCGGTATCATCATTTTCGTCAGGCAAGGCCTATCTTTCTCTGAACTTTCCACCTCCTCTCTTTCTTCGCTCGATCCCTACTCTGATTATGTAGGGGTCAACATCTCTCTTAACAACTCCTTTTCGCCGTCATTTCTTAATGTGTACGCCCCCCCCTATTCGCTCCTCTCCAACGGATGGCAGAACCGACTCCTTCTCTCTCTCCATTCTTCCCTCCTTCAGAAATCTCTTCATTCTGGGGGACTTCAATCGCCATCACCCCCTTTGGGACTCAAGAAGTACTTTCGACCCCCGCGGGGAGGAAGTATTTGACTGGGTCATCTCTTCTGACCTCCTCCCCCTCAATGACCCTGACACACCCACCCTTCTCCATCGCTCCTCTCCTGACATTTTCTTTGCTCCCTTCTCTCTTGTCTTTTCTTGCTTCTGGGAGGTGCTACAGGACCTGGGTTCTGACCACCTACCAATTCTTCTATCTGTCCCTCTCTCCCCGGTCTTCCGCCCCAACGAGCGTCCTCGTCTCTTTCTCTTTCCTCCGCTGCTGCTCTCTTTTTACCTCTCTGGCACTGAATGCGGCCAAATCTTTCATTACTTTCGGCCGCATCAAACGCCAACCTAAAGCTTGGTGTTCTGCTGAAGTTGAAAGTGCGGTTAGTGAAAGACGCAAGGCTTTTGCTGCCGCTCACAGAAGTGATGAAGATCGCCAGGCTTACATCTCCGCTTCTCTACGCGCCTCGTCAGTCATCGCCAAGGCCAAGGCTGAGGCATGCCAGACAACTTGCTCTTCTCTTTCACCCAAGTCAAACCCCAAAACTGTATACTTTCTTCTCCACTCTATCTCTGGCTCTCCTTCCTCGTCTTCCTTCTCTCCTAATTTCTCTAACTGTTCTTCTCCCAGGGAATCTTCTTTGGTCTACGCCGCTTACCTGAGATCTCACTTTTCCGTTTCTCAGCCAAAGACCCTGCGTAGCAGAGCCAGAGGCTACCTCTCTGAGCTCCGCCATGCCACGTGCCGGAGGAGTCTCACTCGTCCTTCTGCTCTCCTTTTTCCTCCGCTGAACTTCTTGCGGCTGCCTCCAACCTTTTTCCTCCACTGCCACTGGCCCAGACAAAGTTGCCTTTCCCATACTAAAGCATCTTCCTCGCTCCGGCATGGATTTTCTTCTTCATATCGTAAATCTCTCCTGGTCTTCGCATTCCTTTCCTTCCATCTGGAAGACATCTTCCATTATCCCCATCCACAAGATGGGAAAGCCTCTCGACTCTCCTGCTTCCTTCCGGCCTATCTCTATCACCTCCTGCGTCTCAAAGCTTTTTGAACGCATCATTCTATCCCGCCTACTCTTTTCTGGAACCAAATTTCATTCTTTCTCCCCGCCAGGTTGGTTTCTGCCCTGGACGGTCTACACTTGATCAAATTCTTTATCTTTTTCAGTCCATTTCGGATGGGTTTAACAAACCCAGGCCGGGCTCTCGGACGATCCTGTCTACTATCGATTTCTCCAAAGCTTTTGACTCTGGCATGCTGCCCTTTTCCATCAGTTTACTTCGGCTGGCCTCCCTCCTTGCTTTGCTCGTTGGACTCAATCTTTCCTTTCTGATAAGCGCGCTTGTGTGGTTTATCAAAATCACAAAAGCCGTTCCTTTCAAGTCCGTCAAGGTGTTCCGCAAGGATCTGTTCTTGGCCCTGCACTTCTCTCTCTCTTCATTAATGATCTTCCGGCTTCTCTGCCTTCTTCTGTCAACTGCTCTCTTTACGCTGACGATCTGGCCATTTGGTTCTCTTTCCCTTCGGTCCCTACTGCGGTGGAGGCCACACAGGGAGCTCTGTTTCGATTGGAGCGCTGGTCTGAGTACTGGTGTCTTCCTCTCAATCCGAGAAAATTTGCGGCCTGCTTCTTCTCAGTGGATCCCCACCAAGCTAATCTCCAGCCCAACCTCCCCTTACTCGGCTCCCGCCTCCGTTTCAACCCAACTCCAACCTTTCTTGGGGTCACCTTCGACCGCACTCTTTCTTTTTCTAAACACGAGTCTTCGCTGAAGGCCAAATTCTTTCCACGTCTCAAGGCCTTACGCTGTATCTCTGCTTCCTCATGGGGTCCCTCTAAGGAGTCTCTCTCTCCCTCTCTTCTGTATAAATCTTTTCTTCGGCCCCTTCTCACTTATGTTTAACCCGGATGGTTTCCTTTCTTAAGCGCTACCAATATCACCAAATTGAAACGTCTCCACCAAGCGGCCAGTCGCGGCATCACCGGCTGCCTCTCGTCCTCCCCTATCTCACTTCTTCTATCCGAGGCTTCTTTACCTCCCCTACGAGTCACCCTGACTCATTTCACTCTTTCATCTTATGAGCGAGCTCTTCGTCTCCCAACTTCCTTTCCTATTTTAGGTTTGGCCAGGTTTGGAGTGAAGCCAAGACTTTGAAGATCGTCCTGGAGACCCTTTGCGTCCACTCACCCGCTCATACTTTCTTCTAAGTCTTCTTGAGAGGCTCTTCTTGCTTGCCCTCCCTTTCCTCCTTGGAATCTGCCTTCGTTCACTTAGGTGTCCACTCTTTTCTCTTCATGCTCCCGCTCTGATCCCCCTCTCCTCGCCAATGTGCGGCTCTCGCCCATCTTGACTCTCTCCCCCCTCATGATCTGGTACTCTGGAGAGACGCCTCTATTCCTTCTTCTCTTGGCAAGGGCGGCTCTGGCGTACTTGCCAACTGCTCTCTCTGTGGCACTGAGGCCACTCTTTCCATTTCGGCAGGCCTAGTGTGTTCAAGTTTTTCCGCCGAAGCCTGCGCGATTCTGCACGCTCTTTGCTGGTCTCGGCAGCACCAACAAATCTGCCACTTCTCCTCCTATCTGACTACCGTTCTGTCCTCTTTCCTTTTATCTGAAACTTTGTTGCAGATCTGGCAGGAATTGTTTTCTCTCTCCTCCTGTTCTCTCCGGCTATCATGGGTCCCCGAAAGCTCGTTTCTCCCGGGTAACGACGCGGCTGATGAGCTGGCCAGACGGGGAGCGCTACTTGCGCCCTCTGCAATCCCTTGTAGTCTCTCTCGTATCCACTAGTCTTCTCTCGGACTGGAGGCGTACTGTCTCATCGAAATTCTTCGACACGCAGGTTTGCTCGATTTCCACTGAGGAACTTGTGCTCCCTCGTCATGCTCGCTGTGTTCTCTCTCTCGTCTTCGCTGCAATGGACACAGCCTTCTTTTAAGTTCTTGTCTCTAGGATTGGCAGAATCGAGAATCTTTGCTGCAGCGCCTTTGCTGCAGCATATCATTCTGCACAGTCCAGCTACGGACTCTTTGGCGACTCTCTGTCTCTCTACGACCTCTGGTCCGCACCAGGAGAGTTGCCCGGCCTCTGGGGCTCCATGGCCTTCTGCCACGCCCCATCCCTCAGAAGGGGTCGGGTAAACAACAACCCTTCTTAGCTCTGCTTTTGTCCGCAGTTGGGTTATTGTGAAAGACACTTCACAATCGCTAGCCTCTTGCATTACTATACTTCACAATCACTTTCGTACCTAGCGCAACATTGGCCGCACTAAACCAGGAATGGCAGCAGCTCCATCAAACACGACGACAGCAGAACATCCATGGTATTTCTTTTATTAAAGCCAGTGACAATAGTGCAAGACCAAAGTGCTGAACAGTGAAGGCACAATACGACTTGAAGGCAATTATGACCTAACAATCGACTTTGTCAAGATTTACAGTGGAATGATTGAAGAGGAAGATAAACAGCAGCGTTACAGGTATCACTAATTATCCAACATCAGCCAGTGTGGTTCATCGTTACAGTTATTTTCCACAAGCGCAAAAGATAAAAGGTGGAGTTACGTGATTTAATCGGTAGAAGCGAAGAATTTTTGGTGGCCCAGACCACGATGAGTGCCTTGGGAAAGTCCCTTCGCGACGATTTTCTCTGATTGGTGGTTTCTAACAAGCAGTTAACCTATTGGAAGAAAATGAAAGTGGAATGCTAAACGTCGAAGCGGGTCTGGGCAAATATTGATTTCGATGCACAGTTAATGCCAAGCGAGTCGCAGGGACAAAACTGAATCGCTGAGCAGAAAATCTCTGTTACTACTTTTGTTCTGATTGGTTGGTTATCCAGTCGTTAAATATTTTGGAGATACTTACGAGTAAGCTGAGCCGGTAGGTGGAGGTTGCTGCACATCCTTGACATAAGACTTTTTTGGGTATTTCATCGCCATTTTTTCTTCCAAAGAGAGATTCCTTTTTGCCGAGTGTGAAAAGAAGTCTTGCGAATTTTAGCATGGATAATTATTGGAATGATGTACTGGAGGAGTTGCGCGGTCACAAATAGGTGCTGGATAGGAGATTTAATAGTTTAGAACTACTTGATCCAATGTGCCTTACATCAGCGCGACAGTGGCAGGGTGACAAGGTTTCCGCTGGCTCGCTATCTGAGTGTGTGGCGGAGAGTGTTGTTTTGTTTTGATTTCTTGAAATCACGTTACCACTACACGTGCATTTTGGCTGACACATCAATGTGTAGAGCATTACAAATCGACAACTGGACAGATTGGTAGGGTTACAGAAATAGCCACGACCACGATTAAATAGTCAAAGCAAGCCAGACTATGTGTTACGTACTGGCTAGCGAAGGCCCTTCACATTAATTCCCTATCTTTTTGTATTTTAAGCAGAGCCAGCACTACTGGTAGTTCTGAAACAAGCTAGGAAACACGTTGCTCTGTGTATAACTTCACAGGTTTCTCCGTGACTGAAAGATGTGAAGTAATGTAGTTCAGTATCATTGGCCCAACAAAGCAAACTATGCGCAATCATAGAAGCGACAATATTCAAACCTTACTTTGCAACACGAGAAACAGATCGCAGGGGGGGCTGTGCAGGGGTGCGGGGAAGCCAAACAGGAGCAGGAGCGCGACGACCTTGACCAATCTGTCGTTGCTTCCTTCCTTGGGACCATAAATGGCGAAAGCTTAAGATGTCCAAGAGACGAGAAAAAAACAAACACACAAAGGCATTTCAAAACATTTTGCCCAGTTGACCATCTAGAACAGGGGTCTCCACACTACGGCCCACGGAGTCCTTTCTATTATTGCAAAACAATTGTATAATGCAGTGTTTCTCAAAGTGAGCTATTTTGATGGCGACAACAGCATTATAGGTGATATCGAGAAAGGGTATGACCTTCTTTTGGAGATCACTTTTTCTGGTAACACAACACGAGCTCCGACGTTTCCAACCGTCACTCAATAGCAACATCAACATAATTTTGGCCGCCGAAGCTTTAAAATTTCGGCAGTGTGGCTCTCCATGGGAGAAGTTTGGAGAGCCCTGATCTAGAATAAGCGAATTTGAATATTCCCTAGCTTCCCACCCCGCGGTCCCTAAAGACACCTTTTTCAAGATAAAAGAATGAACAAGATTACAACCACACATGAAATTTGTCATCCACCGAACATGATTGACGGTATACTTCATGATCTTCAATTCCCAATTCTATGTTCAAGGATTGGGGAGCGGGGGCCGCATGTGCGTTTGATATAGTGTTATGACCACTTGTGACGCTCTCTAGTTCCCCATCAACACTAGAGGCTGACAGAGAGTCCAACAGATCATCGAGAGATCCATTGAAAGATTGATAACCAGATGCACAGTGCTGAAAGGTTGAAGGTTTACCTGCGACACATTACATTTCCTTATTCTCAGGAATGGTTGCACTGCCATCGGCATTTAGAAATGCAGCAAAGCGCTACAACGCTGCTCAATCGCGTTTGCAAGATTAACAGTGCCCGTACGAATGGTTCGTTGTGCCTGAGGGAAAGGTACTTCGACTGGTTGCAGCACTTATGGTTAAATCGCATTGTGCCAACAGTAGTCACAACTAAGGAACTACGAAGCTGAACGCAAGTTGTTTCACACAAAAGCTTTTCCGAGATTGCAGGATACGTTGTCTGAATCACCACCCATTCCACACCACCACTACTATGGCAGCAAAAACCTACAAAAAATTTTGAAAAAATACGACCACTTATTGCCCACAAGCAATAGTGTGACATGATGGGCTGAACAGACTTCTACCGCTTGCAGCGCTATGCTGCATGCGGCATGGCAAATAGGAGCCGGCGATTGCTTTCACGTTCAAATCTCGACTTAAATCTATGGTTGGAGTGACCGCAACATGTGTGGGAGGCAACTGGACAACTGGCTCGACGGCCGTATTGTCTACTCAGCTCTCTGTTCCTTTTGTCTTTGATAAATTAGTTCTTACCAACTTATTATTGCCAGTCATTAGCGGATCTACTAGAAATTTTAACCACAAAAATTTCCATGATCTCTCCAAATCTTTTCATGGACTCGCTTGAAATGGTATACACGTTGTTTTTTGTGGGAAAAAACTCTCAACTTTTAACAAAAGACCTTTTTCTAAGAAATCTGCCCATAATGGATGGCGTGGCAGCCCCCTTTTTTTTGGCGAGAATATTCATTCCACACTGGGTTTAAATTGTTTTAATCGGTCAGTGTTATCAGGTGAATCAAACCTATGTAAATAAATTTTGAAGTCGTAACAACGTCCTGGCAAAGATCCGAAATAGTGGCCAACTAACCTGGCTTCGCGTTGTGTACGCCTTCCCCGTAATAATCGGAGGTAAGGGAAAGCTTTCCAAGACCCAATCCACTGTCACTGCTCGCGTCTCTTTGGTGAGAACTATTTAAGTTCGTTGGCGCCACCATACGGCTATCACGTAATGGTTGCTAAAAAATAGTGACGTCACACCAACGTTTTAAACGGGAGCGTTGTAGCATCTCGCTGGTTTCAAAGCAAGCTTAAATGAAGCTGCTGCAGCTTTGAAGCTTTCTCTCACTGACAAATAGCTCGGGAATTTATTGATGCTTTAACCCTGTGTTGATATCAACCGTACGTTATTTCCTCAGGTGCAATCTACAAGCTTTACCCTTCTAAAGTTTTGATTAGAATGTATCGGGATGAAATTGAGACACCAATTAAAAAAAAACAATGCATCAAGCAAATCAGTAACCGAATTAACCTCCAACCTCCATTGGGAAATTCTTCAAAAGATCGCCATTATAAAAATCTTCTCACGGATTTAAATATATACTGTAGTACAGCCAATTCAAACTTTCATATCAAAAGAGTAGTTTTCATAAAAGATTGCCACTACACTTGTGGCCGCACCAAGATCATTCTGCATCATCCCCCAACATCAGGCTGTATCGTCCCCCAAACTGAGTTCTAACTCGTAATTCTCTACTAGAATTGCGGTCGATTGGCTAAAAATTGAGAAAAGTTTTCCTAAATTGTTGTCTATGCGGAAAGTGAAATTTTTCAAAACACTTGGAGCCTGTGAGTGAACGTCACCCTGCTTAACGCCCGTCAGAGGGCGTGTAGCTTTGCTACCTGCACTGGTTGTTGTCTCGTCGCCATACTTTCTTGCATGAGCCGCATCAACACACCTCCTTGCTCAGGCACACCACTCAATCGATCGATGCAACACTGCAATGCAAGTTTAATATTTTCACTCTGTAGGCCAATGCTTCTTAACCTTGGTTCGATCAAACCTCTAGGGTTCGACGAGATCATTTGAGTTGCAAAAATGTATAAATAGCACGTTATAGATTGTTACCAAAAAGCTACATTCACCAGAAGCGTCAAGGATTTGTAGGAGTACCTACAGAGAAGTTGCTGCAAGGAGAGAGTACAAATACCCTCCTAAACCAAACGAGTTTTCAATCAATTTTCTGGTTCTGCGACGAATAGCTTGTTTACTGTAGCGACCGTTGGATATGCGATGAACCATTAGTTTTACATTTTCCGTGCTATAACACTTTTTTATTTCTACTTTTTCGTCGATAACAAATGACTTATCAACCCATGCCTTCATGCTCACTGTCTATCGTCCCTACCCCCATTGCCCCATTCCCCTATGTAGAGGAAAACCCGAGGAAAAGCTTTTTCCTTTAAAAAGCTTGCCCTCTTTTCCACAGGCTTTCCGGCACCCTTGCCTACAGACCAAAGCCGGGTAAACTTTAGGGAATTCGAGATTAATCTAGAGGACCAGAGTCTTTTAGAAATGTTGCATCTTGTTCAAAAAGAATTTTGTGGTTTCCACCTGATTTTTTCTCAAATATCCAATTTTAGGTGAAAATCTGAATGATTTTATAAAAAAATATTGGTTGTCGTGGTGATATGAAAATATTTTGCCTTTGGGCCCGGAGCAGCTATTCCCTGGAATTGACACCGACTTGACGCTGCATTACTAAACTGCTAATCGATTTTGCAATGGTCAAAAATGTTTGTTTCAATCTTTGTTTCAAATGTGTGAACTACATCCTAGAGCAGTGCTCTTCAACCTTTTTAGCGTCGCGGAGCTCTTGCTGTTCTTTCACATATTTTATGGAATCCCAATTACAAAAAAATTCATGAGAACTGCGTTGGTTCTGGTTTTCTTCCTATGCAAAATTTATTGCTCCCGCCCATTCTATACTTAAAAGTCTTTTCTTTGGAGATCAACTTCTCGAAAGCGATTATCTTGCTCGTTCTGTCACATAAAACTAATTATTTTCCAATCTTTCGATGCTTCCGCTCATTTCCAACTACCAAGATTTTCTTTAGTAATCAACTTTATGTAATCGATTTCTGCTCATGCCAAATTCTTCTTTGAGCATACGCAACATATTTAGATTCAACTATAGGGCATGTAGCTAGAAAGTTTTAAAATCCATGCCTTTGTTTCTCAGCAAATTTAAGCCACAAGACGTGCATCATAACTTGTTGCGCATGTGAACATCTACTCCTATCCAGAAAAGAGGGCAAGGGGGTACGGGCTCACGGCCTCAGGTGGTCCACGGATTACAGTTTTGTGTTTCAATAGCAACTTCTTTTCATTTATTGATGTTCACTGCGGATATGTTCGACGATTCTCTTATGAAGCAACATTTTTAGTCTTCAATTGGCTTTGTACATATTGTTTGTACATATGTCGTCGTCACATGGTAGACTGGTGTAGTGCAGTTATTTACAATTGTGGGTGTCGTTTTCTAAGCTGGTCAGCGAAAAAAGACAAGAAGCGTATGGCAGAGAGCACCCTTTTCCGTATTGATGCAAAGCAAATATAAGTTACATTATCGTAGGCCCATTTGCTACCAGGCCAAAATTATTTAAGCCCCCAAACTCACAGAGACCTTAACACAGGACTGGTCGTATCGTATTCTTCGGTCATTTGAGCACTGCTGCTTTTAATCTTTCAAGAACATCTATTTTTTGCTTTGCAGTGTATTTCTAATGCCATCATAATTGAAATCAAATTGTTGCGCTTATAATCAATACGCTATTAAGATCATTACATTATGCGTTGGAACTAAGAGTTGTCAAGTTTTACCAAAATATTCTCGAAAAATAAAAAAGGTTATGTTTTGCCAAGCAAAATGTAAAGGAGGAGCTGTTGCACAATCCTAAACCCACACAGTACCCCTCTAAATGTTTCAAGGAGCCTCGATTGAAGAGATCTGAATCTACAGCCATCACTAAGCAACAAAATAAGGAGTTTAACGGGTTTATAAAAGTTATAAACCTATGCTCTAGGCACAGAAAACCTTCATATGCAAAGGACAACTCGTAATGAAATCTGCTAGTCGTCGTGTTCCTGGCACGGCATGTTTCCACTACAAACACTGCAACCACGTAGGTAAAGCAGTGCTGTAGTGCATTTTTTAAAATCACAATGCATGATGATAAACGAGGTGTTTTTACTCACAAAGTAAATAACTATATTTTCATGTCATGGAATACTTTATGACCTCCGTATCCAATTCTTACCTTGCTTGATTGCTGAGGTTGCGAATCACCGAAATAATCAGCTGCAATCAAAATAGTAGTTAGCGAGTCGAGGTGTATGCAAGTCACGGCCAGCCCACTGCCATTACAAAAAACCTGCTGGCTACACATGAAAAAGCTTGCAGGGGTTGGTATGCACCAGCACATGCAAGTACGGTTTCTGCTATCGAACGGAACAGCAACTAGCTTTGTACAATACGCAGAAAAATTAGGCAAGCGAAACAACTTGTTGCAGAAAACCACTGTACTTGAAAGCTTCTTTACGTGTGACTTTTCTTAAATCAATAAAGTTTTCATTGTTTGGAATTGGGTAAATAAAAGCAAATAACTAAGTACCTGGCTGAAAGTAACAAATATTTACAAGAAGCCAAAGAACGTGGAAAACAACCACAAAGTGCTTCTAATATAATGAGAAATTATCAGTATACGATTCTTGGTTTTAGGAGAAACATTTACCAGAATTTCTGATGACAGCTAATTTATTGTCAACTTTACAACACAAGGTGTGCCGAGTTCTACGATTCATCCTACAGTCACGTAATATCCAAACGACCAGAATATTAGAGTTACCACTGTTGTCGGCAAATTACGTTACCTATAGTTTCTTTTCAATAGGTTAAATATAGCAGGCATTCCTCGTATGTCGAGTGTAACGATATTTCAACCAGATCAATTCGTTCTTTCGACAATTTATTCTTCAAATTTAACGTTTCGCTCCCCTTAGTTACCGGGGAGCTTCTTCAGAAAACGGTAGATGTTAGTAGTGTAACATATAAACTGTACAACACAAAAATATAAAGACTACCTGTATTACTAAAAATTATTTACCAACTAGGCAGGCAATCATGTAATAACGAAAAACATTGTTGCATCACAGATACAGGAGTGGGCAAGTAAAAAGTGTTGTGAGATACATAAGACATTATTTATTGGAGACAAACACACTATAAACAGTTGGAAAATTTGCACCATCATTGCGATTAATTACATTACATGAACAAGCCTTTTGATTTATCAAAAAACTTTCCGCAACGCGACGTCTGTATGCACGTGATTCTGACTTCATTATTTTGACATTATCCCAATCTATTCTATGATCGAAATCCATAACATGTTGACTCAGCGCTGACTTTTTAGTGTTAAAAGTCTTGACCACATCAGCATGTTCCCGCTTTCTGGTTCTAACACTACGTCCTGCTTCACCTACATACACAGCATTGCAATCCCGGCAAGAAATTTGATGCACCAAACTACAAAGCCAATTTTGACTCAAGTTGGTATCGGAGTGGGTTTAAAACCACATCACACGTGTCTTCGTTGTATCACAAACCTAAAGATGCTATTAATTTTAAACAAAAGCGTGGTTTGGTGCATCAAATTTCTTGCCGGGATTGCAATGCTGTGTATGTAGGTGAAACAGGACGTAGTGTTAGAACCGGAAAACGGGAACATGCTGATGTGGTCAAGACTTTTAACACTAAAAAGTCAGCGCTGAGTCAACATGTTATGGATTTCGATCATAGAATAGATTGGGATAATGTCAAAATAATGAAGTCAGAATCACGTGCATACAGACGTCGCGTTGCGGAAAGTTTTTTGATAAATCAAAAGGCTTGTTCATGTAATGTAATTAATCGCAATGATGGTGCAAATTTTCCGACTGTTTATAGTGTGTTTGTCTCCAATAAATAATGTCTTATGTATCTCACAACACTTTTTACTTGCCCACTCCTGTATCTGTGATGCAACAATGTTTTTCGTTATTACATGATTGCCTGCCTAGTTGGTAAATAATTTTTAGTAATACAGGTAGTCTTTATATTTTTGTGTTGTACAGTTTATATGTTACACTACTAACATCTACCGTTTTCTGAAGAAGCTCCCCGGTAACTAAGGGGAGCGAAACGTTAAATTTGAAGAATAAATTGTCGAAAGAACGAATTGATCTGGTTGAAATAAATTACGTTACCATCACAAGCAGAGCGATTAAACAAAACTGCGGTAAAGAACCATTCTGAAAGACAGTGTAGCCACAGTAAGGGTAAAACACACGGCCATTGATGCATAGACAACGGCCCAAACGGCACGACAATGTTTCTTACAAAATATGAAGTTTAAAGGTAATTTATGAAGGGGAGATAGAGGCTTGATACGAGGCAGTGATGTAATGAAAAAAAATCATAACACACTGCGGCAGTAATGCAGGCATACTGCAACACCACAAACATTGGAATAGTCAGTACGAAAATTGAGACAAACAAACAATAAACCCAAAAGCCTTCACACTTCTGTTTAATGTGAACTACCAAAATAGAAATCTGTGAATGTCTAATCTATTAGACCCCGAGTGTGTTATGATTTCTTTTGGTTACACCACCGAATGTAAAGCGATTGATTATACTAGTGTTTTCAATCAATTCTCAGTGGAAGCCAGGTGTTCCGTGAAAGAACGCCTCTATATCAAAGTTAAACTTGTTTTGAAAACAAGCTAACTTAGATGCGCCGTTTTAGGTCGACAACTACAGCAAGGTAGGCGTTTTAACCCGTGATTGCCGTGTTCTTGAAGAAATTACTCCACGGCGTTTCCCATAACGTGACAATTGAAAGCAAAGTATCAACCCACATTCTCTTACGTCAGGAGGTAAAAAAAATATCAACGCAAGCCGAGATAAAATCAGGTGCTCAAAAATCTACTCACAGTGAAATTGTGACTCTTTCACTTTGTATGGCACCGGATCTTCAGGCTGGCAATGTTTGCTTCTTGTCTCTTGATGAGGAGGATGAGAAAGTGGGATCTGGATTGAGTCAATTATTAGAGGACATTTTAGTGACATATCAACCAGTCAATGCAGCGCATATTGAGCCAACGAGCGATTTTTACTCCCTGCTCAAAGTTTTGACTCTTGAGAGGTGAGTTAGCGTTTTTGGAAATTAAGCAATTTTTATTAAAAGGCTCACACTTCTATCAAAGAAATCCTTTCTCGAAAACAATATTCATCTCAGTGTTTTACTTGAAAAGCTAGATGATAACCAAAAAAATTCAAGAGTTGTTGGTAATCTGGATCCCCAAATAAAACTCATATGTTATTCCAACCTGATCTTATGGAAGGTTCCAAATAATTTTTATGCAACTCGACATACAACCATCTTGTCATTGTAGTCGCCCAATTATATCAGTTACTGTTCAGGACAACTCCAATACCATGCGTAATACCACAAGCAGTCAACATCTGCCATAAGTATGTGTGTAGCATTTGGCAAACACTGTCAGATAATGCTGGTACGGCAAGTAGCTAAATAACGGTTATTAGACATTTTCGCAGGCACCGCACAGACTACCCCCCAATATTTTTTAAAATTAATACCGATAAACAAATTCATTAAATATGTTAACTTACGTCATAATAAAAAGAATCACGTGATGGAAAGTGATGCGAATCTGACCATAAATTCTGCTCATGGCTTTCGGTCGGATTTGATCTCAATTTCTCAACTGTTGGTTCATTGTTGCTACATTAAATCGAAAGATTTATTATTAACTAAATACCTTTAAAAGACAACACTGACCATAATATATTTAGACTTTTCAGACAACAGGACAAAACATACGACCTAAAATTTGAATGATCTTTACATTTCTTTACTTTTCTGGGCACAGAAAAACCTTGTAAGCTAAAACATAAAGCTCGTTTTCAGACCTGCTTCAGAGTTACCGGCAGAGTGCCATTCTAAAAACCTCAACAATTGTTCCTGCAGAGCACTATTATCACAAATAGTGCTAATGTTAAGACCTGTAGTGAAATACCTTTTTCGTGATACAGCCACACCGATACGATGCTAGCATTATAGCATGTTCATAATGTAAAGCACGTGCCGTACCACCAAAACAACTTGCCAGTCTTTTTTTATGTTTGATGGATGGATCAGGATGTCCACCAATCTAATATACAAAGCGCAATTTTGTCTCTGTCTGACTGTAATAACTCCTCAAAAACTGCCAGGCGTACAAACATCAAATTTGGCACGATGGATTACCTCCTCGAGGTTAGTGTCACAAGGGTTTTTGCGACGTCACGATGACCTCACAGTCAAAGAAAATTTTTTTCAAAGTCCCATATTTGGATCTAGAAAGCGATTTCTAGCTTAAACAAAACTCAGTATCCGGGTTACCATCTTCAACTAATTTAATGCCTTTAGAATGTCACATAACGTCATAATTGACAAATGCAAATTTTTTTCACTTTCTCAAAAAATACTGACGTAGAAACGTGATTGAAAGGTTTTTTGGGAGATCTTAGCAAGATGCTTTCAATAAAACAAACCCTACAACAACTAAAGGTCAATTGACGATGCAACATCAGATCCTTTATTTAAGCATTTTAAGCCTTTTTGAGGAATGTTTGGTAAGTAACAAGACTGTGCAAGTAATTATTTTATTTCAAATGCCACATAAAGATAACAACTTGTCCCCTTCGAAGTAATCTCCTTGAGCTTGGATGCCTTTTTTCATTCTCTGCTGCCATTCTTCAATGCACTCCTGGAAAGATTGTTGTAGGATCGGTTAGAGTTCCTTCATCACGGCTGCAGTACTGGCTATTGAGTCTTAAAAACGAGTTCCTTTGATGCTCAAGGTGTTGTGAGCAGGAGCATTGTCATGATGAAGCAGCTATGACTTTGTCTCCCACACTAAATGCAGCAAACGTCACAAGATGTCTTTATAAACATTCTGGTTAATGGTTGGGTTTTATGGCAAGAATTCTACGTGAACAATTGCATGAACATCAAAGAAAACAATCAGCACTACCTTGATTTTTGACTTGAACACATGAACAGCCTCGCTTTCTCAGACCTTGGTGACGATGCCTTCTTCCATTCAAGGCTCCGCTGTTTGTTGAGTGGATCGTACTCGAAGATCCATGACTCGTCACCAGTAACAACTCTACTCAACATAGTTCAGTTTCAAGTTCTTTCAATATGTCTTGACACACTTACACACAAGGTTCCATTTGCTTGTCACTCACCAAACTCGGTACCATTTTGGCACAGATCTCTCTCATCCCCAGATTTTCCGTGATGATCGTCCACACCCTTTCACTGTTCATGCTCAACTCATTTGCTATCATCCTAACAGTAAGGTGAAGGTCACAGTGCACTTTTCTCTCACACGCTCAACATTTTTACTTGTTCTGCTTGTTGTTGGCCTTTTGCTACTTGGGTTGTCATCAACATCCTCCCTTCCCTCTCCAAACCTCCTGTACCACTCAAAAACCTGACTTCTTGACATCGTGGCATCACAATAGACTTCTTGGAGAAACTTGAATGTTTCAATTGGAGTTTTTCCAAGCCGAACATGAAACCTCAAGTTAATTCGTTGTTTGATGCTCATTGTTTACCACAGAAAAAACAGCAAAAAATCTTAATTTATTTAATTATCCCAAAACGAACTACAGTAAGGTACCTTTAACACTAGAAGGACGGAACGCGTCAATTGACGCATTTTTCACCTTTGCGCATTTATAATTTTCGAAATGTGCGGATTACCACGCTCATATTCCCAGACTTTTTCTAATTTGGCCAAGCCCACATGCTCTCAAAATTTCTTGTTTCTATCTTATCTGTGAAGCGAAATGGAATGGCAACTACCTAGAAGGCCGACGTGCGTCAATTGACGCAATACTGGTTTACAATGGTAGCCTTACATTAAAGCGCATCGCCGCCTGTTACAGATTATATCCAACAGTGGAGAACAAAAGATAAACAGCTGCTGTCTGCACTTCTAAGCGTGGGAAAATCATTTTCGGTCTAAAAAAGGAGTGTAAAATACTGTACTTACTGTAACTTCAATGCAGCTTACACTTACTGCAGAACAAGGGAGAAGTTTCGTATAGGCATATTGCAAGAAAGGTTCAGTAGTTTATCTAAAATGTTTTAGTGTTTTTTTTATATTGTATCAATTTTTAGGAATTAATTTCGGAATTAGTATCAAATTAATCAATTTTCAATTCTTCTGCTAACCATAAACTGCTAAAAATGTCTAGACGAAGAATTGCAGCAAGGCGTGCTTTAGAAATCATGCAAAATCTTCCCTCAGACTGCTCTGATGACGATGGCTCTGACAGTGAAATTATCGACCCAGCTGTAAATACAGCATTGGCCAGTGTACCGTCGATTGAATCTGACGAATCAGATAGCGACGAAGAAGATGATGACCAAGTTACACATTCCGTCGTGCAAGGCCAAGGTGTACCAGGCATGATTCAAGGTAGGGATGGGTCAAGGTGGCAAAAGATTGGTGTGTCATCTGCTGCTCAGGGCCGTTTACAATCTCAGAATATCCTGCGGTTTCAGCCTGGGCCTACATCATATTCAACAAGACGTGTTGATAGTGACAGTCCGGTTTCTTCGTTCCGGATACTATTTGATGAACCAATGTTGAGAAACATAAAAAAATGCACAGTTGAAGAAGGACGAAGGCAAACTGGAGATCAGACTTGGAATGTGACATTGCACGAATTAGATCAATTTATTGGGTTGGTGGTTGCTCGTGGCGTGATTGGAGGACGTAACTTCCCTCTTAAAAGCCTTTGGGGAAAGTCGTGGGGTTGTCAAATGTTTTCACAAACCATGTCACGAGATAGGTTTGTTGAAATTATGAGATTTCTTTGCTTTGACCTAAAGACGGAAAGACGTAGAAACCTTCTGCATGATAAATTTGCTCTCGCTTCCCAACTCTGGAATAGCTTCATATCAAACTGCCAAAAAGCATTCATCCCACAATGGAACATCACTGTCGATGAACAGCTGCTGCCATGTAAGGCAAGATGCAAATTCATCCAGTACATGGCTAATAAACCTGACAAATTTGGCCTAAAATTTTGGCTTGCAGTTGATGTTGAAAATAAATACTTATTCAACGGCTTTCCTTACGTGGGAAAAGACGATACGAGGAGCAGTGACTTGAGTGTACCTACAGATGTTGTACTGAAGCTCATAGCCCCGCTTTCCCAGCAGGGTTACAATGTCACGTGCGATAATTATTTTACCTCACTTGGTCTTGCTTTGAAACTGGCAGAGAAAAAATGCAGTCTTGTGGGCACATTGCGCCAGAATAGAAGAGATGTCCCTGAGGAGTGCAAGAAGAAAAAGGAACTGCATGAAACCGAAGTGTTTAGGTATGAAGGCCAAACCGCGATCACACTGACATCCTACCAGTGCAAAGCAGCAAAAAACGTGGCAGTTTTGAGCAGCTTGCACCCGGATATTCTACTTTCAAGGAACGAAAACCCAAAAAAGAAGCCAGATTCAGTGTTGTACTACAACAAAACAAAAGTGGGAGTGGACGTTTACGACCAAATGACAAGACTATATTCGGTGAAAGCAGCAAGTAGGCGGTGGCCTGTGCATGTTTTTTACAACGTAGTGGACATGGCTCTTATTAACAGCTGGATTATTTATAAGCAGGTTTGCCAAAGCAGTATCAGTCGTAGAGAATTCATCCAAAGGGTAGCAGAAGAACTAACTGGAAGTGCGTCGAAGGTGTCTTGTAAACGGAGTGCAAACAAAGATTGCAGTCCCAATGACGCAAACGCTGGGCCTATTGTAAAACGTCGTCTTACCTGCTCCACTTCAAAGTGCAGAAACCGCACCACTGACATGTGCCAAGCATGTAACAAACCAGTGTGTGGGAGATGTGCAACCAAAAAGTGTAAACTGTGTGCATAAGTACAGTCATGGGTTGAAGCAAGCATCCACTGGTTATTAAAAACGAGCCATTATTATTTGAATGTGATTGCATTAATTCAATAAAACATCAAAACAATCTTTGATTAAAAAAATTTTTAAGAGTTGAAGTGCCTTTTTACGTGCGACATGATAGTTTGGCAGCTTTGAAAATTTTGCGTCAATTGACGCATTCCGCCCTTCTAGGTAGTTGAAAATTGCCGTCCTTCTAGTGTTAAAGAAAAGCCTGTAAAAAAGCGTATGTTTGTCACAGAATGCTGTAACTGCATTTTTACAACGACAGGACATTGTACCATCTTAACCTGTTAAGCGTCTCCGTCCAGATATCTAGTCCTTTAAAAACATCCTGCAAGCGTCAGCGACTCAATATCTAGTCCGCGCAAAACTTATAGGAAGCGTCATCAACACAATATCTAGTCCACACCAGTTTGGTTTTTATTCTTACAAAATTTTTTTCAAAAAGTTTACTAAAAAAACGATTTGTGACTATTTCTCATCCAATTTTTATAAAATTTTCAAAAGATCATGCTTAATTCCTCACGCATCAGAAGATGTATAATTTGTGCCTTAATTCTTGGATTTTCATACCGAAAAAGGGTTAAAAGGACCAAGAACCCAGTCGCAGATGACAAAAATTGCAAAATTTTCAGCAGACACGTGCAAGAGCCAACTACATTGAATTTAAATCAAGATACCTGATTTACCACAAAACCAAACCTTTTATCATTGACACAGTCTGAAAACTACTCTTTTGGGGCATCATTTGACAAAATTTCAAGCAACAATCATAAAATTTACCTATTCAAATTTTCAACTTTTTTAGGAGTCTCAAAACCCCCCCAAACAAATTTGTAGGGTAAGTAAAAAAAGTAGATTTAGTGCGCAAAAAATATGATATGTTGCTTAATACCAGTCTCATTTAAAAGCTTAGGAAATTTGCTTTTCAGCAATATATAACCGGAACTTTGAATAGTTTAGGCTAAGCGATATATGATATTTACTGATCAAAAGTGGGTACTGTACATCATGTCAGTTCAAAACCCCCAAAAAATTTTTGACTTACCTTTACTAAATTATAATTTTTAGAAAAACTACACCCTTTAAAAAGATAAAATAAATTGCAAATACTTCACCACTAAAGTCGTCATTTCGCATCAAGTTTCTAAGGAAACAAAAACTGAAATACAAGTTTAACAGCTAGCAAAAGTTTGGCTTCTCTAAATAAAAAGTTTGCTGTATCCCCCTTGTTTCTCAACACATGGGAGGGGTGTAAATAAGTTGCTGTTTCATTGTTAGTGACAGCATATTCTATTTAAACTTGATATTTTCTGAATCTTCAAGAAATTTCCTGTTCAAAAATACTTAATGTTACATGGTTTAGGCTAACCTGTAGCAGATAATAACTGATCTTATTTTAGATACTACATTTGACTAACAAAATTTGGTACCAGTCAGTACCGGTTAACAAAAAGGTCATGGGTCTCAGAAAGTAGCAAACTGTAGAAAAGCTAGGCTTTTTGGTAAGTTTTGACTGATGTACCTTGAAGGCTTATGTCTTTAGCATCATCTAGCGACCATTTCTAGAGAAATAGGTAGAAAAATGAAATCTGTAGTGATCTTTGAGGTAAGGATACTTTAACTTTGAAGACAACTCAGCACCTGTTGGGGGGGGGCTAATTTGCATAAAATTTTGCATATTCAAAAGAAAATTGTTTTGTTTTTATTATATTTGATATGTACATAACAATTCCTTAATAACATAAAAATGTGCAAGTAAAAATAAACTTACACAAAAAAAAATGTGACACTAGGAATAAACTCATTGAAAAAGAATGTGACAATGCATTAAAGCATGAATGGCAAAAAAGAGACGCTTAACAGGTTAAAAGCAAAGGTTTTATCACCGTTTTAGATATTGCTCATGCAAAGCCAACAGTTCCGATACTTTTCATATGCACCTCATGAGCATACTTCTTGCTTTTTTTCTGCACACTTCAACTTGCTCTATGATGTCATAATGCTGCCTGGTACACTTAATACAGTCTTTCGCTACCAGAAATCATCATTTGATGATTTTTCAAAAACCGCAACAGTTTTATAAAATCAATTTACTCAAAATCTGATTTGTGACCTCATGTCTCAACCGATTTTCAAACTTTTTAAAAAAATTAAAGGGTATTTCATGGCCATTCTGATACTACATGACATGTACATTTACTATTTTCTTTCACACTAAAAAAATTGAACTTTAATACCTGTAGAGAAACTTATTCCCAAAAAAAGTGGCAAGCCGAGCAAAAACAGGTAAGTTTAATGTACAGTATACGAGGGTCAGTCAATAAGTAATGAGATTTTCTCAATTGCTTTTGTGCTTTTGTAGCTAAGGCACTCAAATTTTATGTGATGATTATGAATGGAGTTGTCATCTCATTTACAACAAAACTTGTTTATTTTCAGATTACTGTAGGTGTGATGATTAATTGAAATGACTACTAGGCTAGCAAACAGCTCATCGTTGGAACAAAGAGGAGTCATCAGATTTCTGTTGGCAGAGAGTGTAAAATCATGTGAGATTCTGTCTAGAATGCAAAGACAATATGGTCCTTCCTGTATGTCTAGAGCAAACTTCTACAAATGGGTGCAAGCATTCAAAGATGGACGCGAAAGCATTACTGATGATCTGAGAAGTGGAAGACCTGTGGATGTCTCTACCCCAGAAGCAGTACAGGCAGTTGAAGACCTGATCAAATCTGATAGAAGGGTGACTTTAGATGAAATTGCTGCAAAATTGGACATCTCCCATGGCACAGTGTACGCAATTGTGCATGAGAAGCTGCATTTTTCAAAAGTCAGCTGTCGCTGGGTTCCCAAGATGTTAACGGATGATCGAGGGGACTTCAATCAAGAGGTGTGATTCTTCTTCAGGATAATGCAAGGCCCCACACAGCAGCAAGAACCCTAGCCAAGATTGAAGATTTAGGCTGGAAACTTTTAACACACCCACCCTACAGCCCAGACCTTGCACCATCTGATTTTCACCTCTTCGGCCCACTCAAAGAGAGTATGAAAGGAATTCACTTCCAGACTGACGGAGAAGTGAAGGCTGCTGTGAGCAACTGGCTAAGGACCCAGTCCACGGAATTCTATGCCAAAGGAATAGACAATCTAATATCAAGATGGAACAAGTGTGTTGCAAGGAGGGAGACTATGTTGAAAAATATAAAAGCATTTTTTGATTACCAGTCATTGCAAACTTGAGTTATTGAGAAAGTCTCATTACTTATTGACTGACCCTCGTATAAAGATTATAAATAGGTACTAACAATCAGTATTCTTTAAAAGCTGAAGCAATTTGCCTTCCAGCAATAGGCAACTCTAATTACCTGGGCAAGGATTAGTTTATAATGGCCGATCAAAAATTAAATGCCATACTTCATGTTCCATTTTTAGTTGAACGATTTTCCTACTAGCTATACCTAAGAAACTTGCAATTTTTAGAAAGTTAGTTCTTTGGTATTTTTTGAGTATTTTTCCTAGCAAGCATGGTTCTTCAGCATTATCTATCTAAATTTGCAAAAAGATTTAACTAAAAATAGATATCATAAAATTTTTGAAATGTAGCCTGCTGGTTAAAAATACTCAAAATTATGGTGGTTGGACTTCACAAAATAGCAATTTCTGGTAAAACTTGAGTTCTTTGGTACAGTTTTACTATTCTTCCTCAAAAGCAAGGTTCTTTGGCATTATCTATCAAAATTTTCAA
The DNA here is from genome assembly GCA_963675345.1 of Trididemnum clinides. Taxonomy (NCBI): domain Eukaryota; kingdom Metazoa; phylum Chordata; class Ascidiacea; order Aplousobranchia; family Didemnidae; genus Trididemnum; species Trididemnum clinides. Next base: position 3,491,068 of record OY776297.1, read on the forward strand.
AAATATTTATCTAGAAATGAAGTTTCTAAACATTTTAACATGTAGTCTACTCCAAGCAAACAAACCTGTGATACCCTAAAAAACATGGAGATAAAAAAGGTTCTGTTTTAACTTTTGCAACAAAATATTAGTATCGAGCTACATATCATCCAAATGTTGAAGTCATTTACTCTGTCATTGGGTAAAGCTGATGCAGCTGGCTGATTTGATATTCTTAACCTCAACATGTCCAAAGGCTACTATTGCAATAATTTAACTGTAGGTGCTTTGCCTCAAGGTGGTTTGATCTTCCCCTGAAGGCGTTAAGGCCAATAACCAGTGACATGTGTACAGCCAGAGGCTTTAGGTCATACAAATATGCTTTCAGCTATGAAAAAGTGGTCCTAATATTTAATAGGCTATTCCTGAAAATACATATATCAATTACTTTGGCACCTCTCCTACCTCACAACTTTGAAATTATGCTTCCACGCACTTCATAAATGAATACACCAACTTTTTGAAATCATTGGCTGTTTCAATTGCAAGCAAGTCTAGTTTCTATGTACCAAACAAGGCAAGTAAGATGCAGCCAGGAATTTCAGAAACATTTGAAAAAAATGGCAACTATGCACAACACCCGGTAATGTTTTTTTAAAGCATATTTCATTTAAATTGCTTTCCAAAAACCAATAGCTTTGTTTTAAAACGAGATTTAGCTATGTGAGAAACATAAACTTTTTATTACTGTTTTCACCACTATCCATTGGGTAAAGCCAGCTTGGCTGGCTAAACTGATATTGTTAATCTCAACATTAATGATGGTGAGCCCTGTCAGGTGGCATTGGCAAGGCTGGCTAGTATTTGTTATGCCTGATAACCTGTCCATAATTCTGTTTCAACTTTTTACTATCACTTTAAATAAACATCTTTTAAACCAGAAATAATGTTTCAAAGAAAATTAAGCACATTTACAGACCTCAAAACAAAACTTTTGTTCCCAATCCTCTCTTCATTTCCAATACTCACTGGATCATTGGACCAGTTAAAATTTTGTGACTGGTAATCCTGCATGTCCATTAACTGTAAGCTAGCCGGTGACGATTTTGATTTGCAATGAGATACCTGAAATGTAAGCATTCCATTTAATACCTGTGTCACTACCTGGCCCAATGTTTCACTCTACAAAAACAATAGGTTTAGCAAATTTGTCAAGCACATAGGCACTTTTCCAACCTTATGTAGAGGCAGAAATTTTTTCAATACTCATGATACACGTGACAACAAAAATACTAAAGCTTACTCTTTGCTGAAACTAAGGGTCAGGTACTTTTAAGAGATTAGCTATGGTTGTTCTAATTAGTGCATGTTCATGATGTCCACAATATCTGTGTTACACAAGATTAAGGTTAGTTGATGTTGCAAGATATCAAGCATATCATATACATTGCAGCCATATACTGTACTATCTAGTGCAGTGTTTCTCAGTCATTTTTTTGTGACCAAAAAATGTTTGAAAACAGTTTGTCACAACCACTGCAGCCCATATTCCACATTATAAATATACACAGTGGTGTTGGAACCCAAAGTGAGCCCCACTCTTCAAGTGTAGATGAGGCTTTTTCAAACAGTTTTGATATGGTAGAAAAGAATGGCTTGCAGTTTATTTAATTGGTAACTTAAGGGTGTTGATCATTTTTTCAAAAACCACAATTTTAAAAGCCTAACATTTTGTTTTTAATTAAAAACTTCAGGTGTTGCCCTTTTTTGGCAGTAGATATTTTGCTGTCAACAGCATTCTACCCATGAAAGCTATTTTGCCATCAGACATGTATGATTGGTCAATGTTAACAATGTATTAAACATGTAACTTTTGGTTGTTTCTGATTGGTCAATTTCAATGAGTTAAAATAATTGTACTCCTGGTATACACTCCCAGTACATTCACATACTGGCCCTGTCCAGTGTGTGCTACCTTTGTCTAAGTACCCTGCCAGCAAAGATTTGAACCTGTAACCATCGCACCTGAAGGCAGCTGCACTATCCATTACCCCACAGTGTTACTTCCAAAACTGTGTTAAATATGGAAATTTAAACATACGTGAATGTTGACAGTAAAATAGCCTCCAAGGGTAAAATGACGTTAATGGCAAAATAGCCACTTCCTTTTTTTTGAGCAATTACTTTCCAATTCTAAATTTGCACCATTTCAATCCACATCAAATTCTTTTTCCTTCTTCAAGATCAACTTTCTCAAACAACATTTTTTGTGGGGGCTCTTACAGGGGTGGTTTGCATGGCCCTGAGTACACATACAAATAAATATAAAAATATACCCTAGGTATACTCCTGACCAAACCATTAGATTTTTATGACTTACATTTGGGTCACGGCCCATAAGCAGAAACACTGATTAGGTGGAATGGATCAGCCAAAAAATAAAATTGAGTGCCATACACTGCCAGTTCACTTCATCTAAACTAGTCAAAACTGTAAAATAGTCATGAAATCATGGACAAAACAGATGGGCAAATTTTGGCCTACATATAATCCCAATGGTAGCCAATCTTTTTGTTGTCAAGGCACTTAGAGCATGCCCTAAACAAGATTTAGAGCATGAGAGCTATAGCAAAATATAATTTATTTGCAAGCACCAAAATCTTTTAGGCAGATATGCTACCATTTGGTTGGGGCTGCACCTCTCAGGTTAAAACCCAATGTGATTCCCACCAAAAGCCACAACAATCCAGGAATTAAACTGATACTCTCTTGGTTTACAAACCTATAGTTAAACTCCTGCTTTGCACACAACCTAAAATCTAAAAAATATAAAGCAACTAGGCCTAAGTAAGCTAGACAACCCATAAAGAAAACCTAACAGCATTGAAAATATCAACAACTCTTTAAGCAGTTAAAAGTTGCTGTACATTTGGCCAGGCACAAAACCTTTTAACAAATGGAAATCCTCTTAGCCTATGTCTACAAACCTTTGGCACTTCAAGATTTTTTTTTCTGTGATAAAAGCAGCTTCTGATGTTGTTCTTCATCCGCCTTTGTGATAATGATTGCACTTTAATGGGATAATGACTTTCCATTCTTGACAAGTCATTGTTGTTGTTGTTGTTGTTGTTGTTATGTGAATTGAAGTTAGTTGAATCAAAGCTCGAATTGTAAGAAAGACAGCTTTGTGATGGGGCTGATGAAGACATTGATAAAACCCCTAACGAGCGAGAATGAGTGTGATAAACTGAAGGTTTGTTTGGAAAATTTGGCTGACTAAAAAACGATTTTGGAAACTTTCTTTCCCTCATGGGAACAGAATAATACTTAGAAGGGTTGAATAAATCATTCATTGCTGATTCAGAGTCATGACTAACGTGGAGAATTTGTTGTGTTCCATCAGACTTGGTCAAAACCGTGGTATAAAAATTACTTGTTAAATCCATAATCAAACCACTAACAATTTCAAACTACTGTAGCTCGCCCACTAAAGCCTAATCCAAGCTTACTTTTGCAGTTTTGAATAACTTTTGTAAAACAGTCAAAATTTGTTTTTCAATGCTTACGTCGCACATGGGTTGTTCGCATAACCATTTCACCATTCCATAATCCAAATCACTACGAACTTTTTGGTAAGTTCTTGACGGGGTCCGCTAAAAGGCAAAAGGCGAAAATTGACACTAAGTGGCGGGCATCTAGGAAAAGTCAGAAACAACGGAAAAATTGAATAACTAAAAGGCGGAAACCGAATAAGCAAGAAAAACAAAAGTTTTTATGGGACTAGTCTATGTCAAAAACGACAAGAGTAGTACAAGATATCCAGGCCCGTAGCACTCCAACTTCGGGCCCCCCCCAAAGTAAGCGCAAGAGCCCCTGCGCACTGGTCATATCACTTTAGAGGTGTAAAATTGAAAAGCTGCATTAAGAAAATACACCACAATTTGTACATAAGTAAACAGGCTAATGTCAGAATAAAGCATGCCGATACCGAAGGTGTAAGTCATAAAAAATTCGGCACCGATGCCAGAGTTCAGTAGGACATTTATGCAGACACTGCGAAACGAAAGCAATGACACTGAAAAACATGAAAAAGTTATAAAAACACAGTATCATTTAAATAATCTGGAGCGAACCTTTTTGTTCGCAAATGCTGTTATGACATTGTCATAATCAAGAGATCGGGCGCAGTCATTTTCGATTGACAACATGGCTAATGAAGATAGTCTACTGTCTGTCATAGACGTTCTATTAAAAGTTTTGATCAGTTTCAATTTGCTGAAGCTTCTTTCAGCGCTGGCAACAGTCACGGGGCAAGTTAGTAAGATTCGAAGTGCGATGTACACATTCGCATACAATTCAAATAAATGAATCTTTAGAAGATAGTTCAGAAAGTCTTGAGCCGTATTGAGATTGCGTTTTTTTTGTAAAATTAAAACAAACCGCTGTAGCTCAGCGCTCATTTCATCAGAATCAATGTCACCGAACTTTTTTTGGAACTCTTTACAGCAAGTAAGAAGAGCATTTTCTTGTTGCACAAGCAAAAGTTTGTCTCGTGTGTACAAAAACGAAAAGGCGGAAGAAACCTCACGTAACAAATTAAAGCGCTCCTTTATTGACATAATAGCCTGGTCTACTAATGGATAGAAAAAGTTGTTTTTAAATTTCAGTTCAGGAGTAGCTCGTTGTTCCTCTTCACCTTGGTAATCAAACAATCTTCTTTTCTTTCCACTTCTTGACGGAGGAAAAGAAGGATCAATATCCAATTCCTGTGCTATTTCAACAGCAGATGTTGCGGCACTGTCATAACCCGTTGTGCGATAGTTTTGCAAAAACTTTTCAGTTGCCTGGATTTCCGTTTCCATTGTATGAAGGGAGACTCCATACGATTGAAGAATCTTGCTTGCTTTATTGACTTGGAATAGGATATCATACCAAATAAACACCGACAAAAGAAAACTCCATTTTGATAAATGAGCTATCAACGATTTTGTTTCTGAGGCAGCTCTTCCATCTTTTCTTTCTATGGAAATGGCTTCCAAGTCTTTCAGTGCCAGCAACACCTCTTTTAAATTGTATCAAAGAGGTTTGATGCATTTAATTCTGCTTTCCCAACGAGTATCAGATTGTGACTTTATGGACAGCTCCACATGTTTCTTCAAAATTTCCCAACGCTGAGCAGAGGAAGAAAACAGCACATACAACCTTGTAAGTACTCCAAAAAATGTCAATGCTTCCGTCGATGAATTAGTACTGTCAACAACAACTAAGTTAAGGGTATGGTTTGCACAGGGCACGTAAACAGCTTTGGGATTGATGTCTAGCATTCTTGCTTGGACCCCAGAATGTTTTCCTTTCATGTTAGCATTACATAGTACATAACGGAGAATGACAGACATTTGTTCATGATGTGACATATCTGGAGTGCAGTCCAAAATTATAGAAAAATATTTTGCCAATTTCAATTGCTGTAAATTTTCTTTTTCAACTTCTGTCGCTAGCAATTTAATTAGTTCATTTTGTATGGTAGGACTCAAATAGTGATCTTTAGTGTTTTTATTCTTGATTCTGTCTTGAAGCTTCTTTAGGATCGGATCTCTTCTTGCCAAAAGCTCAAATATACCCAGAAAATTTCCATTGTGAGGAGATCCTAAGACTTCTTCAGATCCTCTAAAAGCAAGATTCCTTTCCGATAGAAGCAAGGCAATGTCGATAAGCCTCTCTAAAATCGGTTGTTACAAGTCTGCTGAACTGAAAATAGTCACGTAGCCAAAAAGCAATTTCAGACTAACTTGGGCCCCCAAAGTTGGCCTGGGCCCCCCCCAATTGGGGGGTTTGGGGGGCGGCTGCTACGTCTCTGAAGATATCATTTGCGATACGCTTTTTGTGGAGCGCTTCGTGAAGCACAGTTAGACGTCACGAATTACTCACTGTATTACTTCCGATTACATTGAATAATTGCGGTTAAATATTGTAGGACTTCCGCCTTTGTTTTGGGGTTAAACTTGGTAGCCAAATTGAAAAAAAATGGTTGTGTGTGTTTGTGTTTTTATTTGTTTGAGTTTTTGTTATATTTGTTTGTGTTTTTTGGAACTGATTTTATTTCTCTTTGAAAATGATTTAATTATTTGGTGTTGTACTCCCACTTCAGAACCTTCTCCAGTTAATATTTATTGCAGTTTGGTTTTCAACTGGAAGTTATTTTATTTGTTTGATGTTGTACCCACACTTCAGGATGTTCTTCACTTAATACTAATTGTAGTTTGAACGATCTCAATCTTTTGTCCTACCGTAAGTACAGTTTTTATAAAATATAAGCATTGACTTCTATGTCGTGTCTTAAAAATAAAAGCCTTTGGTACTATATCATAAACAAACTCCGTCGAACGCTTTTCTGAGCGAAAGCATCAGTCGCACGTTGGCATTTACAACGTGTCTAAAAAATTGAAAATTAGTTGTGTAGTAACCTCAACCACAAACCACAAGCAGAAAGTTAGCAACATCACTTGTTAGCCGGCGCGGTGGTGTAGTGGTTAGAGCGTCCGCTTCGCAGTCGGTAGACTAGGGTTCATTCCCCTTGTTAAGTCATACCAAAAAACTTTAAAAAATGGTATCCACAGCTTCCCTGCTTGGCGCTCGGCATTTAGGGGAGGTTGTAGAAAACAAGCCGGCAAGTTCGCTTGTTGTGTCCTTGGGCAAGGCACTTAACGGGACGCCTCCGTCTTTAGGTGGAAGACAGATGGCCCAGACACCTCCAAAATGGCAACTCCCAAGCGGGTGCGGACGTCCCGTCCAAAATATAGCGATACAATTCGCTCTCTCGTGAATGGAGGATAAATATGAACAAATACAAAAAAAACTTGGCTTTACGTACGGAACGCCATCTGCGCCCAGTAGCTGTCATGATAGAAGTGCCTAGTCGCCACCCAGAATGCACTCTTTTTTACTTGGACTACAGTTACATGCCTGCCATTGCACTACAGTGGTGACCCAGCAAAGAAGCTACATCTTCCCCGATATAGTCGGACGGTAGCGTTTTCACTCAAGCAGCACAAGCCAACGTTGAGTCGCCGAGCTTTAAACGTTAAGACCGCCTTCCAATCGATGTCGTGGCGGGAATCTCACTTACTTCAGCCGACAAGCCTTACTCTCTCAACGTTAGCGGCGAAGATGTGTGGCAACCTCAGTAACTTGTTCAGTTCTTTCTCACGTTTCCGGTGGCTGCGCGTGCTTGAGGAGGGGAATTGTGTAGCAAACTTAGCAACTTCAACTACAAACCACAAACAGAAAGTAACCAACAACATCTTGGGTTTGTAGCGCTTCCTATGGGCTGCGTGCTGTCGTTCTCGTTCCACGTGGTCTGCTGTCTGGTTTATTGCTGGACAATAGTTCTCATACACAGTAGCAACAAGCTCATACACGAATTACTTAGCGATAAAAGAGAACAAAACGTAGCGGTGAGGCGGTTATATGCGACTTAGATGTGATGTAACAATGACTGCTACAGGTTCATATATGGAACGCCATCCATCCACGGTAGCTATTATGATAGAAGTAAGTTGCCATATGGAATGTGCTTATTTTAACTCGGACTACAGCCAGATGCCTGCATGTGCACTACAGTTGTCATAAAATCAAATAGCATAGTTTTGATCGATTCTTTTTTGGTTAATTGTTTTGATCTTGTGATCCCCTAGAATATAGTATCATTGAAATGCTCTTCTAGATGTATTCACTGAAGATATTTTTTAAACTTGTTATTGATTCTTGTTATAGAATCGGATTCCGAGAAAAATAATCATTTTTGATTTCCGTGGCTAAATTAAACTAGCGCCCTTTGTTCTCGTACGCCTTTATATTTTTTCTCTATTTGGCATTTGGTAGCTTGAGGTTGAAATGCAACGCTAGTGCGTTTTTTGCCTAAAACCGGGCGAGATTTTCATGTTGGCTAGCTGGCCTCTTGCTCCAAACAGTAAATAGTAACGTTTTTGAATTCAAAGTAGTTACTTAATTTTTGTTGCTCCACGAAGGATAAATTTTGTTATTGCACCAATTTATTTTACGAAAAAGCCCCCCGTGAATTTTTGCTCTTTCTTTTTATTTGCTATTGGAATTTATTTTAACTGATTTTTCTGCATTTCACTTTATTTAATTGAATTTGTTGCAATAAAAAAGTTATTTTTACCTCATTGTTGTGGTGAAGAAGGAGCGAAGGCCCTGAAGTTCCTCCTGGGCACTTGTAGACAAATTTTCATTGACCGATGTTTTGTAACAATTTTTTTACTCGATAGAGCTATCTTGATATCAGTTTTGCAGTTGGTTAGAATTAGCCATTGGAAGTTGATTCGAAAGGGTCTTTACATCGATTCTGGTAGAAACATGTAGACAATGGATTTGGTCTTATTACAATAGGATCTTGAAGAAAAAATCTTGAAAATACAGTAGAGTATAGATTTCGAAATAGTTACCAGTGTGACAAAAGAAAGACAGATGTTTAAATAATCTGGAAATGGGGAAAATTTGCATGTTTATCACTAGTCGGCAGCATTAAAAATTTACAGAAGAAAATAATTAAACAACTTAGTACAACTAGTAGTTTTGAAAAACTAGCAGCAAATACAATTTTGGTGGAGTAGAGCATAGACTTCAAAATAGCTACCAGTGTTGAAAAAAGAAGGCAGACGTTTAATTGACCTGGCAATGAGAAAAAACTGCTTGATCATTATTAGTTGACAGCGTTGTAAACTTACAGAAGAAAATAATATACAACCAATAATTTTTCTAGGCTTTTTGAAATCATACAGGTTAGCTGGAGAATAAGCGTATGCAGTGGAGTGAGGTTGTGAAAGTATGAGTTTGCTTCCAGAAGAGGTAAATCTTGGTGGAATTTATCAGTGTGAAAGAAAAGATAGTAAATTTGATACAATTTTAATCAAAAACTTTTACGTTCATTACCGCTAGTCATTAATTTTACTCTTTTTTTGAAGAAAAATTCAGTAGCTTGAGCAGACTTTTATAGTGTTGGGTAAAATTTAGACATTGTTTCCCGTTTATTTACAGTAAGGTAGTGATGGTCGTAAAAAGGTCGTAAAATCCGCAGTGAAACCATTCTGTGATTTTATTAGAATAAAAGGAAAAGTCAGAACAATAAAGTTTGCTTAAATTCAGCAATTTTAAATTACTACGGCTGCTTTACATGGAAGTCGTAAAACCTAGAAGATTTAACTTTGATGTGAGAACGATTGTGAGCAGATCGTTTTAGAAAATACTTCAATAATTGTTAAACTTTATTTATAAGCATTCAACATGCATCGAATTTACAACTCTAATCACTTTTCACATGACAACTAGAAAACAAAAATTGAAAAATTTTTTGAAACGATTTGCGCACAATCCCCACTGAACAATCAACTGTCACTTTTTGATTACTTTTAACACCTCAAAATAATCTAAACGTGTGAAATATTTTCAGAACTTCACCTTAATTTCCTTACCAAGTGATAATTTACACAAAAAATCTGAACTCACGACCTGCTATTTTAAAAATTTTTTTTTAATTTCATTCAAATCTTTTAATCAATAAACACCAAACTCGCAATTTGATAACTGTTAAACTTATTCATTTGGATAACCAACGGTTTAAACTTATTGTTTATTTTCAGGAAATACAAAAACTTCAATAAGCACAACCTCAGTTCACAATTTCTAATATCGCTATCCATAACTTTGAACAGTAAATAGTTCTAATCTTTCGACCTATCAAAATCAATTATATTAAAATTTTCTTCTGCTATTCTTCATTACGTTATCAACTCTTACTTATTTTGTCATCTTGATATAGATTTATTCAACAAAATACTTGCAATTGCCATTATAATTTGTAAAAGTTTTATCTGTTCACCCCCATCCAAGATTAAACTTGCTACTTTCAGCATTTCAAAGTAATTACAAAACAAAGCTTTTGAAATTGATTGTTTACCGACAGAAAACATTAAAAAATTCAAGCTTATTATTGCCAACAAACATAAATTTTAATCATCTCCGCACATACCAACAAACTTGTGTTGAATTACTTTAAAAATTTACCGTTTCGGTAAATTACTCTAAAAATCTGCACAGTACAATTTATACTTTGCAATCAAAATTATTGTTTGTAACAACATTTGGTTGCGATTATGATTAAAATTATAACAATCGTTATAAATATCTATCTAAAGTTCTCTATCAAAGAGTAACTTTAAACAAAATCACAAATATTTTCATTACACTCACCAAGCATCAAGTTTAAATTTGTTGCACTGTTATACGTAATTGATTTACAAAATATCTAAGTTTGTAGTTTTATTCATCAACAAATCTAAAAACTATCATCTGACTTTCTCATCAGACATCAAATTTACTTCCTTCTAAAATATTCTACGCCTCATTTTATGCAACAATTAAACTAAACTTCGAATTTATCTACAAGAAACAATTAAATTTTTGTCTAATTTGCTTCAGTACATCCAACTTTTTACGTCAACTCACTTGAATACATATCAAAATTTTATAAACTTACGATCTATTTATATCCTTTAATTGAAAATTTTTGAGTAGTTACTTCCTTCTGTCGTCAAAAAATCGAGATCGTTCAAATTACAATTAATATTAACTGAAGAACGTCCTGAAGTGGAGGTATTCTGAAGTGGGGGTACAACACTAAACAAACAAAACCAAACTGCAATCAATATTAACTGGAGAACGTTCTGAAGTGGGGGTACAACACCAAATAAATAAATCATTTTCAATGACAAATAATAAAATCATTTCCAAAAAGCACAAACAAATATAACAAAAACTCAAACAAATATACTCATTTTCGAAAAAAGAATGCAAACAAATAAAATAATAAAATAATTTTCAAAAAACACAAACAAATATAACAAAAACTCAAACAAATAAAATTCATTTCGAAAACAAACAAAATCATTTCCAAAAACACAAACAAATAAAGCAAAAATCAACCAAATAAAAACACAAACAAATAAAGCCATTTTCTTTCAATTGCCAAGTTCAACACAAAGACAAAATCATGTTCAAACGGAAATGATACAATGTTAAACGGAAGTTATACAATGTAATCGCAAGTAATACAGAAAGTAGATCGTGACTTGTGACCAGGAATGTAAAAGCGGAAGCGGAAGTGGTGGAAGCGGTCCTTTTTCTGTGGAAGCGGAAGCGCAAAAACTTTACCGCTTCCGCTTCCACATAGGTTATTGGACTTGAAAGTAACTTGGCAAAAACGTTTTGTCCATTTCCCCATGTGGATTAACTCGTGAAGTTGCACTATAAGTTTGAATGAATGTGCAATATCAGTAGCGCGAGAGAACTAAAAAAAGTATAATTAGCATCACATTCTACATCGATTGCGGGTAAGAAAAATGTGGTTTGGACAATGAAACGTAACTAATAAAATGGTGATTTGATTAAACTTAACTAACCTTGGTTAGGGGGTTGAAAACGTTAAAAAAAGAAATTTTTCACGACGGAAACAAGTTGATCATTCTACATCAGTGCTCTTCGATAGGGTTTTGCAAAATATGCAGTTGTGTTCCCTGATTTTTAAAAGTTCTGAGAGAAGACCACGGAGGTTCTTTGTTTATTACAAGTAATTATTTCAGTGTATTGATTTCTTGCATGTAGTGGTGTTCCGTGTATATAAATAGTCAGTAAAGGAATCTTGTCATCGCAAGTTGCAGATTGTGACGTAATTCTGTTCACAACTAAGAACGTCTGAATTTGCTAATTCCCTTTGTTACGTAATAGTGCGTCTGTAATTTTGTTGTTGTTGTTGTTGTTGTTGTTGTTACCTGACCCCTTCCGAGAGATGGGGGCATGGCGGAATACCATCGAGCTCCAGAAGCCGAGCAACTCCCCAGGCCCTGGACCAGAGGTCGTAGAGAGACAGAAAATTGCAAAAGAGCGAGCGGCGCAAACAGTCCGTAGCTGGACAGTGCAGAATGAGATGAGAGGTGTCCTGGGACGAGTGTCCACAGGCGCTGCAGCAAGGATTCGCAATTCTGCCAATCCTAGAGAGATAAGAACCTAAAGGAAGGCTGTGTCCGTTGCAGCGTAGACGAGAGAGGACACAGCGAGCATGACGAGGGAGCACAAGTTCCTCGGTGGAAATCGAGAGAACCTGTGTGTCAAAGAATTTCGATGAGACAGTACGCCTCCAGTCCGAGATGAGAGAAGACTGGATATGAGAGATGAGAGGAGAGAGACTACAAGGGATTGCGGAGGGCACGAGTAGCGCTCCAGGTCTGGCCAGCTCATCAGCCGCGTCGTTCCCCGGAAGAAACGAGCATCAGGGGACCCATTGTAGCCTGATAGAACAGGAGGAGAGAGAAGACAGTTCCTGCCAGATCTGCCACAGAGTTTGAGATTAAAGGAAAGATGGAGGAGAGGATAGGGTGGCGAGGACAGAGTGAGAGTCAGATAGGAGAGGAGAAATGGCAGACTTGTTGGTGCTGCCAAGATCAGCAAAGAGCGTGCAAAATGGCATAGGCTTCAGAGGAAAATCTTGAGCATACTGGGCCTGCTGAAAAGAAAAGGGTGGCCTCAGTGCTATAAAGAGAGCAGTTGGCAAGTACGCAAGGGCCGCTTTTGCCAAAAGGGAAAGGAACGGAGCCGTCAGTTCAGAGAACCAGATTATAAAGAAAGCATTCAGTGTCAGAGAAAAAAGAGAGCAGCAGCAGAGGAAAGAGAAAAAGACGAGTATTCCTCTGCAAAGGACAGTGAGAGTCAAAGCAGAAAGCAAACTCATCTCAACGAGCTTTCTGAAAATTGAAGGAAGGGAGACCTTCGTTGGGGCGAAAGACCGGAGAGAGAGGAGCAGTTAGTAGAATTGGTAGGTGATCAAAACCGAGGTTCTGAAACACCAGGAGCCTCCCAGGAGCAAGATGGGCAAGAGAGCAGGGAGCAAAGGAGATGTCTTGTCAGAGCAAAAGAGATGTCTAGCGACTGCCAGAGAAGTGATGGATAAAAGTAGGTATGTCAGATTCATTGAAGGAGAGGAAGTCAGAAGAAATGACCCAATCGAATACGTCCTCCTCACGTGGGTCGCAAGTACCTTTTGAGTTCCAGAGGGGTGATGGTAATTGAAGTCCAATAAAAAAAAGAAATTTTTGGAGGAGAAAGGATGGAGGGAGAAAAGGAGTCAGTTCTGCCATCCGTCGGAGAAAAGCGAGTAGGGGGAGCATAAACATTAAAGAATTAGAGCGAAGAGGAGTCGTTAAGAGAGATGTTGACCCCTAGATAATCACAGTAGGGGCCAAGCAAAGAAAGAGAGGAGGTAGAAAGTTCAGAGAAGGATAGGCCGTGCTTGACGAAAATGATGACGCCGCCGCTAGCGTCTGTGACATTAGTAGGAAAAATACCAGACCTGGAGTGGGTGCGATCAGATCGCAGAGCAGAGAATCCAAGAATCCGAAATGAGGAAGATGAATTAAGATTGGATTCCTGGATACAGATAAGGTCAACGGGATGGGACGAAATGAAGTGTAGCAGTTCAGTGCTCCTGGCTCAGAGACCCCCAGCATTCCATTGAAGAACCCTGATGCAGTCATGGGGAAAAAGAGGAAGCAGGAGGCACAGAGAAACACCCAGGAGCATGAGGCGGTGATGAGGGAGAAAATACGAGGTGGGCAGAAAAAAGATAAGAGGTTTAAATGCGAGGGTGAAACGGCAGTGATGCATTAGCAGAGAAGGGCCCAGATGGGCCAGATTGAGCAGTGGAGGTATACAAGCTGGAGGATTCCGAGGAGGAAGGCACAGTGCTGGTAAATGTGGGATCTCCAGAAGTAGGAGGGACACAGCAGGGAGGGAAGCTCCAAGAGTGAGAGCTGCCAAGAGTTCTGAATCTAGAAAAGGAGAGTAGTGAGCACTTTAAATGAACCCACTTGGAGCAGGTGCAGCATTGCACTGACCTACCCCGCCAGGTTACATTTCTAGCACAGACCAAACAAGTAAAGACAGGGCAAGATTAGGATGAACGTTGCCGTTCATCAGGAGAAAGAGAAGAATGAGAAGACGGGCAAGAGAAAGGCAGGAAAAGAGAGAAGGCAATCGGCCAATTTTGAAAAAGCTACGTGCTACCCTTCTGCAGTCGTTTAGGGGGCACCACAGTGAAAAAATGGTTCGTGTGAGGGGAGTACTCGGGGTAACTGTAACCCTCGGGAAGGCCAACAGCCATTTCGACCCAACCCAAATGGGGTTGGGGACCGCACCACCACGTTGAGGCAGTTGTTGATTGGCGCAGTTCAATTTTGCTCGCTTTACATGTATATACTATATATACGACAGAAAGTTCTCACTTCACTGTTCAGGAAGATTAGAGTCAATACGTGTTTTGGAGACGGACAGAAGGTCCTTATCGATGATTACAGTTAAAGTTAACTCAAAGTCAGAATTGGTTGAGGATAGAGAGGGAAAATAAGCACTACATTATGTAATTTCTCGTTGTGATGACAGGTTTGTCGTTAAGAGCTGTAATATGTAGTCATACGGTTTAGATCTCTGAAAAGCATTAAATTAACTGTTGTAAAAGTAGTAGTAAGTAGTAAAGGAACTTGAAATAACTGTTTATTTGTTGAAGTGTTTAATTATTTTTTGAAGTTTAGTAACGAAATATTTAATTTTCCTTCAAGCATTTTGTGATTTCTAAATTTTTGTTAGTGGGGGTTCCGTGACAAACGCGAAACTACCTTAGGGGTTCCCCGATGACAAATGATTGAAAAGCACTGTTCTACATTCAACACGAGTTCTAATTTCTAAGAAAAAGAAACGCAGAGTAGTTCGGAACAATAAGCTTGAGCGAAGTAGGTAAAATAATGGCAATATATGGAGGTATTTGTCTCCTTAAAATGATAAAGTGTAGAAGAAAGCAGACTACAGATCCACAAAAGTTTTAAAAATTGTCAACGGTCGTTTTCTGTTTTTTTTTTTAGGGGAAGCGGAAGCGATTGACGAAATAGCCGCTTCCACATCCTTGCTTGTGACCCGCTCAGCAAAAAAGAGATCGAAATTAATATCCTATACTGCTGACAAGAAATAACCAAATATACAAAAAAATTGGCAGAAACAAAGCTAACCTAAGTTGGAAAACTAGGAGACAAATATTAGCTAACATATATTAAAAAAAACCGGAAATATATGCAATAGCATAAATGGGGGAGGGGAGTAACACCAATATACAGAAAAAATTAGAAAATGATCTACACTAAACAAAACGGGAAATAACTAAAACAGCAAAAAAGTAGGAAATACAGCTTGCAGAACTTGTAAAATTAGGAAATAGATACAATCTATGCTGAAAAAAGCCGGATAACAATTGCAATGGCAGAAAAGTAGGAAAAAACAGAAATATAGCTGGTGGAAGTTGTAAAACTTGGAAATACATACAGTATAGTTTCCAAAAGTTGACAAATGATGATAAATGCAGAGAAGTAGCAACCGGAAAAAATACAGTCGGTAGAACTTGACTTGGTTGGAAATAGATATAACCTATGCTGGAAACAACGGGGAATTAATCACAAATGCAGAAAAGTGGGAAGAGGCAAAAATACAGCTAGAAGAACTTGTAAAATTAGGAAATAGATACAATCTATGCTGAACAAAACGGGTAATAATCGAAATGGAAGAAAAGTAGGAAAAGACGGAAATACAGCCGGTAGAACTTGACTGAGCAAGAAAAATATACAATCTATGCTGGAAAAAGACATGGTATTGATCACAAACGCAGAAAAGTAGGAAAAGGCGGAAATACAGGTGATAGAAGTTGTAAAACAAGGAAATTGATGTAATCTATTTTCGAAAAGTGAGCAAGTAATCGCAAATGTGGTATAGAAGGAAAAGAACGCAAATACAGCTGGTAGAAAATGAGAAAATAGTACTGTCTATTGATATCATCCATATCGGAAAAGGCAGGCATTATTCAATTAAAAATCAAGAAAAGGAAAAGACGAAAATAATTGTAGTTCACTGCAGGTTGATATGAAAATTTAATGCATTGTTTTTAAGTACAGTCTTTGGAAATGTGTATGTGCAACAGTGATGCAGCGAAAGCCTTGGTCTTTTAGTTTGCATAACTCCTTGCAATAATTAAGAGTGCGTTTGCAATAACTTGGTATTGTTTGGAAAAGGTAGCATTTTATTCATTAGTTTTGGTTTTGTGTATTTTTTCTGCCAAACTCAAAGAACAATAATAATGGCAACAAACAGAGCAGTTAAATCAGACTATTCTGGAGTTATCAGTAATACTTGTATCAGTTTATTGTACGTTTTAGTTCATTTTAGTGATCATTTTTTCTTTTTGGTCAAAGTTGCTGCTTGTTATAAACCACAACGTAGAGAGTAACTTTTATTTGACAAAAGTAACAACGCAACAGTTACTGGAGTTGAATGAAAAATCTTAGTGCAGTTCACCACAAGCAAAATAAAGACCTGAGAAGTCATAACTTTTCATCTGACTTGCTCGGAACTTTTCTTCTGACTCGCATTATGAAATCATTTTCTGCAAAGCACGCACAAAATTGGCCTCTTATTTTGTTTCCTTCTGGAAAAACTCTTCAATTCACAATGAGATTAATTCTTTTAACAAAGTTTACAGGGAACGCCATTTATGTTGCTGTAATAAACGTGAGAAACAGTAATTTCACATACGTCGATAATAAATGATTTTAATTTGAACATAAATTCTTTCGTAACTTTTGGTGGCTTTTTTTCGTGTTTTCAGCGGGATTATTTTTTATTAATCCTTCAATCCACTTTATTGCTGCCCTTGACAGAAGATGTTGTGGCAAAGATTTTTTGTCGACAAAACAGTAAGCATTTGCAATTACATGAGCACCACAGTCGTCTAAATTTTCTTGTTTCGACACGTTTACACGCTTCATAAATGTTGTGTCATTGAACTTAGTTTCCAGACCAGCAATCATATAGGCTACGACACCTGAATTAGCCTAAATGTAGCAGCGAAATCTTTTTTTGGTTGCGTTGCATTTGTTTCCACATAATTTAACGAAATCACTGTTTTTCGGAATAGTTAACTTTTATTAAATACCAGAGTGAGCCTGGATTTGCAATAACTAGCAACAAATCACAATGCAGCCCTTCGCTCCTGCTGAAAAAGTGGGCTATCTGTCGAACCTTGTTTTCTGTAGCGCACACTAGCAAAAAACTTTTACACACCAAGCATCGATCGTATGGAGATGAAAATCGAGCACGATGCTTTTCAGTGCACGATCTATTGTTAAATTATCAACTCAGCCACGCGTTATTTCACTCTTGATGGTGAGCGCTGAACAATCGTTCCAGGGATATTTGTTTGTTCAGCCTCTTCTCGATAATCAGGTGGCACTACATTTTTGTAGCGATTAGGATATGCAAGGCTTTTATTTTCAGATATTGAGGAAACATCCAACTCTTTCGTTTTAGAGTATTTTTGCCTCGTCGAATTGAAAATATCATCTCTGCTGCAAAGTAAGATAGAAACTGAAGCCGGAATGACATCGTAATCGTAGTCTTTAGAACGTCGTTTTTTCTACCGGATCTCTTTTCTTTTCCATAACGTTTCTTTCTTATAGTAGATAACGAATAACACTTTCCGTCTTTAAAACTGGTTTCATCTAACTTCAAGAACATATAAACTGCCAGAATGTGAAAGCATTTTCCGGTACTTGGACACGAACATTTGGAGGGCAGAGGAAGTAGTCTTACGCTATGAACAGAGTCTTTAAATGAATTCGAAACCGAAAATGACAAAGTAGTTGGGTTGTACCCTATCATTCCGTTTTTAATGCATAAATGAGCTGTTGCTCGTTGCGTAAGCTGATACCGCAAGCCTTTTTCCACATTTCTACAGATTTTGATATTCGAAAAATAATTTCTTTCACTATTTATTCTCTGTTTACAATTACAGTCAGCGCAACTGCAGCATTGATCTGTCTGATGTGCATGAATTATTGCTTGAAATTAAAGTTGCCATATCCTGTTTTTACTCTTTCAAACTCATACATGTAAGTGTCTTGTAGCTGCTTCAATGCCAGCAGATCAAAATCTCTCATTATCAATAGGTAGTTCTTTGTATTGCGTAAGGTCTTTCATCACTTTGTTGATTGACTCACTGGTATTGCTGGTTGCAGATAGCCTTGAAAAGCCGCAAATTTACTGGTCACAAACTTGCAAGCGCGATGGAGTAAATCTTCTTTTAAGTGATCGTAAAAGTATACCTTGAATGTAGTTGACCAACTAGTCGAAATTATCTCGCACGTTTGTTTAAATTCGTCAATTGATGCAGTGTCAATCAATCTTCCAACATTGTACAGGGTGTATCACAAAGATATTCACCCCCCCTACAGCCAAACTGGTAATAGGTATGACCAAACTATATAGCACATTGTGAAGCTTATGTTGTTAGAAATTAATGTACATTTTCATTTTTTTCCAGATACTTAATAATTATGGCTTTTGCTGATAATGAAAAAATTAGGTATGTTGATAGAATTTTAAGTATTGGTCTCAGAATCGCTAGTGAGCAGAAACCAGGTACTGTTACAAGGCCTTGGATCGCAAATTTTTTGAAAAGATCTGAAAGATGGGTATCTGCAACATGGAAAAAGAATCCTTATGAAGTAGAGATGAAAAAAGAACACATTGGAAAGGCTGGAGTCCTTTCTCAAGAGTCAAAAGAAATTTTGAAGGAAATGATTGGTAAAGAAAAGAAAAGTCTTCGCCAGATGGCAAGTGAATTAGAAAGTGTTCGAGATAAACCCAGAAATCATATGACTATTATGAGGCATTTAAGAAGTATTGGAGCTAAACCTTATCACGAAATTCCTAAGCCAAGATTGAGTGAACTTAATAGAGAAGATTGACTATCATTTTGTGAGCTTCTGCGTGATTGGGATGCAAATGATTTCATGCATTTAGCTCCCAGTGATGAATTTTTTATTTATGCCGATCGTCGTCCAAATTACCAAAATGATCGCATT